>CM062820.1:900969508-901636822 GCA_031772625.1 Pinus tabuliformis | reverse complement strand
AACAGGTGACCTGAGGAAAATAGTCATAACTTTCTCTCTGAGCATTGGATTCAAATTTCGTAAGAAGGCACAGAAAGAGGACGGACTTTAGTTTCTTGTATATCTTTTTCAGAGCCAAAGGTTGAAAAATTGACACGTGGCACTTCATACAAGTTCGCTCTTCTGGAAAGGTCTATAATTAGGTCATCTTGGTAGATTGTGCATAACGCTTTTTTTTGAGAATCCAATTTGGATCAGACTGGTGGCATTGGAAAGAGGACATAGAGGGCTACTATAGGTAGCAATTTTAGAACTTAAATATCCACAAGTACAGAGATACAGTCATTTCAAGATCAAGGTCCTAAAATCAAGAAAAAGCAAGATGAGGAAGTTTGATGGCAAGGATCCGGTAAACTGGATACTTCAGATGGAGCAATATTTTGATCTACATGGTGTACCACTGTTACAAAAAGTATGTATTGCATCTTCATATTTAGAACCGGATCAATTTTTATGGTATAAATGGCTTTGTTCTCGTAAAATACTTGTTACGTGGTCAACTCTCATGGAAGAAATGATAGCACATTATGAGGATACAAAGAGCAACACCTTCTTTAGAGCAACACCACAACAATTGGAAAGAGTAAAAGGGCTTTGTGACATATTTGAAAGTAAAATTATGGCAACAAGGAAGTCTACCCCTCACAACTTTAAAGATGGACGTGTTGTTTCTCCTAGCCTTCCACAACCTACAAGGGTTACACCACAACAATTGGAAAAAAGAAGAGAAAAAGGGCTTTGTTACAATTGTGATAGCAAATGCACTAAAGGTCATAAGTGTGCTGAGAAGAAATTATTTTACATAGAGTATGAAGAGGAGGAAGAAAAGGATCAAGAAACATCAAAAGAAGAGGATATATGCCAGGACCCGACCTCAGAGAAAGAAGAAATGAATCAAAACATATCTTATAAACTATTGGCAAGAATGACCACTCCTCAAAATCTCAAGATAGAAGGACATATCAAGAAGAAAAAGGTGCAAGAAGTGAGAAATCACATCAAGAAAGAAGAAATGAATCCAACCATATATTGTAATTCACTGGTCAGAATTACCACTCCTCAAACTATCAAGATAGAAGGACATATCAAGAAGAAAAATGTTCAAGAAGTGAAAGATCACATTAAGCATCAAGAAATGAATCCGACCATATCCTGTAAAGGATTGGAAGAAATTACCACTCCTCAAACTCTAAAGATAGAAGGACATATCAAGAAGAAAAAGGTTCAGGCAGTGAAAGATCACATCGAGCATCAACAACAAGTTCTCCAACTTTTAAAGGATAACGCCACTTCGGTGCAAAATGAAATGAAACAACAGGTAGATCAACATCATAGTGAAAAATGTTTTGATATAGGCGATTGGATATTTTTACTGCTACATCTAAAGCAAGCTATTTATGAGAAGGAAATGTTGGCAATACTACATGCACTTAAAAAATGGCGACCTTACCGAATGGGAAGACTCTTCAAGGATGAGGATGTGGAAGCATTGTTTTGTGCTATTTCTATTATCCAACCAGATTGGATAAACGAAGCAAGGGATGAATGGAAGAAGGACAAAGAAGTATTGCCACTTATTCAAAAGTTGCAAAAGATCCCAATTCAAACAATATTGCTAGATATTGAAAAGGAAGGAAAAATCATTTTGGAACCTGGAGCAGTCACAGAAACAAGAACCCGACAGCTACGAAATCGATCAATTTGAGAGTATCTCATCAAGTGGAAGAACTTACCCGCTGAAGATTCCACATGGGAGGACAATAATTTTATACAGAAGCATCAAGAACTACTCAAGCGTTGAGGACAATGCTTTTTGAAGGAGAGGGGCATGTTAGGCCCCTATAATACTAGTGTAACCCCTTATTGTTATTAGTAAAACCCACTTATTATATTGATGTACCCATGTAGTGCCCATATTGTTACTAATGTGCCCCATAGAAGCCCACTATTGTTATTATTGTGCCCTTACATTATTATTGTTATATCGGCTCTGATTATGTTATGACCCCTTAGACTCCTATATATAGAAAGGAGGTATTTTCATTTGTATCATCCAAGAATTGTTCATTTATGTAATGTAAAGGAGGTTGCCCCCTCGAAGAGGCTGAATTCTAAGGTGTTGATCTATCTTTTCTATCTTTTCTTGAGCTGGTTTCATAACATATTGACAACTTTTAGCCCCATAGAACTTGCAATTGTGATACACCTTTCTCTTTTTCTAGCTTCAATATCATTGACATGGACACAAACTCTTCCTTCTTATTCAATCCTTTTCCTGGTGTGTATCTACATTTAATAAGATGATTATGACTAAGCTAGAGGACCACTCCCACCTCATACTTAGGAGGGTGGCCCTGGTTGGCCCCATCAAAGAATCCCCATGGACATCCAAAATATATAAGGGGAATGATTATGTTTGTGGGACAAGGTTATTTTTGGATGTAACTTGAACTCTTCACTTAATGCCACAATCTCGGCTACACATAGGTTTGAAGGAATATATTTCTCTTGAAAGATACTTTGGTTTCTAGTGCATCATACATGAAAGATTAATAGACAAGGAAGATGATCATAATTCTCTATAGATTTATCCAACAAATGTATTTTACAAACATCGATTAATAAGGGACCTATCTAGCAAAACTTCATATTTAGATCTGATCACAGGCTTCTACAAATATGCTTGACGTACTCAAAATGTAAAAATAGGTGTCAATGAGTCTCCTCATATTGTTTGCATGGTGCACATCAATTTAGACCATCGCAACCCCTTCTTAACAATTTTTCCCAGGTCAAGAGATTGACATATAATTCCAACTATAAAGATAATTTTGATTTCAATAGGGATTTGTTCCTCCATAGCACCTATTTCCACTAGGATATGGATCCAATGAAGTTTTCTTTAAACCATGAGTTATATCCCATTTTTGACGTAAATTATCCATAATGGGGATTCTTATTCTAGTAGGGAGAGTCTATTACATTGTCCCTCATGAAAATATATGACTCAGATAAATTTCCCACATAATTGTCCCATTCCTCCACCAAATCAATACTAAGCCCTAAATCCTTAGTAATTTTCCATCCCTCCCTACCTCTGACCTGAGGAAGTTGTGTAACATCATTGACTAGTACCACAATATCTTGTTTTTCTTAATTCCCGAATAAAGGGAACAAAAAGCCTATAAGTATTCCCAATTCCAAACCATGGATCAAAACCAACTCTAATGGCTCTACCATTCCTAACCCCTCAGACCATCAAATGACCAACTTAGGGAAAGCCTTAACTAAGGATTTCCAAATAATAGATTCTATAATAGGCTTATCAACAAATCTAAATGAGTTAGAGATTCACATACCAAAGAAATATTTATTCTGCATGACTCTGAACTATAAGGATGTTTCTCTCATTAGGCATAAAAAAATATTTCCTACTAGAGTCTTAGCAAAAATATGAATGTCCTTAAGTTTCCAGCCTTTGATCTCTTTTAGAGCTAATATACAAGACTCCTTTACTGTTACAATACCCCTACGATCACTGAAGCCTATTGAAAAGAACATTAAGTAGATTTTGTAAATTTGAGTGAGGATACCATTAGGAATAGCTATAACAGAGTTCAAATATACTCGAATGCTTTCCAATATTTATTTTACTAACCAATATCCCTCCCCTATATATAAAAACAAATTGACCATCCCAATACTTCAACTTTCCCAGAATTCCATGACCAATCATCTTTGCAATATTTGTAATGTTTCAAATTGGATCCTAAACATTTAGTGCCATCCTTTAGTTCTTTGACAAGAAAGGGAAATATCTCTCGAGCCCACAAATAGGCTCCAAAGACCATCCATTGAACATAATGAAATATTTAACACCATTAATTTACATACTTGTTACTTTTCAGAATAAGTTCAGAGAAATATTGAGGGATCATGTGCAAGTTCATATTGGGAACTTGAGGAAAAAACCATTAGGTCATATACAAACATCAAATGAGATATAGATCTAGAGTTTGAGATTTTGACTCCTCCAAAAGTCCCCCTACTCTGAGAATCTATCTTTAGGCAACTAAAAGTATCAACAATAATCAGGAAAAGGAGAGGTGAATGGGGGAAACGCTACCTTATACCCCTAGCTATAGTGAAAAAAATGGGAGGGAGTCCCATTAATAAGAACCACAAAAGAGGTGCTTTGGATGCATCCCGTGATCCAATTAACAATAGTGATACCAAACTCCATCTAAATGAGCACCAACCTAAGAAAAGTCCAACTGACCCTCTCATAAACCTCATACAAATCCAGTTTTAGTATCACTTCTTTTAAATTAGCCTTCCAAACTAAATCGAAGACATCGTGGGAAGCAATAACCACATCATGAATATTCCACTGGTGAATTTATGGGGAAGTGTTGGTTTGCCCTAGTTGTCTCCCATAACCCAGGATACTCCAACATGCTCAAGCACAACTCCGTGTTGTAGAATTCAATTTTGGAGATTCAAGAGTTAATTTAAAATGTGTATTATGTAATCAAAATCAAAATGGATATTTCCTTGGCCCTTTTCTATGAGAAATCTCTCTCCAACCTTCTGACCCTTCCTCTCACCTCAAACAACTCACATGAGATTCGAATTATCAATGGAATAACCATCATGACAAAACAAGATTCGAACAACTCACATTCAACCCTAAAAATTTCTTGTTATAAGCACTACAAAATATTTTCACAACGTTGTAAAAATCTTGTAGGTGCTACAAAATATTTTCGTACTACCCCAAAACTTGTCTTTTCACATTCCATGGAATTTTAATCGACTTGTTCCTATACAAGGTCGATTCTCCACAGTATTGGCTTTCCCCTTAACACAACCATTGAATTATTATGCCCTTCTTCACCGGGATTGCAACACTAACACATCTGTGCTTTGAAACCAATCATAAAAGGGTGTCTAACAACACTCACACAAGAGGGAGACCATCTTTACTATGACAACACTCCATTCACTATGGGTTCTACACAGTACCTACTTCATCATGTAGGGAACAATCCTCACAGGTTTGAAACAATACAAAAAAGGGCATGAGTACACTCTAACAGGGGTACTCTATTTTTCTCTGCACATGAAGACTCTTATATTAAACGACAACTATATTTCACCAATAGAGTCACTAATCCACGGAGGGGTATTGACCTTTCTACATATGCATAGCACATGAATGCATATAACCATGATATATGTCTCAACACATTTCAGTTCTTAACAAATGAAAATAAACAACTTCATTAATAATAGATAGAGGAAAATGCAAAAATAGAGGCACACAAACACATTTACTCATTAATCACATTCAACATACATTAGACAAGCCATGTCTATAATATGGGCATGTATAGACTAGGCCTCTCATCCTTTGCCTATTCTGCTAGCTTTGGAGCTTCTCCTCTCTACCTCTGCTACACACACACTTCACAAAAACCCTTATGCTCTTTCTAAAGAAAGCTACCTGGGATAAACAAGATCCACAAGTGATGATTCATTTCCCCTTCTCACAATAAGGAAACTAAAGTTACATTTACATTAGGAAATAATTGCTCCTACTTCTTCTAAAAACAAAACTCCCATCCTAACGGAAATATCTACCAAACATTTAAAATCTGTCCTAGCATCATCATTTGACCATCCCATCACATTAGAAAGCCTTGGTTAGTTCTTCCTTGAAATTTTTACTCCATCTATGCACATGTATCAGACTCCCAATATACGAAAATATATAACCTCCTGTCCATATGCATCTAGTATTCTTTTGACAACTTCAACTCGTGAGCCACAACATGCCTATGCAGTAACAAATCTCCACATTGCTACAAGATACCTCACCAAAATTTCTCCTGAATTTGGGCTTTTGGCATCTTCCTGGTTCTCTTTTATGGAACCCTATGAGCACTTCTTTCTCTACGATGTTGCAAATATCCTCACCTTCCTCATCTATCACTTGCACATTGAAACAAATCTTTTAGAAGATCTTTACTCAACTTGTATCTTCTTCTACTACTTCCACTATGAACTCTGAACTTTTAATTACTGCACAACTATTCAAACTTGCCAAGAAAATCCTCAAAATCATAGGTTGTCTCTTCATCCAACCAATTATACCTTGTTTCTTTCCTTTTGTTAATTTTTTCCTCTAACTCATTCCTTGGATGAAATTTGTTATCTTCGGGCTACAGATCAAATCTTGATCTACTTCATCACATGTGTTTATCACCATTACATTGTCCTTTCATGTCTATAACTCAACTCTCAAGGGTTCATTTGTAACCTTGGCCTTCCTCCACTCTTTTTAGTAGTCCTCTCATTAGCTCTAGATGTAATTTGACTTTAGCTACTTGTCTATCAATTTTTTCCTAACTTGATATGTTGTGGCTTTTATATGAACCTTTAATATGACTTTCAATAGTAAAAAATTTCCTTCTTCTATGAGCTTCTTTCTACTCATTATAAACTGCACACAAGCGACTAAAACATGTTGAATCCATCAGCATATTTTCAAATACGATACTAAGCCCTTCCATGCCTAGTCTCCTCCCAGTATTTATGTTGGCTTCTTCCTCTGGAATCTTCATATGAGCACTCTTTGTTCTTCTAGCTTCTACATGGAATTGACTCATTCTTCCTCTGATTTTTTTTGTTCTTCCTCAGTTTCTACCACAAGATTCCTTTCCATTATCCTTAAATGAAAACATCCATCACTACTACTTGTAATCAATAATTAATCCATAATTAAAAAAATACCATTACCTCCATGTTCAATATTCCCTTGAACAGACAACTACTACTACTTAATTCTTCTCATTCTTGTCATCCTTTTGCTATTGCAAACCTTCTTGTTAAACACCATTCTTCCTACTCATGACTCTGGTTATCTTGACTTTCTTATAGAAATTGTTCTCCACGATTGAGATCTTGCCTCAACCATTTCCTTATAAATCATTCATCATTCACTACTTCAGAACTTTTCTTCTTCTTCTTGGGACTTTACCGTGAACCCCTACTATTATCTTCACGTCTTCCTCTTGCTGAATTTTCCTTGTCTTCTAGTGAGATACAACAAGCCCTTATTTTTCATGTAACAAGTCTGCCACTTGTCAGTGAATACTAGTCATCCTCCTGGTATCTTATCTTCTCTAGGTTATCTATAGTAAAACCTCTACTTGAGAAATCTTTCTCCTCAACTTTCAAAGTTGTTGGTTGCTGCATCTTCGACCGCTCACTCTTCTTAGTTGTGAGGTTTTGTCACCATTTTTCATCTAAGATCCTTTTCCTACTACTTCTCCTTTGATATATCTTACCGACTATGAAATCTATGATAAATTTAGTCTTGCAAACAAAATTATTTTAATGACAAATTTATCATAAACATCACATTAAATTTTTAAAAGATCTATCACAAGATCTTGTCTATGAACGTTTTCTTCCTCAAGCACATATCAACTCTTCATTCACTTGCAATCACCTCATCTATTGTGGCAAGTCTCCTTTTTCTCTCCAGCCTCTTTTCACTATCAAGTTGTCTTTAAACCTGGAATTTCCATTTGTACAAGGATCGACCTTCTTTGACCTTTGTGTCATATCCATCGCATGGATCTCCTACCAACCTCTTCACTTGTACTTTAGAGCTATTTCCACTTCCCAAATAGAAATGGATAAAAGTCCATTTCCTCTTGAGAAAAACACTCGGTTTTGTTCTGTCTAAGTCTATCAATATCTTCTTCTAATAACATGCATAACCTTATCTCAAAATACATCAAAGTGTCCTATCAACCTTGTGAAGTTAAATTATGCTCAAACAATTCATTTTCTCACAATTACACTCGAAAATTTCATAACATGCCATTCAAAGGTCCACGTACATAACCAACATACCTGGTCTGATACAAATTGATGAGGATGTGTCGAGTTACCCCAAATGTCTCCCATAACCTAGGATACTCTAACATCCTCAAGCACAACTTTGTGCTATAGAATCAAATTCTAGAGATTCAAAATTTAATTTAAAATGTGTAGTCAAAATCAAAATGGAGATTTCCTTGGCCCTTTGCTATGAGAGATCTCTCTCAGGCCTTCTGACCCTTCCTCTCACCTAAATAACTCACATGGGATTCAACTTATATAGGGAACAACCAGTAGGCCAAAAAAGGCTTCCAAAATCTCACACGCAACCTTGAAAATCGCTTGTTGTAGGCGCTATGAAATATTTTCGCTGCACTATTAAAATCTTGTACGCGAAATATTTTCATAAAACTCTAAATCTTTCCCTTTCTCATTCTAGGAAATTTGAATTGAATTTCTCCTCTGCAAGGTAGATTCTACACAATCTTGGCTTTCTCCTTAACACAACCATGAAATTATTATGCCATTCTTCACCGGGATTGTAACACTAACACATTTTCCCCTTGACACCAAAAACTAAAGGGTTTCTAACAACATTCACATAACACAAAGCCCAAGTTTCCTATGAAAATGCTACATTCACTATGGGTTCTACATAGTCCCTACTCCATCACACAAGGAACAATCCTCACAGGTTTGAAACAAGATACCAAAGGGTGTGACTGCACTCTAACATGGATACTATGCTTTTCTCTACAAATGAAGACTCTTATATTGAATAACACACATTGTTCAATAATAGAATGGCTGACACACAAACGGGTATCAACCATTCCACATATCCATACCCCACTGGTGAGCACCAATATTGCAGCAAGAATGCTGCAACTCCTCGGCTACCAGCTTTACTTTATCAACCCAAGGTTCGTACAAAATTAGAGGTGATAGCGCTGTATACATAAGTAAAAGTGATAGTTCTGCCTTTTGTCACTGTTTAGCTGGGGATATACCACTAGGGTTTTCAAGCGAGACTTCTATGGATCAAGAAGAAGATTAAATCCTTGATGACAGAAATAGAAATCTAGTCTAAGAGAGAGTTGATCTACTGTAATAATGAAAAAGACTGAAATTGAATGCTAAGGCACACCATTTCCTAATTAATTGCTAAGAGCTATGCTTTGCAATAATGCTAAATTTACATGAAAAAAATTCTACTGTCCTAAGCATGGAAGTTAAAAACATCAAACATCACTATTATGCTTGTAAAGGACAATAATAAATATGTTTTTCCTTTTTATGCTTTTCATGAAAAATCAAGTGTGCAAGCTAATCTCTTTTGGCGATGTGGCAACTGGCTTAGGGGTGCTAATGGATGGCTGGAAGGTTTAGGAGATGGTTGGAAGGTTTGGGAGACCCTTGGGTGACCTTGGGTAGGTTCCTAAGGGGTTTTACCTCAATTCATCCTCGAAATAGGCCACTACAAGAAAAACTACAGGATGTACTAGAAACCTATGGGATTCTTCGTATTTCTACATGATACAGCCGAGAGAAAAATGATGGGTGTTGGAGGTACTGGAAGGATTATGGAAGGTGGTTGATGGGTGGAATTGAGTCATAAAAGCCTAGGATCACTGAGAACCCAAAACCAAGTTTAGGGGATGGTTGGATTTGTTCAACATGCTTGGGGGAATTTCTATGTAAAATGATGAAATTGGTGAAGGTCTTGATGAAAAAAATGAATGCCTATGGGTGGATGAAGCTGGAAGGTGGTTGCTTGCTATGAGATATCTTTATAATTCTAAAGCACTTTCTCTGCATCAAACATGTGTAATTTCCAAAAAGTCATGTAAACAAGAAGAATTCTCATAAGCTAGAAAAGAAGAATTTAATGAGTTAACTATCTACCTTATGCATGAGGAAATTATTGAATAAAATGGAATCATGGATGAGATCTAATGCAAGAATTAAGGTAGAAGAGATGGTAATGAAATACTGCACTTTCAAAATTGATCAAATGCTTCAAGTACAATAAACTCTAAATATTATGAAAGAAATTGAAATCTATCTTTTTGGGGCTCCATAAGGGTCTTTTCCTCAAATCATGATCCCAAAAGGAATAAGTGAGGCCAGGACACATACTGATAGCTTTATGGTTCTTCTTTTAGCCCTTCTGACCTACTATTGAAGTAAGGTACAAATGGAAGCAAACTAATAAACAATTAATCAAATCTACACTAATTTCAATGAAATATGTCTAAAGATAGTTTAACCATGAATCTATGAAACTAAGCTAAGAATGCATATACAAGAAGAGGATCCTTTGCTGCTAGGGTTGGGCCCTAAGCCAAGAGCTTCAACCCTTTGAGTTAACTCAGTGCCGGATCAAGAAAAAGCTCATTCTTATTGCCAAAATGGATAATTACATCAAAGTATTCCACAAGTCTAGAGATCGAAAAGAACTAGAGTTTTTACAACAAAAATTCAAATCCTAATGAGGCTCTAGGCCTCTATACTTATACAAATGAAGTCCCCAACGACTTCCTTAAATTTATGGAGGCTCAGATCCAAAACTTGAGATGAACTAACTCTTTGTCTATCACTTGCTCGACTGCCTTTTGATCTTCATGACTTGGTTTCTTGCACTTTGAGCTGGTGGGATTAATGGAGGAATATTCGAATGGGGATGGCATAAGTGAGGAGGATTTACCTCCTACAATCTCTCTCCCTTGTCCCATTTGAGTTCCAAAACTTAGTCTTTCCAAAATTCCTTGATTTTCTCTTCCAAACCTACATTCAATGCATATTAGTTCACTAGGCATAATATCTCACTTTAACTCATCTCATTAAACAAAATATAATCAAAACATGTAATAAGTTGTGAGAAGTGTTCGTTTTACTAAGCTAGGAGGTGAATGATGGCCCATATAATTACCCAATGATGAGGCTCATCATCACCCCCTACTGAAATTGTTGCTCATCCTCTGAGCAACTCAATCAATATCCATGTCTTTCATATCTCTAGTGGCCTCCCTGACATCCCATGCCTCTGCTTTGGTTTCTCTTCTTGTGCATAGAAACCTGCCTTCTTTTCTACCTCCTCCCACTGATTTCTTTCTTCTTCTTCACTCCTTCCTTCTAGCATCCCTAAAAGTAGTGGTGGACTGAGTCTCAAGCCAATCCAATTGACTTTGAGCCTTTGAATAGATTGCTTGTATATGGGTGTCCTGTTTAGTGCTTCTCTAATTATTTGAGGAGAGTGGTACTCTCTTATCTTTAAACTGTATGGCAACGTGTTCCATCTCCTCAGGAAATCTTGCATGTTTTCATCCCCTAACAACCTAAAAATATCCTCAAAATGTTTAATTTCTTTCTCTTGAGTAGCAAGATACCTGGGTGCAAGCTGAGGATCATTTGCAATTAAATTATGTTTACTGATGAGGGCCATTGGATTGGACTGTTCAGCTTTGATCATAAGAGTTTATGTTTGTTCTCTTGCCAATATCTTCTTCATTTTTGCAGCCCTTGCTTCCTCATGGTTCATCCATGATGCCAAAGCCATCAATTGTAAATATCCTAGCTTGGCATTAGGGTCCCATACATTCATGTCTATTAAGGCCATGTTATGCAAATAAAACTCAAACATCTTAGCCATATCTTCTAATGTACTTTGATCACAAAGATAAATGAACTGTATATAATCATGAAATGGCATAGTGCCTCTCTGTGCTAGGGTCTTGATTTGGAACTGTACCCACTATTCCTTAAGGTATATGGCATAAGATTGAATCCTGTAGTAGATTGCTTCCAAAGAGAGATTGGCCATGGATGCCAATTGATTCTCTCTTTCTTGTAGTTGTCCTTTCAGCCATGCATTTTCTATCTCTAACCGATTTTTCATTATGTCCTATTTGTCTCTCAAGCTACTTAGTTCTCTACTCATATCTATGAGCTTCTCCTCCATGTGACCAACGTCTTCCACCCACTTCGATTTGGAAATCTGCATCCATCTATGAGTTCTAGCTCTCTCCTTCTCAAGCTCAAAGAATAATGGAATAGACTTTTTTTGTGGAATGACTCTGCCTCCTTCAATAAATCTGTAGTAGGAGTCAAGTTTAGGTTGGGGACTACGTTCCCTTAGCTCTAGGTCGTCTTCTTTAGTTTCTTGTTGTAGGATTCCCTCCTTATCCAATTTTTGAGTCTCCTGTAGGTTTAGCAGAGTCTCTTATAGGATTGCTTTGGCTTCCTATAGGTCCTGCTGTGTATCCTCTAGGATTACTTTTCCTTTGGATGAGGTGGATATAGTTACATTCCTTCTCACATAGGTGATAGGAAACTTAGGGGACATTTGTGCTGAGGATCCTCTTTCTTTAGTTTTCATAGGAGGAGGCATTTTCTCCTACTGTTTAGGTGAGTCCTCAGTTATAATGGGAATTTTGGTTGAAGTTTGGGGTTTCTCCTACCTTATCCTTTTGTTTTTCCTTGTTCTAAAATATAAGGGGGGCTGCCTCTATATTTTGCCTTTTTACTTGATAGGGGTGCTAAGACAAGTGAGGGCAGCTGCTGCTTCTCTCTCAGTGGGTTCTGGAGACACCCTAGGTGACTCCTCCTTGTCTTCTGCCCCATGTTTCTCATTTCCCTTTTCTCCTATGTCTTTTGATTCTCCTTATCCTTGTAGATCCTTATCTTGTTTATCAGTTTCCTCTTTGTCATCTTCTTCTATTTCTTCATCATCCTCTTTCTCTTCCTCCTCTTCTTCTTCCTCATCTCTCTCCTCATATTCATCCTTCTCACTGATAGTAGGACTAAAATCATATGTGAGGGCTTTGATATCCTCCTCTATCTGCAAGTCTCTAAAAATTGACCATTGGATAGGAATTATGAGGTTGTGGAGCACATCTTCTATAAATGATTCTAAATAATCCATGGTGAGCTATCTATTGGGGGTTTCCCTCCTGCACCTTTATGCTTGTGCCTATCAGTGATTGTAGAAGTAAGTATGGTATGCAAAGGTTGTGGTGAGAAGGTGTTGCTACTCCAAACCTCAATTATTCAAGAAGCCTAAAGTGATATCCATAAACCACACTATACCTACCCTCACATGATACGTATTTGATAAGGTCGTAGCTCACCTCATTATAGGGATATGGTAGGCTTGTTCTTCTTACTCCATTCTTGTCCTCAATGGGATCCTCACCCTCTAAAATTAATTTCTTCTTGGTAGTCCGGATAGCTCCCTTGTCTTCCTTTCTCCAAGGCACTCATAGCTAAGTGTGGTAATTCTTCTTATGAGTTCAGAGGTGAGATCTATGGAGAGGCCTCTCACCACAACAATGGCATGGACTCTATTTATTTGAATGAGGGAGAGAGAAAAATATTGGGCCACTTCATCATCATACCCTCTTAATTTTTCAAAATACCCAATCCAATTATGCCTTGTGAAGATTTCTAACAGCTGAGGGTGTTGGCAGATTCTCATAGTGTTAATGGGATCCCTTCTACTAAACCACCCTACCATTTTGGTTGGTGAATTTTAAGGAGCTAAGATGGTTGATACAATTTTTAAATGTAGAAGTCAATAACTGAAAGAACTGTGGAGACAACTCCCTTACATAGCTTCCAAATTCACTCAATACTAGGGATTTTCTATTCAATTCACTTTGAAAAAAGGAAGTAGTTATAGAGCCTACCTCCTCATAGTGTTTTTTGTAGCCAACCCTAATTTTTTACCCTGTGAAACTCCTCTCAACCAATCCTATAGATTGTTTGTCTGTATCCTATAGGATTCCTGTGCAGTCGTGTAGGATTTCCTGTGTAATCCTGTAGGAAGTCCTACGAAGAAGAAATATGGAATTTTTCTCTTTTGTAGGTTGCCTGGGTATGAGAGAGACTTTGCTAGAGTGGTCCTTAAGGAAATGAATAAATGAGTGCATGGGGATCGACGATTATTTCCTCTTATGGTCGAGTTGGGTGAGGTGGTGTGCTAGCAGTCGAGGTATGTTTTCCATTTTTAGACCATTGGTCCCCACTACCACCTCATCATTCCCTCTCCTCGTAATAAACTCCCACTTCATGCATCCATAGCCTTAACTTATTTTTTCCTTCTCCTTTCTTTTCTTGACTTGACTACTGCCACATGTGGGAGGACCAATTGTTTTGTCTTTGTTGAGTGAACAAAAATGGCCAAGTTAACTGGCCCCCTTTCAATTATAAACCAACTTGCTCATAACCTTTACATCTTTTGACTACATTATGAAAATGAGAGAGTGAATCAAGATACTTACCTATGGTTCTAATACCTTGCTATAGTTGTTGAAGACCTGAGGTGCTTGCTGTGTGTTGGTTGCATGCTATTTCTCCTTCTTCTTTTTTTATATTTCATTTTTTTGTTGGTTCCCTTGATGTGCAGGTACCTGGTCTTTAAGATGGTAGCGCTGCTGCTGCTCTAGAGCTTTTTCTGCCCTTGGATCTTCATGCTGGAAGCTTGCTGCAATCATGATTTGTATTCTATGGGATAGGCCACTATAGGATTTCCTACAAGATGTCTTGTAGCTGCTTCTACCTCAGAATCTATAATCATTTCTTCTGCTAGTATTTTGATGATGATGACATGGATTTAGAGGAATAATAGGAGTGTGGAGAATATGAAATACTCAGGTGCTACTCCCTTCTGCTCTCTTTTTCATTTTTTCTCTTTGTGTTTTCTCTTGAAGATTGTGATTTTTTTTTTTGAAATTGATTTTTTTAATGGTGAATGCAGGGGTGATGAAAGTGGAGACAGGTATGGTAATGAAGTTGTGATGTAGGGATGTTATTACTTTGACATGGTAGGTCAGTTACTCATCCTAAGGTCACTTTCTATAGGATTCCTGAGCCACTGTAATTCCTACAGGATCATCTTGTAGGTTTTCAGGGGATCCTGTAGGTTTACAGGGGATCCTGTAGAAAATAGAGTCCCGTTGTAAACTGAAGCAAATGATAGAAAAAATGAAATAAAGGGTGGAGTGACGAATGAAAATGGGTGGAAAAATAAACATGGGAGTGGAACATGTTCCATTTTTATTCTCCTATGTTCTCTTATCGTCCTCCTCGTTGACCTACAAATAGAAATTCTCATGATTTTTTCTCTTTTTTTTCTTTTTGAAAACGACTAGTTTGCCTCTAAGAGGTTTTCATCCTAGATGTTTTCCCTGGGCACCCCAAGAGAGGTTTTCACCCAAATATATTTTCATTTTATATTTTTTTTTGTTTTCTTTTTCTCCTTTTTTCTGACACAATTGGGCCACCTCAAGAGGTTTTCAAAGCAATAGTGGGACTCAGGTGCGTCATGGAGGCGTCATGGAGGTAGGAGCTAAGACTTTCTCCATTACCATCACTGTTTTGTTGATACCATCAATGAACTCTTTCTTTGACATTAGTCTTTTGTAAACTTTGAATCTATGTCCATTAACAAGTAAAGGAATGGCCTCTGCATCTATGGTTATGATCTGCACTAAACCATTATCATGACATCTTTCTATAACATAAGGCCCTAGCCGTATTGTCCTTAACTTGCCCTTAAAATATTTATATATGGAATCATATAACAAAGCCCAATCACCTTCTTGAAATTGCTTATCCTTGATGTAATTATCATGCTAGATCTTCCTCTGAAGTTGGGTTACCTCTATGTGTAGAAGGGCCTGAATTATGAACTCATCTAAACCATTCAACTAGAGTAATCTCTCTTTTTGTGCACTAATGAGATCTAGATCTAGTTCGGCTACCATCCTTAATGTGTTATACTCAAACTCAATGGAGAGTAGAGCCTTTTTTCCATAGATCAACTCATCGAGTGTGAATCCACTGGTGGTCTTCTAGGTGATATTATATGCCCAGGTGGCCTCAACTAGTCTATCTACCCAATCTTTCCTACTGCTACTAACTACTTTGGTCAAGATGACCTCCAACACTCTATTGGTCACCTCCACTTTCCCATTATCTTGTAGGTGATAGGGAGTGGAGGTTCCATGGTTGATCTTGTGCTGGCTGAGCAAGTCTTCAATCATGTGGGAGGTAAACTGACTGCCTTGATCAGTGACCAGCTCTCTAGGGTACCCAAATTTGTAAAATCCATTCTCCCTTAACAACTCATCTACCTTCTCCTCTGTTGCAGACTTAATTTCCTTGGTTTCAACCCACTTAGTCAGATAGCCAGTTCACACAATGATGTATTGCTTTTGCTTGGAAGGAGGGTCAATAGGTCCAATGAAGTCCATGCCACACTTGTCCAATGGCTCAAAAGTCACTTGAAGCTGCAGAGGCATTTCATCCCTTGGAGTAGGCTTTCCCATCCTTTTGCACCGATCACACTGACTAATATATATTTTCACATCCTGATGAAGAGTGGGCCAATACTAGCCTTCTTGTAACAATTTAAATGTTGTACTCTTTGCTACAAAGTTACCTCCACAAGGTCCATCATGATAGTTCAAAAGGATTTCAAAGACATCCTCCTCCCTAACACGCCTTCTGAGGATTTTATCTGGGCCAAGTTTGAAGAGATTGCCCCCAATCCAAGTGAAGGGGCGCTCTTCCTTATAATCTTTCTTTTCTCTTTGGAGGACAAGTTTGGTGGGAAATGTGTAGATATCAAATAGTTTTCTATGTTAGCAAACCATGGAGAGAGAACTAAAATGGCGAACAAGTGCTCATCCGCTAACAGGTCATCAACAATTCCCTCCTCACCTGCAAGAAAAGTTAATCTGGACAAAAATTCTACAACAATATTTTCCTTGCCAAGCTTGTCAACAATATTTAGATCAAACTACTGTAATAAAAGTAACCATCTTATAATACGAGCATTCACATCAGGTTTATTCATTAAATATTTGATTTCAACATGGTCAGTATCGCAAAATGTTTGATAGCATGTAGTATAGTGCCTAAATTTGTTCAATGAATGCACAACATCTAGGAGCTCATTTTCGATCACTGTGTACTTCAGTTTAGCCTTTCACAGATTCTTATTGATAAAGTAAATGGCATAAGACAATTTTTCATCTATTTGACCTAGGGCTTCTCCTATGGATTTGTGTGAGGCATCAACATGAATATGAAAACGAAGAGCCCAATTTTAGTCTTGGAGAATCAGTGCAGTGGTTAACTTGTTATTCAGGATGTCCAAGGCCTCTTGACAACTTTTTGACCATATAAATTCAAAGTCTTTGGCCAACAACCCAAATAAAGGATAGTCCAACCTGCTAAAGTCCCTTATGAACCTTTGGTAGTATCCATCTAACCCTACGAAACTTCTGACATCTCTCTGCTTTTGAGGAGGTGGGACCCTTTGGATGATAGTTATTTTGTTTGGGCCCACCTGCAGTCCTTGTTGAGATATTGAATGACCCAGCACAGTCCATGCAATCATCAAGAATTCACATTTTTCGAGACTCAGAGATAGGTTCATTTCAATGCATTTGTGTAGTACTTTACCTAGGTTGGATAGAGCCTCCTGGAAATCACATCCATCAGGTGTAAAATCATCCATATAAATTTCTATCCCATCATGGAATAACTTGGCAAAGATACTCAGGACTGCTCTCTAGAAAGTGGCAGGAGCATTGCATAGGCCAAAAGGAAGGACCCTATAGGAAAAAGTGCCCCAAGGACAAGTGAAGGTGGTATTATCCTGGTCCTCCAGGATGATCTAGATTTGATTGTACTGACTGAATCCATCTAGGAAAGAGAAAAACGTTTTCCCTGCCAGGCCATCTAGCACTTGGTTGATGAAAGGCAGAGGGAAATTGTCATTCTTTGTGGATTTTTTCAACTCCCTGTAATTAACACAAATCCTCCACTTTCCATTTTTCTTGGGAACTAACACCAAAGGAGAGAGCTAGATTCATCCTCCTTTAGGGTTTCCAGACTGGCTTGCAACCTTCTTTGATGTGAATGTGGTGAGTACACACTGAGGGGTGTACTTCCTTCCTTTCTGTGTAACTCGAAGCAAAGGCAGCTAGATGCTCCTTTAGCATGTTGCACAACTTCTCCTCTTGGAGAAAGAAAGAGATGGATTGATTTCCCAAGTTCCCTTAGGGTTGAATTCTATGGTTTTGACATGGAAAGGGTTGGAATCGGCCAAGTACAGATCAATTGGATGGCTATTCTAGGTTTACTTTACTACTTCTTCTAGGGACAATGTACTGGGAGTTGGACTTTGGAGTGGGTGTTCAACCAAGTGATCTTCATCCTGTTGTCCTCCTCCCATGGTTGTTTCTAAGGTATACAGTTGGGCAGAATAAACTTCATCTTCTTCCTCATATTCCAGCCATAAAGGTAAATCATGTTCTACAGATGGCTGAGCAAGAAGGTATAGGACTAACTGCTTGGACATATACCCATTCTTGATGGTCATATTCCCAACTCTGCAGCTGATGTAAGAATCGAAGGTGGCCAACCAGGGCCTCTAAAGGATGAGAGAGTAACCAATAAGCTTAGCCTTACGTTGGATAACAAGGAAATCTGCAGGGTACTCCCAAGAGTCAACGGAGACCATCACATCCTCCACAATCCCCTCAAGGGTCACTATGGAGCAGTACGCAAGTTGCAGGACTATTGTGGTCTTTGTTAGGTAAGCTTGACTCAGGATAGAGTCAAAGTTGACCAAGTTAAACAGTGATGGTTTTGGGGCACATGGAATTGTGCACCCATAGTATTATGCCCGTGGTATTATATGTAATGGAGCTTATAAAAGGCTGGAAGGACTTCATTGTAATGTAAGGCTTGGAGGTGAGCGGTGAAGGCTCACTTGGTCGAATTGGCTAGGGTTTTGGCCAATGCTAATAAGATCTTATTAGGTTGGGTTTTTCCCTAGATTTGGGGTTTTCCCAGATAAACATTTGTTTTTATGTGTTTATGGTTATTGCTGGTTATTTTTTTGTATTTATTCCTCTCAGTAATTATTTACGTTATGCTATAAATTTCCGAACAAGTGGTATCATAGCTAGATATTCGCTTCAAAGGGATTCTTTGATGCCAAGTGTTTATAGTGCCTGATGAGATCAATGCAGCCTTTTTTACAGATCTGGGTCTAAAAATAATGGTTGAACAATCATACGGGGAAGCAGAAGAAAAATTTTCATGCGGCTTCCAATGTTCGTTTTCTGCTACGTGAGGTCACCAGTGCTGGAATCTGCGAGGTTCTCGTCGGGCTCACAGTTGGAGTGATTTGATAGAATTTTTTGAGCACGTCAAATTGAGAGAGGATGGATCAAAATCACATCAACAATAAAAAAAATAAAAAATTAATGAAGTCAAACTTATTGCATGTAAATGGGCATACTACTGTAAGACCTGGTAAGGCATGTGTAGCCCTGGGTAATCAGTAATAAAGTCTGGGTTAGACCTAGGTGATAGGGGGGATGTTGGGTTAACAATACCCCAGGTAAAAACTCTGAGGGGGGTAAGAGCTAGAGTGAGCGGGATTGTCTCACTTAGAAGGTTTGGCTGGTGTTAGTCAAAGAACCCCAAGTCAAGTTTAAGGGGGGGATTTGTTATGTAAACTTGACTCAGGATAGAGTAAAAGTTTACCAAGTTAAATAGTGATGGTTTTGGGGCACATGGTATTATGCACCCATAGTATTCTGCCCATGGTATTATATGTAATGGAGCTTATAAAAGGCTGGAAGGACTTCATTGTAATGTAAGACCTGGAGGTGAGCGTGAAGGCTCACTTGGTCGGATTGGCCAGGGTTTTGGCCAATGCTAATAAGATCTTATTAGGTTGGGTTTTTCCCCAGATTTGGGGTTTTCCTGGATAAAAATTTTTGTTTATGTGTTTATGGTTATTGCTACTTATTTTTATATTTATTCCTCTCAGTAATTATTTATCTTATGTTGTAAATTTCTGAACAGTCTTTCCCAACAAACCTTGGAGGTTGAGCTTAAGCATTGTGTCCTTCGTCATCACATTAATGAAAGCCCCAAGATAAATCAAAGTGTGTGGGAAAATGGTGCCATTGATGTGCACATCTAATATAGGACTCCCAGGGTCCAAATACTTTGGACAAATTGCCTTCCCCAACATTAACTCAGACAACTGTCCAATGAAATTAATGGTAGGGGCATCTCCTCTTCACCTCATTGGATGCTTGAATAACTTCTCCTTAATTAGCTTGTTGTAAATAGGTACATATTTAATGGATTGGAGAAGTGGAATCTTGACACATAGGTTTTTTAATTATCCCAGAAGTTCAGTCTCTTCTAGAGTAGGTTGTAGTGGTTGAGTTAATCTCTCAAGAAAGAATGGATTTACTTTAATAATTCTTTCCTCTCTTTCTTCCATAACGTCACTAGGTCAATTCCGAGGTTGGTTATCTGGGAGAATTCTCCCAGATCTCATGTTAATTTCCTGTATCTCCATGGCATAAGTTGGATATGATGTCTCTCCACTATATACTTGTTGTGCCTATCTGTTGTTCGAGTTTGGATTTGGCTGAGCAAACATTTGGGGTTGTTTAGGTGGAGTAGAGTGTAATAGCTATGGTTGGGCAGGTGGTGAAGCCAACTAAGTAGAAATATTTTTGTACTGGTGCCTCCACCCCTGGGGCCGTGCATTCCACTGAGATTGTGGCAGAGCATATGGTTAAAATGACTCGCTCACTAGCTAGGAATGATATTGACATGCAAAAGACCAAGGGGGAGGTGTAGGCTAGGAAGGATGAACAGGGGGTACGTAAGAAGGTATCGATGTGGTCTAGTTGGGGTTGTAATATGCATGGGATGACCCTTGCATGCTCTGCTGGTATGGCCTAGGCCCATGAGGTCTCCTTTGGTTTATGTAGTAGAGCTACTCAGTGACCCGTTCAGCTCCTTGGTATACAACTTTGAGTCCAGGCAAAGAAGGGCACTTGTTTGTGGAGTGGTTTTCTTCAAAAAAATGAGCAAATTTCAATAGAATTCAATGGAAATTCATTCCTAGGGTACCTCCTGGTGCATCTAGGACAAAATATTGCCAAGGCTCTCTCTGATTCCTCCTGCTTTCTCCTAATGTGCATAGTGTCCATCTATAAGGCAAGGTTTTGCAACATCTCACTCTTGAAATCTTCCAACATGTTTCCAATTTCACCCTTGATGAATGAATTGGAAGAGGATGTACTGACCATAGGTTGACTTCCCCTACCCCTTTTCCTAACTGCTCTAGAATGGTTTCTAAAGGCATTCTTGATATCCTCATAGGGTAACTGGTATATATCTCCTCCTGCTAACAAGTGTAGGGTATCCAAAAGGTCTTCCCTTACTCCTCTAAGCAGGACCAACTTCAATGACTCAGGGTCAAGTGTGCACCTAACCCTTTTGTAACTAAGCTGGAATCTTTCTTCATAATCCTGTAGGGATTCATCATTACCTAAGGTCATCATAAAAATTCCTCTTTATTATATTTATACCTATAGTAGTCTCGATACTTGTATTTGAAGGCTTGTGGCATCTGAGCCCAAGTTGTGATGCTATGCCCAGGTAAGCCTATGAACCAACACAAAGCTACATCCTTTAGGGTAGATAGAAATAGTTTCAGCTTCTGCTCGTCATTTGTGTAGTCATAGGTTCGACATATAACAACAAACTAAAGTAGGAAAGTGTTGGGATCTTCTGTGGTCAGGCCATGGAAATGAGGAGGGGCAGAGGGGCTTATATTTTTCATCTTAGTGTCCCCATTGGTTTCCATGATGGGGAAGGCACCCTCAACTTTCTCTCTATTCCCTTTGTCATTTTTGTTTTTAGCCATTGGCTCGGTAGGAATGGGTTCTTCTTCTTCTTCTCCTTCTCCTATAGGTTCTTCAAATATGTCTAGTTTCTCACCTAAGGGGTCCTCTAGTTCACAAACACCAAAGAAGAGGGAAGGTTGGATGTTTGATGCAGTGGGGGTATTTGGAAAATTTTTCCCTAAGTTATCCCTATTCCTACGAGGCATGAAAGGATATGTTTTTGGTTTGGTTTTGTGTTTTTTTCAAACTTTGGGAAGTACTTTGTAGAACTGAAATTGCAGATTGAATGAAAACAACTGACTAAATGAAAAACTAATTTCTGAATTGAAATATTACTTACAAAATGGAAAGGAAAGAAGAGAATGTAGAATGAAAAAGGAAGCGAATAAATTACTTTTGCAGAAATGAAACTAATGGAATAATATTATAAACAAGAAATAGAAGAAAGAAAGCAGTAATCACATATTACTCAGACACCTCGCTGGCAACGATGCCAAAAAGTGATGAGCACCAATATTGTAGCAAGAATGCTGCAACTCCTGGGCTACCATCCTTACTTTATCAAATTGGGGTTCATACAAACTTGGAGGTGACAGTGTTGTATACACAAGTAAAAGTGATGGTTCTACCTTTTCTTACTGTTCAGCTGGCGAGAGACCTCTAGGATTTTCAAGCTAGACTACTATGGATTCATAAGAAGCTTGGTTCCTTGATGAAATAAATAGAAATGTAGTCTAAGAGAGAGTTGAGCTACTGTAATAATGAAGAAGACTGAAATTCAATGCTAAGTCACACCATTTTCTAATTAACTGCTAAGAGATATGCTTTGCAATAATGCTAAATTAACATGAACAAAATGCTATTTTCCTAAGCATGAAAGTTAAAAACATCAAACATAATTGTTATGCATGTAAAGGACTATAGTAAATATGTTTTTTCTTTTTATGATTTTCATGAAAAATCAAGTGTGCAAGCTAATCTCTTTTGGTGATGTGGCAAGTGGCTTAAGGATGCTAGTGGATGGCTGGATGGTTTAGGAGATGGCTGGAAGGTTTGGGAGACCCTTGGCTAACCTTAGGTGGCTTCCTAGGGGTTTTCCCTCAATTCAGCCTCAAAATAGGCCACTACAGGAAAACCTATAGGATTCCTTGTATTTCTACAGGATACAACCGAGAGAAAAACGATGGGTGTTGGAGGTGATGGAAGTATTAGGAAAGGTGTTTGATGGGTGGAATGGATTGATAAAATGCCTAGGATCACTTAGAACCCAAAATCAAGTTTAAGGGATGGTTGGATTTGCTCAACATGCTTGCGGGAATTTCTATGTAAAATGATGAAATTGGTGAAGGTCTTGATGAAAACGAGGAATTCCTATGGGTGGATGAAGTTGGAAGGTGGTTTCTTGCTATGGGATATCTTTATACTTTTGAAGCACATACTCTGCATCAAACATGTGTAATTTCCAAAAACTCATGTAAATAAGAAGAATTCTCATGAGCTAGAAAAGCAGAATTTAATGAACAAACTGTCTACCTTATGCATGAGGAAATTGTTGAATAAAATGGAATCATGGATGATATCTACTGGAAGAATTAATATAGAAGAGATGGAAATGAAATCATACACTTGAAAAACTGATCAAATGGTGGTTAAAGTACAGTAAACTCTAAATCTTATGAAAGAAATGGAAATTTGTCTTTTTGGGGTTGCATAAGGGGCTTTTCCTCAAATCATGATCCAAGAGGGAAGAAGTGAGCCAAGGACACCTACTGAAAACTTTGTGGTGCTTATTTTTCCCCTTCTAACCCACTACTGAAGTAAGGCACAAATGGAAGAAAACTAATAAACAATTAGTCAAATCAACACTACTTGCAATGAAATACTTCTAAAGACAGTTTAACCATGAACCTATGAAACTAAGCCAAGTATATAGATACAATAAGAGGAGCCTTTGATGTTAGGGTTGGGCCCTAACCTAAGAGCTTCAACCCTCTAAGTTAACTCAGTGTTGGATCAAGAAAAAGCTCATTCTTATTACCAAACTAGAAAATTACATCAAATTCTTCCACAAGTTTGGAGCTCGAAAATAACTAGAGTGTTTACAACAAAAATTTGAATCCTAATGAGGCTCTATGCCTCTCTACTTATACAATTGATGTCCCCAATGACTTCCTTAAATTTAGGGAGGCTCGGCTCCCAAACTCGAGATGAACTAACTCTTTGTCTATCACTTGCTCGACTGCCTTCTCATGTTCATGACTTGGTTGCTTACACTCTGAGCTAGTCAGATTAATGGAGGAATATTTGAATGGTGGAGTAAATTAGGAGGATTTACCTCCTACAATATCTCTCCCTTGTCCCATTCGAGTTTCAAACCTTAGTCTTGCCAAAATTCCTTGATTTCCTCTTCCAAACCTACATCCAATGCATATTAGTTCACTAAGCATAATATCTCACCTTAACTCATCTCATTAAACAAAATATGATAAAAACATGTAACAAGTTGTGAGAAGAGTTTGTTGGACTAAGCTATGACGTGAATAAAGGCCCATATAATTACCCAATGATGAGGCTCATCATACACATCCACTCATATGCTGCCCAAACTAGCACATACATCACAACTTCACAACCTTGACAATATTCAATTCATTTGACACATACATAACCATGTACAACATAGGGACTAACTCTAAACAGACACACAACATCTTAGAAATGATCATAGGTTCCCATACACAATACCATATTCCAACAGTGATTACACACATCCATAGACTCACAATATACTTCTAATCACCTAAACAAATGCTACAACAACCACATGAAACCATAACTTCACACACACATGTAAATACATATTTAGCCCCAAGATACATTTAAGCCAATTCATATCAATTTGAAATAAAAACACACAACCATGACATCTGTCAACACCTCCATATTCGACATGAAGGCATACAACCAACATACATGTATTAACACATTTTAATTCTTCATAAGTGTAGTTAAAAAACTTCATTAATAATAGATAGAGGAAAATAAACATATTCATTCATTAATCACATTCAACATAGATTAAATTGGCCATATGTACAATATGGGCATGTGCAGCACAAGCCTCTCATCCTCTCCCTCTTCTCCTAGCTCTAGATCTTCTCCTCTCTGCGTATGTTGCAAATTTTCCTCTGTTGCACACATACTTCTCAAGCACTATTTCTCTCTTTTTAAAGAAAGATACATGGGATAACAAAGAGTCACAACTAATGATTTTTTTCCCCTTCTCACAAATAAGGAAACTGGAGTTACATTTACATTAGGACATAATTACTCCCACTTATTATAAAAAAAAGAATCCCATCCTGATGCAAATATCTACAAAACATTTAATATCTCTCATAGAACCATCATGTGACCATCCCATCACATTGGCAAGTCTCAGTCTAGTCTTCCTTGAACTTTGTGCTCCATCTATGCACATGCTTCATGAATGAACCCAAAATGATCTTTTGATATGAATTACCTAAGAATTGGTTTGATTATAACTTAAATTACTTTGGAAATCAATTTATATATTATATTTCAAAAAGAAATATGTCCATAGTCCCTGAATGATGATCCATCCTGATTCCTTGAAATGAGGCATATAAAGGTCAAATTGAAAGAAGCAAGGGTTTCACCTAAGGCTTCGGATTCTCAGACTACCTTGATAAGGTCCTCCCTTAACAATTCATAAAAACCCAAATAAAATTCCACTTTGTAATCATCAGGGCTAGTGACTTTCCCCCTCTACTTTGAGGAAAGAACTGGGCATATCTTCTACTCTGCGAAAACCTTACATAGGTGAGCATTAACTTCCTCACTTACAATTTTAGGGAATATTTCCACCACGTGTAAGATTTCTAGAATTAGGCATCATTGCAGCTCTGAATAAATATTATGAAAGTATCTTACTCCTTCCTCATCTTTGTCCCTGAATGCCACCTTTATATCCCTTAAGGATCGCTTAATACTCAATATGTTGTTTACTTGTTTCCCTCCATTTGGATATCCATGAAAAAATGGTGTTGGTATCCCTATTAGATAGCTAGAATGCTTGGATTCTTAATCTCCATATTTCTTCTTCCACCAATAATAGAGCATTCCTTTGTACTTCTAGAGCCTTCAACATTTCTTGCTGCCCACTCAAAATCATTGTTGGCTCCATCATTGAGGCATTCTAAAGATTTTTTCAACCTCCACCAACCCTTTTTACTTTCCCTTACGTAAGTCCAATGCCCATTTTTGGGATGCCCGCTTAACATATTCAAAGTTATTATTAAATTGTTGCACGTAGGAAGTGGAGTTTGAAGGAGAAATATGGTGCCAAATACCTGATAATAGAGGTGATACTTATCCTCTGCTAACAAAGAAGGAAGAAATCTAAAATGAATCCTTATACGAGATTCCATATCTGAGACCTAAATAATAATAGACCAATGATTCGAAACTCCTTTGGTATTTTCCATAACTTTGAATAATAACCCAAAACTCATTCGAAACTCTAAAACCAAAAAATGGTCTAACTACTTAGAAACCTTTGAACTTCTGAGCACCAATTGGACCATGTTGGGAGGAGCTATATTGGCTCAATGTCCATCAAGTGATTATTGGAGAGAAATTAAAAAAGAACCATAAGTTGGATCTAACTTAGGGTGACATTAGCAAACTTCCCTTGGTCCCAAGGTAAAATTTAGGCCATCACCAATAATAACAAAACTATTTGCAAATGTCCCCTACATAAAATAACCCTTTGCAATACAATTTTGTATCAACATAGGGACCATATACATTAAGCAAGGAAAGAGGATTGACCTAACTCCTGAATAAGAGCTTCACCAATATAGGAAAAATGAGAACAGAAGAAGCAAGGGCCTTGCAACCCCTATTCCACTGAATAATTAGCCCTCCTCACATATCAATTAACTAAGAATGATAGTAGGACTAGTATTTTTCAAGCCTTTCCAAATTTTTAGCGATTTTGAGTCAAAAAACATGGTTTCTTGAATCATAAGGATATCTAAATGATATAATTCTAATAGGTGTTAATGGAAAGATTTTTGGGGGCTCCCCCTAACTCCCTCACATTAAGGGAGACAATTATCAAGGAATCCCTTTGGATAGGGCTTCCTCTTCTCTAAGCACCCTAGCTATAGAAACTTTATTACTTATTTTTCTTTCCTACCACGCTTTCTCTTGAGATTTGTGAAAATTGGACTTCCTACCTATAGATTTTGTTGTAAGAATGTACAAAGAGAGGCCTCCTGAAGACAAAAGGATAAGAGAAACGTGTTTGCTTAAGATAATATCTCTTTGAGGTAGCTTAGGACAGAGGAACCACTAGGACTATGGGGGGGAGGCATTAACAAGAGGTGCAGGGGATAAAGACCCAAAAAGAATAGGATAAATAGGCATAAATTATTAAGGGGTGGATGGGGAATTGGGATAGGGGCTTGAGGGGGATCCCTAGCCTATGAGGGACCAACCATAATTGAAGGGGACAAGGAGCATAAATTTGATTTCCAAATAGGGGGTAGAGACTTCCTGATAGAACACACCCAATCATGTCTTCTAAGAAAAGAAGAGAATCCTCACAAACCACTACCCCATATTATTGACAAACTATTGGCTTGGTTGATACCTATAGCTTAGTCGAGTCCTCCAATTTTTTTCTAGGGCCTAATAGAGTCCTTTGTAGGTCCAAGGGGTCCCTGCTTAAAGTAATATTTACGCAAATGACTAGTTCCATGACATTGATGTCATCTAAAGGGAAGCTTATAGTATTCCACTATGTGATTCCACTGTTTTGCAAGGAGGTGATAGGGAAGTGGTAGCCCCCATACATGGGGATCAGGGTAGTGCCCCAATATTTTCTTTTCAAGTACTTTTTCCGATGGTTTTACACATGGCGGTTTTTCCTATAGGTTTTGTAGATACATTCAAAATAACTATGGTTATCCTCTAATCCAAGGTTAATGGATTGGGGGTCTATGAATTATTTGACATGTACACAATTTATTATAAAATTCAAAGGCATATAATGAAAAATAAATATGGTTTTCCTAGTTTTGGGCTCCAAGAGTAAAATATTTGTGCATATATTATGTTCTTTCCATTATATATATATATATATGGGCTTGAGGGAGATCCCTAGCCTATGAGGGATCAACCATAATTGAAGGGGACAAGGGACATAAATCTAATTTCCAAACAGGGGGCAAAGAATTCCCAATAGAACACACCCAGTCACGTCTTCTGAGGAAAGAAGAGAATGCTCACAAACCACTAAACCATATTTTTGACAAACTATTAGCTTGGCTGAGACCTCTATCTTAGTCGAGTCCTCCAAATTTTTCGAGGGCCTAATAGAGTCCTCTGTAGGCCCAAGGGGTCCTTGCGTAAAGAAATGTTTAGGTAAATGACCAGTTCCATGAAATTGATGTTGTCTAAAGGGAAACTTATAGTAGTCCACTATGTGATTCCACAGTTGGGAAAGGAGGTCATAGGGAAGTGGTAGCTCCCATTCATGGGGATCAGGGTGGCACCCCAATATTTTCTTTTGGGGTCGTTTTTCCCATGGCTTTTTGTATGGTTTTGCACATGGTTTTACACATGGCAGTTTTTCCTATGGGTTTTGTAGATCTAGTCAAAAGAACTATGGTTATCCCCTAATCCAAGGTTAATGGATCAGGGGTTAATGAATTCTTTGACATGTACACAATGTATTATAACATTTGAATCCATATAACAAAAAATAAATCTGGTTTTCCTAGTTTTGGGTTCCAAGAGTAAAATATTTGTGCATATATTATGTTCTCGACATTACACACACACACACACATACATATACATATATGTATATATACACATACATATACATATATGTATATATACACATACATATACATATATGTATATATATACATACATATATGCATATGTATATGTATATGTATATATATATATATACACACACACACATATACATATATGGGCTTGAGGGGGATCCCTAGAATATGAGGGACCAATCATAATTGAAGGGGAGAAGGGACATAAATCTGATTGCCAAACAAGGCACAAAGACTTCTCAATAGAACACACCTAGTCACATATTCTCAGGAAAGAAGAGAATCCTCACAAACCACTACAGCATGTTTTTGACAAACTATTGGCTTGGATGAGACGTCTACCTTAGTCAAGTCCTCAAAATTTTTCGAGGGCCTAATAGAGTCCTTTGTAGGGCCAAGGGGTCCTTGCTTAAAGCAATCTTTAGGTAAATGACTAGTTCCATGACATTGATGTCATCTAAATGGAAACTTATAGTAGTCCACTATGCGATTCCAATGTTGGTCATGGAGGTCACGGAGAAGTGGTAGCCCCCGTGCATGGGTATTAGGGTAGCGGCCCAATATTTTCTTTTGGGGTAGTTTTTCCCATGGTTTTTCATATGGTTTTGCACATGGTTTTAGACGTGACAATTTTTCCTGTGGGTTTTGTAGATCCAGTCAAAATAACTATGGTTATCGTCTAATCCAAGGTTAATGGATTGGGAGTTTATGAATTCTTTGACATGTACACAATGCATTATAACATTCAAAGGCATATAATGAAAAATAAATTTGGTTTTCCTAGTTCTGGGTTCCAAGAGTAAAACATTTGTGCATATATTATGTTCTCGCCATATATATATATATATATATATATATATATATATATATATATATATATATATATATATATATATATATATATATATATAGATATATTCTTTAGAATTCATTTGTAGGTATTATCTATACAGAGTTAAAACATTTAGCCATGCTCTCCCATATAATAGAATTTCCACCTCAGCTATCAGTCTCGATCTAATATCTATCAACCTAGATCCATGCTATACATTTGTCCCCTTTATTTTGTTGGCCCTCCTTCACTCCAACAAAAGAACCTAGTCTATTGTCGATGGTTGTGAAGGTCTCCGTACCCCAAAAATGTAGTGGCAAGAGATGAAGAAGAGTCAAAACTGTTAATTTATCCATTGGATCCTTCTCGGGGTCAAAATAAATAGAACATGGCTTTAGTAGTAGACCCTCTATTCCCCATCTCCAGTGTTTCTTTGTAACTAGGTCGCAATCCCCCTTCGTCCTAAAACCAAAGGCCAACCATCTCTCAACCAGTACATGAAGCACATGGTCATAGCCTAAGAGAAGGAACCATGAAGTAGAAACCCTTAGACTTAGCATTGAACCTAGAATGGTTCTTACCCCAAACTGACCCAGTAAGGTTTTACTTTAAAAATATATTATGTGTGAAAGCGAGATATCCTTCCCCACTGTGAGACTTACCACCTCTTGTTGTTGATTGATAAGCTTTTTTCTCCTATGATGACAAGTGGGGAGTTCTATTTTTTTGGCATTCTTATCACGATTGTGAGCTAATAAAGGTAATGGTGAGAGGTCAGAGCCTAGATCATTTGATAAAGGTGGTGAAACCTAGGTTGAACCAACCATGTGCTTAGGAGGGGGTTCCATGTAGGAGGCACATGAGACACCTTCCACCATCTTGCATAAGCTTAATAACCCACTCGAGCCATCCATGGAAACCTCACCAAGCAAAACCCTCTCTAGAAAACCTACTTCTATTGATATTTCAATTTGCCTCAAAATATTCTTCCATATGTTAGACACAACTCATAACCAATAAGCTCATACACTAAGCTAACCACAACCCAAAGAAATCTAACACTATTTCAGAAAAATTGTAGCTCCATAATTTGATCCAAACAAATCCACTTTGACGAGTTTCATTAATATTTTTTTTAATATTGATTAAAATTCTTATTCATTTTGACTTTTTAATCTTATTCATATTAATTTTTTTAAATTCTTATTCATTTTGACTTTTTAATCTTATTCATATTAATTTTTTTAATTAAAATAATTTTTTTGATGGCAAAATAGTATTATTTTTATGAAATTTTGTTTTTATTTTAATTTTCGGTTTTTTAAAGAAAATTTATTAATGGTTCAATTTTTTTAATTTTTATATTAATATTTAATTATTTTTAAAATTCTTATTTATATATATTTCCCAAATTCTCATTCATTTTGACCTTATCAATTTTATTCCTATTCGTTTATTTTTAATTAAATCAAAGAGGAATCACTAAAAATTTTGGCCATATTTTTATTAAATAATGCTCTTTTTTATTTTTATTTTTATTCTCTAGAATTTAAAATAAATTATTACAAATTATAATTTATTTATCTACAAATTTAAAATAAATTATTAAAACTTACAATTTATTTATTAATAAAATAGTTGATGAACGTTTTAAATTTATAAAATAAAACTAGCAAAAAATGTGTGCTCTCCATAATCATCCATCCACCTTGAGAGAGTTAAAAAGTTATAATATATAAAGAATAAATGAGAAAAATTATTGACAATTTAATTTCAAAAACTAAACCACTACCAAATTCAAATATAATAAATTTTTTTATATTAATTATTTTTTAAAACTAAAAATTCTATTATTCAAATTAAATTAAATTTATTGATATATTCATGGAATACAATTTCAACCTAAAATTAAAATGGTTTTTAATAACAAATTCCTACAATAATTATTCATAAAATTACAAAACTTACTTTTATTAATTTTCATTATAAACACACCCATCATACTTTAAATTAATTATTCATAAAATTACAAAACTTCTTTTTATTAATTTTCATTATAAACACACCCATCATACTTTAAATTAATTTGACAGTGAATAAGTGTAGCATAAGTTCAAACCCCCAATAAATACTTTCCCATAGAAAAAAACATTGTATTTTTAACACAAAAGCATTGTTTCATTGATTTTTTCTATAAAAACAAATTCCTATAATAATTATTCATAAAATTACAAAACCTTTTTTTTTATTAATTTTCATTTTAATTTTCCTACTTCAAATTAATTTGATAGTAAATGAGTGTAGCATAAGTTTCAAATCCCCAATAAATGTTAACCTTAAAACTTAAGTTTAGTGGAAAAGACTCTAAAATTAATGCAGCAGAATCAAATCGGATAAACCACAATCATGACCGACCATAATGGACATTGCGACTGCTGTGGCGATAAACCACAATCATGACCGACCATAATGGACATTGCGACTGCTGTGGCGGTGATAGAGGTGGCCAAAAATAGCTAAGTGGATCTCACTAGTAGATATAATTTTATAATTATATATTGACCATTTATATGGAGGACTATTTATATGGTCACTGTGCTTTCCAGGAACAACCTAGGTACTCTATAATTTACAGTGGATATTGTTCAGAGACGACATGGATTCTATCGTTTTCAAAGTTGCATTTTTGCTTACTTTACCATTCATCCTTGCAGGCCAAGACATTGCAAATCCTGAAGGTTCTGTTTATAGATTCCTCTATCCATCAGATTTGCTCTGCAATTTTTATGAATGAGCAGCGGACTGAATATGTACTTTTTGCGATGAAAAACAGCGGACGCATTATTCGCATTGAAAAACGCTTTCGTTGATCCGAATAATGTTTTGGAAAGCTGGAATGAGGACGCAGAAGACCCTTGCGATTTCCTTTATGTCTCATGTGATCTTGCCAATCATGTATTCGCGCTGTGAGTTTGACCTCAATTTTTTCTTTGGAATATGCAATTGAAATAAAAAACATATTACACAAAGAATATAGTTTTCCTTTTTCCTAAAGCAATATTCCCATTCCCATTTAATGTGCAGAGATTTGGGTGACAAAAATCTAGGCGGAACATTATCACCCCAGATATCACAGCTCTCCTCTCTGCGAGAGCTGTAAGCATTTCATATCTTTGTTTCGTGAAATTATTTCAACTATATAGTTTGGTTCGAAACGTCTATATAATATAATATACAGAAGACAATTTTACTCCTAATATAGATCTAAATAGCAGAAGCCTTACATCTATAATTATTTGTTTTAGGGTTGTTTAGTCTTGATTGAATGACAGGTATATGCCGAAAAACTCTCTGAGTGGTTCTATTCCAGAGAGCTTGGGTGACTTGAAAGACTTGGCCGGTATTGATTTGTATGAGAACAATTTTACTGGACACATACCTGCCTCCCTTTCAAAACTGCAGAGTCTTTTATACTTGTAAGCTATCACTGAAAATTCTCTCATCGAACTTCGGCGTTTAATTTCATAAAACAGAGATGATGCTAATTAATAATCTCTATGTTTCAGGCGCTTGAATAACAATCAGTTGTCTGGAAATATTCCCGCTTCCCTCACTTCTATTTCTTCGTTGCTCGTTTTGTAAGTTCTATAAAGTTGGCATAATTATACAGTGATGTTCATTATCGTAATCGTCAGTAAGCCCAGGGAATGTTTTGGTTAATATAACATTGTATGCTGTGAACAGAGATTTGTCGGACAACAATCTGAGTGGCCCAGTTCCCACAGGTGGCTCCTTCGCACAGTTTACTGCTCTAAGGTAAGCTAAGCTGTGCCAAAGCTACTAATAGCTTGCAATTTAACGCCATACATATATATATATATATATCAATTTAACGCCATATATATATATATATATTATATATATATATACCAGTTTAAAGACAAAGGCAAAAGAATAACTGTATGTATTGGTTCTGGTTCAGCTTCGCTGGAAACCCTAACCTGTGCGGTGACATTGTGGGGATGAAGCCATGTCATTAAGTGAAACCCTAACCCGTGTGGTGAAGTTGTGCGGAAGTCCTGTGCTAATTAACTAATAAGACGATCTGATTAGCCAAAATTGGAATCTATTAGTGGTTTCCATAGAGATTTTGTTTCCAATATATTGAAATCTTGTTTAGTTTTCGAATCCTGCGAGTAGTTTTTAATATTGTATGAGAATATTATATAAGAATATTATCGTATTAGCTGGTCATCTCTTCTCTCACTTATTGTATTACAATACCACGGATGATGATTTTCTTTTTCACTTAATTATAATAATAAAGTTATTAGACTGAAACCTTGTTTTGAGGTAAAAACATATTCATATATATAATATTTATGTTTATTTTATTCATTTGTATTTGGTTACTTGTCTTTTGGAAAAAACATTGCAATAATTAAACCTGTTTGATGTTTAAAAGGTTTCTAGCCATGCAAATATCCAAATATATTGGAATGCTTATTTTTTATTTTAATTTAAAAATCAAGTGTCACTTATTGTGTAATTAAACTTGCTTTGAGTTCAAAATATATTTATATATGTAAGATTTATGTTTATTATATTTGTAAGTATTTAGTTTATATTTATTTATTTTTAGGAAACTCATCCATTTCATAAAAATTAGGTTGTAATGATTACATTTCTTTGAATTTCTAAATGTATTTAGCTAGAAAACATTTTCATATATAATTTTAATTTTTAATTCAAGTATTAGTTGTATTATTTGATTAATAAAAGGTTTACAAAATTAATTATAGTTATTGGTTTGATATTCGAAAAGTAAACGACTAGCTCAATAAAATAGTTTTTATTCAAATAAATAATTTGAATTTGATAATAAAGTTTAAAAGAAAAATCTTTATTGTTAACACTAATTTTTCTATAATTTCTTAAGGCTAGTTTTAAATAAAACAAAATCTTAAAAGAAAAACTTTTAGCAAGTGAATCAACCCAATATGCAGGTTTCTTGGCCTAGATGAGCTTCCTATTGTGATCTTGCATCTCATTGATGGGTTGGCATTATGACACAGATTTGGCACTATGACACAGGTGTTGTCCTTGATGGCAACTCACTCAGGTGACAAATCATAGTTCAGACTCACGGAATGAAGAAAGAGAGGTATACACAAGTTACCCATTGACCAAGCCACATGTACACGCGGGTTCGTAGACCAAAAGGCATGTATAGCGTACACATGCACTTTCACGGAAGGAAAGGCACGTACATGTTGGAAAGCTTAGATTTGGTCCATGGTGTTGATCCAAGGTATCTTTTCCGAAGTGTTGACCCCAGGTATTTGGTCCAAGGTATTGGTTCTAAGTGCTTTTGGTCCATGGTATTGAGTAAGGCATAAGACTATAAAAGGAGGAGAAGATCATTAGGCAAAGGCACTCAAGTACTAAATATTTGATGAAGAGAAAGATCCAGAATACAAGTTATTGGGTTATGGTGCATAGTTGGATCTGAATCAAGGATGAACCTTAGCGCTTGGTGAAGGATAAGATCTAATGATGGGTCAAGATCTTCAGGCTTGAAGAGAAATATCTTTGTGTGGTTTTGATCTTTTATCTGAATAACCGGCGCATGTTATCTGTAAATATGATGATCTGGGTATAACTGATGTCTAGAATATTGTACAGTTTAAATCATCATTCACAGATTTGTACGCAGGTTCACTTTAGCAAATACGTGTATACATGCTCATTCTGCATATCAAAACAACGTGTATATCTTAAATTTGATTTGCAAATCTTTACGCAAGTTTGCCTTGAGAAAACAACGTATATACACATGTTTGACACATTGAAGTAGCGTATACCTCATAAAATATGCTTTAGCTACTTTTGTTTGTTGTTGCAGTGTTCTAGGTTCTAGCTTGGGTTCTGGTTACTGTTACTATATTTTGGTTACAGTATTCTGAGAAGTGATTGATTGATTCAGTTTTGGTTGGTGCAAAGGAGATTGGTTGATGCAGATATATTTGATGATTGATTGATGTTATTGATGGATTCAGTCTAAAAGTTTATGAAACGTGGTCCCTCGAAGGAAATAGAAGGTTGTAGCCATCTGCAGGTCGGCACCTACATACTAATAAATACATCAGCTAGTATAATAGCTAGGGGGTTGTAGCTCCCTTCCAGGAGAAGCTGGAGAATGAGAGAAGGTTGTAGCCTTCTGCAGCTAGAAGCCTGCGCATTGGTATAACACTGCATTAGTACAAAAATTGTAAAAATAAGTTTCTTATTAAAAGAAGATAGATACGATTGCAGTAGGTGGTTTTCACCCACATTGGGTTTCCACCTTATATCTTGTGTTCATGTGTGTGATTGTCTGTTTTGTTTTTACTACACCTGGTTACTGTTTATATGGTTATGATGCACAAATTAAAGATCAACATATGATGAATTAACTAAGTTATAAGTTTGCAAGGTATACACTAGTTGCCTTAAATACAGTTACTATACACGCAAGTTTCATTAATTGAAGTAGCATATATGAATCTGATTATGGAAATAAAATATTATTGACTTGCTAATACTAATTCACCCCCCCACTCAATATTATTTCCAATAATTGGTATCAGAGCAGGTCCTTCAGAAGAAGCTTGATCGCTTGACGGAAGGTCTATCATCATGAGTAACTACGAAAGAGAGGGATCCATTAGACCACCAATCTTTGATGGGAGCAACTCTGTTTATTGCAAGGTAAGAACCACAACCTATGTTCAATCTCTTGGAATAGATGTCTGGGAAATCGTGGAAGGAGGATATACGTTTCCATCATCAATTCCTACATATACTGTAGGTAAAAAGCAATATGAAACCAATGCCAAGGTTGTCAATACATTATTGGGGAGTTTGTCACAATCAGAATTTGTCAAAGTTATGCAACTCAAGACTACTAAAGAAATATGGGACAAGATCGTTCTAAACTATGAAGGAGACAATCAGGTAAAACGTGCAAAATTACAATCTCTCATAATTCAATATGAAACTCTCAAAATGCACAATGATGAAAGTATATCTAGTTACTTCTTATGTATTGATGAGATTGTCAATTGCATGAAGAACATGGGTGAAGAGATAAAAGAAGTTACTTTAGTTGAAAAGGTTTCAAGATCCTTGTCTACTAAGTTTGAATCAAAATTTTCTACCATAGAAGAAAATCAGGATCTTCAAGATATTACTATGACACAGCTACACAGAATCTTAACTGCTCTCGAAATGATAAAATGAGGTCCATCGGATATGAGAGAAGCTGTATTCAAAGCTTTAGAAAGATAAGAACTCAATGAATCAGGATATATTTCAGAACGAGAGGAAGAAGCAAACTTTGTCAAGAACCTTCAACGGGGTTCTAGAAGATTCAGAGGTAAATTACCTTTCAAATGTTTTGTTTGTGGAAGAGTCACTCATTATGTGGCCAAATGTCCTCATAAAGATAAGCTTGATAAAGGTAAGGAATCAACAAAATGGAATAGAAAACAAAGTGTAAGTAAGAAGAGCTACTATACGCATGAATATAGTGCTGGTTTATCAAATAGTGATGAAGATGAAAATAGTAATGACTATAGACTTATGATGGATTTTGAAGATAATGATTTCTTAGCGCTTTAGATGAAAACGACCTTTATGAAGAAATCTTTAAACTCAAAATTTGTTTCGAAGAAAAAAAATATGATTATAGATACTCTGACATTCCAACTTGCTGAAAGAGAAAAGCATAATGAAAAACTAGAATGTGAAATTGTGGGTCTAAGAAAGGATATTGAGAAAACAAAAGCTCTCAATCTTAGATTTTCTAAAGGATCAGAAACCCTAAATGAAATTATCAAAGTGCAGGGTTCTACTCTGATAAAGACATGTCTTGGATATACTGAAGAAGCATCCCAAGCATAGGAGTCGTCAACCTCCACTAAAAGCTATCTTGATGCAGCAAAGAGCAGTGAATAGTTTGACAGTCGACAACAAAGGCATAAAGTCGATCACCAGGTAAATCATGCTCAATTTACTTCAAGGATAAAAAAAAGCTACAACCAACCTCAGATAAATCATACTCAATCTATTTCAAGAATGAATAGAAACTACAATCACGAGGTCAGTAGATTTGATAATCGCAGGAACTTCTTCAATGGCCAATGTTTTTCATGTCATAACTTTGGAGACAAAGCTTCTCAATGTGTTGCTTACAAGACCATCATGACTAGAGAAGCATGAAATCAAAGGAATGTGACGGGGATCATGAAACATACCTACAATAACTTTTCTCTTCTTGAAAATGAAATAGAATGCTCTATCTGCAACAACTTAGGTCATGAAGAATACGAATGCAGGAGTAAATTTCGGCAAACATCTCAAAAGGAGAAAACTTCACTAAATCCTAAAATATGGAGAAAGAAAGAACCACAAACAGAAAGATGTGGTATAGCCCTGTATGTAGAAGGACAAGAAAATCAGTGGTGCATCGACAGTGGATGCTCGAAACACATGACAGGTGATAAAGAAAAACTTCAGTCGTATAATGCCTTAAAAAAGGAAAATAAGGCCTCATTTGGAAATGACACTCCTAGTGTGATAAAAGGTAAAGGTTCTGTTCTTTTAAAAGAAAAAGTTAAAGCTGGGAATGTTATGTATGTTGATGGTCTAAAGCATAACCTGTTGAGTGTCAATCAAATGTGTGATCAAGGAAATGAAGTAGTATTTCGATCAAATGGATGTGTTTCTCGTGAGATTGATATAGGAGAAACCATGATCAAAGGCATAGGAGCTCCAAACAACTTATACATACCCAAGGGAGGACAACAACAGTGTTATCTAAGCAAAAATGATGAACATTGGTTATGGCATAGAAGATTGGGGTATCTAAGCTTCTGTCGAATAAGAAAAGCAAGTAAATTCCAGGCTGTTCATGATCTTCCTGATATCAACATTCTAGAAAATATAATATGCAAATCACGTCAACTTGGTAAGAAAACTAGGTCGCAATTCCCTGGAAAGGAAGGATCAGCTAGTAAGCCTCTTAAACTTGTTCATACTGATTTATGTGGTCCATCAAGGAAAAAGTCACCTCGTGATGAAGAATACTTTATATTGGTCATTGATGATATTTCCAGAATGTGTTGGATAGGACTTCTAAATCATAAAGATGAAGCATTTGAAAAATTCAAAACCTTCAAAGCACTAGACGATAATGAGTTAGATCGCAAAATAAATTCCTCATATCTAATCAAGGAGGAGAATTTACCTCAGATGAATTTTTTTAGTTTTGTGAAGAAGATGGAATAAAAAGACCATTCTCCACTACAAGGACTCCACAGAAAAATGGAGTGGTAGAAAGGATGAACAGAACTATTCAACAAATGGCTCGTGCTATGCTAGATGAGTCTGGAACACCTGCAAATTTCTAAGGTGAAGCTGCATTCGCTGTCATCACTATTCTCAATAAAGAAAATATTTGGGTAAAGAGCACTCAAACTCCACATGAACTTTGGTACGATAAGACTCCTACTGTAAAATACTTCAAAGTTTTTGGAAGAAAATGTTACATCAAAAAGACTGATGGAAAACTTGGCAAGTTTAGATCCATAGAAGATGAAGGCATTCTCCTTGGTTACTCTTCCAGGAGTAAAGCATATAAGTGCTATAATAAAAGACTTGTGAAAATTATTGAAAGTATTGATGTTGTAGTTGATGAAGCATGCAAAAATCCAAAGCAGGTAAAAACTGAAGATTGTGGAGAAGATGAGGATTATCCTTCCACAACAAATCAGACTAATTCTAAAGAAGAAACCAATGAATCACCAGAAGAGTAGATAAAAACGGAAGAAAATACTCCATCTACGTATGTTCAGAAAAATCATCGAGAGACTCAAATTGTGGGACAGAAAGAGGCAGCTGTGTAGACAAGAAGAACTATTACAGAAGCTTCAAGCTATCTAGCATCGTTTTCCTCCATCGAACCTCAAAATGTAAATGAAGCATGCAAAGATGAATGTTGGGTCAGGGCCATGAATGAAGAACTTGAGAAAATTGAAAAGAATAATACTTAGGAATTAGTTCCTAGACCTCATGATAAGAATATCATAGGAACCAAATGGATATTTAAAAACAAGCTGAATGAAAATGGTGAAGTTATCAGAAACAAGGCCAAAATTGTTTGTAAAGGATATGCTCAACAAGAAGGTATAGATTTTCAAGAAACTTTTGCACCTATTGCTATACTTGAAGCCATAATAATGTTCCTTGCTCTTTCTAGTTTTTAGAAATTCAAAGTATACCGAATGGATGTAAAATCTGCCTTTCCTAATGGAGACTTAGAAGAAGAAGTATATATTGAGCAACCAAACGGATTCATCCTTGGAAATGATCCAAGACTTGTATGCAGACTCAGAAAGGCTCTCTATGGTCTAAAACAAGCTCCAAGGGCTTGGTATTACCGTCTTGAAAAATACCTCCATCAACAAGTTTTTTTAAAAGGATCAGCTAATAGCAATCTATATACAAAGATTGACAATAATAAATTGGTAATACTTGTTGTGTATGTTGATGATATTAGTTTTGGTAGCAATGAATAAGCCATGAGTCAAAACTTTGCTTTGGTAATCCAGCAAGAATTTTAAATGTCGCTACTTGGTGAGCTCTATTTTTCTATCACAAACCAAGTATCTCAAGAAGATCTTAAAAAAATATGGCATGGAAGATTCTAAACTACTATGTACCCCTATGGTAACAGGATGTAGTCTCAGCTCAAATGATGAATCAACATCAGTAGATCAACCAACCTATAGATCCATGATTGGCAGTTTTCTTTATCTAACAAGTACCGACTAGACATCATGCATGCGGTGGGAATAGTTGGAAGATTCCAAGCCAATCCAAAGGAATCATAGCTTCAGGGAGTCAAAAGTATTTTCAGATATCTTCAAGGAACATATAATTTTGGTTTATGGTATCCTAGAGATACATATCTTACACTTCATGCATATATAGATGCAGATTGGGCAGGAAGCGTTGATGACAAAAAAATCACTAGTGGTGGTGCATTTTATATGTGTTCGAGATTAGTGTCTTTGTTCAACAAGAAATAACTTAGTTCAATTGCATTATCTATAGCTAAATCAGAATATGTGGTTGTGCATCTTGTTGCACACGACCCCTTTGGATGATGCAAACATTGCAAGACATTCAAATCACATGCACTCCGCCCATCTCCATTCTATGTGATAATACAAGTGCCATGAGTATTTCAAAGAATCCATTCATGCATTCCAAGACCAAGCACATACCCATCAAATATCATTTTCTACGTGAACAAGTGCTTGAACAAAAGGTCAAATTTGAGTATGTTCCCTCCAAAGAACAAGTTGTTGATATATTCACCAAACCACTGCCCAGAGAGACATTTGAATACCTCAGATAGAAGCTGGGAGTAGTTGATGCATCATCTTGCTTTTAAAACTTATTTTTTTAGAGAAAAGTGGTTATACGCGAGTTTCATGAAGCATATCCTTGTACATATGCCAGTTTTTGTGGATACAATCGCGTATATGTTGGTTTGAAGAAAAACAGTGGGCTAGACTCAGGATGAAAGGAGTCTGATATGGGTCTGAAAGTGAACATCTGGCACAGGTTTAGGGGGAGTATATACTTCTAATAATGCATTTTTGGCATTATCTTAGAAGATTTTGGTACACATTCATAATTGTTTTTTATTCTTACAGAACAGGTTCAGGGGGAGATCATGGTTGCTGGTCTGGATGGTGATTGATAGATGCTACTGATGAGAGTTGCTGATAACTATCATTGTCTTGTTTCAGATATTTGGTCTCTATTTCATGTATATATTTTAATGAAAACGACCTATTTTGTTTCCCCACTATGCATGGGATGGATAATGTAGTGCTCTTGTTTTGACATGTATAAATACTTGGTATATCCCCACTTGGTTGGGAGATGGATGTATGTATGTGTCATTGGTGATAGGAAGGTCATTTATGATGTATGTATAGAGTCATCTTTTTGCAGACCTTGCTTATATTCAGGGGGAGCATGGACTTGAGCATGGAACTCAATCAACACACTTCAGCGTATCAGAGAATTCAACATGTACTCAAGGGGAGCATAACCATTTGCTCTTGATGACAAAGGGGAAGCATGACTTGGGGTTGCCATCAAGTCCAAAGAGGGAGATTTTTGGCATTATGACACAGATTTTGCACTTTGAAAGAGTTGTTGTCCTTGATGGTAACTCACTCAGATGACAAATCACAGTTCAGATTCATGGAATGAAGAAATAGAGGTATACGCAGGTCACCCATTGACCAAGCCACGTGTACATTCGGGTTCACAGACCAAAAGGTGCATATAGCGTACACACGCACTTTCACAGAAGGAAAGGTGCATACATGCTGGAAAAATTAGATTTGGTCCATGGTATTGTGATCCATGGTATTGGTCCAAGGTATCTTTCCCGAAGTGTTGACCCCAGGTATTTGGTCCATGGTATTGAGTAAGGCATAAGACTATACAAGGAGGAGAAGATCATTAGGCAAAGGCATTAAAGTATTGAATATCGGATAAAAAACAAGATCAAGAATACAGGTTATTGGGTTATAGTGCATAGCTGGATCTAAATCAAGCATGAAACTTAGCGCTTGATGAAGGATAAGATCTAATGATGAGTTAAGATCTTAAGGCTTGAAGAGAAGTATCTTTGTGTGGTTTTGATCTTTTATTTGAATAATTGGCACATGTTGTAATCTGTAAATATGATGATCTGGGTATAATTGACAACTAGAATTGTTGTACAATTTAAATCATCATTTACAGATCTGTACGCAGGTTTACTTTAGCAAAGGCATGTATACACACTCGTTCTGCATATCAAAACAATGTATACATATTAAATTTGATTTGCAGATCTGTATGCAAGTTCGCCTTCAGAAACAACGTACGTACGCAGGTTCGACACATTGAAGTAGCATAGAACTTATAAATATGCTTTAGCTACTTTTGTTTGCTGTTACAGTGTTCTCGTTACTGTTAGTATATTTTGGTTATAGAATTCTGAGAAGTGATTAATTGATTCAGCTTTGGTTGGTACAAAGGAGATTGGTTGATGTAGATATATTTGATGTTTGATTGATGTTATTGATGGATCCAGTCTGAAAATTTATAAAACGTGGTCCCTGGAAGAAAAGAGAAGGTTGTAGCCTTCTGTAGGCCAGCACCTACGTACTAGTAAACACATCTGCTAGTATAAGAGCTAAGGGGTTGTAGCTCCCTTCCAGGGGAAGCTAGAGAACAAGAGAAGGTTGTATCCTTCTGCAGGTAGAAGCCTGCGTAATGTTATAAGACAGTACCAGTACAAAAATTGTAAAAAGAAGTTTCTTATTAAAAGAAGATAGAGATGATTGCAGCACATGGTTTTCATCCACATTGGGTTTCCACCTTATATCTTGTGTTCATGTGCATGATTTTCTATTCTATTTTTACTACACCTGGTTACTATTTATATGGTTCCGATGCACTGATTAAAGATCAACATATGATGAATTAACTAAGTTATAAATTTTTAGGGCATACGCTAGTTGCCTTAAATACAGTTGCATATACACGCAAGTTTCATTAACTGAAGTAGCATATATGAATCTGACTATGGAAATGAAATATTATTGACTTGCTAATATTGATTCACCCCGCTTCTCAGTATTATTTCCAACATGATGCACACTAATATCTAAGTTTTAGTTTTAGTGCTCCACCGTGAATTTTCCCATAATAGATTTTGGTTGCCAATAAATGTCTATGGTGTGCATGTATCTAACCTTCTAGGTCTTGGTATTGCTAGTGTCATGGATTAAGCCTCCTCTACATTAGCATCAATAGCAAACCTTCTTTCTATCAAGACTTCTCTTTTAGAATCTTGAATTTCTTTATTGATTTTACGAGGGGCAGATTGCACATATAGAATAATGCCTTTTTATATAACTTTGGGCCTAGGGAGGTAGAGCTCTTTGTCCCCTATGGTTCTGTAACATGATCAAGGTATACCATCATTATAGAAAAGAATATACTCAACAAGAAAAAATAGCAATAGGACACAAGTTAAGGAAGAGGCAAGCATGGTAAAGTGGTTAGGGAGAGAGGAACTAGGAATGAGATTTGACAAGAGCACAATATATTGGATTTCTCTCACTTTAACAATTATATGTGAGTTGTTATCTGGAGAACTTCTTTTGAGGTTAGTACATGTAATATTTATGTTTTTTTTTTCTCAGAGGCTTTCTATATAGAGATGGTATCATGTAAAATTATGTTTAAAAATAATAAAATAATACTTACATTAACGAATAAAATACATACAATAATAAATAACAAAAAGATATCAAGATTGACCATAAATAAAATAATTCAATTTCCAACTTAATTTTTCATCCATTTTATATAGAGATAAAGAAACTAAAATTAAAAGACTATATATAATTTACTTTTTAGTATAGGCGATATATGCAATTCCTTTAGTACTTAATATAGATTTGATAGGTGGAAAGTATAACAATATTATTGATATTATACTATGCTAATATATGTATATGTATATGCATATGTATATGTATATGTATATGTATATGTATATGCATATGTATATCTATATCTATATCTATATATATATCTATATCTATATATATATATATATATATATATATATATATATATATATATATATATATATATATATATATATATATATATTGTTAGCCTAAATAAAATATTTCAATGTTGATATTAAACAAGTAGTCATTTGTTCGTAACATTCACATTAGAAATTATGCTTTGGGAAAAATATCATAAAGACTTATAACCTACACTGGTCAATGATAAGTCAATAGTGATTACTTGAAAATCGAATCCTATAGTCTAAATTGAGATATGAAGTGGAGAAAATGATATAAAATGATTATTTGTGGACACAAGGACTTACATAAATTTTGGTGGATAGTAACCACACATAAATTTAGGGGGTAGTAGCCACACATTTACAGTTTTTCTCCTATACAAGTGTCGAGGAAGGCATAAATAATGGTGGGAAGTATTCCTAGCAAGTATATTTATTTACTTCCAATCATACTCATTTTTTATGAAAAGACTTGTTAAATTATTATGAGATGCAACATATGATAAATATGTAATTTACATAGGTATGAGTTATTTCAAGGATTTTGTTTTGGATGATTTTATTGCAAATCTTAAAATAAAAAATCACTACACAAATATAAAAAAAAATAAAAAAATCATGCATGAATATTGCAACCATATCCATAAATTATGACATAAAAATTGTAAGTTATCCACATGACATTATATTGTGCAAATATTATAATACGAGCTTGAAGTTATGGTACAATCAAATTTTTGAAAACTAATATTGCTAATAATATTAAAAAATAGAATGATTGTCCCATGGAGAACTTGAGTACCTCTTCTGTGGATTCTCTGCAAAGTGGATGTCAACATATTTATGGAGAAAATTACTAATGGAATGAATAGACTTATAAGCACCTTCAATCACCACACTAAGGTAGAAATGAAATCCCATAAATCCTTCCAAGGATTAGTAAATGCTAAGTTTGATTTACTCCAAACATTAATCTTGACTATGTACTGTCTAGGAAGCATAGATAAACAAATTAGATTTAGGCCAATGGATTTTTTGTTTAATATCATCTGATGCAGTGTAGATTTTGTTTGGTTCATGGAGTTCTTTCATAGAGGTTACAATGGGAATTCTTTTATTATAGTACGTAAAATTTGTCACAAGAATAGGTTACTTTTTTTTGGACTTTTAAATGCATATTCATACTGGATCAATATGATGAATGCAAGGGTTCTTGCCAATTCCAGACTAACTTTTTAATAGAAATCAATAATTGTTCATTTGAAAAAAAATATTAAAAAATATTTTTTTTTCAAATATAACCATTATAAGTTGCATTGGTCCATGCTAAACCAATATTGGTCAATAGGAAAATACATTGCTAGTGGCCTACTTTTGGAGAGGCTAATAGAAAAATTTATATCAAATTTATATAAAGAAAAATTAAGTAATTTAATTTAAAAATGATTTTATATTTTGACTTTCCGTTGTGAGGGATATGTGTAATTTTTTCCATCTCTAACATAAAGTTTATATATATTATATACATGTCAACTATGTATATATTATATAAAACAAATTAAAATAAAAAAAAGTTCTTATGGTTAATAGGTTTTGTTCAAAACTAGCATAGATCCATCTTAAGTCTAGATATACCAAAAATATAGAGGAACCAAATCTCTAGAGGTGAAAATATTTCTTCATGTTTCGCACTCAAAAAGAGATTTGCATCTTGAGAGATTTGGTCCCTCTTGGAGCTTGTAAGATATAGATTTAAGATGGATCTATGTTGAAGTTAAGAATAACCGCAAAAGAATAGGGGATAAGGAAGAGATAATTAGGCTAAAGGGGTCAAAAAGATAGTTGGGAGGGAAGGATATTTAGGAGCCAATAATATATCAATTAGAAATATCACAATATATTCGATGATGCTTTTCTCTCACATCCTAATAGTTACGTGTCATTTATTATGTATAAAACTTGTTTTGAGGTGAAAATATATTAATATATGTAATACTTTTGTTTATTATCCATATGTACCTATTTAATATTTTATTATTTCTAGGTTACTTATCTACTTCACAAAAAATCTTCTAATAATTAAAATTGTTTTAAGTTCAAAATGAATTCAATTACATAACATTCTTTTTTATTATATTGATTTTTGTAAGTTTAAGTTGGTATCGTCTCAAATTTCAAATCATTAATTTACATCATTCAGCTATCCATGTTATATTGACTAGCTTCATTGTCCAAAATTAGCTAAAAATGTGAAAAACCTATCATCTAACATACTAAAATAAAAACACCTAAGGAAATCATCAGAACTCAGGAGTTGAAAGAATTCGTATGTGCAAGATCTCTCACACCAGATCTAGGAGAAGTTGAGGATTAATCTCACATTAGAGGTGACTCTATGTATGAGCTAGTTAAGAATCCATACTTTCAAGACAAGATCATTGATATCACTAATCCTAGTTTATATCACTTGAAACAGCAAAGATATTATATTGTTCCTCTTGATTTTCCTTTAGTACTCAACCAAGAAGAGTTTTGAGTTTCCATTGAAGAGTCATTGAGCTAATATATTTTTTCCATCTTACCCTAGTGTTTTTGGGTTTAAGAACTGAGTGAGAAAGATCCTCAATAATGTCCGAGTCTAAAAAAAATCGGTGTTCATCAATAGAAATAATTTCTAGCCACCCAATATCTACTATAATCTTAGGAGGAATAGCAACGTAATAAATATATTTTTGGTTTCATGCATGTTTTCTTGAGAAAAGTTATGGTTTTCTAATGACCTAAAATTCAAACATAAAACTAATTACATCGATTAATAATCAACACACAAACTATTTAATTAATTAGCATAGAATTTAGAAAGCATTAACGAAGAAGACTTACATATAGTGACAATATACCTTACTGGTGATTTCAAAGTTGTAACACTACCTATATCCTACTTATTGCAACAAAATTTTCGGGACAACTCTCTACCTAATCATAGGCACAACTGCATAGATGCTTTCTACAGTTGGCCACCACAAAGCCCTCAATTAACTAGTATTGTCAAAGAATCGTTTGTCTCACAACACTCTCCTTTGAAAAGAATGATTGCTTCTCATCTTCATTTTCATTCAATAAATAGAACAAATTGTTCCAAAATTGGAAGGGGATTGGAAACAGATTTGCATGTACAAAATTCATGTGTCAACATGCTAACTTTTTATTTATTTGTCTTAAGTTTTACTTAACATTTTTCTTTGTTTAACTCTTTCTTAATTTATTCTTTTTTATTTTTGTTAACTCTCTCTCTCTCTCTCTCTCTCTCTATATATATATATATATATATATAATCTATTTACTATTATTATTTCTCCTTTATTTATTTATTTTTGTTATTGTTATCATTCATTTATTTATCTATAGTATTTCATTTATTATTATTATAATTATTATGGGGCATTATGTACTACCCCTCTTTAATGAACTTCATATCGAAGTTAATTTTAATCATTTAACTTTTATTATTTCATTTATTTATTTATTACTTCATATTTTCCTTAAACCCACTATTGAACTAGTATACTAACATGCATCGAAAGTTACAATATTGGGGAAATTCCAATGAATCACAAGTTATTTTTTCCCAACATTCAAAACTAGGCACAAAGCATCATTTATTTATACCATGGCCAAAGGATCTCCCCAAGGCTCATACCTCATATTCACCAAGGGAGACATCTATTCCGAGTACCCAATGACTCTAGTTGTAACACCCCTCCCTTGTGTACCAAACTTTGCAAACCTAAGCTGAGAGAAGCTAGGCCTAATGTGGAATATGAAAAGTAAATACGTTATGAAATAAATAAATTAATTAATCACTTGGAAAAGGGAGACACAAAGAGATGAGATTCTTGCCAAATCCCATTGGGGAATGGATAGGATAAATCTTTCATGATAAAGCTTTTAGATTGAATTCTAGATAAAATGGATGGATTGGAGATAAATATCCATAAAGAAAAATATAAAATCTATGCGGGAGAGAAAGTAAAGCTTAGCCTCGCGGGAGAGAAAGGAAAGATTTTGTGAGATAAGCCTAGGGAAATGGATAAAAAAGATCCATAAAAGAGGGACGTTGCTAATGGAAATCATATCATGAAAGAGGTTATTAAATACCCATTGCATAGATCAATTGGAGGCAGTTGATGCATGGAAAGAACCTCAGCTTGGGGGTGAGCTAAATAGTGATTTCTAGGTTGGGTGGTGGTGCTTCTTTTTCCAAGTGGTGTTGTCTTATCATCTAGTTGGATTCACTCGTGTGGGATGTTATATATGTTCGTTTCTTACCGTCTATGTTGTAAATTCTTTTAGCATATGAGAGAATTTGCTTGTGTTTTCCTCATTATGAGAATGTTCAAATGAATTGCATGTGACTATCATACATGAGTCAATTTACCTGTGCTTATGGCATTTATGAGATGATTTTATGGATGCCTGTGACAATTATGGCACATTAATGTAATTCTAGTTAAGGTTATTAAGGAAACATAATATGTGTATCTTATGTAGTATTGGTGTTATCTTATCCATTGTTAAGGTAGTAGATAGTTGTGCTCAATCAGCTATGCAAGTTTGTTAACTGTGGTTAAGGCTCAACTGTATAAACTAAGGTGCAGATTATCTATGATATGCATTTTGCAGCAATTACATATACTAAGGATTCTATTGCATAATATATATGTCAGTATTATTTTGACTATGCTGTAGGATTTGGACAATGATAACTACAATGTATTTATGTTAATGATTTCATTAATGCTTCAATGATGTCATCTTTACGAGATGGTCATATATATTAATGTTTGAGATAGATATTGGGATGATATATTGGTGCATGTGGAACAATTAGGGGATAATGCTTCTAACTATATAGCAGATGGTTCAGGTTATCTATGCCATGCATGTCATAAGAATTGTATACAGTGAGGCTAGTCCATCTAGTTACACATGTTGAATAAAGGTGGTCAGTGACACTTTGACTATGTCTGTAGAACTATGATCATGATTCATATCCATCCTAGTCACAGTAGACTTAGATCAATGTTCCATTGATGCTTTTGTGTGGGGTTAAAAAATAGTTTTAATGATTGCATAGTATGATAAATTCCTTTCTCCAAATTGTGAATTATATTTAAGGGTTGAATTGATATACAAGTCTTATCGACGAACCTAAACGTCCACATCATGGATACACTTTTGGTGTCATTCAATTGATAAGAATATGGGTACAGTTGTATGAATAATAATGTTTATATAATGAGGGACTAAATATAATTTTGACGACGATTAAATCTTAATTGTAAACAAAGAAAATTTACAAGAATGAGAGCCTAGTAGCTAATTCTTAGAGTAAGCTCAGGAGGTATGTTACAAATGGTATCAGAGCATAAGTTCAAATACTATGACCTATGGGTCATGTTATCACCCCAAGAAACTCTCCTAGGTTGTATATGAGAGATGCTCGGGCACATTACAAACTCAACAAAAATGTTGTAAAATGGTGGATGAATGTAAGAAATGTTGCATATTCAAGCTAGATAACCACTTCTACTATGCTTAAACCCAGACATGGGTGAACAACCCCAAACTACAAGGCTTTAGACCACCAATTACTCACAGTTTTAGGGAAAATGTGAAGATGGGGAAGATTGATCACACCAGCTGATGCACAGGACTCTGAGATGGCCAGCTGCAACTAGTTAAAAGGTCTGTCAATCTATTTCTTAATGCACAGATAGGATGACAACTCTTTGGCATTAAAACAACAGAAACCTACATACATATTCAATAATACATGCTAAATTCTAACACAGAGGTGGGATGATAGCCCCTCTAATGCTAAACATCAACAGGACATGAATAAATGCATGACAGGCACAACTTGGAACAAAGAAGAAGTGGAACATGAGCAATTAATAGTAAAAGAAGCTTGTATTAGCTGAAAATGAAGACCAGAAGCTGCAGATTACACAGTAGTTATAGTATCCAGAAGTTGAACCTTACATCAGAATAACACTCATCAACTTGATTACATCTTGTTTTTGAGTATATATGGAGTTTGTTCACAAAAATTTCTGCTAACCTATGTGTGGAGCGGTCATAACTTAGCACCAACCACATTTATAATTAGATATGGGTTTTTGCTGCAAGCTGAGTGTTTAAATGAACAAAATCAACATTTTTGGTACTTTGATGTCCTTCTTGAATAGGTAAATGCTGTGTTTATCTGCTCAAGGATGTCCTTCTCTGCTCTTTAAATATGGTTGTTGGGGCTTCAATGCGAAGCATGCTGGTAGGAAGCTGAACACTGTTATCCTTCATCCCTTGGAAGTGTGGTAGAGGTAGTGGACACACGTGGCATGGAGGCAGATCCACCATTGGATATCATGGATCGACGGCGGAAAGAATTTCGCAATAGCTATCGGGAATCAAATGTGGGCCGTTGGATTAAACAAACAGGCAACAAAGATTAAATCAGAGGAGCTATAGGAGGTCAATGGGATCAGATGAATGAGGGTCGTCAAATCTCAGTCGGGCAGATCCGACGGTTATCGAGCAGCGGAGATGAGCGCAGGTTAACGAGTGGGGGATCGTACAAGGAGGGGCGGTAAGTTGTTTCCCCGCACCGCTTCGGAGATTGTGGTGGTTTTCGTACATGGAGAAGTGATCCAGTACCAAAGCACCGCGTCCATTAGCCACATCTTCTGAAGACGAGTTCAAGTTGCTAAATTTCTGATGCCCACCTCCACAACGAGGGTGCCCATGTAGGAAGGGCATGGCTAGCAGCACCCAACTACCACTTACCAAAATGACCAAAGAAGACTCAGCCACCGAGGAGGACTCAACCACGTGCACATGCCCAAGGAGACATGAGCAATGTCATAATTACCGGTTATGGCTCAAAGTTCTATCAAAACAAGGCATCCCAATGAGTCTGTACAATTAGCACTTCTCCAATGCCCCTTGATGACTTTATTCCTCTAGCATTCTACAACCATAACAAGTGAGGGATAACAACAATGGTGAGCCCGAAAGCACACAAGTGCACACCCGATAGTCGCAACCAAGAAACAAATAATGAGGGAATTGTAGGCTGCCCCAGGATTAGTTACAACCTCATCCTCATGGAATATGCGAGTGGGACACAACAGAAGCTGGAGCCACCACACACCCTGGATGTCCTTCAAAGAATTATCTTCATAATTAGAGTGTTTCGAAAGACTAGGCCACCCCCTCCACATGACAATGGGAAGTATCACCTTACTAGCCACCATTGGAAACAATAGCAGAGAGAATGACCAAAGCCAAATGTATTCTATTGCTTGGAGTCTGCCAAGTACCCACTAGCCTAGAGTATCCCTCCTTCGGCCACACTTGGGGTTCAACCTCACATAAACAACCTTAACTCACCTTAGAGTAGAGAAACCTCCAAATGAACCATGATGCCATATAAAAGCTCAAGAGCACACTGGAGAAGCCACAAATACCAAAGTTTGAACACTTCGCAGAAATCCAACTACCCCATAGCCTTGGCAAACTCCTTGGCCTTCAACACTTTTGTGCACCACATTACACGCTGAATTCATCACCCAAGATGCAACATCCGTTACACTATAGCCGTTGCATAATATAACAACGAGAGGTGGGTTTGAAGAGTTCGTCCATTCGTCGGTTCGTCACTTACCTACTGCGTGCCTGGTGGGCGAACTCCGAGATGGTCCGACCAAGTATTTAATCACCCATCGAAGAATTTTATTTTTGATTTTTAAAATAATAAATAATTTTTTTTTTTTTTTTATTCTCTATCAATTTTAAAAAATTATTAAATTGTAAAATTTGAGATCCTACATTAATCTTAAATTTTAAAATTAGTGAAAGAGACTCAAATCGGACATACCGCAATCTCAAATTATATGTTAATCTTAAAATTAATGTAATAGAATCAAATCGGATAAACCACAATCATGACCGACCATAATGCATTGCGACTGCTGTGGCGGTGGTAGAGTTGGCCAATAATAGCTAAGTGGATCACACTTGTGGAGATAATTTTATAATTATATATTGACCATTTATATGGAGGACTATTTATATGGTCACTGTGCTGTCCAGGAACAACCTAGGTACTCGATAATTTACAGTGGATATTGCTCCGAGACGACATGGATTCTATAGTTTACAAAGTTGCATTTTTGCTTATTTTAGCATGCATCCTTGCAGGCCAAAGCATGGCAAATCCTGAAGGTTCTGTTTATAGATTCCTCTATCCATCATATTTACTCTGCAATTTTTATGAATGAGCAGCGGACTGAATGTATACTTTTTCGATGATAAACAGCGGACGCATTATTCGCAGTCAAAAGGGCTTTGCATGATCCCAATAATGTTTTGAAAAGCTGGGAAGACGACATAGAAGACCCTTGCACCTTTTTACATGTCACATGTGATGCTGCCGCCCAACATGTAGTCAGGCTGTGAGTTTGACCTCAATTTTTTCTTTGGAATATACAATTGAAATAAAAATACACAGACAAAGAATATAGTTTTCCTAAGAATATAGTTTTCTGTTTCCCATTTAATGTGCAGAGATTTGTATGACCAAAATCTAGGTGGAACATTGTCTCCCCAGATATCTCAGCTCTCCTATCTGCAATACCTGTAAGCATTTCATATCTTTGTTTCTTGAAATTATTTCAACCACAATGGTTGGTTCTAAATGCGATCCAAAAAACAGTTTTACTCGTAAGATAAATCGCAGAAGCCTTAGATCAATTATTATTTCAATTATCTGTTTTAGGGTTATTAATAGTCTTGATTGAATGTCAGGAGTTTCCCGACGAACTCTCTGGAAGGTTCTATTCCACACAGCTTGGGGGACTGGAAAAACTTGATCGGTATTGATTTGTATCAGAACAATTTTAGTGGACACATACCTGCCTCTCTTTCGCACTTGCCAAGACTTCGATACTTGTGAGCTATCGCTGAATATTCTCTCATCGAACTTCGGCTTATTAAATCCCTTCTCTATGTTACAGGCGGTTGAATAACAATCGGTTGTCTGGAAATATTCCCGCGTCGCTCACTTCCATTTCTTCGTTGCAAGTTTTGTAAGTTTTATTAAGGCAACGGCAGATTTGGCTGTAAAGCTGACATAATTATACAGTGATTTTCATTATCAGAAATCTTTTGGTTAATATAACATTGTATGCTGTGAACAGAAATTTGGCAGACAACAATCTCAGTGGCCCAGTTCCCACCGGTGGATCCTTCGCACGGCTTACTGGTGTAAGGTAAGCTAAGCTATACCAATGCTTCTAATAGCTTGCAATTTAACGCCATATATATCACAAAGGCAAAAAAATAACTGTATGTATTGGTTCTGGTTCAGCTTCGCAGGAAACCCTAACCTGTGCGGCCAAGCGGTGGGGAAGCCATGTCATTAAGTGAAACCCTAATCCGTGCGGTGAAGTTGTGCGGAAGTCCTGTGCTAATACTGGAATCTATTAGTGGTCACCGTGGAGATTTTGTTTCCGATGTATTGAAATCTTGTTTGGTTTTCAAATCCTGCAAGTGGTAGTTTTGAATATTGTACGAGAATATCATATAAGAATTTTATCCTATTGGCTGGTCATCTTTTCTTTCACTTATTACAATACCACGGATGATGATTTTCCCTTTCACATTAATAATAAAGTTATTATGCTGAAAAATGTAAAAACATATTCATATATATAATATTTATGTCTATTATATTCATTTGCTTTCGGTTACTTGTCTTTTTTAATAAAATATTGGAATAATTAAAATTGTTTGAGGTTTAAAAACTAAGTTGGTTTTCTTTTTTTACTTTGAAAATTAAGTATCACTTATTGTGTAATTAAACTTGCTTTGAGTTCAAAATATCTTTATAGATGTAAGATTTATGTTTATTATATTTAAAAACTAAGTGTCGCTTATTGTGTAATTAAACTTTCTGAGTTCAAAATATCTTTATACATGTAAGATTTGTGTTTATTATATTCATAAGTATTCAGTTTATATATATATATATATATATATTTTCGAAACTTTTTTATTTCGCAAAAATATTTATAACAATAACATTGGTTTGAACTTCTAAATGTATTCGGCTAGACCACATTGATATATATTTAATTTTAATTTTTAAATGAAGTAGTATGTGTACTATTTGGTTAATAAAAGATTTACAAATTTAATTATAGTTATTGGTCTTCTATTTTGGAAAGTAAACCAATAACATAATAAAATAGCTTTTATTCAAATAAATAATTTGACTTTGATAATAGAGTTTAAAAGAAAAATCTAACTCACTTCTAACACTAATTCTTCTATAATTACAATTTTGGTGCCAACTTTAAATAAAACAAAATCTTCACAAAAAACCATCTATTTAGCGAGTGATTCAAGCTAAGGGTATCAGGATAAGCATCATATTCTTCACAAGTTGTGGGATGATAAGTAAATTTCTTGGCTAAGATGAGCTTAGGATTTTGATCTTGCATCTCATTGATGCACAAGTTAATATCTAAGTTTTTGAGTGCTCCACCATGAATTTTCCCATAATGGTTTTTGGTTGCCAATAAATGTTTATGGTGTGCATGTATGTAACCTTCGAGGTCTTGGTGTTGCTAGTGTCATGGATTCAACCTCCTCTACTTCATCATCAATAATAAACCTTCTTTCTATCAAGACTTCCCTTTTACATCACGAATTCCGACTTCCCTTTTACATCACGAATTCCTCTCTTCATTTTAGGAGGTGTGGTGTGCACATTTACACGTCTAGCTTTCTATAACTTTTGGCCATGGAAGGTTGAGCTCTTTGTCACGTATGACTCTCGTACATGATCAAGGTATGGAGAAAATATACTCAACTAGAGAAAATAGCAATTGGACAAAGTTAAGGAAGAGGCAAACATGCTAAAGGAGTTCGAGAGATAGGAAGCATGAAGGAGATTTGACAATAACACATTTTATTGGATTTATCTCATTTTATATGTAAGTTAAATGTAAGTTGTTATGTAGGGAACTTGTTTTGAGGTTAGTACATGTAATATTTATGTTTTTTTTTTTACATTTTTTATATAGAAATGATTTTATGTAAAGTTGTATTTAAAAATAATAAAATAATATTTACTTTAACAAATAAAATATAGGATTTATCTTATTTTAACAATTATATGTAAGTTGTTAGGTAGAGAACTTGTTTTGAGGTTAGTATATGTAATATTTATGTTTCTTTTCTCACACTTTTTTTATATAGAAATGATGTCATGTAAAGTGATATTTAAAAATAATAAAATAATACTTACCTTAACAAATAAAATATAGTAATAACAAAAAACATCAATGTCCCATAAATATATAAAATACTTCAATTTTCATAACTTTATATAGAGAAATAAATTGAAAGTATATATATATATATATATATATATATAGACCAACCTGGAGAGATTTCTAGGATTAATGGCAAGGATGAGATGTCAAAGGATCAGATAAGAGAAAGGAGATCTCCTTTCTCTTATATCCTTTCCTTATCTTCTATTTCCTTATCTTTTCTCCCTTCCTCCCCCTTATAACCCCTCCTGCCCTCTTATTTGATCCTTTGACATCTGATCCTTGCCACTGATCCTAGAAATCTCTCCAGGCTGGTCGAGATTTCCTTACCTCTGATCCTGACACACACACACACACACACACACAGATATATATATATATATATATATATATATATATATATATATATAATTTACCTTTCAGTACAAGGGATATATGCAATTCCTTTAGTGTTTAATATAGATTTCATCTGGAAAACAAAATAATATTATTGATATTATATGAAGTGTAATTCACTTTGTATTCAATTGAAATGTATATATATATATATATATATATATATATATATATATATATATATATATTCAATGTCCATATTAAACAACTGTTTGAAAAACCCCATAAAGGTTTATAACCTACACTGGTCAATGATAAGTTAATAGTGATTAATTGAAAATGGAACCTTTTAATCTAAATTGAGATGTGAAGTGTGAGAAATCATATAAAATGATTGTTTATGGGCAACACTACTTGCATAAATTTTGGTGGGTAGTAACCACACATTTACAGTTTTACTCTATTATAGGTATTGAGGAAAACATAAATAATGGTGGGGACTATTTCTAGTCAGTATATTTACTTTCTTCTTATTCATATCCATTTTTTATGTAAAGAATTTTTAAATTATTATGGGATGCACCAAGTGATAAATATGCAATTTACATAAATGTGAGCTATTTCAAGGATTTTATTTTTGGATGGATTTAGTGCAAAGGTTAAAATAAAAAATCACTACTCAAATATATAAAAAGCATGCATAAATATTGCAACCATATCCATAAATTATGACATAACAATTGTAATTTATCCACTTCGCATTATATTTTACAAATGATACAATAAGAGCTTGAAGTTATGGTACACTCAAGTTTATGAGAAATATTTTTTTAGTCATATTGAAAAATGGAGTGATTTCCCATGGAGAATTGTGATACCTCTTCCCTCTATCTCAACATATTTATGGAGAAAAGTATTGATGCCATGACTAGACTTCTAAGCACCTTCAATTAGCATACTTAGGTAGAAATGAAAACCCGAAAATCCTTCTAAGCATTAGTCAATGCTAAATTTGATTTACTCAAAATGAAATTGGACCATTTCCAACATGAAACCCACACTTATTGAAAATTCATGGAATTGAAGGATTTATATGCATCAGGTGTTCAATTGGATTGAAGCCAACAAGAACACTACTTGGAGGAAAGACAAGTGGGTCCTAGGCTCAAGCAGTAATCTTGACTATGTATTGTCTATTAAGCATGGATAAACAATTTAGATTTATGCTACTATATTTTCTGTTTAGTATCATGTAAAATTTGTTTGGTTCATGGAGTTTCTATAGAGATTATCATGGGAATTCCTTTATCATAGTAGGTAAAAGTGTTCACAAGAATAGGTTGCATGTGTTTTGGAATTTTGAATGGATATTCATAATGAACCAATATGATGAATGTAAGGGTTCTCATTGAGATTCTATACTATGTTTTTAATAGAAAGAAATAATTGTTATTATGAAAAAATAATATTAAAAAATAAATATTTATTTTTCAAAGGCAACCATTATAAGTTGCATTAGTCGATGCCAAGCCAATAGTGGTCAATAGGCAAATAGATTGGTAGAGTCCTACCCTCAGATATGTGTAATTTATTCCATCTCTAACATGGACGTTATATATCTTAGTTTTGTGCCAACTATCTATATATTATATAAAACAAATTAAAATAAAAAAAGTTCTTATCGTTAATAGTGTTTTTTTCAAAACTAGCATAGATTCATCTTCACTCTAGATATACAAAAAGTTGAGAGGAACCAAACCTCTAGAAGTGAAAATATTTCTTCATGTTTTGCACTCAAAAAGAGGTTTGCATATTGAGAGATTTAATCCCTCTTGGAGCTTGGAAGATCTAGAGTTAATATGGATCTATGTTTTTTTTTCTATATAATACTACCTAAGCACCCATGAGGGATTTAAACCGGTGACCTATCGCAAGGAGTGCCTTAATAGTACACCCATTCACCGTCAATCCAAAGCCCAATGGGCAATATTGATCTATGTTGAAGTTAAAATATAACGGCGATAGGATAGGGGATAAGGAAGAGGCAAGTAGGCTAAACGCGTAAAAGAGATAGTAGGAAAGGAAGGAGATTTAGGATCTTGTTGAGTCAAATTTGTAAGAATTTACAGGGTAAGTAACTCAAACAGAACAGTATGGGACACCACTCACAAACAGATCAATACACCAATATTCTTGACATGGTTAAAACCCTCAAAGAAGGAAATAGTCCACGGCCTGAGCCAACACGATCACTTCAGGAAATTTATTAATAAGAGAATGAAAATTTACATAAGCTTCTCTCATGAACGGTTACCCTACAAATGACCCCACATGCTCTTTAAATAGAGATCATGGACCAATCGGGTGTTAAGACACGGATCAAGTGTTGGTAATACCAAGGAGAGAATCAACCGTCAGATCACTACATATCGTGATCATTGGATTGTAAGTTACAAAAGTACATAGTAAAGAAACACATTAATTACCTAACTCTACACTAGACCAAGTTATACTTAACTATTTCATATGTGTCAGAATATGAAAACATCCCCCCTTAAGAACAACTTGGGATAGGGTTAAAGCATGTACAAATATGAAACAATAGGAGAAGGAAGGAGGAATTAGAGCCTATCCCCCCTTAGTGAAAACTTCCTGAACTCCAACCATAAATTGAAGTTTAGTAAACTTTGCCTCTGTGAGAGCCTTTGTAAAGATGACTTCAACTTGATCATCTATTGAACAATATTGCAATTCAAGAATATGGTCATGAATGAGCTTTTTGATGAAGTGCATGTGCAGTTCAATGTGTTTGTTGCACTGATGTTGGACTGGATCTTTTCATAGTTGAATGGAACTTTAATTATCACACCAAAGTGTAGTCGGATGCTGCTATTGAAAGAAAAACTCTGACAGGATCTGACGAAGCCACAAGGCTTCCTTACTAGCATCTACTGCACCACGATACTCTTCTTCTACTGAAGAAAGAGAAATGGTACTTTGTTTCTTGCAAGGCCATGTAATAAGTTTTGAACCAAGACTGAACACATAACCTGTAGTAGACTTCTAATCATCAGGGTCACTAGCCCAATCAGAATCAGTGAAACCAACCAATAAAGGAGATGCTTTTTCATTGTAATGAATCCCAAACTAAATTGTACCTCGAACATAATGAAGTATTATTTTAGCTGCTTTCCAATGACTTTCATGTAGGTTTTGCATAAACCAAGAAATAAGGCCAACAGTAAAGGAAATGTTAGACGAGTATGGGTCACATACAAAAATTTTCCTACAAGTTGATGGTATAAGGTAGCATCAAATTCAGGGGATGTACAAGTGACTGAAAGTTTGGCTCCAGAATGAAAGGGAGAAGGGGCTGGCTTACAGTCTTGCATGTGAAAATGGCATAGAAGATCACAAGCATACTTGGACTCAGAATGGGAAATACCTTCCTTGGATTCCAAGACTTGAAGACCAAGAAAATAATGCAAGTGTCCTAAGTCTATCATTTCAAACTTCTTTTTAAGGTTGGAATTCACATGGTTTATAAGGTTGGGATCATTACGAGTAAGGATAAGATCATCAACATAAAGAAAAAGAATGATAAGAGACTTGCCCACTTTCTTGGTGTAGACATTATTTTCAGAATGACACCTAGAAAAGCCAGTTTCTAAAAGAAAGCTATCCATTTTGGCATACCAAGCCTGAAGGGCTTGCTTGAGACCATTAAGTGATTTCTTAAGCCGACATACAAGGTTGGAGTCTATTTGTATAAAGACAGTAGGTTGTTCCATATATATTTATTCATGTAAGTCCCCATGCAAGAAGGTAGATTTAACATCCATCCGATGGACTTCCCATTTGAAAGAGGCAGCAAAGGAAATAACAAGGCGGATAGAGTTCATTTTGGCAACAGGGGAGAAGGTTTCAGTATAGTCAATGCCTTCAACTTGTGAAAAATCCTTAGCAGCAAGACGAGCTCTATGTTTATCAACTTTTCCATCGATGCATACTTGGTTTTGTAAACCCATTTGCATCTAACAAGTTTTCATCCCTTTGGAAGAGGAACAAGATCCCATGTATCATTTGCCAATAATGAACGATATTCTTCATTCATAGCTGCATCCCAATCTGGATGGCCTGAATCTTCTAGAAAGGTGTCAAGATCATAATTCGCTGAAGCTTGAGCCAGTAAAGAAGAGGCTCTATCGAACTGAGAACGTGTATATCACTAATCTGTAGGATCACCAGCAAGAGCACCTACTACATCGCGAGTAAAACAGACCCACCTTGGCAGCTGAGGAGCTAAAGGAGGATCCTGGGAAGGTGGAGGAGGATTTTCATCCTCACCTTCATCATTTGAAGAAGAAATATTTTCAGAAGTAGAAGGGATAGAGAGAGGTGTGACATCCACCAAACTAGGCTCATAGGCTATTATATTTTCAACAAACTTTACATCTCTTCTAATGATAATATTTTTTGACTTAAGTGGAATAAGTCTATATCCTTTGACATCTCCAGAATATCCAACAAAAATACATAATTCACTCTTAGGTTCTAAAGCTTTATGTTTCTCATCTGGAATATGGGCCCATGCTTCACTTCAAAAAACACAAAAGTGACTTACATTTGGTTTAATTGAGCTCTGTGCTTCTTCTAGAGTGATTTCTTTAAAACCTTAGTAGGAGTACGATTTACTATGTAATTTGCATAGTTAATTGCTTCTACCCAAAAATTAGGACTAAGTCCTTTAGGTTGAAGCATACAATTAGCCATTTCCTTTAAGGTGCGATTATTCCTTTCAACTAGACCATTTTGTTGTGGAGTATATGGAACAATATGTTGCATTTAAATTCCATTCTCAGTGCAAAAGTTGATGAATTTTTTGTTAACATATTCTCTGCCATTATCAGATCTTTGCTTAAGAATTTGATGTCCAGATTGTTTTTCAACAAAGGCCTTAAAGGCCAAGAACATGTTAAATACTTCACTCTTGAGTTTTAAGAAGTATACCCAAGTGTGTATGGAGAAATCGTCAATAAAAGTTAAAAAATACTTGTAGCTAGAGAATGAAACAACTAGAAGTGGACCACATAAATCACTATGCATAAGCTGTAAAGGGGTTGAGGCGTGCCAAGAGGCACGCTTTTCAAGACTATCCCGATAATGTTTTCTGAGTACACATCCAAAACAAACACCATCTATGCAAGATACCATTGGAATACCTGTCACCATATTTTCTTTACATAGATTCTGAATGGAGCGATAGTTTAAGTGACCAAATCACTCATGCCAAAGTTTGCTCACTTCATCATTATGAGCAACAAATATCGAGGGAAGATTTGATGACCGAAAATTGTTAAACTTATAAAACCTTATAGAATCATCAACAATGCCAGTAGCTAAAATCTATCTAGGATCTCTTAGGTCCTTAATTACAACATTGTGAGGTGAAAACGCAATGATTTTACCTTCACCTGAATGAGTTATATGATATATAGATAGAAGGTTTTAGGATAAGGTTGGAACACATAATACATCATTAAATTGACCATTGTCTAGATGAACATTTCCAGTCCCTACAACATTAAGAGATCTATCATCACCAACATATATATTTTTGGTCTTACAATCATTTAAATAAGAAAACGGCCATGTGACAAGAAGCTCCAGAATCAATGAGCCACTCATGAGGATGAGAAGAAGAAGATACATTTAATGCATAACCAGACAAAGATGCTTGACAATCACATGCATAAAGTGTTATTCCTGAAGTTGAAGTTGAAGTTGAAGAGTTCTCCAAATGGATGTTATGCTTCTTCATTGTTGCTTCCAAGGCTTCCATCTTTTTAAAGCATCTCGATTCTAAGTAGCCATCTTGATTAAAAAAGTGGCAATGTCTATCAATCTTGTTCCTTTTGTTTTTATTTGCAATATCATTTTGCTGAAATGATTTTTCATTTTGAGAATGAAATTGCTTAGGAATTTTGTTTGGTTTAGGACCATTCTTTTTAGGATACTGCTTCTTAGGATTATGTGAATTTGGTTGCTGTTGGGCGACTAAGGATTTATTAGAAGAGTTTCCAAGATTGAGAAGACCAAGATATAAGAGATTTTCTTGTTCTCTTATTAAAGAATCACAAAAGGCATCAAAAGATGGGGACTTGTAGTCTTTTCCTTGAGAAATAAAGGCTTCTCTAGTATAATGGAAGGTGGAAACAAGCACAGAGTAGGAAGGTCCCAACTTAGTAAGAATGGAATAGATAAGGCTACCATTTTCTTTCTTAACCTTAACACCTTCCAAGAGAAGTCTAAGGGTCTTGAACTTGGACAAAAAATCTTTAATAGAAGAAAAATTATTGGGGTCTAATGTAAGCAACTCATTTTCGAGTTAATGGGCTCTAATTTCATTTTTGTTTCTAAAAACTTTAGTGAGTTGTTTCATTGCTTCATTAGGAGTATCACGTTCTGCGATATGGAATCTAAGGTATGGAGAAATCGACATCCCTATCATCCTAGGTGCTTGATCTTGCATATTTTCCCATTTGGCTGCCTTATCTTCATCTTGAGATTTGGTTTCTTGGCCTGAGGCTATTCTGTAAAGACCTTTACTTCTAAGTAAATCTACAATGTAGGACCACAATTGGAAGTAGTTGGTGCTATCAAGAATAACTTGGCATGAAATTTCCATTTTAATAGAAATTGAAGCTGTAGATGCTGAAACTAAGTGTTCCAATAGAAAGATCTCAAAAAATTAGGCTGATTAAAAAAATGGCTCTAAAAATGGCTTTCGAATGAAAAAGTTATGGCTTTTTGAAGAAAAGTTGTTGAATATGCTCAAGAAGTGTGCAAATGTGCAGAAATGAATGATAATTTTATATTTGAAAAAATTCCCCCCACCCTTTCCAAACATAATCTAATTAGCTCACTTTAATTTTCTTTTTTATGTGACTCAGTTATATAAATAAGTGAAAGTCATTTTTACAATAGTACTTTATGAGCTACCCACTAAATTGTAACTTAAATAAAAGATAAAGAGACTTTAGAATTATAAGTGACTCACTTTTTATAATGGGTGAGAACACTTTTACATAAAGTAACTTTAAAACATAAGTTACATGTGATTTTTGAAAAAGTAACTCAACAAAAAGAAAGACTTGAACTCAAGAGGTCTCTATTCTCATAAAATAACTTTGGACCAAGTGAGCTAGTTTAAAAGGTTAGTATATTTTGAAAAAGAGGAAGCATTTTTTTTTTTTTTAATGACTGAAGCTTTGGGGTGCATGCTTACTTGAAAAAACTATTTTTTTCCTACAAAACAAAAACCACAAAACCCAAAACGGACATACAAAGAAAAAAAAAAATTTACGGCTTGAAATTAGCTTTAGTCAGAAACTAAATATTTTCCTCAATGTTTCTGATTTTCCGAGATCACACTAAGGAACAGCCGAAAAGAGCATACACATGAGAAAAATCCTTCCTTTCTATTTTTGATTAGCCCAGATCACACAGAGTCACGGGGAAAATAGCATACACAGAAATGAAAGGTATAGATCCGGTAATAAAAAACAGAGAGATAAATAAACCGAAATAAACAGAGAGATGAATAGTTAGAACTGCAAATAAAGACTGTATACCTCCAGAACTTAAAAATGACATAGTTAGGGCTATCGAAAACCTCTTCGCATGAAACGAAAGGGGTTCCTCACTGGAATAGATGCTCCTAACATAATAGAGCAGTCCTCTCGACCCAAAAGTAGTAATAAATAGTAGATCTATGAAACGATAGTCAGATGCAGTTGTACCCACTTTAGATTTGGATCACCAATAGATGCGGACCTCAAATAGCTCTGATACCATGTAGGAGTTTACAGGGTAAGTTCCTCAGACAGAACACCAAAGGACATCGCTCACAAATAGATCACAGATCAATACACCAGTATTCTTGACGTGGTTAAAACCCTAAAAGAGGGAAGCAATCCACGGCCTGAGCCAACGTGGTCACTTCAGGAAATTTATTAATAAAAGAATGAAAATTTACACAAGCTTCTCTGATGAACTCTTACCCTACAAATTACCCTCCATGATTTTTAAATAGAGATCATGGACCAATCGGGTGTTAAGCTATGGATCAAGTGTCGTAATAACGAGGAGAGAATGAACTATCAGATCACTACATATCATGACCGTTGGATTGTAACTTACAAAAGTACATAGTAAAGAAACACATTTTATTTAACTCTACACTAGACCAAGTTATACTTAACTATTTCCTATGTGTTGGAATATCCTAACAAAATTATAACCTTCTAATTTGATTAACATAAATCATCAACCCAGGTAGGTAAGCTTGTGAGATGCACGCAAAATATATGCAGGCTTAACACTGTAAGTGTTGATTAATCTAACTAGCTAAACAAAACCAATGACTCTTTCCTGCATCAATCGCGTAGCAGCAAAGTCTATAGAGTGGCTCAAACTTCTCTCTATAGCTCGTAAGATTGTTGATGATGATTAGGAAAAGATATAGAAATCAACTTACAACAAATTCAGAAATTCAATCAACACTAGAAATCAAATCTTCATTAAGTGAATTCCAAACATGAACAGAAAACTAATTCACTTAATCCAGTGATGTTGATATATTAGAAAGAGTGCATTAGTTGCAAAAATAAATTATTGCTACATGTTGAAATATGGCAACAAGAATATTCCAATTTAATTTGTCCTTGAATTAAATTGTGAATTAAAATCAAATTTAGTCTTAACAGCTACTTGGAAATAATTAATTAATTTATTTTAAATTAATTAGTTGGAGAAATTCATGTTAGAAGTCTTTCTGAAGTCATGCAAGAGTTATCCCTTAAATTACGGAGATAATGTTAAGTTATATTTGAGTTGCAATTAGTTAACTCAGCTTACTAAGTTAAGTCCAGTTAAATTAGTTCCAAACTGTTAGAGGAACTAATAGTGAGTTAACAGTCAGTTGATGCATTAATGCACTCACCTAGTGCTACTCCAGTTAACTGAATATTCCCTCGTTAGAAACTCATGCATGTCTATTCTTAGAAAGACCCAATTGAGATTAATGTTCAAGGACAGTGTACTATCACTTTCATGTATTTTCTCATGGAAAAAACTCATGCACGCAGTCAAGGATTTATCCTTGAGGATTGTGCAGTTTTGAAGGCTTGGTTTTCCACTTCGTAAGAGGAAAATCATCCAAAAGGAACAACGTAAGGAAATAGGAGCTTGGAGGGCAGAGAGGAAGGTTGGAGAGAAGCCAGGATTTCCTGTGATCATCTGTGAGGATTGTACTAAGAGTTGGATAGTTGTGAGAGCTAAGGCTTTGTATAATTCCTATGTATTTCCACCATGTATGATAATAAAATAGTGTGGGAATTTTAACTGAGGCTTTCCCCAATGTATTTTCATGTGTATTGTGCCATTGATTCTTCTTCTTCTAGTTATATTGTTCAACTTGATACTTAAGCTCTCGTAAATTGATAGTAGAAGTAGGTTATAATATTCTGCTTTGATTTATATTGCATTATTAGGTTAACCTATCACATATTTTCTACATGGTATCAGAGCATACTGGGAAGAGAATTCGAAGTTTGAAGTTTGGAGTTGTAGGTGCAAATCGAATTCATATCATACTTCAAGGTTGGCCAATGGTGTTCTATGGCTTGAGACTCGAGTATGCCTTGGAAGGTAGCTCGAATTACATAGCATGGAAAGATAGAATGGTGGTTGTATTAGAAGACAATGGCTTGAAGGAATTCATTGATCAAAAAATCCCAAAGCCAGCTTCAAATAAAGCACAAGAGTTGGCTGAGTGGAAGAAGTGTGTGGCAAAGGCAAGACAGATCATCCTTGAGGGAGTTTGAGACCATATTTTCTCGAGTATCCATGGGAAGGATACTCCATTTTCAATGTGGAAAACATTGAAGGACCTCTACCAGAATAATAGTGACCAGAGGAAATTGGCGCTCAAGTTTAAGCTTCAAAGAATCAAGATGGAGAAGGGCGATATTGTTTCCACATGTTTAAACAAGCTCAACACCTGCAGAGATGATCTTGGCAATGTGGGAATAACTACTATTGATGATGATATGGTGAGCCTCACTCTCGTTGGCCTTCCAAAGAGTTGGAATAGCTACCAAGACTCTGTGAATGGAAGGGAGAAACTGTCAGATTGGGATTGACTGTGGTCGGATCTTATGCAGGAGGAGATCAGGAGGAGCACACGAGATGGTTCTTCATCCAAGAATGATGATGAAGAAAATCTGGCCTTAGCAAATAAGGCAAGGAAAGGGAAGGGGAAGGGTTCCCATTTCAAATCTAATTCTTCTCATGGAGGGAAGAAGGGTGACATGTCTAAAGTAAGATACTTTAATTGTCACAAGATGGGACATTATGCGACTAATTTTCCATCAAAGAAGTCCAAGAAGGGATCCTTAGAAGGATCGGAAGGTGAGGCATTAGCCTCTCAATTTGAAATGGAATTTACCCTCATTGCATGCATGGTATCATCGATGATGGGTGTCTGGTATCTTGACAGTGGAGCCTCATTCCACATGACCGGTGATAAAAATATATTTAGTGCCTTGGAGGAGAAAGACCTCAAGATGCGCATAGAGATGGGTGACGACAGAAGGTATAATGTTTCAGGAGTGGGCACTGTTTCTTTTTAGAGGGAGCATGAAGCTCCTCTCACCTTGACAGATGTGATGTATGTGCCTGGACTGAAGAAGAACTTGGTATTGGTCACGATGTTGTCTTCAGTAAAGGAAAGGAATTTCTAAGACACATAACCATGGGTCAAACCAAGAGAACAGGGATTTGGGTGAAGAACCTCTATAAACTAGATGTAGATGATTATGCAGCATTATGTACGAAAGCAGAATTAGTGTAAAGCCAAGATACTGGTGAGTTGTGGGAGAGTCGGCTGGGGCATTTGCATCATGGGGCTTTGAAGATAATGCAATAGATATCTACAGGACTTCCTAAAGGTAAACTTGAGCAAGTTGACACATGCAAAGGTTGTACCTTGGAAAAGTACACCAAGTCTTCCTTTCATGCTTGAGACATTCGAGCAGAGGCTATCTTAGAGTGAGTTCATATTGATTTGTGTGGACCGTTCTTGATGGCATCCATTGCGAAGAAAAGGTATTATGTGATTTTCATTAATGACTATTCTCGTAAATGCTCGATTTTATTTCATGCAGAAGAAGGACCAAACTTTCACAAAGTTTTATGATTTCAAAGCTTTGGTCGAAAAAGAGTCAAGGAAGAAGATCAAGGCCTTGAGAAGCGACAATGGTGGAGAATATGTCTCTCAAGAGTTTAAGGACTTTTGTGTAGCGTAAGGAATTAAACAAGAGTTGACGGCACCTCATAACCCATAGTAGAATGGGGTGGCTAAGAGGAAGAATAGAAATATTGTAGGGGCATCATGGGAAATGCTACATGACCAAGGCCTACTACTTCACTTGTGGGTTGAGGCATGCAACACAATGGTCTATTTGCATAATAGAATCCTGCATCACATACTTGGGATGAAGACACCAGAGGAAGCTTTCTCCAGTAAGAGACTAGATGTGGGTCACTTCAGGACCTTTGGCTCATCGGTATATTTCCATGTGACAAAGGATGCAGGGAAGAAGCTTGAGCTAATAGCAGAGTTGGGGATATTTGTGGAGTACACTGATACACCTCACAACTATCAGGTGTACTTGCCTACAATTCGGAGGATAGTGGTTCACAAATATCTCAAGTTTGATGAGCAGAAGGCCATGCGAGTTTCCCTTGAGAGGGAACTCCAACTATAGGCTATGGAGCAGCTGTTGGTTCCTAAGGAGGAGGAGCTTCAGACTGATGCGAAGTAGCCACATGCAGAGGTTCTAGGAGTGGAGACATCCACTTAAGAAGAGTCTTCCAAAGATGGACGGAAGTGCATAAGAGAAGCTAAAAGATTGTTGGAGGATGTGAGAGAGAATGTTCTTCTCAATGCAAACAGAGGAGGTCACCTTAGAGGTACACTGGATACTTGGCCCTTGCTAAGGAATGTGTTGAGACTGAGCCATCTTCCTTTGAGGAAGCAGTGCAGCAGCCAATTTGTGTTGATGCTATGGTGGAGGAGTATGACTCCATAGTTTGTAACAGTGTTTGGGATGTGGTTTCGAGACCAGAGATCAAGTCAATTGTGAGTTCTTGCTGGCTTTACAATGTAAAGTAAGTTGCTGATGGTAGTGCGGAGAAGCATGAGGCAATATTTGTTGCCCGTGGCTTTTCAAAGGTCGAGAGAATCATGTTGCTATAGTATATTTTGATAGAGGAGCAAGATTTTGACATTTTGACAAAGGCATTGTCAAATTGTAAATTCGAATTCCATAGAGACAGGATTGGGGTGGTAGATAATCCATTTCTTGTTGAGAGGGAGTGTTGAAATATGGAAACAAGAATATTCCAATTTAATTTGTCCTTGAATTAAATTGTGAATCAAAATCAAATTTAGTCTTAACAACTACTTGGAAATAACTAATTAATTTATTTTAAATTAATTAGTTGGAGAAATTCAAGTTAGAAGTCTTTTTGAAGTCATGCAAGAGTTATCCCTTAAATTAAGGAGATAAGATTGAGTTATATTTGAGTTGTAATTAGTTAACTCAGTTTACTAAGTTACGTCCAGTTAAATTAGTTCCAAACTGTTTGAGGATCTAATAGTGAGTTAACAATCAGCTGATGAATTAATGCACTCAACTAGTGCTACTCCAGTTAACTGAAGATTCCCTCATCAGAAACTCATGCATGTCTATTTTGAGAAAGACCCAGTTGAGATTAATGTTCAAGGATAGTGTACTATCATTTACATGTGTTTTCTCATGGAAAAAACTCATGCATGTAGTCAGGGATTCAACCTTGAGGATTGCGCAGTTTTGAAGGCTTTGTTTTCCACTTGGTAATAGGAAAATCATCCACAAAGAAGAGCACAAGTAAATAGGAGCTTGGAGGTCAGAGAGGAAGGCTAGAGAGAAGCCAAGATTGCTTGTGAGCATCTGTGAGGATTGCACTGAGAGTTGGCTAGCTGTGACAGTTAAGGCTTTGTATAATTCCTATGTATTTCCACCATGTATGATAATACAATAGTGTGGGGTTTTTAGCTGAGGCTTCCCCCAAAGTATTTTCATCTGTATTGTGCCATTGGTTCTTCTTCTTCTAGTTAAATTGTTCAACATGATCTTTAAGCTTCCGCAAATTGATAGTAGAAGTAGGTTATAATATTCTGCTTTGATTTATATTGCATTATCGGGTTAACCTATCACAAATTTTCTACACTACATAATAGAAATAAAATGCATAAAGACTAAACTATGGGAGTTGTGAGCAAAGGGGCCCTCCATTTCTCACAAACCCTTCAATTTAGAAGGTCTTGCTCACTGAAATAGACGTAACATATATCTCTATATTAATATGAAAGGGATTCAGTCGAGTACAATCTGATACACAGTCTTGTGTTGAAACCAACCTAGAAATCTAACAACCCCTATCATAGAAACTAGGACATAATTTATACATTTACAAAGCCCGTATATAGTTTGAAATAAAGGTGACTACTAATCTAGGCCATCAGCTAAGAGAACTGTTACAAAATATCAATTTTAGCCATACTGGGTCTAATCCATGACTGAAAGCATGGATTAGACGAAACTCGTTACATGGATGTAACTTTCCTCCAAATGACCAATGAGAGAAGGCTTTTGAACCTGGGTGGTGTTGTTGGTAGATCTGAAATAGGCAATATTATAGCAACCATATGTGATATATTTGCCACAAAACCCATGTTCTTGTTTGACTTAGATATTTGTGGAACATGGATAACCGTTGCTGATGTTGCAGGAAATCTGGGCAGTTATAGGAAATACGCGACTGTGGGAAATCCACAATGTTTACAGGAAATAGAATCGCACAACTATCTATAAGAATAATGGCCATGTTTCCAAATCAAGACAAATATGCTCAAGAACTCAAGATTAGCTGGCATGGTAATTAAATAAAGAACGATTAGCTAAGGAATACTTAAAGTTAAGGTAAAATACACTTTTTAGTGTTAATTTGCATACCTTCAGCCTACGACATTCTTTTGGCAAAAACATAAGTAATCTAACTGAAATAGGCATAGTAGGGGTTAAATATAGTTCAAAATGGGAGAGGTAAAGTATGGAAAAAGGTGTCAAAATTGGGCAAAACCAAGCCCCAAAATTTCCCCCACACCTAGCTCCTTTCATGCCCCTTATGTAAGCAAAACTGTTGCATCTTCCCAAAAAATTAAAAGGAAATAATTCCTTATTGTGAGCTGGAGCTACTTAAGCTAACTGATCTGCTACCTCTACCAATTGGTTCAACTGATTACCACTGGATTCTATAGGAATTTGATCCTTGTACAATTCGTTCTTATTTTTCAGATGGTCAATCTTAGCCTGCTTCTTTTTCATAATTCAGTTTTCTTTCTGGACCCACTCTTCATGCTCTTTCTGTATATGTAGGCTAATCTCCTTCAGGGTCTCGTTTTCATTTCTCAAGTCTCTCCTCGAAATGGTGAGCTAAGTGATGATTTCTCCAAATTCCTACAGAGACTATCTCTTCTGAGGGGTTACTTCCCCTTCCTGATGTCCTTGGAGAGATTGAGGGGACCCAAGGTCCTCCTATGCTTGTTGTTCTCCTTCTGAATGATTCTTGCTTCCATGCAATGAGGATTCCTAAAAGGACATTGCTTCTTCACCGATAAACTCAGCTGACTCAATCTTCTCTTTAGATTTGGGTGGAACATGGTTATTCTCCTTCTTCTTATTTGGTGTCTCGGGTAGTACTTTTTCATCTATAGTATCTTTTATAGCCATCTAAACAACCTAGCTTCCGGTAAAACTTTTTGCAGAGGTGGAAGTGTCATTCTTTGACCTAGTCTATTTGCCCACAGTCTCCCTTATCACCACCACTTCCTCATCTCTTTTTGCTTCCTGCGTCTATAGCTCAAGGGTCTGAGGCTTCGTCTTATTCTTTGGTTTTTTTATAGGCTTCTTCTTAGTGGGCTTCGAAGAGTCAAGGTCATCCCTCTTTTCCTTATTTACTAGTGGCCTCTGTGTCTGTGACTTTTTCTTTGCTTTTTCCACTGGTTTTTCTTCTGTAGACTCTTAAGGGCTAGAGCTTTTATCCTCTTCTTTCGATTTTATCTGTAGCCCACACATGTGTTGTGTTTTCCTCAATTTATCTTCCAGTGCTTCCTCCATGGAATCTAAGGAGTCAGAATCCTCATTTTCTGCAAAATAGTTTTTGGCCAGGAACTCCTCCCATGTCCGTATTTTATGTTTCAAAACCTCCACCAAGATGATTTTCACCAGCCCGTGGTGGTAGAGGTTTTCCTCTAAATTCACCCCCCTCTCCTTGGTAGCCGTCAACATCTTCATCAATGATATCCTCAAGTAATAGGGAAAATTTAATGGTTTGTCATGAAAATGGGTGAGGAGACGAATATGAAACATGAATGCAAGCCTGAAGTGACCTTCAAATGTTATGTATTTTTGCAGGACAAATAATAAGTTTTAGTACATTCTTTTCAAGAAATACTATGAAATTCACTTACTCCAGTCAGGGTCCAAATGCTCTTTGCAGAGGAAGGATGCACACAAGCCTTTGTTGAAACATTGGTTCTTGAATCAACGTTCTCCCAATTGTGAAATCCCGCATGCTTGTGCTACCAAACCCTCGGTCAACCTGAAGTGAACATCCCCAACTTGAGCCTTATCACCATTCAGGTTCACGATGAAAGATTTTGTCACCTCTGAGTTGTGGCTATTGAATCGCTAGAAAAATGGTATCTACACTACTTTTTGCAATCTCGCCTTACTGGAAGGGTCGGACTCCTACAACTTAGGCCCTTGCAGCTTAAAGCGGATAGGGGCATGTAATTTCAACATGGTGAAAGACTGGAAGATAGGGCATAAGCATTTCTTTGGAAATATTAGCTTAAGCTTTGTAACAAACTCGCGCGATAAGGGAGGGCTTATTATAGAAAGTTATAACAAAGCACATGATTTTCGAGAGATGGGTCATGATCATGATTGTCATCATGATCTGACCCATAAGAAGATATTGGGAGTACATTCAATGGTTGTATCAGAATCATGGTGATTGGGTGAGGAGTTGGAGTCATAATGCATTGGATTATGGCTGTGTTTTTCTACAAGGCTGACCATAGCTAAAAAATCATACAAATATTAAAAATTAAAGGGTTAATTACACTTTACCTCAAGTGTCTCATCACTGGTTGTACTTTACCTTTCTACCTTCCAACTGTCTAGTATTTCAGATGACATGTGCATGTCCTTTAGATGATAACCCACCTAATAGTTAAATCAGATATATGATTTCATAATTCATGACCTTGACTACTATTTAAAATTTGTCAGTACTTTTAAATAATTTTAAATTAATGCTCTATCTATGTTTTTTGTTTTTCAAAAAACCAAGGTGTCGCTACAGGAAATGGAACCATGATTGTTGAGTCTTCTAGAAAATTGAACCGTGACTTTCAAACTTTTGCAGCAAATCGAACCATGACTTTTGGAGTTTCTGCAGGAAATCGAACCATCAACCAACACTTCTTCCTCGTTTGCATATAGTTCATTGCACATGAATAAAAGGTGTTGATGTCAAATGTGCAATGAGCTTATTAGATTACCATCCATTGAGGTCAGCTATTAACTAATGTGCTTCCCATCACCTTTAATGAGAGCGAGGACCAAGTTACCCTGATGCATCCTATTGGGTGTGAATTAATGTGCTGATGTCAAACCCACATGTAGGATCTAGTAGTCAAGGAGCCCTAGCGATTCCCCATTGTTGCTGGTGAGATAGAGTTTTATTAGAGAATACAAGCTTCAAGGCATCATAAGACTCTAATCTTGCACCCATATAAGTTTCTGATGTCGATGGGCCAAGATTGTTGGAAGGAGGGCCTCAAGACATCCCACATCAATCCAACACAAGCAATCCAGATTTAACTAAAAACAAAATTTATTGAGAGAATCCTACCAACCTATAATTTTAACGAGCCTAGGGGAGTCCATGCTCTCTAGATTTCATTTTTAGAGAGTCTGAGACACTTGGAAAATAAGATTCCAAGGGCTCTCCTTTTCCGTAATTAGTCCATTGGACCCAGAAAAAGGAATAAACCTATAGCCAATAGACATTCCTTTCATGTTTTATAGAGCACAAGGAGGAATAGAGTGAGCTCATTGTGTCAATAGGAAATCAAGAAGAGATAGTGGAAGCAATGATCCCTTCTCTCACCATCTCCAGCTCTCTTTTCTTCACAATTTATTCCATAAATTCCTCCTTAGATTGGGGCTTTTGATATAAATTGAGTCTGGTCCCATTCACCAAGAAGGTAACATTACCATCATCAATGGTTTTAACCCAAATAGATCCATTATCAAAGACTTTCTCAATTTCATAGGGGCGCAAACAATGTGTGTTAAATTTTCCTTTAAAGTTCTTGAATTTTGAATCATACAACAATTCCTTGTCTCCCTATTTGAACTACTTCTTTTTAATGTATCTACCATTCCATTTAGCCTGTTGTTGCTGAACCAAGTCAACATGCTGAAAAGAATCCTACCTAAGCTCATCCAACTTGTTGAGCTGCAAGATTCTTTGTTGCTGCGCTTCATCAAGATCTCTACCTAAATCTACTACCATCTTGATGATTCCAATCTTTGTTGGATCAACTTTAGTTCCTGCAACAGAAACATGATGACCAAAACAATACCTTCATTCATAAACATAAAACATTTTTCATTACTTAATGAGAGGTTAACTTCTCTACATATTTGGAAAATCTTCTCAAGATTATGTAAAGCTTCTTCAAAAGTATCACCCATGATTGTAAAGTCATCCATATAAACCTCTACGCAATCATGCAAAAGATCAGAAAATATACCAAGGAACACCTACTAGAATGTGGCTGGTGCAATGCATAGACCAAATGGTAGTACTCTATATGCATAGGTGCCCCAGGGACATGTGAATGTAATCTTTTCCTAGTCTTCTAGAGCTATCCTAATCTGATTGTACCCGCTAAACCCATCCAATAAGGAAAAATACTTTTTTCCTACTAAAGTGTCCAGTACTTGGTTTATAAAATGCAAGGGAAAGTGATATTTCAAGGTAGCATTGTTTAGTTCCCTATAATGCACACACACTTGCCATTTACCATTATTTTTGGGGACAATAACCAATGGAGATACCCACTGGCTATCTGAAATAGGATAAACGAACCTTACATTTAACAATTTCTATAATTCATCTTTCACAATTTCCCTTAAAGTGGGGTTCATCCTCCTTTGTGGTTGTCTCATAGCCTGGCTTTCTCTTCTATATAAATATGATGAATACATGTGTCTAGATGAATTCTTCTCATATTTGCATATTCCCAAGAAAAATTGTCTGAATTTTTTTTCAATGCTTGAGTTAACTATTTTTCCTGTTCAGGGGTTAAGGCAGAATTAAATTCAAAGGTTTTTCAGGAAAAATTTCAACCACCTTACTCCCATATTCAGTCATGGAATATCCAGGAAATTCAGATAATAAGGTTGAATGTAGTTTGATTGTTGTACTATACTCATGAAAATACTATAGATTAGTAATGAAATCTAAATTATGACTGCCCTTCTTCTTGCTGCAAAAAATCAGGATTTGAAATACAACAATTTATCAGATTTTCTTCTGAATTTTCTTTAAGGTTCAAGGTTTGGGCGATTTTCAAAACTGGTCAGGCACATTCTGAATTATGCCCTTCTTCTTCAACCCAATGTGTATTTCTTATCTTAAGAGAGGTTGATTTGGGGGATACAAATTAATATGATTTATTTCAGTCCCATGAGTGATGGTCATGTTTCTAGTTCTACACCTGATATAAGCATCTTCCGTGGCTAACGATGGTCTCCCCAAGATCAAAGGATGCCCACCTAAGTTAGTTTTGGGTTGAAGAACATAAAAATATGCAGGGTACTTTCAGGAATCTAATGAGATGACAATGTCTTCTAATACCCCCATAGCTTTACCTTAGACCTATCTTCTAATTCTAACATGGTAGGAGTAGGTAATAAGTCAAAGGTTCCTATTCTAGGTAAGGTCTCCCTAGTCATCACATTAATAACTGCACCTAAATCAATTAAAGTGTTTATTATAGGTTGTCCATTAATAAAGGTGGTAACCACATGGATTCTAGGGTCTGTATATTTTTCAGTAACAAATCCAGTAGACATTAAACTTGCAAGCTTTCCACCTACTTGAATTGTCGAGGGTTCTCTCTTTTGTCTTCCTGGTCTCTTGGTACATAGCTCCCTTACTATTTTAGCATAGATTGGGATATATTTAATTTCTTGCAGCAATGGGATATTAATGCATACATTTCTCAATTCATACACAAGATCAAACTCGGGTTGGTTTAGTCTCATTTCCAACCTCTTTGGAAAAGGAGGCTAGATTGTATGGGACGGGGAAGGTTCTTGTGGCCTTAAAGTAGGTTGTTCTATTGGTTCAGGTGTGGTTTCAACTTCAGGCATTTCTAGAATGTCTTCCTCTACAATCTATTCAATTCTTCTAGGCTGATTCACCATTTTTCCTAACCTCAGCTGGATTTCCTGCAACAAAAATTCTTGTAACATAGGAACAAAAATTTCTTGCAACGATTGTGGTGCAATACAATAAGTAGGAAAAGTGGGATAGGTGAACAACCCAATGTTGTGATTGGATTGGATGGTTTTATTATTGGGGTTAGACACTAACTAGGCAGGAAGTTTCATTGGAAAAGGTTGATTTGTTGGGGCGGGAAACTGAAGCTGCTACTATTATGGTTGAATCATTTGCTATTTTGTGGGCGGCGGAGGATAAAATTTTTGAGAAGGATAATTCTGAGTGGTTGGGTAGGAAAAGTTCTCATGCTAAGGCTATTGTGGAGAACAAGTATGCCAGGGCATTGGAATATTCTACATCTGATTTTGATTATAAGGAACTTGAAAATGCCACTGAGCCATACCTGCAACATGTGGTTGCCATGGTCTTTGAGGTGTCATTGCATAAAGTGCATTGACAGGTCCTTGATCTGCTAGATATGTTACTTTGATTTCAGGAAGTGAAGGGCATTGATCAGTGGAGTGCTCTACTTCACAGATTTGACATATCTCTATGCTATCTGCGAGACATTCCCTCAAGGTATGCTCCTTCCTACATTTTGAACAAAATACGACCAGGGCTTTTTCCAATTCCTCTTGTTTTTCTTCTTTCTTCTTAACCTGCAAAATATTTAATTGAGAATATAATGTGCTAAGAATATCATTCTTAAAATTTTCAAATAAATTACCCATTTCAACTCGGGTTACTTCATCTCTAGCGACTGACTTGACAAGACTGGAAGCATTATCTCTTGTTCCGCCTCCAACTTTAGAATTTCCTCTTGAATATCGATGACATATCTCACATACTTCATCATAGCCCAAATTTGATATGTCATCTCCTCCCATCAAATTAAAAATCCCCAGAGATTCTAGTCTGATTTCTTTGAGAAAAATTATTCTTTTAGTATCTTTTCTTAGTTGATTCATTTTCGATCTCTAAATATTATACTAAAATCTCTCCACCACATCCTCAAGACTCTCCCCCTCCTTCTAAGTCATGTAAAAAATCTCTTCTCTGAGGTCCCTAGTCTTGCAATAATCTTGATACTTTCTTCAAAATACATTTTTCATTTCCTCTGAAGTGGTGATGGAGTTTGACGCCAAACCCATAAACCACCTGAGAGTTGCATCCTTCAATGTTGCAAGAAATAACTTCAGCTTCTGATCATTAGAAGAATAGTCATAGCTCCTGCATAACACATCAGACTTGAATAGAAAGGCATCAGGATCTTCACTAGGAACTCCATCAAAGTTAGGCAAGGATGAAGGAGGAATATTCCTCATCTGAGTAGCTCCACCATCGTCCCTGATAGGGAATTTGAATGTGACTAGTTCTTCTTCCTTCTCATCGTATCCATCTGTGTGACCAGTCCCCACTTCATGAGACATTCTGGACCAAAAGGAAGTGTGGGCTTTGTAAGCTACAGATTCTACGGAATCAACAGTTTGGAATTTTAGTTCTTGAACAGGATGGCCAAGGAATTCCTTTCTAGGCTGACCACTGAGCAAAGATGTTGTTTTCCTTGTGCTGAGAGATTCAAAGTGGGAAACAACAAAATATTTTCCTGCAGAAGTTGCTATTGTAGAAGTGAGAATATGTTCTAGGCTCTTTTCAGGACCACAGACCTCCTGACTGGACTCTTCTTCTCTTGCTCCCTTATATCTTGCATACTTATTTTTCCTTGCCAATGTATTAGTAAATGAAGTGGTGCTCACACCACTACAAAAGACATTTTTAGATGTTGGACCCAATCATATACTATGAAAAAATTCAAAATAAACTACTTACCAAAAGATCAGGACATGACTTTGGAGATTTTTGACCTCCTCCAGTGTGTGGGCTTTGCCCTTCATCTTACCACTTCGACTCCCCCAGTCCTGAGAAATTCCAAACAATGCATGTAATACAAAAACACTTCAGTATTATCCCTTTAGCACCTCCCCGACAATAATGCCAAAATGTTGAGTCAAATTATAGCCTTATAATCTGATTAACATAAATTATCAACCTAGGAAGGTAAGCTTGTGAGATGCATGCAAAGTATATGCAGTATTAACACTGTAAGTGTTGATTAATCTAAATAGCCAATCACACAAAACCAACGACTCTTTCCTGAATCAATCACTTAGCAACAAAGGCTATAGAGTGGGTCAAACTTCCCTCCACAACTTTTAAGATTGCTGATGATGATTAGGAAAAGATATAGAAATCAACTTACAACAAATTCATAAATTTAATCAAAATTAGAAATAAAATCTTCATTAACTAAATTCCACACATGAACAAAAACTGATTCACTCTGCTGATATATTAGATAGAAGGAGTGCATTAGCTATAAAAATAAATTATTGCTACATAACAGAAATAAAATGCATAAATACTAAACTGTTGGAGTTGTGAGCAAAGGGGGCCCTCCCTTACTCACAACCACTTCAATTTAGAAGATCTTTCTCACTAAAATAGACAGAACATATATCTTATATTAATCTAAAAAAGATACAGTTGAGTAATGTGATACATAGTCTTGTGCTAAAACCAACCCAACAATCTAACAACCCCTATCATAAAAAATAGGACAAAATTTATACATTTAAAAAGCCCATATATGGCTCAAAATAAAGGAGAATACTAATCTAGGCCATCGGCTAACAAAAATGTTACAAAATATTGATTTTAACGATACTCGGTCTAATCCATGACTAAAAGCATGGATTAAATGAAACTTGTTACATGGTTGTAGATTTCCTCCAAATGACCACCGAGAGAAGGCTTTTGAACCTGGGTGGTGTTTTTGGAAGAACTAAAATGACCAATAGGATAACGACCATATGTGATATACTCCCCACAAAACCCATATTCCCATTTGACTTAGATATTTGTGGAACATGGCTAACCGCCAATGTTGCTGCAGGAAAATTTGGGCGATTACAGGAAATCCACAACTCTAGGAAATCCAGAGTGTTTTCAGGAAATAGAATCGCACAACTGTTTGGAAGAATTATGGGATTATTTTCGAATTAAAACAAATCTGCACAAGAACTTGAGATTAGTTGGCATGGTAGTTAAATAAAGAGAAACTAGCTAAGGAATACTCAAAGTTAGGGTAAAAGGCGCTTTTTAGTGTTAATTTGCATACCTTCAGCCTACAACACCCTTCTGGAAAAAACAAAGTATTCTAACTGAAATAGGCATAATAGGGATTAAATATAGTTCAAAATGGGAGAGGTAAAGTATGGAAAAAGGTGTCAAAATCGGGCAAAACCAAGCCCCAACAGATCCAATCATATATCAAGTAGAAATTGTTATCACTCAGGTTGTTCCCTTTACTCCCAAGGGAATACGACCGAGGTAACCACAAACCAATCTTTGGATTGCAGGTCCTAGCCTACCAGCAGTCAGAGAGGGCTCTCCCTTTAGGATTTAGCTTTGTTGATGATGATTTTAGGCTAGTTGTTGAGTTCAATGGGTTTTGTTTTGATTTTTCTGGGAAGGATGATGCTTTCAAGTAGAGAGGCAGGAATAGCATGAAATTTTTAGAACCATTGGGCGTGGAGTCAAGGAGTAGGACTGCTGGTGCGTTTTCTTGGCCACAAGAAAGGAATATGGAGCAAGCTGGCTGCACATGAACCAATGATTCAAACTTAAAAGGATGGAATGAGGGCTAAGGAATGAGAGGCAGTTAAGAATCTCTCGTTTAGCTTAACAGAGGGAAGGCGAATGAACTATATCTAAGAGCAGTGAAGAATCCATAGATAACTGTAAAACATGAGTGAATTAGGGGAAATATGAGCCACAGGGAATTCATATTCATTACTAATCCAGATGAAAACATAAAGAAACAACAGAAATTGAGCATAGAGGGCAATTAAACCAAGTCTAAACTATTCATTCTTTCTGCTATTTTAGATGGTATATCAATCGAAAACAAAGGTAGGAAACACTTATTGAGTCATGTTGCAGCACAAGAATTTTTTATTCATCCTTCAACCATTAAACACACAACAAACAATCATTCCTCCAAGCTTTTGAGCAGTCTTTGATTAAGTAAAACATTAAGTATACAGAGCGAGTCTCTCTTGGAGCTATACAACCAACCAACCCCCTAAACAGTAAATTAGGGTGGTTTTATAAGTAAAATATCTACACAAATCAGATCTCAGATAGATCTACTGTAATAAGTTTCTTTAACCTAACATATGTCTGAAATAAATGCGAGAAAATATCTTCGAGCTGTGCTGGGGGCAGCTGTATCAAAAAAAATTAATGTGTTGTCTTTATGGCTTTGTGCTGATCACTTAGCCATAACTGCGCTTTGGGTTTTGATCCATGCTCTTGAGTGGTTCTGAGGTGCATTAACTGTGATGGGAGAGCCTTGATATAGCTCCACCATTTTCTTTGACTTTGTTGGAGGCCATTCAAAGTTCACCTGCATTGGGAATAAAGATTTTCATTAAAACATTGAACTGATACTCTTTGTCGCTTCCTTGATATGATTTGGCACTGAATGTGCACCTTTTCTCACTGCTGATACTCTTTAAACTGTTGCTTCGACGTTTCATGGCTGTCGTTCGGCCCTTTATTGCCTTAAAAACTGTCTTTTCCCCTTTTCTGAATCCTGCGCGAAGAAATTCTTGTCATTTTGCGACTTTCGGGCCTCCTGGTGGCCGAGCCATGAAAGGGCTTTCCATTTTTGCCTATTTCCCTTAGCGATGCGCGATTAGTGCTAAAACTACCTCAGTTCTTCATTTCGGGCATCCGTTGTGTAGATTTCGCGCTTCGCTCTTTTTGACGATGACATCAGCGGTGGGTCCCAGTACGGTGGTGACGTGGTAGGGTGATGTCAGTAGGGTGACGTCAGCAGTACGACTGGGTGATGTGGTAGTACGGTGGGGGTGATGATGTGGCAGTACAGTGGCAGGGACATGACAATGATGTGGCAGGGACACGGTGGTAGGAGGTCGATGCAGGATGATGATGTCATGGGGGAGACGTGGCGGCGACGTCACATAGGGGAGGGCAGTATTCGATTTTATGTCGCACCGCTTTTGTGCAGAAGTGGTTTCGAAGGAGGGGGCTCCGCCACAGCCGGGAGGGTGACCCATGGCGGGAGTACGACGGGAAAACCGCCCATCTCTCGGACGCTAACTCTCGGCATGTTGGGGCACAAAAAGACCCGCCCACCGTAGATCTTGGGCGCTCTAGATCTGATGGCCGACGGGACAGTTAATGCAGTGGATGGATATATACGGGGCTTATAGCGCTTTTTATTAATTTATTTTAATCTGGCGGGGGAAAAAAAATAGGAAAGTGGGTTTTGGGTTATATATAAGCAGGGTGAAATGTATTTACATGCATGACCTTAGGATAAGGCCTGGAAAGGAGTATTGTAGGGTTAGGACTTAGGGGAAATGGTTATTAGTGTGACCAAATGTTAGACTAGCTCCAAATTAGGACACGGAAGGGTTTAGTAGGAGCCCCAGATGGACTACTATTTCCCGAACTTGATAAATATGGCTATAATCCCAAGGGGAGGGTAATATGTAATATTTTTGGGATTTTATATAGTTTTTGTACAATAGGGGATAAGGAAATGATATAGGGAGCTAGATAATAGAGTTAGAAGTTAATATGAATTTGTGAGGTGAAGTGTAGGGGAGAGGCTAAGTTTGTGAGCTGAAACTTAGACATAGGGAGTGAATGAATTGTGGAGACATGATTTTACACAAGAAATGTGGCTTCTTTTCACAGAAGAAAGTCAAAGCTTGACTTGGTGCTTTACAAAAAATGAAGTGATAACATGACTATTTGGGCAGATCCCAAGGTCCTCAAGGGAATGTTAGTGAGTGATTTTGGGAATGAGAAGATGGGGGAGTTAGACATGCCTCACTTGAGCTCCTCCAAAGGGGAATTGCCTTGCACTTGTGATCTGAATAGATATAACACTTGAAAACATGAAATGGATCACACAGCTTGATTCTGCAACCACAAAACTACTTACCCAGCCTACTTACCTAGCATTTTTTCTTCTTTTTTGCATGGGTGCACTTGGACTTGCAGACCCTGATGATCCTTTTTCTTTTTGACTGCCCTCCTATCTAAATCTACACTTATTTCTTCCAAGGGCCCAGATTAAGCAGTTGGGCTCCTTTGTTTCTCTACCTATCTACAAATCTACCAAGATTAAGCTATTTGGATAAATAATGATTCTCTATATTCTAAAACAAGAAATTGAAACCTAGGGAGGCCAAGATTAAGCTGTTTGGCCTTCCCTTAACAAAAAATTCCTCAAAAATGATTAGCTCATCAAAATTTGGAATACAACTCTGGCATTTAGACTGGCACACTTTCATTGCCTCTTCTTTGGCCTCTTTTTGAAATATGGAGCATTGCAGCATGCACAGTATGACATATTTGGCATGTAAAAATGTCAATCATGAAATACGAACACCTGTTGCAACAGGAGGCTAACATTGGCTCCACTTGGGGATGGCTTTTCCTCGTGAATAGCCAAGAACAGCAGGTCAGACTGCCTTGATCTTCTATTGTTGCTGTGGACTGAAAAATTTCTTTGTTCTGGCTACTAAAAGTGTGAAACTTTGAAATATGAGCAGCCCTCTCCTCAACTGAAATATTGTGAAATACATAGCACTGCCTGCTTTCTTCTGCGTGCTTGATATTATATACAATGTTTCTTGAGCATTGCCTTTGAAATAGATCCAAAACATGGATCAAAACTGATGTATTTCCCTTAGCCTCTTGTTTAGAAACAGTTGCTGATGTAAAACTAAAAAGTGCTCCTCTCTTATTGATACTGTTTGACTAAAGACGCAAGCAGCAAACAGTGTCTTTTTACCATGAATTGTTGTGATATGACAGCGCTACTCTTTCTGTTTTGTTGAGATTAATGCAGAGAGAGAGCTTTAAAAATGGAGTATTTCATTGGCTGTGTCTTCACAACCTTGGTTGCTGCTCCTCTAACAATCAAACTGCTTATACAAAAATACAAACAAAGTGCTGATATATACAAATATCAATGTACAAAGAGATATATACAGAGCTGCATTATATTCCGTAAAAGGGATCATGGTAATGTTTTAACATTCGGCCATTAACAGGGCCTTCTTCAGCAGAGCTGCCCTCTACAGATTTGAGGAAATATGTGTTATTTCCTTGAACAACAGAAATAATGAATAGCCCTTTCCATAAAAAATCAAATTTTGCATGTTTGCCCTTGTCTTCTCTTCGTGAATCCCACCTTAGAACTTTGTTGCCAACACAGAAATCTTCAGCCTTAGCTCTCTTATCAAACATCTTTTTTAGCTTCTCTTACAAAATTTGAGCTCTGTTATAGACCTATTCTCTTGTTTGCTGAAGATGAATGGTCTGATTGATTCTTCGTTGAATGTCATTTGGTTCAGCCTGAATCTCCTGTAACAGTTTGATAGTAGGGATGCCCAAGGATGAAGGAAATCTGGCCTCCATGCCATATACTAGCTCATAAGGGCTCATCCCAATGGATTTCTTTGTTGAAAGTCTGTCTTCCCATAGGGCATTTGTGAGCTTTTTGTGCTAGTTCTTTTTGTTTTCTTCTAAGATATTCTTGATAATATTAATCAGGCTCTTGTTAGATGACTCAGGCAAGCCATTACCTTGAGGGTAATAGGTGGTGGAATGGCCCAAGGTAATGTGAAATTTGTGGCAAAAATTGATCATCTTTTTGGATTTGAAGGCAGCAACATTGTCAGTGATGATCTTTTCAGGGCAGCCAAATCTAGAAAGGATGTTGGTCTCAAGGAATTGGATAATGATGGAGTCATTGGCCTGCCTACATGGGATGGCTTCAATCCATTTAGTGAAATAGTCGGTGGCTGTTAGAATCCACTTATGCTAGCCTGAGGAAGAGGGGTGGATTTCCCCAGTGAAGTCAAGAGCCCATTGTTGAAAGGGCTTCTCAGTTGAAATGGGCTTAAGAGGCAAGGGTGACAGCTTTCTTTTGCCCTCAAAGATTTGGCATTTATGACATGAGATAGAAAACTTCTTTACATCTGCACATAAAGAGGGCCAATAGAAACCAACCCTTAAAATTTTATCAGTAGTGGACTTCCAGTATAGATGTCCTCCACAGTCCCCTGCATGGAATTCTTTCATGACATTGTTAGTTTCATTAATGGTTAAACAATTAAGCAATATGCCTTCATGATTTTTCCAAAATAAAGCACCATCTATGACACAAAACTTTGAAGCCTTCATTTTTAAAAATCTTTTCTTGGTTCTAGACAATCCTGGGGGGCAAACAGGTTTAACAATACAAAGCATATATCAACATACCATGGAGATTGCAAAAAGGTTTCACTGATCTGTGGAGTCGCCAGCTCCTGTTTATTATCCAGTTGGTTAATGTCTAAGGCTTGAAAGTTTGTTTCGGACATTAGGTTTGGCTGAAACTTGTCCCTTTATGAACTTGGTTGGTTTTATTTCTATGTCATACTCAAGGATGTTAGCAATCCACTTGCCTCTTTTGCCTTCTAGCCCCTCTTACGTTAATATGTCTTTTACAACAGCATTTGGGACATAGGCAATCACATGTGAATATAAAATGTAAACTCGGAAATCTTTGATTGCTTTAACAAGGGCATAATCCTACTTCTCCATGATTTGGTACTTCAAAGGAGCATCTCTTAAGGCTCGGCTGAAAAAGGAAATTGACTTTTCAGCTCCTTGATCATCCTTTTGCAAAAGGACAGTAGCTATGGTGTGCTCAGATGCAAAAGAAAAGATGATAAAATCTTTGTCAAATTGTGGATTTGTGAGGACTGGGGCTTGGGTTAAGGCATATTTGATCCTCTCAAAGGCTTGTTTGGTTTCAAGAGACCATTTTACCTTGGCATCCTTTTTTAACGTGTTGCTTAACAGTCTTATCAGCTCGGCTAGATTCGGGATAAATCTCCTTAGGAAATTGATCTTTCCAAGGAATGCTTGCAATTCTTTTATATTTCTTGGATATGGGATTTGCAAAATGGCTTGGATCCTTTCTGGATCTATTCTAATACCATCTTTTGATATGATATGGCCTAGTAATTTACCTTCTTCAAGGCCAAAGAGAGACTTCTTGGGGTTCAAGGAAATGCCATATTTCCTACATGTCATGAATATTTGCCTCAACTGTTTTAGGTGTTCTCGGTCAGATTTGGAGAAAGGGGTTAAGTCATCGAGGTAGACAACTAGGAAATCATGTATTTCCTTAGCAAATCCAATATCCATTTCTCTTTGAAAGGTAGCACCAACGTTTTTAAGACCGAAAGGCATCTTCACATATTTAAATGTTCCCCACGGTGTGGTAAAGGCTGTCTTGTCTTGGTCATCCGAGTGAACCAATATTTGATTGAAACCTGAAAATCCATCTAGGAAAGAGATTCTAGACGACCCCACTACTCTTTGTAGAATGTGATCCATTTTTGGCAAGGGGTAGTGGTCTTTTAGGGAGACTTGGTTTAAATTTCTTAGGTCTACACATAGCCTAATCTCACCTGTCTTCTTTCTTGTGGGAACAAGGTTGGATACCCATTCAGAAAATCTGATGGGTGCTATGATACCTGCTTCAAACATTCTTTTCACTTCCTGTTCAATCAAAGGAAGGAGTACGGGATGGATTCTTCTAAGTTTTTGTTTGAAGGGCTTTTGGTTTGGTTTTAAGGGAATGGTGTGTTGGATCACTGAGGTGTCATAGGACTTCAAGTCCTCATAACCCCAAGGAAATACATCTTGGAATTCTTTGAACAAATCAACATATTTGGGCTTTTGATCGGGTGGCAAAGATTGGGATAGTTTGATATTTTGGGCTTCTCTGCTATCCCAATGTTGTGTTCTTCTATAGCAGCGTTTAAGGGTTGCATTTTTTGTTTTTTGGGCACATCATTTGCATCAAACATATCTTCTAACGGAGTGAGGCCAACAGGGAGAAAGTTATATTGTAGATCAATGATCTCAGCCTCTGTTTCTGCTATTTCCTCCAAATGCATATGTTTCAGCTCTTCTATGTTTGCATTGTAAAAAACAATTGGGTTCAACATTTGTTTGGCTGTTACAGCTGTTATATCCTGCTGATTTTCATTTGTCTGTTGTTGTTCATTTGTCATAGCATCCATGTCAATGTTCATATTTGAAAACTCATGCTCAAGAGTGAGGAAATTGTTAATCTGGGCATCAATTTCGAACACTTGCCAATCTTTAACATTATTTGGGATAGCAGGCCTATGTTTTATCTCAGCAATAAAATGGTGATTTGGCTCAAAGGGCAGCTTGCATGCACTAGCAAAAGTGGCTAGGCTATGTGCATGAATGCTATGATCTCTTGAAATCTTGGCAAGCTTGGATTCAGTGAATGTATTGAGTATATTAGTGGCAGCAGTCCTATAGGCCCTCATTCTATTGTCATTAGTGACAAAGTTGCCTTTCATTTGTTGTATGATTAAATCAGAGTCACCTAGAATGGACACTTTTGTAGCTCCTAGAGCTCTGAGCAGCTTAAGGCCTAAAAGGACAGCCTCATACTCTGCCATGTTGTTGGTGCATTTGAAATTTAGTCTGTAGGCATGGCCTTCTGCATGATTGTTATGTGCATTGTGAATTCATACACCTGCCCCTGCTCCTAACTTGTTGACAGAGCCATCAAACTCTAAATACCATGTGATTTCTTGCTTGTGGTTAGTATCAAGAGTTTCAGTCATTCTTGCAGTGGGCAGATTTGAATTTTCTATTCGGGGAGGTTCTTCTTGTATGCTGGTTGCCTTGATTGTTTTGACGGTTTCATCAATATGGGAAACCGATTCTTCATTGATGTTTGTGTCCAGTTCTAAAGCCAAAGGCTTATCATCAGTGGGAGGACTTGTTTCATCATTAAATAAAATAAAAGAATCCATATCAGAATGGATTGAGTGAATAGGAAAATTTTGGGGCTTGTCCTCACTAGTTACCACATACTTCATCAGTGTTTCTCTATATAGTCTCTTTGGTTGCCCAAAGGTAGATATAGTGGCATAAGAGAGGTCTAATTGGAGGGATCCTTGGGGTTTTGCTCCCCAAGATGTTGAAAATAGCATGCCATACTTTGGTGGAATGTCAGCAACCACCACATCCATGAGGATTGTCTTGTTTGGGTATTGGACTAAGGAGACACACAAGTCTTTGATGAGGCCTAAACACTTGACTTGACTTGAGTCAAAGGAGAATAGATCTTTGTATGGCCTAGTGACATCAAGGTTTAGATTCTCCATTACAGCTTTGGGCATAAGATTTTGTGAGGCACCTGAGTCAAACATAACATTGTGCAAGACTTTGTCATGTATATGTAAACTGACATAAAAGGGTAAAACAGATCCATATGTTGATTTTCCATTAAATTCTGGACCGAACAGCAGTTCAGGGGTATCATCTAGAACATTCCCATCATCCTTGACTTCTGGCATTTGAAGTGATCTTTGAATTTGTTTCCTATACACATCATGTTTGGCAAGTTCCGATAGGGGGGCAAATATCTTCAATTTACCTATTTCTACCTCTAAATCGAATGATTTTTCAGATTGGGTTTTAATATTGTGAGAGGCAGGCTTCCCTTTTTCCATTAGAGTATCAGCAATTTGGTCTTGTTTATCAGCATTAAGGGAAGTGATTGCTTGCGGGTTTTCAGTTTTAGGAGGGTTTTTTGGAACGCTGTTCAAATTCTCTTTCAAGGAAGAAGGTGGCAGAGGCTGATCATTAGAGGACTACATGTCCGTGACATCCTCTATGGTGATATCCTTTGGATTAGGGACTATTTTATCAGGAGTTTCTATGAAGGCAACCTTTTCTTTGATCTTCTTCGGCTGCTTGGTATCATTTGGTTTAACCTTTTCGGGCACATCTATGGTTCTTGTCCTCAGCTTATATTGTTTGTGGACCTCATACATAGCAGTATCATAGCCTTGTTTAAAATCAAAAGACTCACCAGATTTAGTTTGAAATCGATTAAAGTCATGCTCATCTTGGTCTGCTTGAGTTAGGAAAACTTGTTTCTCAGCCTTCAAATCCACCAAGTTCATGTGAGTGTCTTCTGTCTGTTCACTAGATGTAGATGCTTCAGCATAATTTTCATGAAAAGGAGGCCTTACATCATGGTCTGGGCTAGACCTACCAGCATTTGTGTTCTGAGTTTTCTGGAAATTTGGGTTCCTTATGATATTAGGTTGTTGTCCATCCCATGATGATTTCCTCTCAACATTCTCTACTCTGTCTCCTAGCCTGCGCATGCCACTGATAATAGCATCCATCTTTTGATCTAAGGATGAGGGTTCCTCTTTAAAGGTGGTTCTTCTCTCAGTTCTGGCTCTGTTTCTTTTGGCAATTAGATTTGCCTCTACGCTAACAACAACATTTTGCATGTCTGCAAGGGTTTGAGGGGCTCTTTCCCTCAACTGATAAGCCATGTCAGTGTCAAAACCATTAGGAAATTTATACAAAGCAAGATCAGGTGGAGGTCTTAAGTTCTGTGGTATTGCATTATAAACACTATTGAATCTTGCACAATAATCCAAGACAGACTCTTGAGGGCCTCTTTTGATGGTGTCATATTCAGATAATATATGCAAGGGGTCTTTCTTTTTCTCCCATCTGTTGATAAATGACTGGTATAAGGCTTTTGGGTCTGCTATGGAATTGACTGTGAGTGCTCTAACCAAGTCCTGACATCACCTGTCAAACTTTGGACAAAAATTTTCATTCTCACGCTATCATCATCTATCTCGTAGTTCTCAAAATAGTCTTGCATCTTCTTGGTATGATGAAGGGCTGTGCAAGAACTAGTTCCATCAAAATATGTGATTTTAGTTTGATAATACTGAGGCATAGCCCCAGGATTTGTAGGTAATTACAAGGGCACATATATATTGGCCATGTTTACAGGGATAAGTGGGATAACAGGGATAGCTGGAACAGCTGTAACAATAGCGGTAACGGGAGTATGTGCAGTGAGTGGAGGTGTGGAAGGAGTGTTTTGAGAGGTGGACGATGAACAAGGGGAAGTGGGGGTTGACCAAAATAAAACTTTGACAGGGGTTGGAACATAGCTTGGCTGAATTGTTTCAGGGCTAGAATCAACAAAATCTTCTCTTTGCTCTAGCTTCCTGAGGTTCCTTGGGATCAAATTCGGATTTTCAAAAGCAGCTAGGGGGTTCGGGTCTGGATTTGACCTTGTATAACGTGAGTTCCTTTTGGGAGCCAGATTCTGAATTTTTTTTTGTATTTTCTATGAATGTTTTTAGAATTAGCAAGGAACTAATCAAATTTTGGAATAGCTATCTATAGCTTAAAACTAGCATGAAGATTGACTGAAGCAACTTTTATTTACTCCTATAAATGCAAAGCAAGAACAGTTTCAAAGGCTCCCTGGCTGACATTTAGGCTTCATCTGTAGTTTTAAGGAATATATACCAATTGGAAAATTCATTGCTCCCCAGTGGAGTCGCCATTATGTTATCACTCAGGTTGTTCCCTTTGACTCCCAAGGGAATACAGTCGAGGTAACCACAAACCAATCTTTGGACTGCATGTCCTAGCCTACCAGCAGTCAGAGAGGGCTCTCTTTAGGATTTAGCTTTGTTGATGATGATTTTAGGCTAGTTATTGATTTCAATGGGTTTTGTTTTGATTTTGGTGGGAAGGATGATGCTTTCAAGTAGAGAGGCAGGGATAGCATGAAAGTTTTAGAACCATTGGGCATGGAGTCAAGGAGTAGGATTGCTGGTGCATTTTCTTGGTCACAAGAAAGGAATATGGAGCAAGCTAGTTGCACATGAACAAATGATTCAAACTTAAAAGGATGGAATGAGGGCTAAGGAATGAGAGGCAGTTAAGAATATGTCGTTCAGCTTAACAGAGGGAAGGTGAATGAACTATATCTAGGAGCAGTGAAGAATCCCTAGATAACTATCAAACATGAGTGAATTAGGGGAAATATGAGCCACATGGAATTCGCATTCATTACTAATCCAGATGAAAACATAAAGAAACAACAAAAATTGAGCATAGAGGGCAATTAAACCAAGTCTAAACTATTCATTCTTTCTGCTATTTTAGATGGTATATCAATGGAAAACAAAGGCAGGAAACACTTATTGAGTCATGTTGCAGCACAAGAATTCCATATTCATCCTTCAACCATTAAACACACATCAAACAGTCATTCCTCCAAGCTTTTGAGCAGTCTTTGATTAAGTAAAACATTAAGTATACAGAGCGAGTCTCTCTTGGAGCTATACAACCAACCAAGCCCATAAAAAGTAAATTAGGGTGGTTTTATAAGTAAAATATCTACACAAATCAGATCTCAGACAGATCTGCTGTAATAAGTGTCTTTAACCTAACATATGTCTGAAATAAATGCGAGAAAATATCTTCGAGCTGCGCTGGGGGCAACTGTATCAAAAAAACGTTAATGTGTTGTATTTATGGCTCTGTGCTGATCACTTAGCCATAACTGTGCTTTGGGTTTTGATCCATGCTCTTGAGTGGTTCTGAGGTGCATTAACTGGTTTGGAGGCCATTCAATTTTCACCTGCATTGGGAATAAGATTTTCATTAAAACATTCAACTAATACTCTTTGCCACTTTCTTGATATGCTTTGGCACTGAATGTGTGCCTTTTCTCACTGTTGATACTCTTTAAACTATTGCATCGACCTTTCATGGCTGCCGTTCGGCCCTCTGTTGCTTCAAAAACTGTCTTTGCCCCATTTCTGAATCCTGCGCGAAGAAAGTCTTGTCATTTTGCGACTTTCGGGCTTGCTGGCGGCCGAGCCATGAAAGGGCTTTCCATTTTGGCCTATTTCCCTTAGCGATGCGTGATTAGCGCTAAGCGCTAATCGCGCATCAAAAACTTCCTTGGTTCTTCATTCCAGGCATCCGTTGTGCAGATTTCGGGCTTCGCTCTTTTTGACGATGACTTCAGCATGATGTCAGCGGTGGGTCCCAGTATGGCGGTGATGTTGCAGGGTGACGTCAGTAGGGTGATGTCAGCAGTATGACTGGGTGACGTGGAAGTACGGTGGGGGTGATGACGTGGTAGTACGGTGGTAGTGATGTGGCAATGACGTGGCAGGGACACGATGGCAGGAGGTCGACGCAGGATGATGACGTCATGGGGGAGACGTGGCGGCGACGTCACACAGGGGAGGGCGGTATTCGGTTTTATGTCGCACTGCTTTTATGCAGAAGCGGTTTCGGAGGAAGGGGCTCCGCCACAGTCGGGAGGTTGACGCGTGGCGGGAGTACGACGGGAAAACCGCCCATCCCCCGGACGCTAACCCTCGGCATGTCGGGGCACAAAAAGACCCGCCCACCGTAGATCTTGGGTGTGCCAGATCCGACTGTCGACGAGACAGTTAACGCAGCGGATGGATAGATACGGGGCCTGTGACGCTTTTTATTAATTTGTTTTAATCTGGCGGGGGAAAAACTTTAGGAAAGTGGGTTTTGGGTTATATACAAGCGGGGTGAAATGTATTTACATGCATGACCTTAGGATAAGGGCGGGAAAGGAGTATTGTAGGGTTAGGACTTAGGGGAAATGGTTATTAGTGTGACTAGATGTCAGACTAACTCCAGGTTAGGACACGGAAGGGTTTAGTAGGAGCCCCAGATGGGCTACTGTTTCCCAGACTTGATAAATATGGCTATAATGCCAAGGGGAGGGGAATATGTAATATTTTTGGGATTTTATATAGTTTTTGTACAATAGGGGATAAGGAAATGATATAGGGAGCTAGATAATAGAGTTAGGAGTTAATATGAATTTGTGAGGTGAAGTGTAGGGGAGAGGCTAAGTTTGTGAGCTAAAACTTAGACATAGGGAGTGAATGAACTATGCAGACATGATTTTACACAAGAAATGTGGCTTCTTTTCACAGAAGAAAGTCAAAGCTTGACTTGGTGCTTTACAGAAAAAGAAGTGATAACAGGACTGGTTGGGCAGATCCCAAGGTCCTCAAGGGAATGTCAGTGAGTGATTTGGGGAATGAGAAGAAGGGGGAGTTAGACATGCTTCACTTGAGCTCCTCCAAAGGGGAATTGCCTTGCACTTGTGATCTGAATAGATATAACACTTGAAAACATGAAATGGATCACACAGCTTGATTCTGCAACCACAAAACTACTTACCCAACCTACTTACCTAGCATTTTTTCTTCTTTTTTGCATGGGTGCACTTGGACTTGCAGACCCTGATTATCCTTTTTCTTTTTGACTACCCTCCTATCTAAATCTACACTTATTTCTTCCAAGGGCCCAGATTAAGCAGTTGGGCTCCTTTGTTTCTCTACCTATCTACAAATCTGCCAAGATTAAGCTGTTTGGACAGATAATGATTCTCTATATTCTAAAACAAGAAATTGAAACTTAGGGAGGCCAAGATTAAGCTGTTTGGCCTTCCCTTAACAAAAAATTCCTAAAAAATGATTAGCTCATCAAAATTTGGAATACAGCAGTGGCATTTAGACTGGCACACTTTCATGGCCTCTTCTTTGGCCTCTTTTGGAAATATGGAGCATTGCAACATGCAAAGTATGACATATTTGGTATGTAAAAATGTCAATCATGAAATATGAACACCTGTTGCAACAGGAGGCTAACAGAAATATCGCAATATATTGGATGATACTTTTGTCTTACATTTTAACAATTATGTGTCATTTATTATGTAGAAAATTTCTTTTGAGGTTAAAATATATTAATACATTTAATGCTTACATTTATTATCCATATGTATCTATTTAATATTTAATTATTTCCAAGCTACTTATCTATTTCACAAAAAGTCCTCTAATAATTAAAATTGCTTGAAGTTCAAAATGTATTCAATCACATGAGATTCCTTTTTATTATATTGGTTTTTGTAAGTTTAAGATGATATCATCTCAAATTACAAATCATCAATTTACGTTGGTCATATGTCCATGCTATTCACAAAAACATTGAAGGTGGTTTCATTTGCCTCTAGGTGAACCAGATATATTGACCACCTTACTGAAATAAGTCATAGTAATCCAAAATTAGCTAAAAGAGAGAAAAACATATCATCTAACATACTAAAAATAAAAGCAACCAAGGAAATCATTAGAACTCAAGAATCGAAAGAAGTCGCATGTCCAAGATCTCTGACACAAGATTTAGGAAAAATTGGGGCTTAATCTCACATTAGAGGTGACTCTCAAGATGAGCTAGTTAAGAATCCATACTTTCAAGGCAAAATCATTGATATCATTGATCCTGCTTCATATCACTGACATTATCAAATATATTATATTATTCCTCTTGATTCTCCTTTAGTACTCAGCCAAGAAGAGTTTTGAGTTTCCAGTGAAGAAGATCAAGAACCTAGTGAAAAAGATTCTCAATAATGTCCTAGTCTTAAAAAAATGGGTGTTAATCAATAAGATGAGTTTCTAGGCACCTAATCTCTACTCTATTATCATGAGGAATAAGAAGATAATAAATATTTTTGGTTTCATGCATATGGGCTTGAGTACGATTTTGGCTTTGTAATGACCCAGAATTCGAACATACAACTAATTACATCAATTTATGTGATTAATAATCAAGACACAAACTATTAAATTAATTAGCATAGAATTTAGAAACCATTAGTAAAGAAGACTTACCTATAGGGATAATATACCTTACTGGTGATCTCGGAGTTGTAACGCTACTTAGATCCCACTGGCCGCAACAATGTTTTGGGGACAAATCTCTACCCAATCGTTGTACAACTTGATAGATTCTTTCTACAGATAGCCACCCCTGAGCCCTCAATCAACTACTATTGTGAGCGAATCCTTTCTCTCACAACACTCTCTTTTGAAAAGAATGAATGTTTCTCATCTCCATTTTCATCCATTAAATAGACCAAATCGTTCCAAAAATGAAACGGGATTGGAAACGAATCTACACGTATACAGTCCATGTGTCAACATGCCAAATTTTTGTTTATTTCTCTTAAGTTGTACTTAACTCAACATTTTATTTTGCTTAAATTTTATTGCTTTTTACTTTTGTTAACTTTACTTATTCTTACTCTATATATATATATATATATATATATATATATATATATATATATATATATATCTATATATATATATAATTTTATCTATTTACTATTATTATCTTTTCTTCTTTATTTATTATTTCTTTGCTATTAATATATTTTATTTATTTATAGTATTTCATTTAATATTATTATTATTATTATGATGAGGAATTACATACTCCCCTGTTTAAGGAACTTCATGTTGAAGTTAAGTTTAGTCATTTAAATTTTTATTATTTCATTTATGTTATGAGTGGTGTTGTACCTTATGAGACAATTTTTCATTGTAAGGGAACCAATGCCCAACACATTTTGAGATTGGATAAAAAGATTAAAATTAATGGCTAGAAGTATACGCCACGAAGGATTGTAACCAGATGTTCTAGTTTTGAAACCCTAGCCTTCCAAAGAAGAATGCCCAGAGAGGTTATGAGAGTTGTAGGGTGGAGGTGTAAAGCAGAAAATGGAAGAGACAAAGTTTTGGCATAGGCAATTAAGAATATGTGCTTTAACTCTATAGAAACAATAATATAACATTGAGAAAATATAATGAAATTTCTAGATGTGGAGTGCTTCATTAAGTGGTTCAATATTAATTTTAATGAGTACAATTAAGTGAATTCATAAAAAACTAAACCAAAGCACTAGATGCATCTTACATTGTCCAAGAGAGGAAAATACATAAATTTGAATGCTGAAACTCAAGAGAAAAAAACCACAACTTTCCAATGCTAAAATCAAACTACAATATATTGTTCATGATTCAAAAAGATTTTGGATTAAAATACTTAGTCATAAAGACTGAACTCTAAACCCTTCGAAATCTATTCTCTAAGCTTTTATTTCTGCTCCCTAGCTGATTGGCTAACTATGTAATCAGTTATAAAACTGATTACTAAATAGTTACAGAACTTCCTATTTCTTGAAAAGGTCCAAAATAATAAAATTTAGTGACATATTTTTAATATTATACCTATTATATAAACAATATATATAATACTATCAAAACCCACTCATATAATATTTTTACAGTGTGTTGCTTCAGTTTTTTTATATTTAAACTCACACAATAAGTTTGTCGTGTATGTAATAGGAGTGGGCCCTATATGTTTGGCCACATGTAATTAAAAAACACGTACCGCTCCATGAAAAAACCACCAATTTCTTATGGAATCACCTGCAGCAGTTTCTGGAAGTACAGGAAGGTGTTTCCATAATGAATATCGATCGTTCATATCTTTCTAGGTAGCTTTGACGAATCCGCTTGTGGGAGCATGCTCTTGGATACACTCTGTGCATATTTTGAAGTCGGGGTTTCATTGATCTTAAGAATGAATGTTATGGGTCGTCAGTCTGTTAAACACTAGCAATCTCTCCCGTAGGTTGTCTACCTTCATAGATATTATTGATAACAAGTTATAAATTTCATGTTTGACTTTGTGTTGAAGCTCTGGATGTCTTATAAATATTTTAAACCGCTGCTCTGACTTGTTTATTCGACAGGAGCTCGACCCAAGTTTCTTGATCAACAGGAGCTCTACTGATCTCATCTGGAAGGTCATATTCAATACTCTTCAAGTTCCCTGTTGTCAAAACCTTCTGGATGAGAAGCATTCTAACTAAAGGCATTTGCTTGTGAGTGGCCCCTTAATACTCATTTTTACCTGATCCTCTGAAAATAAAAATGGCGCTACAAATGTTTCTTCATTGAATTGCTTCACCATGGCCTTGAAGGTCTTCTTTTGAAGTAGACACTTCAAAAATATTTCTCTTCTATATCTAAGGGGACCACTTCAGTAAATACAATGATCAACATCATGTTCACCAGTAAATTTAACCTCTGATCTGAGAGAGATAAGATTCTTATCACAATCTCCGCCTACTAAGATATTACTCAACTCTTTGTGCAATTAATCAAACCTATTAACAGAACAAGAGCCATTTATTTCTTCATGACGTTATAAGAACGAAGTCCAAGGGGAGGCCTCTTCAAAAAAATTGCGCTCCATTGACGTATATAGGTGAAAATTTTCAGAAAGAAGACAACGACACTTTGATTAAATGCTGCCATGGATGATTCTGGTGAAGCGCCTACTCAGACTTCAGGCATGAAAGTGTCAAGGGCTTTCACAAAATTGTGGTATTCATCATATCTTGAAAAGTTACCTTATTCAAGAAAAAAGACGAAATGCTCATTACCCATTCTGCAAAAGTTCAAATCGCCATCCTTCAACCAGCTGTCGAATTGACTTGAAAATTGAATAGTTCCTTTAAAGCTTTTCACTTCTCATATTGCAGAAACTCTTGGAAGCAAATACTTTTTGGTTAAGAAAGAACAACGATTATACCTGGTGCGTGAGCCGCGTTCACAGAAGTAGCCGAGAATTTCTCTCTTCCACCACCTTTTCTATCAGTGTTGAATTATGCTCCAGTTGCAAAACGAGCTAGCATCATCATAATATCATAAGTTAGCAATCGAGAATGACCCCCATCAGCTCGTCCAAGGGCATTCAAACAATCCCAAAATTTATCAACACAACGTGCATATTGGGGAATAGGCACTGAGGACCCCCTCAAAGGAAATAGAATGTTACATAGAGTTTCATTGTTGTGTAAGGCTGCTTTTTTTTCGTAGTTCAAGTACGGAAAAACGCATGCCACCATCTCCTCGTATGCAACGTAAGATATTAGTTGCATCACGACTTGACATTTCTCTTAAATCACGACACATATCAAAAGTGGAGACAACTAAAATGTACTTGATAGCTCTGGTTAGGTTACCTCATTGACTGGAGGTACATCATGCTTTGATATTTTCAAAGGTATTGCACTTTCAGATTTATTTTTTCTTCCACGTTTTTTCACTTCTCTTGGATCCATGTTTGGGTCCACAAATACATAGACTTTACTTCGTAGTTCGGTAAGAATAATTTTTAATAATGAAATATGAGCTCTTGCAAGTGTTGCACCATTACACCTTCCATGTGTACTTGTAGCAACCCTGGCCTGCACAGTTTCTTTTACATATCTCGTTTCAACGGAGATATCTTCAAATCCATTGTCAGTATGAATTGGCATAAAGGCTTCACCATTGAATTCCAGTTTCCATGACCATTCCTTCGCGGATTCTGTAACATCCTTCTTAGATTTTTCTGTGACCTTGGAGTCTTCTGGTCATGCATCTAACAACTCATCTTCCATTTCTTGTAAAGAAGGCAGTTCCTTTAGCCCAAGAATTTCATGAAATCGCTAAAGTAATTCTTAGACCTGTATTACATCTCCTACAAGTTCTGGAGAAAACATTGATATAAAAGGTTGACCATGAGGTGGAGTAGTATGCTGCTCAATATTCCTGTACCTAGTTAACATTTCCTTCCTACCCTTTTTTGTTTGTCTCAGTAGATCATGTATGGTTTCTTCATTGGGTTCATATGCTTCATGTGAAATTTTCTTTTGAAGGATTACATTACCACTTCCAACTGTTTGGGAAGTCAAATAATCCTTCCTCTTTGTCAGGAATTCATATTTCACACAGCTATCTGCACCAGAAAGAGTTTCGATAAATTCTTGTACAAAGAGAAAATCCAACCCAAATTTATCATGCTCCAACCATTCTTTTAGTGCCATGCAAGAGTTTCTCATTATTAATAGCATTTAACAAATTTCTAGGGCCTGTAGAGCTACAAATCTTATTCAATGAACCTAAATTTTCCTTTGTTTTAACACCATTTGGAATAATTGCAGGGTATCCATGTTTTACTTTTGAATGTTTGCAAACAAGTTGTAGCATGTTTTCCCTTATGTAAATATCTAGACAAGAGGAAATTTTTTTTTGTAGAAATCAATTCCCAAGCTTCAGAAGAAGATCTACTTTCAACCCAAAACTCCCCAATATAATTTTCAATTGACTGTTTTCCAGAACACCCTTGTTCATTTTCCTCTTGCGGTGGAACAGTTCCCACTGATATTATATCATTAATAGGTTTATACACATCATCCACAAAATCATTAGCATTTCTAGTTGCAAATTCCTAATCAGACGCAGAAAAATACGCAGAAATAGAATCCTTAGGATCTGCCAGAAGCATTTGCATTTCATTATCCTCCTCCTTGTTTCAAATCCAATGTCAGGTTCTTGAACTTTATTGTTAACTTGAAGTGTTTTTGAAGTTGAAAGCAATAAGAGAGTTGAAGCGGTTGGGTTTGACTTTGGCAATGTTACGCAAGGACTTCTGGTTACCCAGAAAATAGACCCAGGAAAGCCCCCATCAATCACGTAAGATCTAAATAATGACCTGGTAAATGTATCAGGCCAGGTGGAGCAATATTCTATAGGCCATATATGGAGACTATCTTGATACGTAGGCCGAGGATCAATGTTACCAAGGCATTCAATAGAAAAATCTTCATATTGTATAGGAAAGTCCACTTTGGATTTTGTGTGATGTAAAGCATTTTCATCTACAGAAAGCCCATGCTATCTTTTCTTTCTCTTCATATTTTGATAGGTCGGCTCAACATCCATGTCATCCATGTGAGAGGAATGATAATCACTCTTGTTGTTGGGGCTACTTTCATCATTGTTGAAATTGTAATTTCAAATGCGCGACAGTTGAACCGCACAACATTTAATTCGCCAAAACAGCTCCAGAAAACCGCTACCTTATCGGACCACTTTTGCTCAGCAAGTGGTTTCCGTACAAACTCATCTGATGCAATCAATTTTGGAGGTGTGTCAACTGTACATTTTCAAAACCACCCTTCCATGGGGACATAATCTTCAGCAAGTAAGGGCATTCGATATTGTTCTGAACTGTATGATTTGAAGGAAAATTGTCCACGGTGATTAATCCAAAGTTGCATTCAGCCATGGAGGAAATGACATTGCGTAAGATGCAATCAATTTTGGACGTGTGTCAACTGTACATTTTCAAAACCACCCTTCCATCGGGACATAACGTTCAGCAAGTAAGGGGCATCCGATATTGTTCTGAACCGTTTGATTTGAAGGAAAATTGTCCACCGTCCGATTAATCCAAAGCTGCATTCAGGCCTGGAGGGAATGACATTGCGTAAATTTTTGGGTTGACCGCCGTTTATTTCAGTCAAGTAATTAATGTTATTTACTCCAGTTCGTAGGATATTGGTAAAACTTTTAATTTTAATGTTTTTTTTATATATGGAAGTATGGGGTTAAAAAATATGTAATTTTTTTAATTGCATATGCATCATATGATATATATGTTTTTTTTGATTCGTTGAATGAAGTTTGCACAGCAGTGCCAGGGTGAAGGCAAGGTGAAGGCAAAGAAAAACGAAGACCAAGATTTTGTAATGTAATGTGAAATGAACTCACAAGACGAAGATTTTGTAATGTAATGTGAAATGAACGCACAACAGTGCGAGTAGAGAGAATAGGGGAGCAGCTTGAAAGTTTTTATGTGTTGATTTCGTATGGTAAGAGAAGAATGAGAATAGGGGAGCAGCTTGAAAGTTTTTATGTGTTGATTTCGTATGGTAAGAGAAGAATGCACAACATTGCAAAAACAAATTCGATATAAATCATATGTATTGTAATGTAATGGCTTGAGTGGTCGAAGTTTTTGTAGTATGCAAAGTGCATAATGTGATTTTTATTTTTACAGCAGTAAATGTAAAAGAGATTTTTATACACAGCACTGTAGGAGACAGAGTAATTTTTGTTGTTGAAATGTTTTTGGTGAATCCCTCTCCGTGAAAGAGGATGAATCTTGTATCAGGAATTTTGTTTTAATGAATACAAAGATTTTGTGGGTGTATGTAATACTCTCTTCTCAAAAATCAGTGATAACATCCCTGTGCTAAGATCCTTGAGAGAAACAGAGCATTGTCTCTGTGTTCAGTTTATTTCGTAGACTCAGTGTTTGAAATACACAGTCAAGGATTTAGAAGCATAGCTTAGAATGCAAGGAATGGCCAGCACAAGTAATAGTATGTGTATGTTTAATACCCAACTCCCACAGTTTAATGGGAAAAACTATGACTATTGGGCAATAACCATGAGAGCCCTGTTTGCCTCACAAGATTTATGGGAACTTGTTGAAGATGGATTTGAAGAACCAGCAGATGAAAATGAATTTAATAGATTAACTCAGTCAGAGAAAGACGTATTGAAGAGCAATAGGAAGAAGGATTCAAAAGCCCTTGTATTTTTGTATCAAGTAGTGGACCAGAGTGTGTTTCCAAGAATAGCAGCAGCTAAGACATCCAAAGAAGCATGGCAAACTCTCAAGACAGCCTATCAAGGCATGGAGAAAGTGAAGACAGCAAAATTACAGTTGTTGAGGAAAGATTTTGAGAATCTGAGCATGAAGGAGTAAGATAATATTAACTCATTAAGCATGAGAGACTCTTCAAGAAAGGAGGATTGTGGAGAAAATATTGAGAGTCCTAGCCTCAAGGTTCCATGTGATTGTCACCACCATAGAAGAGACAAAGGATCTCTCAAACTTTTCAATTGATGAACTACATGCATCACTGATAACACATGAGCAGAGGTTGAGTAGAAATGAAAACTCATCTCTAGAGCAAGCCTTCAAGACCCAGATGTCCTTTGGAAGAGGAAGAGGTCAAGGCAGAGGAAACAAGAGAGGAAGAGGTAGAAGCCAAAACAGAGGTGGAAGGAACAGTCCAGCAAATGCTCAAGGAAGAGGCAACAATCCAAATCAGAACCAAGGCCAAGGCAGCAGCCAACAAAGAGGACAATATCATGGTCAAGGACAAAGGTATGAAAAATCTAATGTCCAATGTTATTATTGTAAAAAATATGGGCATTATGCCAATGAATGTAGGAAGAAGCAGCATAATATGAGTAATAGATCTAATGCAAATATCACTAGAGAAAATATCAGCCACGATAATGTGTTTTTAGCTTGTAACATGGCTAAAACAAACAGTGAAGATATATGGTTTCTAGATTCCAGTTGTAGCAACCATATGACAGGAAACATAGCCTTGTTTTCCAATTTAGATCAGAATGTGAAATCACAAGTCACACTAGGAACTGATAGAAAAATTTCTGTTATGGGAAAAGGAGAAGTTAAGATATTTAAAAAGAAAGGTGAAAGGAAAACCATAACAGATGTCTATTATGTTCCTGGAATGAGATGTAACCTCTTAAGTATTGGACAACTTGTTCAAAAGGGTTACAATGTCTTCTTCGTGAATGATGTATGCACCATCATGGATAGAGCACCCAGCAAAAGATGTATTGTTGAAGTAAAGATGATAAGGAACATGATGTTCCCTCTTAGAATATGAGCATATTTGAAAAACAAAGAAGTAATAGCAGCAGTTACCCAAGAGGCTTTCCAAAGCGTACCAAAAGATGAAAATTGGTTGTGGCACTTGAGGTTTGGACATCTCAACTTTGGAGGTCTTAACTTTTTGAGTAGAAAATGAATAGTAAGAGGATTACCATTGATAAAGAAACCAGACAACCTTTGTGAAGGTTGCATATTGGGGAAACAACATAGAAAAAGTTTTCCATTAGGGAAAAGCATAAGGGCAAAGGCACCCTTAGAGATTGTCCACTCACACTTATGTGGACCAATGCAAACTCCATCACTAGCAGGTAGTCAATATTTTCTAACATTCATTGATGATTTCACCAGAAAGACTTGGGCTTATTTTCTAAAGAACAAAAGAAAAGTGTTTGAAAAATTTCGAAATTTCAAGGCACTTGTAGAAAATCAAAGTGGGCTGCATATCAAAGTTTTGAGAAATGATAGAGGAGGTGAGTATATCTCCAAGGAATTCCTACGGTTTTGGAGATAAAATGGAATACACAAGTAATTTACGGCAAGGTACACTTCGCAGCAAAATGGAGTAGCTGAAAGAAAGAACAGGACCATCATGGATATGGCGAGGAGCATGTTGAAGGCAACGCATTTGCCAAATGATTATTGGGCTGAAGCTGTACACTGTGCAGTATATATTTTGAATAGGTGTCCTACAAAAGCAGTGATGAACAAAGTGTCGGAAGAAGCATGGAGTGGGAGAAAGCAAGGAGTCACCCACATGAAATTTTTTGGATGTGTGGCCTATGCACACATTCCATATCAGCTAAGGAAGAAGTTGGACAACAAAGGGGAGAAATGTATTTTCATTGGATACAGTGAGGAATCCAAGGCTTACAGGTTGTATATCCCATCCACCAAGAATTTTTTTGTGAGCAGAGATTTTTAGTTCATTGAGGAGGAAGCTTGGGATGGAAGCATAGAGAAAACAGTGAATGTTAAAAACTGTTTGTCTCATGATGAAGATGATGAAGAAATGGCTGAAATACATCCCCAAATAGCAGCGCCAACACAAGGACAACAAGGGACACCCTTGAGGAGAAATGAAAGTGCTTCTCCAAGCACACCACAAGGAGGAAATTCAAGTGCATCTTCAAGCACTTGCACACCGAATGAAAGAGGTAAGAAATTCATAAATTTAAGTGATATTTATGATGAAGGAATGAATTCCTTATTTGCTTTGTGTTGTCATGTTGATGACCCTATTCATTTCGAAGATGCAATTAAAGATAAGAAATGGATAGAAGCTATGGATGAGGAGATGAATGCCATAGAGAGAAACAAGACATGGGATTTAGTTGAGCTACCAAAAGGTACAGAAGTCATTGGAGTTAAATGGGTTTACAAGACCAAGAGCAATGCTGAAGGCAAAATTGAAAGACACAAGGCAAGGATGGTTGTCAAGGGATACAAGCAGAAGTATGGGAGAGACTATGAAGAAACTTTCGCACCAGTTGCAAGAATGGAAACCGTGAGAGTAGTGCTATCCATAGCAGCACAAAACAAGTGAAAAGTTTACCAAATGGATGTGAAGTCAACATTCCTAAATGGAGTGTTAATGGAAGAGGTTTATATTGAGCAACCTCTAGGCTATGAGAAGAAAGGCCAAGAACACAAAGTGTGCAAATTGAAGAAAGCTCTTTATGGGCTAAAGCAAGCGCCAAGAGCATGGTACAGTAGGATAGATTCCTATCTACTGGAAAATGGATTTGAGAAGTGTGAGGGAGAACCCACCGTCTACATCAAATAAAAGGATGGTAAAATTTTAATTGTTGTGTTGTATGTTGATGATGTTATTTTCATAGGCAATGATGTTTATCTCATTGAAAATTTCAAATTAGTCATGAAAGAGGAATTTGAAATGACTGACATGGGTTTGCTGAGATACTTCTTAGGAATAGAAGTAGATCAAAATGAAAATGGAATTTTTATTTCGCAAGAAAAATATGTAAATGAAGTGTTGGGCAGATTTAATATGCAAGAGTGCAAGGCAGCAATCACTCCCACAGTGATGGGATTAAAACTGAGCAAAGAGGACAACAGCAAGGATTTTGATCCTAGTTTGTACAAGAGCATAGTTGGCAGCCTCATGTATTTAACTACAACTAGGCTTGACATAATGTTTGCTGTTAGTTTAATTTCCAGATTCATGGAGAGGCCAAGAGAAGCACATTGGCAGGCAGCAAAAAGAATTTTGAGGTATGTTAAAGGTACTAAAAGGTTTGACATTTTATATACTATCTCAGAACATTCAGATTTAGTTGGATACACTGATAGTGATTGGGCTAGAAGTGTAGATGATCGGAAAAGCACTTCCGGTTATGTTTTTCACATGGGTTCAGGAGCCATTTCATGGGATTCTAAGAAACAGCCTATTGTGGCATTGTCTACAGTAGAGGCTGAATATGTGGCAGCTACAGCAGCAGCATGTCAAGCAGTTTAGTTTACAACAGCAGCATGTCAAGCAGTCAAGCAGTTTATACAAAAGTATGGGCGTAAAAAAATATGTAATTTTTTTAATTGCATATATGCATCATATGATGTATATGTTTTTTTTTATGCGTTGACTGTAATGTATGGAAACTGAAGTTTGCACAACAGTGCGAGGGTGAAGGCAAAGAAAAACGAAGACAAAGTTTTTGTAATGTAATGTGAAATGAACGCACAGCAGTGCGAGTAGAGAGAACAGGGGGAGCAGCGTGAAAGTTTTTATGTGTTGATTTCGTATGGTAAGAAAAGAATGCACAACAGTGAAAAAACAAATTCGATGTAAATCATATGTATTGCAATGTAATGGCTTGAGTGCTGGAAGTTTTTGTAATATGAAAAGTGCATAATGTGATTTTTATTTTTACAGCAGTATATGTAAAAGTTTGTTTTTACAACAATAAATGTAAAAGAGATTTTTATACACAATAGTGTAAAATCTCAGGAGGAGACAGAGTAATTTTTGTTGTTGAAATGTTTTTGGTGAATTCCTATGAGTGAAAGAGGATGAATCTTGTATTAGGAATTTTGTTTTAATGAATACAAAGATTTTGTGGGTGTATGTAATACTCTGTTATTAGAAATCAGTGATAACTTCCCTGTGCTAAAATCCTGGAGAGAAACAGAGCATTGTCTCTCTGTTCAGTTTATTTTGTTTTTGGAATTTTACCAGAAAAATCCCCAAACAATCATTATCTATGCAACTTTGTACCCTTGATAAAATTAGATCTATGCATTTATGCCTGACTAACTCCTTGTTTTTTCTAGGCAATTTTGAACACAAAGCCTTCTATTTACTTTTATGTAATGAAGCATTATTCTCTTGTTCGTTACAATATATTACAAGGCATAAATGACTAGCATATCCATCTTTGACGAACGCTTCTGCCCCTTGGGAGAATAGTAAAATATATCAAAATTATGGCCACTGATCCATGGTTTTACTTCTATCATAAAAACAAAAATGTCTTCCTTTTGTAAAGTTGTTAGAAAATATTATGAGTTGCTATCAAATTATGCAAAATTTATTCTTGTGCTGGAACTTTCTTGAAGATATTTGATATTTTAGTTGTTCTAGAAAGAGATACAACATCTGGCTCCAACTAAGGACAACACTTTGCACACAAAATGTTGAGAACTGTAGATCAGAAGCCTTAGTTGGGCATGGAGTCCAGAGATCTGAAAATTTTGAAATAGGAAAACTGAAATATCACATTTTTTGAAATCTGAAACCCTTCCAAACCTATTTGCAACTAGGAATGCCACCCTTATTCATAAACTAGAAACTTGCCTAAAGAATTACAAATGAAAATAAAATGCTCATTGGTTGAGCTTACTTATTTACAAGTCCTATATGTAAACAAGGCCTCGTTTGTTCAAGTGAAATCCACCTTCTAGTGGTACCCAGAAAGAATTTGAGTACTAGGCCGAATGCCTCCAACTGCTGAAAACTGAAAATAAGAATAAGTGTGAACCCTATAAAATTTTCAGATAAAAAACTTGATACATACCTCAAAAATGATATCTACTATTAACCAAAGAAAACTGTCATATAGTCAGCCACTGGGCCATAAACTGATGCGCAAAAATTGTAGCTACCTCATATTCTTGAAAATTTCTGTTGACCAATATCTTCTTCGTTAGGGCAGCTACAAACATTGTCTAACTTTTCACCTCCAAGCTCTTCCCAAACAGGTTGTTGAAAAATATTTCCTTGTGGTTTTCCAGCAAGCCAATCTTCTTGGAAATCTACAACAGACTTTTCATCTTCTGAACTATAAGTGTCATAAACTGGAGAATTTGTTGAGGAATCAAAACCCTCATCTGGAAGATAAAAATCATAAATAAGACCTCTGAGAGGGTTTGTTTGCAACTGAATGAGTTCTTTTCTTTCATCAGAAAGTAATGCAAAAATTTTCATCTTAAAACCCAAAAAATAAAACTTAAAGTGAAGACCACAAGTTAAAATATACAACAAACTATTGAGACTTGTCACCGTCAAGAATTAGCTTCAAACTTTATAAAACTCAAGGAAAAATAACTTCTTGTGTCTGTTCCCAGACAATGACCCCAAATTTTTTTGCACCTTAGGAGATAGTTCCTAGCTATGAGGGAACTAGTGCGTGAGACATTTTGAGATTGGATTAAAATATTAAATTAATGGCTGGAAGTACAGGCCATGAAGGCTTGTAACCTAAAGTTATAGTTTTGAAACCCTAGCCTTCCAAAGTATAATGGCCATAGAGGCTATGAGAGTTGCAGGGTGGAGGTGTAAAGCATAAAATGGAAGAGAGAGTTTTGGCATAGGTAATTAAGAATATGTGGTATAACTCTGTAGAAAGAAATTAATGTAAGATTGAGAAAATATAATTAAATTCCTGGATGTGGAGTGCTTCATTAAGGGCTTCAAGATTAATTTTAATGAGTAAAATTAAGCAAATTCATAAAAACTAAATCAAAGCACCATTTGCATCTTACACTGTCCAAGAGAGAAAAATACATAAATTTTAATGTTGAAACTGAAGAGAAAAAGCAATCACTACAACATGCCAATGTTGGAATCAAACTGCAATATATTATTCACGCTTCAAAAGTATTTTTGATTACAATACTCAATCATGAAGATTGAACTTCGAACCCCTTCAAAATCTATTCTCTAAGCTTTTATTTTTGCTCCCTAGCTGGTTGGCTAAGTGTCTAATGAGTTCTAAAACTAATTACTAAATAGTTACATAACTACCTATTTCTTGAAAAGATCCAAAATAATAAAATCTAATGAGATATTTTTAATACTATACTTATTATATAAATAATATATATAATATTATCAAAACCCACTCATATAATGTTTTTACAGTGTGTTGCTTCACTTTTTTTTATATTTAAAGTCACATAATAAGCTTGTAGTGTATGTAATAGGAGTGGGTCCCATATCTTCGGCCACATATACTTAACAAACACATATCGCTCCATGAAAATCACCAATTCTTATGGAATCACATGTAGCAGTTTATGGAAGTAAAAGAAGATGTTGTCGCAATGAATATTGACATTCATCTCTTTCTGGTTAGCTTGGACGAATCCACTTACAAGAGCATGATTTGGGATAAAATTCTTGCATATTTTGATGTTGGGGTTTCATTGATCTCAAGCATGAATGTTCTGGTTCATCAATGTGTGACACACCCGCAAGCTCTCATGCAGGTTGTCTAACTTCATAGATATTATTGATAACAAGTTATAAATTTCATCTTTGACTTTTCATTGAAGCTCAGGGTATCTTATAAATATTTTAAATCACTGCTCTCACATGTTTATGCGATAGGATCTTAACCCAAGTTGCTTAATCAACATGAACTCCACCAATCTCATTTGGCAGGTCATATTCAATACTCTTCAAGTTCCTTTTTGTCAAAATATTTTGGATGAGAGGCATTCCAACTGAAGGCATTTGCTTATCAGTGGCCCCTTAATACTCATTTTTATACGATAATGGTGCTATATATTTTTATTCATTGAATTGCTTCTTCGTGGCCTTCAATGATCCAAGTGGATGTTTGTGGCTACCCACCCATCCCATTTGGACCCCACAATTGTCTCTTTCAGTTTTCAGTTTCCTTAATTGTAGCACAATTTACTATTTTTAGTAATATTTTAGGTCCTAAACTTCTGAAGCCATTTTGAGGCCCTAAACGACGTCTTTTGGGAAAATTGGGAGAAACATTGGTCTTTAGCTCATGTTTTCCCCTCAAAAGTTTTATTCCTCAGATAGATCTTTCTAACGAGGTATTGTGCCTGTCAAATGGAGATCGCATGCCAAAGTTATGACCCCATGAAGTTGATGCACCAATTTACCGAAAATAGAGCTTATAGTTTGGTGCTTCATCTCCTAGGGTTAGGTTTTTGGATGTTTAGGGTTGTCCATTATTTCTCAACAATAAATATGCCTTTGAGCCTCATTGTAAGATAGTTCAAAGACATGTACCCACCACATCTCTTTTCAGTGATAAGCTACCATCACTCTAGCTAGTTTATTTCCATTTCTGTTTGTAAGCATATTTCAGTGTTTTACGTTAATGAAATGAAGTATTATTTCTACCGGATCTCTGTATTTATGGTTATTTCTGTAAATTATTTCATTCTTATTTAAATCAAAATCAGTGGTATCAAATCGGTTTTCTCTTTATCTATTTTTCTTTGCATGTCCCCAATGAGGCTGTGATATAAGGAGTTAGGGCTTTAACTGGTCAAATCTTTGCAAGACCAACCTCGCAAATCCCAACTGCCTCCCATGGCGGATGAAAAAAAAGACGAGGGGGCAGGAGATCCTATCAAAATCTTACACGAAGAAGCCCTCGAGTGTGAAAGGAACACGATGATGGACAACTTTTCCTAGATCCTTCAGTAGCTACCCAAGAGCGACATATCTATTTCCAACAGCTATGTTGGAAATGCCACACCCTCTAATGTACAAGTTAACCTTGAAATCCCCATATTCAAGGGTGAGATAGACGCAGATGCCGTAGATAAATGGTTAAATATGCTAGAAGGATATTTTTCTATTCAGTATTTTTCTAGCCAAGAAAAGATTACTTTTACACTTCTCAAAGCAGAAGGATGAAAGTACAGGCTCACGATTTTCAGCTTCATCCACTTGGAATTCATTCTGGGATGCCATCAAGGAGCAGTAATACCCTATCAAATGCTATGAGGATAAATACATAAAGTGGACCATGCTACAATAGGGAAGGGACCAAGGTGTGCCAGAGTTCACAATATTTTTCATACCTTGCACAAAGTTGGGTATCAAGGATTCTGAGATGCATTTGGAACTCAAATACGGTGTCTACTTACACAGGTACATCCAAAATGAGATGGAGTTCCTAAACATCTCCTTGCTTGGCACAACATACTGATACACTATCAAGATCGAGAAAAATTTTAAACAAAACAAGCAAGACTTTGGATCTACGAATCCGAAGAACAAAGGATAAAGCCAAGGCGGCATGACCCAAGACAACCCATCGAAGTCGCATGAAAATAACAACACCACGAAGTTAAATAAGGACACAAGAAAGTGGTGTGAGTTCCATAAGAGCCCGATCACAACACAAATGAGTGTCGGACCAAATAGTCATTGGTGACTGAGTTGAAGGCTTTAGAATCAGAGGCATGTTCTAACCCTGAGTCAGAACCCAACGAGGGGAATGAAAAAGGGAAGAAAATCATTGATATGGATCCCAACACCATTGTTTCCACCACCAAGGTCGACAAGATTGAGCCCTAAGATCCAGAAGAGGGGGAGTGTCTTTTCCACTCACAAATGTGGGTGAAGGGCTTGCCGCAATGATTCATTGTCGATAGTGGCATCCAAAAGAACCTCATTTCAAAAAAGGTCGTGAAGTGACTGGGACTACCAACCATACCACACCCACAACCGTACAACATTTGGTGGCTTCACGAGGGATGAGATCTCCGAGTCCGCCAACAGTGCTACCTTCCCTACAATATCAAGCCCTTCATAGATGGGGTATTGTGTGATGTTACAACGCTTGATCTTTGTGATGTATTATTAGGCCAACCATACTTGTGGAAGTGACATGTTGTGTATGAGTCAAGGCCTCGCGTTGTTATTATTTCTTTGTGTAATACATTATACATGATAGTGGAGGTAGCCCCACCTATCGACACTTCTTTGATCTTTGATAAGAAAGACAATAAGATAATCTCCCAGACTAGGAAATTTATTTTCTGTCTGGTTCACTGTCAAATAAGGGGAAGATCATAGCCACATCCATGGCCCCCAGGAAGGGATCCTCCCTACAGCAGAAGCAGAGGGATATGGTCATGAAAGAAGACATGGACATCTTCTCTTCACCCACAGCGGTACCGTTGCACTGTCAGGTCAAGCATTTTTCCGATCTGACCTCTGGAGCACCTCTACCCAACAGGCTCATATATTGCTGCCACATTCTAGAAAATGCCAAGTACAAGTAGCGATATGATCAACATTAGGTATCACACAAGTTTCACGTGGGTGACAAAGTCTAGTTTCATCTGCAGAAAGAATGCCTTACAAGAGCCCATCAGAAGCTAAGACCACTCCGATATGGTCCTTTCACCATTACCAAGACTGTGGGAAACAATTCTTTGGAGCACAACATTCCCCCATTCCTTCGCTCGCATTGAGTGTTCAATGTGGACTGCCCTCGACCGTGCTTCCCACCATTATGGGACGCATTAGAGGTTGTAGAACAACTCACCAGGGACCAAGTTCAATAGAGGATTCTTCATCTCATGGAGGAACTCAATGCAATGGGGACCATTGCTTCCTTGGGGGGGGGGGGGGGGAATGATCCACATGGATGTTGGTGGCCACCCACCTATCCCAACAACTGTCTCTTTTAGTTTTTCAGTTTCCTTAATTGTAGCACAATTTACTATTTTTAGTAGTTTTTAGGGTCTTAAACTTCTAGAGCTATGTTGAGGCCCTAAACGACATTTTTTTGAGAAAAACAGGAGTAGCATGGGCCATAAGCTAATTTTTCTCACTCAAAAGTTGTAGTCATCAGATAGATTTTTCTAGTGATGTATTGTGCATGTCAAATGGAGATTGTATGCAAAAGTTACTAGCCGAGGAAGTTGATGTACCAGTTTACCCAATACGAGGCCCATAGTTTGGCACTTCATCTCCTAGGGTTAAGTTTTTGGATTTTTAGGGTTTTCCATTGTTTCTCAACAAGAAATAGGCCTTCGAGCCTCATTGTAAGATAGTTCAGAGGCATGCAGCTGCCACAACTCTTCTCAAAGATAAGCTACTATCGCCCTAGTTGTTTTATTTCCATTTCTGTTTGTAAGCATATTTCAATAGTTTACATTAATGAAATGAAGTATCATTTCTGTTGCATCTCTGTATTTATGGTTATTTCTATAAATTATTGCATTCATGTTTAAATCCGGATCATTGAAGCTATTCTTTTGAAGTAGACACTTCAAAAATATTTCTCTTCCATATCTAAGGGGATCACTTTAGTTCAGAAGCCCTTCAATCTTGTAAATACAATGATCAACATCATATTCACCAGTAAATTTAACCTCTGATCTGAGAGAGATAAGCTTCTTATCACAATATCTTCCTGCCAAGATATTACTCAAATATTTTTGCAATTAATTAAACCTATTAATAAAACCAGAGCCATTTATTTGTTCATGACGTTGTGAGGATGAAGTCCCAAGGGAGGCCTCATAAAAAAAAATGTGCTCCATTGATGTATATAAGTGAAATTTTCAGAAAGCAGGCAATGACACTTTGATTAACTGCTTCCATGGATGACTCCTGTGAAGCCCCTACTCAAACTTCGGGTATGAAAATGTCAAGGGCTTTCATGAAAATGTGGTATTCTTCATATCTTAAAAATTTACCATATTCAAGAAAAGAGACAAAATGCTCTTTTCCCATTCCGCAAAATTTCAAGTCGTCATCCTTCAACCGGTTGTCCAATTAAATTGAAAATTGAATAGTTCCTTTAAAGGTTTTCACTTCTAATATTGTAGAAACTCTTGGAAGCCAATACTCCATGGTTGAGAAAGCATAATGATTACACCTCTCACAAAATACAACATTACCTAGTACATGAGACGTGTTCACCGAAGTATGTAGGAGTTTCTCTCTCTTCCAATAAATTTACTATGAGTGATGAATGATGCTCCAGTTGTAAAATGTGCTAACGTCGGAATAATACCATAAGAAAGTAATCAAGAAGGACTCCCATCATCTCGGCCAAGTGCATTCAAATAATCCCAAAATTGATCAACACAGTGTGCATGTTGGGGAATAGGCACAGAGGCCCCCCTCAAAGGAGATAGACTGTTATAAAGAGTTTCATTGTTGCACAAGGCTTCTTGTTCCCCATAGGTCAAGTATGGCAAAATGTGTGCCAAAATCTCCTTGTATGCAATGTAAGATATTAGCTGCATCACGACTTAACATTTCTCCTAAATTACCACACATATCTAAAGTGGAGAGAACTAAAATGTACCGCCATGCTATCTCTTTCCAGGTTGCTTCATTGATTGGAGGTATATCATTCTTTGGTTTTTTCAAAGATATTGCACTTTGAGAATATTTTTCTCTTCAATATTTTTTGACGTCTCCCAGATCCATGTTTGGGTCCATAACTACAGAGACTTTACTTTATAGTTCAGTAAGAAGAATTTTTAATAATGAGATATGATCTCTAACTAGTGTTTCACCATTACACCTTCCATATGTACTTGCAGAAACCCTGCCCTGGGTAGTTTCTTTTACAAACCCTATTTCAAAGGAGATAACTTCAAATCCATTGCTAGTATGAATTGGCATAAATTAGGCTTCACTGTTGACTTCTAGTTTCCATGAACATTCCTTCGCGGATTCTGTAACATTCTTCTTAGATTTTTCTATGGCCTTGGAATCTTCTGGCCATGCATCTGACAACTCCTATTCCATTTCTTATAAAGAAGGCAACTCCTTTAGCCCAATAATCTCATGAAAGTGCCAACATAATTACCATACATGTATTACATCTCCTACAAGTTCTGTATCCCACTACTCAATATTCCTGGACCTAGTTAACATTTATTTCCTGCGCTTTTTGGTTTTCCTGAGAAGATCATGTATGTTTTCTTCATTTGGTTCATCAGCTTGATGTGACCTTTTCTATTGAAGGATTATATTTCCACTTCCAACTTTTTGGGAAGTCAAATAATCCTTCCTCTTTGTTTGAAATTCATATTTCACATAAATATTTGCACAATAAAGAGTTTTGATAAATTCTTGTACAAAAGGAAAATCCAACCCCAATCAATCCTAATCCAACCATTCTGTTAGTTCCATGCAATAATTTCTCATATCACTTTTATTACTAGCAACATTTAACATATTTCTACGGGTTACAGAGCTACGAAGCTTGTTCAATGAACCTAAATTTTCCTTCGTTTTAACACCATTTGGAATAATTGTAGGGGATCCATGTTTTACTACTGAATGTTTGCAAACAAGTTGTAACCTGTTTCCCCATCTTTGAATATCTATACAAGATGAAACAAACTTTGTAGAAATCAATTGCTAAGCTTTAGAGGAAGATCTACTTTTAACCGAAAACTGCCCAATATCATTTTTGCTAGAACACCCTTGTTCATTTTCCTCTTCCAGTGGAATGGTTCCAATTGATATTACATCATTAATAGGTTTATACCCAACATCCAAAAAACCATTAGCATTTCCATTTGCTAATTCCTGGTCAAACACATACAAATATGCAGAAATAGAATCCTTAGGATGTGCAGGAAGCATATGTATTTCATTTTCCTCTTCATTTTTTGTTTCAAACCCAATATCAGGTTCTTGAACTTTATTGTCAGCTTTAACGTTTTTTCAAGTTGAAAGCAATAAGATAGCTAAAGTAATTAAGTTTGAGGTTGGAAATCTTGCGCAAGGATGTCTTGTTACCCAGAAAATAGGTTGAGGAAATCCCCCATCAATCACTTCAGATGTAAATAATGAACTGGTAAATGTATCATGCCACGTGGAGAATGTTGAAAATAACAACAAGAAATGATAAAAATAGAATCCAGAAATTCCAATTTTAATTTGTCCTTGAATTAAAATTGTGAATTAAAATCGAATTTAGTCTCACCAGCTACTTGGAAATAATTAATTAATTCATTATGGATTAATTAGTTGGAGAAATTCAAGTTAGAAGTCTTTCTGCAGTCATGCAACAATTATTGCTTAAATTAAGGAGATTATCCCTTAATTGAGGAGATAATATTGAGTTATATTTGAGTTGTAATTAGTTAACTCAGTTTACTGAGTTAAATCCAGTTAAATTAGTTCCAAATTGATTGAGGAGCTAGTTGTGAGTTATCAGTCAGCTGATGCATACATGCACTCAACCAGAACACTCCAGATAACTGAAGATTCCCTCATCAGGAACTCATGCATGTCTATTCAGACAAAGACTCAGTTGAGATTAAAGACAAGGACAATGTACTATGAGTTGCATGTGTTTTCCTATAAAAGAAACTCATGCATGCAGTCAAGGTAAGGTTCATTGAGGATTGTGCAGTTCTGACAGTGTGTTAGAGTAGTGTGTGAGAGCAGTGTTCCACTAGGTGAAGGAGATCATCCCAGAGGAACTGCGCAAGGAAATAGGAGCTTGGAGGATAGAGAGAAGGCTTGTGAGAAGCTAGGTTTTTTTGTGAGCATCCAGGATGATTGTACTAAGAGCTGGCTAGCTGTTTCTGATGTATTTCCACCTTGTATGATAATACAAATAGTGGGGTTTTTAGTTGAGGCTTTCCCCAATGTATTTTGATGTGTATTGTGCATTGATTCTTCTTCTTTTGGTTGTATGTACTCAGCTCGATCTTGTTCAATATTTTAGCTTCTGCAAATTGATAGTAGAAGTAGTTTTTAGTATTTTTCTTTAGTATATTGCATTATTGAGTTAATCTACAGTTAGATTTTCTACATGGTCCCATAGCGAGATTTGTAGGTAATTTGAAGAATTTCTACATGGTATCGGAGCCAAGTTTAATGGAGTTGTGAATAGTATATGGAGAAGAGAATTCAAAGTTTGAAGTTTGGGGTTGTAGGTGCAAATTGAATGCATATCATACTTCAAGGTTGGCCAATGGCATTCTATGTTCTAAGACTCGAGTATGCCTTTGTAGGCAGCTCGAATTACATAGCATGGAAAGATCGCATGGAGGCTATATTAGAAGACAATGGCTTGAAGGATTTCATTGATCAAGAAATCCCAAAGCCAGGTTAAACTAATGCACAAGAGTTGGCTGAGTGGAATAAGTGTGTGGCGAGGGAGAGATGGATCATCCTTGAGGGAGTTTGAGACCATATTGTCTCGAGTCTCCATGGGAAGGATACTCCATATTCAATGTGGAAGACATTGGGGGACCTATACTAGAATAGTAGCAAGCAGAGGAAATTGGCGCTCAAGGATAAGCTTCGAAGAATCAAGATGGAGCAGGGCGATACTATTTCCACATATCTAAACAATCTCACTACCTACAAAGATGAGCTTAATAGTGTGGGAATAACTACTACCGATGATGATATGGTGAGCCTCGTTCTGCTTGGCCTTCCAAAGAGATGGAATAGCTACTAGGACTTTGTGAATGGAAGGGAGAAACTGCCGGATTGGGAATGCTTGCAGTCGGATCTCATGCAGGAGGGGATCAAGATGAGCACACGAGATGGTTCTTCATCCAAGGATGATGATGAAAAAAATCTGGCCTTAGAAAGTAAGGCAGGGAAAGGGAAGGGGAAGGCTTCCCATTCCAAATCGAATTCTTCTCATGGAGGGAAGAAGGTTGACAAGTCTAAAGTGAGATGCTTTAATTTTCATGAAATGGGACATTATGCGACTAATTTCCCATCGAGGAAGTCTAAGAAGGGATCCTTGGAAGGATTGGAAGGTGAGGCATTAGCCTCTCAGTTCGAAATGGACTGTACTCTCATCGCATGCATGGTGTCATCGATGATGGGTTGTGTTTGGTATCTTGACAGTGGAACCTCATTCCACATGATCGACGATAAAAGTTTATTTAGTGCCTTGGAGGAGAAAAACCTCAAGATGCGCATCGTGATGGGTGACGACGAAAGGTATAGTGTTTCAGGAGTGGGAACAGTTTCTTTTGAGAGGGAGCATGGAGCTCCTATCACCTTGACAGATGTGAAGTATGTGCTTGGACTGAAGAAAAACTTTGTATTGGTCATGATGATGGAGGATGAAGGCTACGATGTTGTCTTCATTAAAGGAAAGGCATTCCTTAGACACATCACCACGAGATAGGTGAAATAGATCGGTTCACGAGTTAATAACCTGTATGTTATTGAAGTTCAAGATGCATGTAAAGCCTTGAGGAGCAAGGAAAATGTTAGAGACTTGGTGGTTGAGAGGAAGAGTAAATTACATCTCAAAATGCAGCCCCAAAAGAAGTCTCAAAAAATTGTGCAGGAACCACAATTGGAGAAGTGGCCAGAGTGATCACATGCAGCCATAACTCTAGGTGTGAGGTGGAGCGATGTGAAGTGATAGTCTCAAGAAGGCTGAAATTAGGCAGGGTCCATTGAGAGGTTTTATCTGATGGATCGTACCTTGCTACAAGATCCCAAAGTTCATAGTAGTGGGAGGAATCAGTGGGATTGATGCAGTCAAAGATTAAAGTGACAGAGGCTAGAGCAGTCAGGTACTGTAGAGCGCAAAGAAGGATTGACAACAGTGCAGAAGGCAGAGTCCGTAGAAGCACAAAGTTTTCAGTTGATAGAGGCAATAGTAGTTAGAGACTTTGATGACAGATGCATCATACTGATTCAGGTTGGATGTCTTATTGTTTCTTGAGTTTCCAGAGAAACAACACTAGAAAGAAGTGTTGCATGCATAAAATTCCAAAGGTTCATGATCGGGATCGAGTTGAATTACTTTCTTGTTGAGAGGGAGTGTTGAAAATAGCAACAAGAAATGATAAAAATAGAATCCAGAAATTCCAATATTAATTTGTCCTTGAATTAAAATCGTGAGTTAAAATTGAATTTAGTCTCACCAGCTTCTTGGAATTAATTAATTAATTTATTATGGATTAGTTAGTTGTGGAAATTCAAGTTAGAAGTCTTTTTCTAGTCATGCAACAATTATCCTTTAAATTAAGGATATTATCCCTTAATTAAGGAGATAATATTGAGTTATATTTGAGTTGCAATTAGTTAACTTCGTTTACTAAGTTAAGTCCAGTGAAATTAGTTCCAAACTATTTGAGGAACTAATTGTGAGTTATCGGTCAATTGATGCATGCATGCACATAACTAGTGTACTATAGATGACTGAAGATTCCCTCATCGCGAACTCATGCATTTCTATTCAGAGAAAGACCCAATTGAGATTAAAGACGAGGACAATGTACTATCAATTGCATGTGTTTTCCTATAAAGGAAACTCATGCATGCAGTCAAGGTAAGGTTCCTTGAGGATTTCGTTGTTTTGACAGTGTGTTAGAGTAGTGTGTGAGAGCTGTGTTCCACTGAGTGAAGGAGATCATCCCCGAGGAACTACACAAGGAAATAGGAGCTTGGAGGGCAAGGGAGAAGGCTTGTGAGAAGCCAGGTTTTCCTGTGAGCATCCAGGACGATTGTACTGAGAGGTGGCTAGCTATGAGAGCTAAGGCTTTGTATAATTCTGATGTATTTACACCTTGTATGATAATACAGATAGTGGGGTTTTTAGCTGAGGCTTTCCCCAAAGTATTTTCAATGTATTATGCATTGATTCTTCTTCTTCTAGTTATATGTGTTCAGCTCGATCTTGCTCAATATTTTAGCTTCCGCAAAGTGATAGTAGAAGTAGGTTATAGTATTTTTCTTTGGTATATTGCATTATCAGGTTAATCTACAGTTAGATTTTCTATATGGCCTTAGAGTGAGATTTGTAGAGAATTTGCAGAATTTCTATAGACAAATATCCTATATGCCATATATGGAGACTATCGTGATACATAGGCCAAGGATCAATGGTACCAAGACATTAAATAGAAAAATATTCATGTTGTAAAGGTAAGTCCACCTTGGTTTTGTTTGATGTAAAGAATTTTCATCTACAACAGACCCATGCTCTCTTTTCCTTCTCCTCATATTTTTAGAGTTGGGCTCAATATCCACGTCATAGGAATGATCATCACTCTTTCCATTGGGGCTACTTTCATCATTAACTATGCAACTTTGTACCTTTGATAAAATTAGATCTATGCATTTGTGCCTGGCTAACTCCTTCCTTTTTCTAGGAAATGTTGAACATAAATCCTTCTATTTACTTTTCTGTAATGAAGCATGACTCTCTTGTTCGTTACAATCTATTACAAAGCCTAAATGGCAAGTAACATCCATCTTGGACTGACACTTCTTCCCCTCTGGAAAATAGTTAAATATATGAAAATTATGGCCATTGACTCGTGGTTTGACTTCTATTATAAAAAAAATTGTCTTCGCTTTGTGGACTTGTCAAAAAATATTATCAAGTGCCATGAAAGTTTGAAAATTTAATCTTGTGCTAGAACTTTCTTGAAGATCTTTGATATTTTAGTTGTTACAGAATGAGATACGACAGGTGATACGATGGTTTATATTTAGGAATATGCCTTATTTTTTGCACCTTTCGATGCAAGGAAACCCTGCCAAGGGATGTATCCCTTGAGGGACTGTGTAGTAGAGAAGGGGATGTCAGAGAACTTGGAAGGTGAGTGACTGCATAGGAGGGGGTGACTAGATTTCCTAGGGGATTATGTAGTAGAGAAGGGAAGGCCGGGGAATGAATTTGTTCTGGTCATTAGCATTTACAGATGGAATTTGAAGAACATTAAGAGTGTGTCGTGGAATAATGCGCAGGTAATTGTTCACTAAGGGAACAAACAGTGCAAGCATCATAACATTGGACATTGGATATAGATTTGACTTTCGCAATGGATTTTAGACTTCTTAGGAAGGTGGTGAATTCTAGTATTACTTTGAGGGTGGAGGTGTGAGACTCTAGACTCCCTTGTTATTGATGCAAGAATGGTATCCTTCTATTTGCCAGTTAAAGAAAATGTACATGTATCAATATGGACTTATCATTAGAAAATTTTTGAGGTCTCAAATAGGCCTCCTAAGAAAAATGTACAGCCAAAATAAAATTTATAAGAACCAATAGGATCCAAGATGATGATGTCAACCATGGGGGATGATTCACCATTTTTGCGCTAAAAAAGTAAAAAGATTAAAAAATAATAAAATAATAAAATATTTTTTCAAATTATCTCCCTAAGGGTTTACTCAAATTTCGAGTGAGATTACTTGTCGGGTAAAAACTTTGATTCATCATTCAAGGAGTACCCATGTTGCATACTTTTGTTGGACCCTTCTACACGAAAAATGAGAAATACATGAAAAAACATGATTGCAATCACATTTTTCATGTATTTCTCATTTTTAGTGTAGCAGGGTCCATCAAAAGTATGCAACATGAGTACTTCTTGGATGAGTAATCAAATTATCTATCAAACGAGTGTTCCCGCTCACAATTTGAGTAAACCCATAGGGAGATAAGCTGAAAATATGAGTTCAAAAAGTAGTTTCTTCTTTTTTCCCTCTTAAATTTAATGACGTAATCTAATGTTATTTTCCTTCGTTTTAACACCATTTGGAATAATTGTACGGGATCCATGTTTCACTACTGAATGTTTGCAAACAAGTTGTAACATGTTTCCCCATCTTTAAATATCTATAGAAGATGAAACAAAGTAGTTTTTTCTTTTTTCCCTCTAAAATTTAATGCAACTTTGTACCTTTGATAAAATTAGATCTATGCATTTGTGCCTGGCTAACTCCTTCCTTTTTCTAGGAAATGTTGAACATAAATCCTTCTATTTACTCTTTTGTAATGAAGCATTACTCTCTTGTTCGTTACAATCTATTACAAAACCTAAATGGCAAGTAACATCCATCTTTGACTGACATTTCTTCCCCTCTGGAGAATAGTTAAATATATGAAAATTATGGCCATTGATTCGTGGTTTGACTTCTATTATAAAAAAAATGTCTTCGCTTTGTGCACTTGTCAAAAAATATTGTCAAGTGCCATGAAAGTTTGAAAAATTTAATCTTGTGCTAGAACTTTCTTGACGACCTTTGATATTTCAATTGTTACAGAATGAGCTACAACAGGCGGTATGATGGTTTATATTTAGGATATGCCTTATTTTTTGCACCTTTCGATGCGAGGATACCCTACCAAGGGATGTATCTCTTGAGGGACTATGTAGTAGAGAAGGGGATGTTAGAGAACTTGGAAGGCGAGTGACTGCATCAGAGGGGGTGACCAGATTTCCTAAGGGATTGTGTAGTAGAGAAGGGAAGGTCGGGGCATGAATTTGTTACTCATGTAATTTGAATAACATTAGGAGTGTGTCGTGGAACAATGAGTAGGTAATTGTTTACTAGGGGAACAAACAACGCAAGGGTCATAACATTGGACATTGGATATATGTTTGACTTTCGCAATGGATTATGGACTTCCTAGGAAGGTGGTGAATTCTAGTACTACTTTGAGGGTGGAGGTGTGAGACTTTGGACTCCCTTGTTATTGATGCAAGAATAGTATCCTTCTATTTTCCAGTTAAAGAAAATGTACATGTATCAATATGGACTTATCATTAGAAAATTTTTGAGGTCTAAAATAGGCCTCCTAAGAAAAATGTACAACCAAAATAAAATTTATAAGAAGCAATAGGATCCAAGATGATGATGTCAACCGTGGGGGATAATTCACCATTTTTGGGCTAAAAAAGTAAAAAGATTAAAAAATAATAAAATAATAAAATATTTTTTCAACTTGTATTTTCAACTTATCTCCCTAAGGGTTTACTCAAATTTCAAGTGAGATTACTCGTTTCATAAAAAATTTGATTCATCATTCAAGGAGTACCCATGTTGCATACTTTTGTTTGACCCTTCTACACGAAAAATGAGAAATACATGAAAAAACGTGATTGCAATCACATTTTTCATGTATTCCTCATTTTTAGTGTAGCAGGGTCCATCGAAAGTATGCAACATGAGTACTCCTTGGATGAGTAATCAAATTATACATCCGACGAGTGTTCCCACTCGAAATTTGAGTAAAACAATAGGGATATAATTTGAAAATACGAGTTCAAAAAGTAGTTTTTTTCTTTTTTCCCTCTAAAATTTAATGATGTAATCTAATGTTATCTTATAATATCCTTAGGAGGCCCATTTTAGACCTCAAAATTCCCCTAATGAAATCTCCATAAACAATATGTTTGTTTGTTCATTGAAGAAAATGTGCATAAGTATATATCGTTGTTATTGTAAATACTGTAATGTTTTATGTTATAAATTTCTAGTAAATGATATGTTTTCCATATTTTTAGCCCTGGTCATTGTAAATATTTCATTGAGATATCTTATAAAGCTCCATAGGCAATATGCTTTATTTTCAACAATTTGTTAGTCACAGGTGTCATTGAACATCGAGGACAACGTTCCCCCAATGGGGAGGGGTTGTAACAACCCCTGGTTGATTTTCCATGTAAATAAAATATGACCAAGTTCATGGCACACATATTCCAAGTTAAATGGTGGGTGAAGTTCATAGTGGGGATCACTTGCAGTTTATTTATGTCTATCGAAATTGGAAAGCACATTGGTAAAGGCAAGGAGGAAATAATTGGAATTTTATTTATGAAAATGACAGAAAATGAAGAGAATAGAGATATCACTGATAAAAATGCATAATAGAATAACTTTTTAGCCTTTTGATAGTTTTGAGTTGAGCTTTCCTTTCATTCACTATCTCATACACTCTTACACACTAAGAGTGTTATTAGAGCATGCTTGGACCACTCTAACATTCACTTGCATTTTGGAGAACGAAGGAAAATGGAAAAAGGGAGTGCGAGGAAACAATTGGATCAACAACTACAATTGGATTTCTTTGTAGGTAACAAGTTATATGTGCGATTTCCTTGTTGGTTTTGGATGCATGGTATATGCATGTGGTTCCCTCATTATGTGTTGTCATTGACATGGAGATTCACTTGGATTGAAAGTGGTTTCAACCTTATCTTGCCTTTTGATATATAGCCATGGTGTTGTGGGTTTTCCACTTGTTTTTCTGATTCAAGCTTATGTTTCCAATGGATGTGGGTTGGAAAAATTTCTCTGAAATACCTGAAACATCTTGGGTTGAGTTACTAGTTCCTAAAGTCGTATGTTGGGACAAACACTCTAGAGCCCTTATTGGGTTGAGTTACTAGTCCCTCGAGCCACAATTAGAACAAATGCTTTGGAGCCCTAGAAGGTTGTGGGTTGTGTTACTAGTTCCTAGAGCCTTGGAAAACTTGGGTAGAGACTGATTTGGTTGATGTTAGTAATTTACAGATTGTAGATATGGAATAAGTATAGTTGAGGGTTGAGGTGGTTTGACTTCTAGAAGCCCTGGTTGATTTTTTCTTGGTTTATTTCATGATATCCCACATTCATGCTTGGAATATGGAACAAGGGTGATTGGCTAAAGGAGAGATTTGGTTTAGCCCAATCTATGGTTGGGTGATACGTGGAAGTCCCTAACTTGGATTGAATTTTCATATGTTAATAAGATTTATTTTCCTATTGTGATTTATGAGTGCTTCTACTGGTTATGATGCTAACATTATGGAGGATTTCCATGGTTTCTGTGTTGGTTATTTGTTAGTTATATTTTGGTTGTATGATGTAATCTATCTATGGCTCTTGACATGTTTTGATAATTTATTGTATAGTTGATTAATGCATGGACTAACACATGTTATTGCAACAAGCTAGAGAGGGCTTAGAGCCTTCTTATTGATTCTAATATGAATACTATCATTTTATGATCAAATATCCATTCATGACCTATAACTTACATGTTTGAAATATGTTTGATGAAACATTTCTTATGGATTAGAAATTTGTAGGTCAAGTTTTGCTTCAATTTTGAATGTTTGGCATTGTCGTCATGCTAACTATGATTTTGAAAAGTTACAGGCAGTTTTGGTAAGTGGTCTAGAGGCTAGCATGAAAAAGTGGCTCAGATATCAGAACTGTTGTCACTGAACTAGAGGATTTAGGTCATAATTGTATGAAAGTAGGCATGTGCATGTGGTTGGGGCCTCATAACTACACTCTTGTCTTGTTATACATATGGTTGGGATGTTAGGTTAGAGAAAAAACATTATATCTCAGGGATGGATCACTTGGGGTTTTTGTTCATCTCTTGAGTGATATGCAGTCCCTGTAGGATGTTTGTAAGTGTCAATATGTTGGCCCTGCTTCCATAATTGTAACTTGGAGGTTGGGCCATGTCATAGTGACACTTGTCTAATGTTTACCGTCACGAGCTTGTGAATTTGGGTAAATGTGGGAGGAGGCATTTATAACACCCATGGCGATAATTGGGACAACACTCTTGTTTTGATGGGTATGCAATGAAAAGTTAAAATTGCAAGATTTTTTGTTCAATTTTTACCATTATTGTAATAATCTATAATGAAATGAAGTGATTGTCACAAAATTGAATGACCCCCTTTAACATTCAAATGCCTCAACATTTACTAACATATGTGAAGTATGGCTAGGCCATTCATCTACTCATATATGTAGAAAAGTGTGCATGGGACACACCATTGAATGTTACATTTTACATATGATGGGAATTTAAAATCACATTCATGCATTATAAATGATTACACTATATCAGAACATATAAATGTAGAGTAATTTGCAACCTTTTTAGGACAATTATAGGGTCTCCTTGTTGATTTTCATATGAAATAGTTGAATGCATACCTCAGTTTCACTATTTTGGATAGAACAAAGTGCATTTTGACCTCATGTATTGAGGAAATTACATAGCTTGTGCAAATTTTCACACAGATAGGGGTAGACATAAAACAAATGTTGTGTTGTGTGTCTTGAGAAATACATGGTTTCATTTGTGAAAAATAAATATGAATGTCAAACCTTTCTTTTGAACTTGTTATTCGAAAATAAAACTCATTTGTGTGAGCTAGAGGATGTCATATTAGCATGAGTAGGTGGAAAATGTAACTTATGGTATATGGATTGGGTAAATCATTATGTAGAGACGATGATATTACTATGTCAAAAATATCAGTGCTTTAAATGTCCATGTCATCTAAAAGTCTTTTAAAATTGTTTAGCTTTCAATGTGAGGGAGGATCAATTCTTTTTATTGCTTTGACTTAGAAACTAGGGTAGATGGCTTGTGTTGAACGACAAAAAATTCTAGCTTTTGGAACCTTTTCAGCATGGAGAGTATATATGTTAGAGAAAAAACTCATGTGAGGACAAAATATATCTTTTACCAATAAATGATTCCCCAAGAAGAATGGTTGTGAGTACTTGGTGTGAGTAAGGTATATGGTGGGGTAAAGGATTTCTTCATTTAAAATATCAACATAAGAGAAACATGATATACTATAATGTGGTGTAATAAGAATGACTTGTGAAACAATTCACTAACTAATTAAGTATGGGTCAAAACCCAGCATCATTTTTTAGCCATTGAAGGGTTAAACTCTATCTTAGATTGGGTTTTATTTTTGGGGCACTTAGAGGTATTTTAATGGCAATTGTAAACACAACCTTATGTTTTTAGCATTAAACTATCATCTTGGGAAAATGGGTTGGGCCCAGGTGGCACCATTAACGCTAGAAGCATGATAGAAAAATGTTAAAACAATAGATTATTTACTCAATTAACCCATTACAAAGCTATGATAATGTTGAAGAGCAATATGTATGAGGCACTTATACATTTAAAATAATAATTTTGTAGACTGAACAATAACCATTTTCCATGTCCCTATCTTGAAAAGTGAGTCATTTTCTTTAACATGCATGGTAGAATACAATACATGGAAATGATAACAACGGAAGATATAATTAAAATGGGGTTAACCCATCACCAACACATTGAACAGACTCAAACAAAGACCAAACTTGCTGAAAGAAGCCATGTATCTATCTTTTTTTGAAGCCAAACAATTTCCACATAGTTAAAACCAATCAATTATATGATGGTGGTGAAGGATAGTAACAATTACCAATGGTTCCCTCGTAACAATCCAAAGTATTTAGCTAAGGTTTCAATCCATATTTTCAAGCTAGAATCCACAATAGGAGCTCCAAAGTTGGCAATCCAAACTGAGGTAGGTTGGTAGCCTACTTTCCAACTACCTTCGCATCGTTGAGTGTCTTGAAGTGATCCCATGGATGCAATGCATTAAACACATGTGATTTCAACATAAACATCACAAACTCACCACCTTGTTTGCCATACATCACTTACAACTATGCAATCTAACATGGAAACGATGTACCACATTTCTTATGTGATTCACAATGTTTTGTTCATATATGTGCATGTACTTCAGGTTTTGTAATATACCATGAATTCCACATTTGAACCATCTATTACTCCATTGATGCTTGAGCTTATGATATATTTTTTTGACCACGTTTCTAATGCTTACAACCTTATTATCAAATATCACAAAATAATATGATATTTGATAACTAACCAAAACCTTTGAAACTTCAACTTGATGTTATTGATGTATTCAAAAATTTATACAAAGGATTGATATTTTATGCATTTGAACTTTCTATTGTATATTAATTTCATGCTCATAAATATGCCATTAGGAACCATTTTGTCTTGGATCTATTCAAGAGTATAGTTGCTTGGGAAGGCAATTTATTTTTTCTTCACCCATTATCTTTGCCATACGAAAACCTAAAATAAATGATATTGCTCATGAAATATTTCTATAATACATGTCCAACAAAAAAATTTCCAATACTATTTCTACATCGCCTTGTAGCTATCATTTTCACATAGTGATGATGCTTATCAAATGTTTCCAATATATTACTCCTTGTAACACTAAATTCTTATATGAAAACATTAAACCATGAGGTTATTCTAGGGGACCCCACCTACCAAGGATTACATTTTTTTAATAATGTGTTATTATTACACCTTTTAGAGAAGGAATCACAATGGAGTGAAATGATTTGCACATATTTGCGAAGGTGGCTCATGAACTATTCATTATTCAAAAACACCTTATTACGCTTAGAATCAATGTAGAGAAGTGATGCAATAATAAATCCAATCTTCATGTTTTCTTGACTTTATAAATGATTTTTACATTGTGCCTATGAATAATATATTAGAAGAGTGAAAAGTATTCCTTTGAATTAAGGGTTGATGTTTCAATGTTTTATTAGAATATTCCACCAAATTTAGGAACATTGAGGGATGATGGGAATAAATTTACTATAATATATGAGATAGGAAAGGTTGTGCCTTCTTCACAACTCTTTTTGGCATGTACATTGACAAGTTAGAATATTGTTTGGAAGGAGCAAGACATGTATACCTAATTCTTGCTACTATAGTTTCCATTCTTCTTCTTTATGTTATCGTATTTCTATAATGCGATGTGCATTGACAAGTTAGAAGATTTTTTTGCAGAAGTGAGTTGTGTTCATCCAGTTCTTATTGGTATAGTAATCATTCTTATTCTATATGCTAATAATATTTTTCTTATGGAAAGGAGACCCTATGACCTTGACAAGCAACTAATACTCCTTAAATATTTCTATTATGATACGATGAAGACCCATATATATCCAAAAAGGTCAACTTCTATACCATCCTATAAGAAAAGAATACTTTGTAAGAAGAACCTTCATTCAAATATCATGGAATTGGTTTCTATCATAAGCTCAAGTGGAACCGCATATAGAAAAATATAGAAAAAAAAGATAAATGGAAGGTGGAAAACATATTATGGGTTTTCATAATTAATGGAGGGTGGAAAACATACTATGGGTTTGAATATAATGATGTGTAGAGACCCATGTAAGAAAGTTTGTCAACATTTTTAAAATAATATAGAACCGAGTATGAGGGAGATGTAATGTTCAATTTTAATTTTAATCCTATTAATAAAATTACCAATAAAATTTCCGATAAAAGAAAATCATAATATACTTATCACATTAAAATATATAAGATATTAGTAGTTATAAGTTAATAAATTAAAATAATGATTTTATAACCATATTTAAATTTAATTAATAAGCACACAAAAGCTTTAACACTTACAATAAACTTACAATATAACAATATTTTTGAACATGGATATTCATGCCGACCTTACCATAGATATTATTGTCATGTAAATATTGATTGTTAGAATAACATGACCCAGTACCATGGCTCATCAATACCACATGTCTAAAAACCATCTATCATTTCACAATCAAAATATTTTATTTGAATTTAATTTTATAACATTTTTCTAATTAAGTATAAAAGAAAAAAAATTATAATTACTTTTGAGATATAACAAGAGTTATGACCATATATATTTACCCTCACTTTACCATGGATACAACTAACTTGTAAATAGGTTTTGTTGCAATACCATGGATCATCAACACTAGATGCCAAAAACCCATCTCTCATTTCACAATCAAAATATTTATAAATATATTCAAAAAAAACTTCTTATGATGTGATTTTACATTTTTGGGTCCAAAGACACTTCCCCATCATAGTATGGAAGAGACGTTGTAATATTCTATTATGTTATCTTATCTAAACATTTTGACTATGTCAAATTACATTAAAAAATATTAATTATAATTATTAATTGAAACATTTACATGAATTTAAAAAAAATAATAATAAAAATTAAAATCGATAATTAAAATTATTAATCGTTAATAATTAAACTAGCCTAGGTCCATCTTAACTCCTGATCTATCAAGCTTCTAGAGGGATTAAATCTCTCGAGGTGCAAACTTTTCCTAACTTTTGCACTAAAAAAAGAAGGTTGTATCTAGAGAGGTTTGATCCCACTTTGGGCTTTAAGATGGATCTAAGTTACTTAGAAATAAGTGGAATTTTGTATATGGGATAAGAAAATAACTCCTCTTTGAGCCTTCAATTACTGTTGTTATTGAGTCGAGATACTTATTGAGCCGAGATGCTCATTCTACAACACAGTATGAGGGAGATGCGTAAGTTTGTCCGTCCATTCATTCCTATTTAAATTAAAAATTAGAAATAAAAATTATGTTCTAAATAGAAAATAATGTCAACTATAATAAAAAAATGTATGATTAAGATGTTTAAATCTTATACTTTTCAAAAATATTTCAAAGAGAGATTTAAATAAACTATTTGAAGATTTATGTTATATGTTAGCTAATTTATCATATATATATATATATATATATATATATATATATATATATAGAGAGAGAGAGAGAGAGAGAGAGAGAGAGAGAGATAATTTTTTTTGTTAACTAAAACATTTTAATATAAAAATATTTAATGTTAGTTATTAATAAAATATTTTAATAATAATTAATATTGAAATATACTTAAAAATATGTTAATAATAAAAAACCATTTTAATTTGTGTGGTAAAGTGTCTTGATACATGTGATGTAAAATATTTTAATGTAAATTAACTATATATTATATATGATTTAAAAAAAATTATTTATATATGATGAAAAAATTTAAGATGGATCTACACTGGTTTTATATAAATGACTCTCTAGAGAATTATGAAAAATATAGTGGATGCAAAATAGTTTTTGAGCCAAGAGGTTCATTCTACAACATGGTATAATGACCGGGTGTGTGATATGAGGGGTTGTGTAAGTCTGTTCGTTGAGTTGACATCGACCCTTTAAAATAAAATAAATTATGCTCTAAATAGAACTATACTAAAAAAATGATAATGCTCTAACGTAATTATAAGTAAAAAAATATTGTAGGATGTTTAAACTTTATACTTTTCAAAAAAATTTCAACGTGAGATTTAAACTAACTATTTGAAGATCTATGTTAACTAATTTATGTTGATATCAAGTTCATATATTTTAAAATAATATATTTTAATGTTGTATATAAAATAATATTTAATGTGGTTATCAAATAAAATATTGTAATAAGAATCTAACGTTCTAATGTCATTTATGTTTATATTATATATCATTTAAAAAAATTATGTATATATCACCTATATATATATATATATATATATATATATATATATATATATATATATATATATATATATATATATCTATATCTATATCTATATCTATATCTATATCTATATATGGTTAAAATGTTTATTTGGTTCTATATGATGATGATGATGATGATTAATGTCCACTGAGACCAAACTTCTGTCTATTGGACCTAAAGAAACGAATTATTTAGTTTGATTTAGGATTTTATTCCTATGCTTAAAAAGATTGGAGAGAAGCCTCCCGAGCTGACTCTAATTTTGACATTGTAAAATGCTAGGAAGGTCAGTATTGCAACAAAGATTTTGAAACTAAGATCTAATGTGGTTGTATGTAGGGCACTCTAAGAGGAAGTGATTTTCATTCTCAATGTTCGTATTCTCACAGAGATGGGAGAACCTTTCCATCCATGGTGTTTTAGGAACTGCCCAACGACCCGTTTCACTATGGAACTCACGAGAGTCTGTTCTAATCTTGGCTATATTAATTTTTTTCTTTGAGCTAGTTAAAACACAAAGATACTTTTGATCTTCTAGGGTGGTGTTGATGACCTCCTTATAATATCTTAATTTTCTTTTAGCTGCTAAATCTTTCTCACACCACATTTTTTCTTTGAACTTAGAAGTAACAATATTTTTAATGTTATTAATGTTTTGCAATGCAACATTCTCGTCGATTTCGCAATGGTTTAACCATGTCTCAGTGTCTTACCAACCTCGTTTGAGCCTTAGGTGGTTTTGGCTGGACTTTAAAGCTAGCTTACGAAGTCTATGGTCTCCTATGTTATTGAGTTTGTGCTTGTACAATAGAAGCCTATTCATAGCTAGGCTCTCGATAGGGGAAATATCAACTTCTATAAGGAGAATAGGATAGGGTGTGTTGCTTTTAATTTTGAGGTTATACATTATAAAATGCTTATGGATTTTCTTAATCTTTATCAAGGATTCTTTAAAGATGCTACAACCCCAAACCTCAGATCCATATAAGATAACCGGAATGACTAAAGTTTCAAGGAGGAACTTCTTTCTATCCCACATTAGGAGGTTTTCCGTTCTACAATTATTTTCAAGACCAAAATAAGTTTTCTATCCCCCATTAGTCATTTTCTCAATGCTATAATTCCAGTTGAGCTTGTAATGAATATCAATTCCTAGGTACTTGTAGGAAGACACTTCCTCCAAGTTACTATTGTCATACATAAAATTAGCATAAGTGTCCTTCTTGGATTTGATAATCATAACTTTTGTTTTGTCAGTGTTAACAATCATACCCATGGTATATTTTATATAACATTCAAAAATACAATTTAAACAATGAAAAATTACACATTGAATTTTGCACTTTAGACAATTTTGCACTTGATGAAATTTGATTTCTCTAGGCAAATGAATCTATGTTGGTATTACTTAAAATGACGTAAGTGGAAAGTTGAATCCATCCATAGTATTTACCCAAAGTTGAATCCATCCATAGTATTTACCCATGGTATTAAATTGTATCCATCCATAGTATTTACCCATAATATTGAATTATGTAATTTAGAGAGACATCCTAAATCCTAGATGTAAAACTTTTTCCATTAAATTAATAAAAAGTTGAGTGTTATATAGCTCTTCCTATGTTTTCTCACGTTATTTAACCTCCCTCTCATAATCATGTTATTTAACCTCCTTCCTCTCATAATCTAGATCAGCAACTAGAATTTGCATAGCATTCGTGTAAAGGATTTTTATGGTTGTATCTCTTAACTTTTAGGGTTTATCGAGATGGGTTTTGGAAGTAATTGTCCAAAGTCCACAATGGTGCCATGTTTGCAATGGTATGCTAAAACTATCAACAAGATGACAATATCTGAAATTTCCACCACTTTGAATTTCTTGAGGTGGACGATGTCATTGTATACATTATTACAGACTTTTCTGCTTTTGGTCGCTTCTCATGGAACAATAATGCCATGATGTGATGTTGTATGAGCTCCTTCCCCAACATTTCACAATACCAATAATGCCATGATGTGATGTTGTATGAGTTCCTTTCCCAACATTTCACAATACCAATAATGCCATGATGTGATGTTGTATGATCCCTTCCCCAACAATTCACAATATATTTTCATGAGGGAATATGCTTTGCATCAGCATAATTTCATAGGTATAAGTTTATGGGTCACCCTATTTTCAATGCATTCTGTGACCCACATAATTGTATGAATTGTAATGGAGAAAGAATAGAAGTACCATCCAATAAATCACATAATTATCATAGGGTAAAAAATTCAGAAAAGTTGAATGAAAGTACGTGTTTCAATTCAACAAAATGACCAGGGAAGATATCAATTTGAATAAACATTGGACCTCCTTTCATGACTCTAACTCGTAAGTCTATATATGCCATCTATATGGCGTATTAATCGAACAAAAGAAAGTTCTTGTTTCCTAGAAAAGTAGGATCAGTCGGAAGAGTTTTCCATAAGGAAGATATCAGATTGAAGAAACATTGGACCTCCTTTCATGACTCTAACTCCTAAGTCTATATATGCCATCTATATTGCAGGTTTATTAACCTAACAAAAAAAATTTCTTGTTTCCTAGAAAACTAGGATCAGTCGGAGGAGTTTTGGATAAGGAATTATATGAATTGAAAGCAATTGTACGTGGGATTAGATGTGTAGAAATGTACAACCAATCCTGTACTATAGAACATATTAATGGAGAATAAGATTTAATAGGAGCCACGAAGTATGAACACACTCGAAGACATCTGTTGAAGCTCGGTCGATGCAATGATACCGCTATCCATGTATATACTCAGATATATATATTTTCAATAGATTTATTAAGGTTGTTAACCGCTCTTCCAATCACGATTAAGCGGCCATTTCTCTCAGCAAGAGATAGAGTTGAAATAGAGCATGGCATGGTTGCATCAAGTTCAGTCCAAACACCATTTTTGGGATAAAGTCTAACAAATACATATTGCATCTCTGTAACATAGTAGAACAAACCATTACACCACACTCATGAATCGGACCGAAATTTTGCATGGGGAAATGGATTTGCTGCCATTCTCCAATAACCAGCAATGGAATCGTAAATACCTACATAACCTGGAGTTCATGACAGAGTATATAATGCTGTTTTATTCTCCTTTTAGTACAATTTTATAGGACTAGGCATCCTTGTTTAGACAGCTGTTTGCTTGGTGTATTAGTTGAACTCTGGAAATTGGTGGACGTAGTTGCATCACTTTCTTCTTAATCAGATTGTACATGTGCAATACTTTGCAGTTAGTAACGAGATTCTTTGGACATAAAATGCTTCCTGCTGCAATAATAAAAGGCATACCAAAGATTGCTGGATTGTGTATCCTGTGCCAGCAGTCCATTTTAAAATGAATATTATCTATGGTCTATGGATATATGGTCTCTAAGCCAGTCGAGACACTCAAATGCTGCAGATAATAACCTTTGTAATTGATGAGCGTTCAATAGCGCGGGACGAAGAATATATTTTTTTAATTTTCGATGTTACAGATTGTAGTGGTGATATACAAGGAGGTCTCCATCTACATGGCCAATGGAGTTTCCTTTTCAAACACTGAGACCATCGTTCATACGTTTTGGAAGTGCCTGGCAATGGCTCTCTTCTATTTTTTCACAATTGTATTGGCCCATACCACAGCCTATATATTGGGCCTCTTCCTAATTATGTCAATTCAAGAGGGTTTCTTGTCAATTCAATGCCTATATTCACGCTCTTCTGTTACTATTTCCTATATTTACGCTATTTTGTTGTGTATTTGTGCGTCTGGTATTTGTCATATGGAGTCCGTTATTTATGGATTTTATTTAGTTATTTTGAATATTAAGAAAGCAATTTTTTCTCCAAAATTTTTCTATTTTTTTCCATGCTATCAAAGTCCCAGATCATAGCATAAGATTCGATATTTTTTTGTCATGGTATCAAAACCCCACATCGTAGAATAAGATTCGATAGAGAGTAACATGTTGTTTGAAGTTGTTAACTCAGAAAAGTTAGGAGGCTCGTGAAGACACTGGAAAAGCTTTTAAGAAAATTTTGACCAACGCACTGATTAACTGCTCCAACTCGCTAATCGTGGCTAACTCCTAAAAATAAAGAAAACTGCATTGCAACTTTGTGTTTATCTCGCTTGGTGATTCGTCCAATATTCGACATGAGTGCGGTTAAATAATTGACAGCGTCCATATCCATGGCGAATCAGCAATGGAGATAAGGATGCGGCATCGTAAAGTGCGCTGACGGCCTAGAGTGAAAGAACAAGCCAGGGGCAAAGCCATTTTATAAAGGGTGCACGTTAAATGGTGATCCAATACAAAAGAAGTTCTGTCTAATACACCAGTATCAAGGAGCCGAATATGCATTGTATTTCTGGGGCTTATTATCTTTTCTAAAAGCTGGATTGGTGGGATCACAGGCGCTAAAATTGTGGCATTCTCAGCCGCCATAACATAATTCATAAATCTGGGTGATCGAATGTATCTTGAGGCCTAATTATTGTACTGAGGGGAACCATAATTTTGGTGGAAGAAGGGTGTGGCCAATAACTATCTCGTGGAGGCCGAGCACTCTATTGCCAAAGGAGGAACCTATCTAGAGGTCGAGTATACTGTCCTGGAGCTACTCTCAGGTAGATTTGTTTGGAGGCAAAGAGCTCTTAATCTGGTTTTAACGATGGGGCATTTATGCGCAGAGCAGTGTGGGCAACGGTATGAGTAGAGCACTGTGGGCAGCAGTGAAAGCAGCGAGCAGTGAAGAATGAACAATGACCAGTGTGAGAGCAAGGAGTTTTTATGCAACAAAAGTATCGAGTTGCAAGCTAGCAATAGCAAATGCATTCAAACATGACAAAGGAATCAGAAATTTCAGAACATGTGGAGACAAATGATTTAGGACAAGTGAAAATTGCCTTATCCGCCAAAGCTAGGAAGTGGGTTTGGGTCAATGCCAAACAATATCGAGGCATTTTAAAACGAAGAATAGTCCATCTAAAATGGGAATAAACAAGGAAGAAACGGTTTCAAAATAAAAGTAATCCAGCCATTTGCAAAAAGCACTCAAACAAGTCTCCTCCACAAGCATGTGGCAACAAGAAGTCCAAAGGAAACGTCATTGATGATTCTACCTTATATACTCCCACATCCATACTTCTCACCTGGTCATCCGATCTTTATGTGAAATAATTGTTAAATGAAAAACAAAGGTTGGAGGTTTTAGAAGCTCAAAAGAATGAAAGAGATCATAAAATTCTTATAATAATGACTGAGAACAAAGTGTTATCAGAAAGCAATAAAATTTTAAAAGAACAAGTGGCATTGCTACAAGAAGCTCTCCTGATAGGGAAAACAGAATGGCAACACATGAAGGCGGATGTGCAAAACATAAAGAAATCTGTAGTGGAAAGTACAAAGTTGGTGAATGTGAAATCATCCCAAGATAAAGGGAAAATGATTGCCCAAATTAACAACCATGAGATTCCACCAAAGTTTCCAAAACTTGAGCTCAAGTTATTAGCAAGTCTGCTAATAAGGAAGGAAAAACAAATATCCTTGTTGACAACATGCAAGATAGTGAAGGCAAGGAAAGACAAAATAGGGCAGCAAACATAATTATTAAAGGGGTGAAAGACTATGGGAAAAATGAATGTACTCTTGACCTTGCAAGAGACTTCTTGAAAAAGAAGTTGCTATGGCAAGGACAAATATGCCAAGCATGGAGGGTGGGTAAGTTTAACGGGGAGAGAGCCAGGCACATAAAAGTCACTATGCCTTGCTTGCGTGATAAATATATTATTCTAAGCAAGAAACATCTCTTGAGGGGTTCTATTTTTTCTTAGAAGAAGATTTAACTATAAAACAACAGGAGGAAAGAAGGGAGGAAACTTTAAAGGTTAGGGTAGCAAGAGATGAAGGAAAGAGAGCATGGATTTATAAAGGAAAAACTGTGATAGCGCAATTTAGATCTCCTTCTAGAATAGAGCAGCAAGATGGTAATAAAGAAGAGGCAACAAACTCTTCAACAGGAAATCAGAAAGCAAGGTCAGTATGGGAGAACAGGGACACAGACTCAAATGCGAGTCTTGCATGTCAAAATAAATAACAATCAAGTCATACCCTGGTTTCCTTAAGATTAGTTTGTTGGAATTGCAGAGCTTACCCATGGAGACAAGGATCTGGGTTAGGGCCTATTGCGGAAAATAGAGACATAATTTGCCTCATAGAAACACATGAGCATGAAGGGTGCAAGACACTTTTGTTTGAAGGATACTAGAATATGGCAGTGTGGAACAAGGCAGCAAGGAATGGGAAAAGGCACATGGGTATCATGGTTTTAGTAAGGGAGAAAGAGGGTCGTCTTATTCAGTTAGAAAAAGAAGACTCAAATAAGCAATTCACTTGGTTTAAAATATTAGAAAATGGAAACCACATCAGAATTGCAACATGCTCTTTTGCGCCACAGGGTTCAAAAATCTACAACGGTAGAGGACTTGACCACAAATATCCATTTGCAGCTTTAAAAGAAGATATTGCAACATACTCGCAGCTAGGTGAAGTCCTTATAGTGGGTGATTTCAATGCTAGGAGTGCAAGTGAGCAAGCTATCATTTTTTGTTGTAAAGATGATTGTGATCCTATTTGGTTTACAGAAGAAAGTAATCATTAGTGGGAAAGAATTTCAGAGGACAAGGGCTGCAATCTCTTTGTTGAACAATTGCTTACTCTGTGTGGGGCCTTTGATTTAGTCATTTGTAGTGGCTTGACTAGATGGGCAAAGTTCGGTAATTTCACTTGCAATACTTACAATGGAGCAAGTGTGGTAGATTATGTAATTTGCTCGCATGGTTTGTGTGAGAAAATGGAAGAATTTTTGGTTGGAGGTTAGCTGTGAGATTTGAAATCAGATCACAAGCCAATTTATTTATGTTTCTCTTGGATTAGAAAAAAAAAATTAGAGTGAAAAATTCATCATGTCTAACAAAATATCCCACAGGGCAGAATTATTTTGACCCCAAAAAATTGTAATACCTTCAAAATGACATTAGAGAGGCTCTTTGAGAAGGAGAAAATTACAATTCACAACCTTCATAGTCATGAATTAACACATTTAATTCAATGTGCACTTGCAAGGTGCAAAAGAACACAAATTAAGAAGTCTGAAACAAATTGCTTTCCGGTTAATGCTTGGTTTGACGAGGAATGCAAAAAGGCAAGGAGAATGTGGAAAGAGTCAAACAAGGATAACATAAAGCTCAAATTGTACAAACAATTATTAAGCAAGAAAAAGGTTGATTTCATGGTTTCAAAAGGGAAGAACTAATCTTCCTTGGGAAAAATAATCCCAAATTATTTTGGAAGGAGCTCCAACCGAAAAAGATACAAATTGGAAATAATATTACAGCTTCTAAATGGTTTGACTATGCAAGATAACTCTATGAGAAGGTTCTCAAGGTTGACCCTCCCCCTTTGGTCAACACTGATACTGAAGTCTTCATGGTACAAGAGGTAGATATGGGTATCAAGAAGTTGGGTGTTGGAAAAGCAAAAGACTTAGCTGAAATCCAAGTAGAATATCTAATGTGGGTCTCAAAGATTCTTGCACCTCACATTACAAAAAATCTTCAACAACATCATACAACGAGGGCTCCCCACTGGCAATACCTATTTTCAAGAGGAGTGATGTCAATAATCCCTCCAATTATAGAACCATCATGATAAACCATTTGTTTGCAAAGCTATTTGGAATCATGCTAGAAAACAAAATTAGCAAGTGGGCAGAAGAAAGAGACAAGTGTGCTAAAGGGAAAGCAGGTTTTAGACCTAAACATTCCACAGTTGATCATTGCATAACCTTAAAGCACATCATTGAAATAGTTTGAGAGAAAAAGGAAGAAGTCTTTTGTTGTTTTGTTGATTTCAGAAAAGCATTTGACTCGATTCCTAGGGATAAACTTTGGTAGAGCATGGAGGAACTTGGGGTTCCTAAACATTTGAGAGTAGTTGTGCATAGGCTGTATGAAGATGTGAAAGTCAAAATTAGAACTTCAATAGGCATTTATGAAATTTTTAGAAGCGACATAGGGGTCAAGCAAGGTTGCCCACTATCTCCTACACTTTTTGGTTTATATATCGACATCTTAAGGAGTGGTTAAATTTGCAAGGGGGTGATGGTATCTATTTGTGCAAGTTTGTTATAAGGCTTCTTTTGTATGCAAATGACCTTATTCTGATTGCTAAATCAGCTCTTGGTTTGCAAGAGCACTTACTATCCCTTGAGCATTTTTGTAGAAGTGTGGGGATGTAAGTCAATATCAGCAAAATGAAAGTAGTGGTTTTCTCTAAGAAAAGAAAACATAACCAACATAAGTTCTACTTTGAAGGCAACATTCTGGAATAAATTGAGGATTACAAATACCTCAGGATTGACTTCAACAAAAATCTAAGCTGGAATGGTTGTAGAAAGAAAAGAAATTTTGGGGGTTAGAAAGAATTTTATGCTTTTTGAAATAGGTGTAGAGAGGTAGAGTTATGGGACTGGAAGACCACTCAAACTCTTTTTGGGCTTCTAGTGATTCTGGTGATTCTCTATGGTTGTGAACTATGGGCTAGCAATACCTCTGACATGCAGTGGAAACAAATTGAGAAAATTTAGAAGCGTTTGATTACAAACAAATTTAAGATTAAAAGTGCAGTTCCTTATGATATCTTGTTAAGTGAAACAGGGACTACTCCTATTGAAGCAATTGCTATGGTGTGAGTCATAAGGTATTTAAAAAAAAATGAGTAAATGGAAGTGGGTAGATGGCCTAAAGTTGTCTTTAATTATAGATTATGCAAGAGAAAAAAAACTTGGATGCAGCAAAATAAAAAATGGTTTACTAAATGGGGTATTTGCTTGAACACGTGCCCCATAAACAACAAAGAGATAAAAGCTTTTGTTATGGAAAAGTTCCACAAACGTACTTGGAATAAGGAGTTAGGAAGAATGAAAAATTACTATATTGAAGTGTTTAATCCCACTCATAATCATCAACCAAAAGCATACAAAGAGGTCAAGATATCTTGGAGAGCCAAAATTCTTATTGCTCGGTTAAGGACTAATTCTCATCAACTACATTGTGAAACAGGGCACTGGAAAAGGCCAAAGGAAGTGTGGGAGGAAAGCGTATGCATTTTTTGTTGTTTCAGAAAAGTGGAAACAAAAAAACATTTCATTTTAGAATGTGAGGCCTTCAAATACAATAGGGAAAGTTATGCAGATATGTTGGCAGATAGCTTTTGGGATAATCTATTTAGCAAGGGGTTTGTCGAGAAGTTGGGAGCACTTATTGTGAAGCTTCATAGAAAAGGGGTCGAATACATCAAGAAAATGAACAACAATCTGTCCCATAGGATATCTTTAGCCTCGTGGACGTTAAAATAATTTATTAATATTCTTCTTCTTCTCCAATACCACAAAGCTTAAAGAACCTCGTGGGAAGGTTAGATGCATTATTTCTTTCAATATTAAAAAGGTACAAAAGTCTTCCAAGACTTTCTTTCTTCAAGAAATGACAAGCGAAAATTAAAAAAAAAAAAAAAAAAGGATTTTAAAATGAGTTACTTAATCCCTTCGAGTTGGGAAAGGTCTTTCTTGAAAAGACAAGAAACATAATTTGTTAATTTGATTTGAAAAGTGTTTTTATTTTTATTTTTATTTTATGTTTAGGAAAAGGCAAGTTTTTTTTAAAGTTAAAAAAGAAAAACAAAAAAAAAATACTTTAGAAAAAGGTAAATTCTTTTTTAAGAGGAAATATAAGTGTGTGCATTTTTTTCAAAGAGATATTTTTTTTTAAATCAAAAAGTTTTTTAAAAGAGTTTTGAAAATAGAAGTGTATATTCAGTTTTAAAATAAATTACCTTTTTTAACTCTTTGTCATAAACTCTAATTTTGTTTGGTAAAAATTAAGAGTTTTGATCTTTAAGAATGAAGACATTTATTCAAGCCCAAGAATGTTGGGATACCCTACCTAAGAACAATTAGCAGCCATGAATAATAATGAGAGGAACATTGTTGCAGAACTAAGAAAGAAGGAGCAAAAAGCCAAATGTTGGACACAAAACTCACTCGATGAATCTATCTTTGACAAGATAACTATCGCATCAACAACAAAAGAAGCTTGAGATATTTTGAAAATTGCATATCAAGGTAACGACACATTGAAGAATGTTAAATTGCAGACATTGAGAGCTCAGTTCGAAACCCTGAAGATGACTCATACAGATAATGTGGATCAGTTCATGATTAGAGTCATGGGAATAGTCAATCATATCAAACTCATTGGAGAAACCATTATAGATCATCAGATTGTTGAAAATGTCCTTTGAAGTCTGCCCAAGAAATATGACATGATTGTAACAACCATTCTAGAATTCAAAGATTTTGCAACTTTCTGAGTAGAATAATTGACTGGAACACTTATAGCACACGAAACAAGACTCAACTTGGTAGAAGACTCCATGGAACAAGATTTCAAAGCACAACTCTCTCTTGGCAGAGGCAGAGGCAGAGGATATAGAGGTGATAACAAGTGAGTCACAGGTCGAGGTAGAGGTTGATCATAACATCATCATGCAACAGAGCAATGAAGACCTCCACAAAACCAAACACAGAGAAGCAGAAGATGGAGTAAATCTAAAATTGAATGCTATTACTGCAAGAAATTCACACATTATGAACATGGTTGGAGAAAGAAACAATTAGATAGAAAAAGAGGCGGTGTCCATATCCCCAAAAATGAAGGAGAATCCTCTAAGACAATGTTTCTTTCCTGCCATCTTTCTAAATCAGTCATAGCGAGGACCTTTGGCTGTTGGACAACAACTGAAACAATCATATGATAGTTAACAAAAATATGATTTCATATCTTGATGCTTCCATAACATCAAAAATTACTCTTGGGGATCGTTCTTGTATTAAAGTTGAAGGAAAGATTTTGTCCTTGTTCTTACTATTTACAAAATCGGCAAAAATACATACCTGATGTTTATTATGTTCCACATCTGAAGCATAACCTCATTAGCATAGGTCAATTAATGGAACATGGTTATGATATAATATTCCAAGGGAACACATGTTATATCTATGACAAACTGCCCAACAGAAGACTGGTAGAAAAGGTTGAAAAAACCAAGAATATGATGTTTCCTTTAAATGTTAGAATTCAAAATATCTCACACTCTTTTACCCACAATTTTTCAGGAATAGATGAATCTTGGTAGAATTCTAGGTATGGCCACATAATATTCAAGAGTCTAAGTCTGCTTCAAAAACATTCAATGGTAATTGGTCTCCTTGTTATGAATGAAAAATATTGTAATTGTGAAATTTTTGTTCTAGCAAATCATAAAAGAGATAGTTTTCCACATCTTCCTCAAGACTAAAAGAACCTTTAGAGCTAGTCCATACAGATATATGTGGCCCAATGCGAACATAGTCCACGTTAGAAAAACAGAAGGGAAAAAATATTTTGTTATATAGATAATTACTTGTGATTTTTTATCTATATGTTCTTATTTTACTTTTAATTCACCAAGAAATTACCAAACCATAACACAAAGACACCAAATGTAGGCAGAAAGCCAGGGGAAAACCCGAATCTAGGGGAAAACCCAGTCAACAATTCTTCCTTCAATAGTTTCACGAGATAATCCAAGACTCTTGACTTGGACAAAGACTTCCTCCAAACCAATTCATCCCTCACTTCCTCCTTTCAAATTAATACCCTTCAATAGAAACTTCGACCTAGCAACAACAACTTACAGTAGCAGCTTCGACCCAACAACTAGAAGTAACAACAACAAAAACAACTTCAACTAGACAAAGAAAAACTTTGATATCTCTAGATACTCCACTTGAGTGAGAGATAGATGGCCCAAAATTTCGATCTTGATGTCTTCTTTCTTCCCTCCAAACTTCACACCCTTTTCCATCTCTTTTCCAACATCGTACATCCCATTTTCTTCCTTCTAGATATCAAATTATGAGAGAGAGAGAGAGAGTGAGTGAATTTTTCCAAATGAACTTGAACCGCCTTGTATATATAGCCTTCCAGTGAGGTCGAATTATCCTTCTTTAAACCAACTTGATCTTCTTGAGGCCGACTTGGTGTGGACATGAAAAATAACTTAATATTTGACTCAATATTTATTCTCTCTACATAACTCAAAAGCTCGAGAAGGGTCTCTTTAAATGGAAAATGGCTCTAATGACTCATAATAAATCCTAGAAGTCCTCAATGGGGACTTTGACCTAAAACATGATGACCCAAGCATGAAACACATGCTTTAATAATTCAAAATAACAATAATAAAATTATTTTCTTTATTCTTTTGATAAATAAATTTCATTGTGATTCAAATACATTTATGAAGATCGAGCCTAGTTACATATTTCAACACTCCCTCTTAACTAGGGAGGTATCCATAAGTACAAGGAAGATATCAAAACACATGAACCATGAAGAATTTAGGCACTGCAATGCCATGGACTAGATTCTTGACCAATGAAATCTATCCAAGGTCATCCAAGAGTTTAGGCACTCATGATGCCATGGACTAGATTCCTAATCAAGGCAATCTATCTAGGTGGGATTAAGATGGACTAAAGCTTTCAACATTTCTAGGTACCATCAGGCTTACTTGCTAACCATCAACCAAGGGATCTAGGTGCGTATATGAGGTTAGAGATCTACGAACAATGACACCCTCCCTACCTCGTTATCTAGACATCAACACAAAGTGCTGGCCATATGTCCTCCCAGGCAATGTCTCTTACACACAGAGCCTCAACACTCTCGATTATTTCGATTAGTAAAAAATCCTCCCTGATCAAATAGATTGATATCAAATATCTCTTGTGTAACCAACATGCTATCAAACCTCTTATAGATTCACCTATATAAGCACAACCACAATGAGTATCAAACTTTCAAATGTACGTAAGTGAACACAAACCTCCGAGATCTTCTAGACAACTCATGTTTCTTATCAATTTATCATAGTATGATTTTCTAGAATATTCCTTAATTATACATCTTCATTTCCTACTTCACATACAAAAACATATTCTACAAACAAATCTTACTTTTCTTATCTCGACAACTCCTCAAAACACATTCTCCAATTTCTTCTTTCAAGTTTTCATCATGACTATGATATGTCCTCCCTCTCAACTGGGGATATTTCTTTCATCCAAGCTCCCTCTTAATTTAGGGAGATCAAATTCTTTTCTAGGACATCACAAAATCTTTCATAGCTTCCATCCTTCTTATGACCATCATCATTCATATAACTTTCTTCATCATGCTTATCGTATCAGCTTTACTTACGAGCATCTTCACTATCTTGAAGATTATGTACATGTACAACTTACATAACAAATATAACCAAGTTTACAGAAAAAGAATGAAGTTAACTATATCATAATATAATAATGGGAGCATTTGACATTAGACTTTAGGTACCTAAACTTTGTTAGGTTCACAACAGGAAACTCATACTTTTATACTTAAATTATATGCGAGGGTTTTGACATAAACCCTAGATTTCATCATCAAGAATTCGAGTACCTTAATCGAGATAACAACCTTCATTATATCTAAGGCTTAAATATTTATTCAGAGGTATGACATACGCTACTACAAAATTTTTCAAACCCTAGGATAAATTCAAACAAATGTAGTTCTACAATGCATCTAACAACTTTAGAACTCATATGTTATATTTCCACTAGGATTTAGTGCGAGATCCTAGATTTAATACATGATCCATTAAGCTCCAACAATTGAAACCAACCATAGCTCAAATTCAGATTTCAACAATCTTTCATGAATATGAGATTATCACACTTTTCATCACATATTATAGAAATTAACTTCTACTAAGGTTTAGTTACAAAACCCTAGAATTCATAAATACTATCATCATATAGAATCAAACTTTGACTAGGGCTTAGTTCAAAACCGTAGGACTCATGACCATCAATAATTAGGTCAACTCATATCTAGGACTCCATCATCATGCACAATCATATCATAACATGTGTTAGTAAAACCCAATGAAATAAATATCAATATATTAAAGTTATAACAAACTTGATCAGAATAGGGTTTCAGTCAGAGAAACACACATATACTAAGGATTTCATTTCTAGGACACTATTTAAAATAAGGGTCTTTCTTATACACCCTACAAAACCCTAAATATATAGGTTTTCAATACAAAACATACTGAACATTAAATTATAAATAATTCAAAGGTTTAGGATTTTAGACATCACCATTCAACCCTAACATGTTAGCATTTTTCAAAACTATACAAAAACCCCAAACATTACATTACCAAAGAATCAAACGTTTTCTCTAGATTTCAACAATAACCCTAAGTAGGTTAGGGTTTGACACATTATCATTGACATATTATTAAGTTATGGTTTTCACAAAGAATCTTTCTAGGGTTCCACAAGAGTAATCAAAGATATTAGGAGGGTAGATTTATCTAATGATGAATCACCCAATCAAGAATATTTATGATTTAGGAGAGGTAGATATAATGATGTTAGTACCATTTGATCAAGTATGAATATCAAGAAGAGAGAAAAAAATTCAAGACATAAATTTCTTTCTTAATGAACCTTGTAATTCTAATGCTTTATCTTGTGAGGCCTTTTTCCATAATCCTTAGTATTCAGTAAAATTTTCTTAAATAAGGAAAATATGAATAGAAATGTGATTAGTATTTAATGCAAGCAAAACTAGATAAGTAAGGCAAACTAAAAGTGAAAATTGTAATATGATGCTTATCTTTGGGGGTTGGTGAGGGATCCCTCCAAGCTTGAGGGATATAACCTCATAAAAACAAATCAAAAATGTTTTTCCAAAATATGTTAAACCTACAAGTACTAGAAATAAAAAATGAAACAACTAAAGCTTAGATCAAAGGACTTAGTAGTGTAAGTCCCTTATATCGAGTTCTTTGGGTTTCTTCTTCTTTGAATATACTTCTTCAACAAAATTATATTGGTCTTTGTTCCTTTTCTTATTCTTCAGATTGTTGGGACACTCACTTCTATAGTGACCCATTTTGTGACATTGGTAGCATTCTATTTTGGACATATCATACTTCTTTCTTAGCTCTTTGGACTTCTTGAAGTTTCCTTTATTGTGAGAAGTAGAGTATGGATTTGAAACCTTTTCTTCTTCATTGTTGGATACTAATGAGATTCTAATTTCTTCTTGGTCTCCATAATTCCATAATTTCTCGAAGGTAGGAGCTTCTTTCTAGCTTTTGAGACATGAAGCAAAAGAACTCCAAGTAGGTGGCAATCCCAATAATGTAGTAATTACTAACTCTTTTTCAGATACAATTTCATATATGGCTTGTAGTTCATATCTAATACTAGATATGATTACAAAGAAGGAAGCCATAGTGTCACCTTTGTCATTTTTGTAGTCTTTAATTCATTCTTTAGACTTGCTACTAAACCAATGTTCTTGATAGTGAACAATTTTGATAAGGCTTCATACATTTATTGAGCATGCTTTATATTAAAAATATATGGGACAATATTTTCCTTTATGCTTTCTAGCATTAGTCTCATAGTCAATATTTATGACTCTCTGAACTTCACTCTATCTGCGTCACTAGATTCTTCAGTAGATTTCTTCACTTTTCCTTTGACGAAATCCAAGACTTTGTTATTTTCAAGAATGAGGTCATTTATCTTCTTCCATGCCCTGTAATTTGATGCTCCTTCCAATTTGTTCTCATTTTTTATTGTGGTAGACATTGTCCTTGAAGGTAGTAATCCTCTTCCCTTATAAGAGCTTCTTATATGATCCCTTATTCAAGCCTTTTGAGATTTACTAGACTCCTTTCAATAGATCCTTAAAATGCCTTTTTTTCCTTCACCTTAACTTTGATACCATGTTAGAAAATCAGAAAGGAAAAATATTTTCTTATATATATAATTACTTATGATTATTTTATCTTGATGTTCTTATTTTACTTTAATTTCATCAAGCAATTACAAAAGAAATAACACAACAACACCAAATGTAGACATACAACTAGGGTAAAACCCCATCAAGGGGAAAACATATTCAACAATTCTTCCTTCAATAGTTTCATGAGATAATCCAAGACTCTTAACCTAGAAAAATACTTCCTCCACACCAAATTAGCCCTCACTTCCTCCTTGCATATGAATACCCTTCAATAGTAGCTTCGACATAGCAGCAACAACTTGCAGTAGAAACTTTGACCCAACAACTAGAAACAACAACAAAAACAACAACTTCGACTAGACAAAGAAAAAATTTGATCTCCCTAGATACTCCACTAGAGTGAGAGATAGATGGCTCAAAATTTCGATCTTTATGTCTTATTTCTGTTGGCATTATGATTTTGGTTTTGTTCTCTGGTACAGGTGTTGTACTTGATGGCAACTCACTAAAGTGGCAAAACTCTATTTCAGGCTCTCAAAATGATGGAAAATAAGAGGTTCGTAGGTGCATCGTTCAAAAGGTGCGAACCCGCACGTTCGCCGTCCAGGAAGTGCAGACATACCCGCAGGTTATCCGTTCATAAGGTGCGGTCCCCCAGTTCACTCACTCCAACGTAGAGAAGCGCGCTCACGTGGGGTTTCTTATGTTTGGCCCTTGGTATTTAGCCCGTCGTTCATGATCCTATGGTTTTGGCCCATGGTTTAGGATCTAAATTATTTGAACCCCTGTTTGGATTCCTTGTATTGTTTTTCGATGGTTTTGTCCCATGGTTTGAATAAGGGTTGCCTATAAAAAGGAAAAGAGATCTCTTGGCTAGACACTTGTGAAATTTAAATATCTTAAGATCTAAAAGTTTGGGTGATTGGTTTTAAAGGCTAGATCTTAATCAAGGAGAAAATTTAAGGCGAATCTATTGATAAGTTGTGATCTCTCAGGCGCATGATCAGATCTGTGGATCTGACTGACTGTGGCACATTGGAGGACTATTAATTTGGCCCTAATCAGAGGTTCACAGGCGATCCACGGCGTGAGTGCAGGGTTACGCAACACAGTAGAAGGCGCAGTGCGAGGGTACGCAGTGCAACAGAAGGTGCAGTGCGAGGTACGCAGCTCAGGAGAAGGCGCAGTGCGGAGGTACGCAGGGAAATAGAAGAACAAGTCACGATGGTACGCTGTCAGGCGGATAGTGCAGGTGCAAATCTGAGCAGAGGTACGCAGGGCAACAGAACGAGTGGTGCAGAGATACGCAGAGCAGTAGACAGGCCGGGTGTGGATATGCGCAGTTTAGACACAGAAGAGTTGCGGGTATTCGCAGGCCACTATTGGTGAAGTTGCGGACCTACCTTGAATCATTTGTTGGCTGTCTTTTATCTATTGCTGCAGAGTTCTGGGTTTAGATTTCTGGTATTACTTTTCTATTTATAGCATTATGAGAAGTTGGGTGATTCATTGGTTGATTGTATAAGGAGATTGGGTGATTTGCATGTACTTGATCTTCTTGGATCCAGTTTGAAAATTAATGAAACGTGGTCCCTAAAGAAGTAAAAGAGCAAAGGGGGTTGTAGCTCCCTTCTAGGAGAGACTGGAAAACGAGAGAGAGTTGTAACTCTCTACAGGTTGCAGCCTGCATACTGGTAAAGGACTGCATGATCTGAATTTGAAACTACTTGAAATTTGTTTGCAAGGTATTCAATTCAGAAATAAACATGTTTAAAAGACTTCCATGTCTTGCAGAAAGGAAACACATGAAATTTTCAGCTGTTTGTGACCCATATAAGCATAGCAGAATTATTTCCTTTTACTGTTTAACACATTAAAACGAATTTGTTCTGTAAAATAAACCAACCACAGATGCAGAAGAAGTTTATAAAGTAGTTCACCCCCTCCAGGGCTACGTCTGCTGGGTCCAAAGCCCCCAAATGGGCTTGTCCTTGTTTTTATAAAATGCTCAAATTGAAAATACAGCTGAATAGAAGCATCTACAGGAGAAATAGATGGTAGAAATGGATTCAGAACACTTGAATCCTTCAGGATTGACTATTGGATCACCTCCAATGGATACCTGCAACCCTGTACAGTCTTCCCAATACTGGCCCCTGGTGGCTCCTAGAACTTTCACGGCTTCAAAACGTATGAAAATGACCTCTGATGGCTGTAAGACCTGCACCAATGGCTTCAGAAGGTTGAAAATACCCAAAATCAAAAAACAATTCGTCCAAAACCGACTTTCTGGGCCAAAGTTATGGCCATTTACTCCTGACTGCCAGTTTGGCCTAACAAAACCCCAGTTAACTGTAGTGGAGGCCAGTTAAGCCCGCCAAATATGGCGGGACCGCCAAATTTGGCGCTCCGCCAATTGTGCCACCACAGTTCATAAATGCGCATGTGACCATAATGGCGGTTTCCCTCGGATTTTGTGCCGGCGGTTAGGGGTTTAGCTCCTGGTTCCCGGGCCGAGGTCACATGGAGGGCGGGCTGGCCCTTAGGGGCTGGCCCCCTTTGCTTTTCCCGCTCAACCAAAATTTAAATTCAAATATAATTCCGCTGCCATAGATTTCAAGTCAGAGCTTGGTGGCGCGTTGGTAAATTGTTGGAGTTACAGGGCAAAGGTTGCGGGTTCAAACCCGGCCCCTCCCACACAAATTTTTAAAACGCGCCCAAAGGTTCGCTGATGTCATCATGGGCCACGTGGCGCCCTCCGGGCCTGCCATGTGGCAGCCTCCGATTGGTTGCTGTAGAGGGAATATTCCCTAGAATATTCCAAGGAATATTCTACGGAATATTCTTTTTTTAATTTTTTAAAAAAAATTCAAATTTTCTAATGTTTTGGGCAAAATATTCTTTTGGCCATATCTTCCTCATACGGCGACCGTTTTTCGAACCGTTTGCGGTGCCAGAATCAGGAGGACGAGCACTTTGCAGTCGTTCAGCTTTGAACTAGTTCTGAGCACTTTGAATTTTGAGCATTTTTACGACACCTGGGACATGAGCACCTGATCACGCCTCCCCATTGGGAAGCTTTTGGACCCCAAAAGCCTTCAACTACCTGTTAAAGAGGTGAGGGTACAACTCCCTCACTCTGTCCACCTCCATCCACTTTGCCTTGTTCGGTTTGCTGCCTTTGAAACCAACCCGAACATAATCTACACTGCCCCTCCTTGAAGTGCGTGTCCTTCTGTCAAGGTTTGTATCTTCTTTCAGCTCATCTAAGAAATCTGGAAAGAAATATTCTATAGATGGCAGTTGAACAGAACTTTCATGATCATCAATCAAAGGAGGTTCATACAAACGTAAGTTCTCCACATTGACAACAGAATACATTTTCATGTAGGAAGGCAAATCTAATTGAAAAGCATTATTTCCAACCTTCTTGAGGATTTTGAATGGACCATAACGAATAGGCTTCAACGTTTTACCTTCTCCTTGCATCCTTTCCTTACTAATGTACAGCCATACCTCATCGCCTTCTTGAAACTTGTGATCGACTCTATGCTTGTCATGTCTTTCCTTGTACTTGCCTTGACTCTTCTCAAGCTGTTCTTGAATTTGCTGATGTATTTGCTGAATTCTTTCAATGAATGAATGAGCTTTGTCAATATCACTACGTCCCTCAATGGCAACATCTTTCTCGAGTATGAAATCAAGAGGTGATTTTGGCAAGTAACCAAAACAAGCTTCAAACGGTGAGGTGTTTGTGGAAGAGTGCTTGGCATGGTTGTAAGCATGCTATATGTAGTGCAAATGTTCATCCCAAAGCTTGGGATGCTTGCTGCAATAACCTCTCAAGAGGTGCACAATGGTTCTGTTCACAACTTCGATTTGTCCATCTGTTTGCGAATGGAAAGCAGTACTTTTCTTCAACTTTGTGTCCATTATCTCCCATAGGTTGGACCAAAAATTCCCCACAAATCTGGAATCCCTGTCACTAATAATGGAAGTAGGCAAACCAAAGTGAATCCATACATGATGAAAAAATAATTCAGCAGTTTGTTCAGCAGTTATAGTTTTCTTACAAGGCATAAGTATACACATTTTGCTGAAACGATCAACTACTACATATAAATAATCATGCTGCTTTCTAGATTTTGGCAAACCTCCTACAAAATCCATAGAGATGCTCTCCCATGGTCTAGAAGGTACCGGCAAATGAGTATACAAACCAAGCTTCCTATTGCTAGGCTTGCTTGTAGCACATAATGAACAACCTCTTATGAACCTTGAAACCGAATCTACCATGCGAGGCCAATAGCAATACCTCTGTAGATGTGCAACTGTTTTTCTCACACCAAAATGGCCAGCAATAAGAGAAGAATGAGCTTCTCTTATGACATTTATCCTCTCCCCCTGTGGTATACACAACTTGCCCAAATGAAACAGCAAATTGTTATGCATGTGATAGTCATTTTCCTCTACATGATTCCCTTTACTCAAGTTAGCATACACATCTTTAAAGTCATCATCAGATGCATATTGTTCTATGTAACTATCATGTACAATGGAATCATTCTTAAGTAAAGTAACAGCACCAATAATAGGCCTTGAAAGCATATCAACAACCTTATTCAAAGTACCTTTCTTGTACCTTATTACCAAATGGAACTGTTGCAAGAAGCCCATCCATCTGAAGTGTCGTGACTGTTGTAACTTGCTTTGTGATTGCAAGTACTGTAAGGGCTGATGGTCGGTATGTATCACAGTTTCTTTGCCCATCAAATAGTGTTTCCACTTTTTGACGCTTTGTACCAACGCATACAACTCCTTATCATATGTAGGATAATTTACAGCAGCACCATTAAAAGTTTCAGAATGAAATGCAATAGGCTTACCATGTTGTAGAAGAACTGCACCCATAGCATAATCACTAGCATCAGTTTGTATCTCAATTGGCTGTCTCAAATCCGGTAATGCAAGGACTGGAGCTGAACTAATCTTCTCTTTCAAAGATTCGAAAGCTTTTTGCTACTTGCCTCCCCATTGGAAAGCATGCTTCACACTTGTCACTGCATGCATAGGAGCTGCTATAGAAGAGAAGTTAGAGATAAACTTCCTCCAATATTGAGCTGCACCCAAAAAACTTCTTACCTCTGTGATGGATTTGAGAGTAGGCCACTTCACAATAGCCTCAATCTTAGTAGGATCAATTCTCAAAGCACCTTCTCCTACTATGTGTCCCAAATAAACCAAAGAAGTCTTTCCAAATTCACACTTTTACATTTTAAGAAATAACTGATTCTTCTTCAAAACATCAAGTACTTCTCTAACATGCATGACATGATCTTCTCTAGACTTGCTGAAAATTAAGATATCATCTAAGTAGACAATAACGAAATCATCAAGAAAAGGACGCAAGACATCATCCATTACCCGCATGAAAGTTGCAGGTGCATTGCACAAACCAAATGGCATCACAAGCCACTCAAAGAGTCATTGTTTGGTTTTAAAGGTTGTCTTCCAAATGTCACTTTCTTCAATTCTTACTTGATGATATCCACTACGCAAGTCTAGCTTAGTGAAATATCGAGCATCTTTCAGCTGATCTAGCAAATCATCTATCCTTGGGAGTGGGTAACGATTCTTTACCGTTATCTTGTTCAAGGCCCTGAAATCAACACACATACACCAAGTGCCATCTTTCTTTGGAATCAATACAATCGGTGACCCACATGGCGAAGTACTTGGCCTTATGAAACCTTTGTCCAACAAGTCCTTGATTTGCTTCTTTATTTCAGCATTCTCCATAATAGACATGCACCTATGTTTGGAAGAGGACAATCTGGATGCAAATGGATTTCATGTTGAATCTCCCTCTTAGGAGGCAAACCTGTTGGCTCCTGAAACATCTCATGATATACATCAACTACATCATACAGATCTGATTTAAGTTTTGGATCACAATTTTCAAATGACTCATGATTCACATCAACCTTGGGCTTAATCATAAGAAGAACAAAATTCTTACTTGAATTGACCAGCCTTTTTACCTGTCTTGCATTCACCATCGCTATATTTGTCTTCTTGCGATGAGCTCTAACAATGAACTCCTTGCCATCTTTGAACAGATGATATTTGTTTTCATAGCGATGAAAGATAGCTTTCCTGTCAAACAAGTAAGGACTTACCAAAACAATTCCTGCTATATCAAAAGGTAACACATCAAGTTCAACTGTGTCAATAAAATGTGCAGTAATTGCAAAGCGCAATGTGCACTTTCTTGAAACTTGTAAATTTGCATCCTTGCAAATCCATCCAAGTGGATATGGCTTCGGATGTGGAATGGTCTCAAGTTTAAGCTGCTTGACTAAGTCCTCTGATATAAGGTTTTCTTGTGACCCACTATCAAAAAGTGTGTCAATCTTAGTATGTTTTGAAATCACCCTCACATGAAACAGTTCAATTCTTTCTTCCTCCTTAGGAGCTTGTACATGGCAGTTTGAGGTACTAGTGCTGGCTTGAGTTTCAACTTCTTTTTCCGTCAAGTTTTTCAAACCCATGGCTGTAATTTTGGTTTCATCACCTGAATCTTCCCCTAAATCTCGTGGTGTAGATGTAGTAGCAGCAGTTTTCTGTTTCCCTTTGGATTTGTTAGATTGAGGTGTTTTTTCAGGATGTAATTTCCAACAGTTTTTCTCCTCATGTCCTGGTTTAGAACAGTGTTTACATATCACTTTCTCACTCTCCTGCTTGACAGATGCATTCTTTTTGCTCTTTCACTTGGAGGTTTTCTCTTTGCTTTTCCCCTTGGGGAGCTTGTTTCTACCCTCTTCAAATGTGTTTTTTCCCCTTGCCTCTAAATGGGTAGCTTGGACACAAACCTCGTCCAGGCTAGTAGGGTCAAACATCAAGATGGTGTGTCTAAGGTAGCTATGCAAGCCACCAAAGTATTTCAACAAGGTGTCTTGGGTCTGTAAATCTACCCCTAATAAGAGAGCTCTTCTCCTGAATTCTTGGGTGTAGTCTTGGACACTCTGACCCTTAAGTTGTCTGAAATTTTTCCAGTTCATAATGGCTTTCTGCATGTGAGCAAGAGGATAAAACTGTTTTTTAATGGCTAACAGGAATTCATGCCATGTTAAGGTAACTTTACCAAATTTCTTGATCTCCTCTTTAGTCTTGGCCTCCCACCAGACCAAGGCTGCTCCATCCATTCTCAAAGAAGCCAACTGAATCTTTGTGGCATCATCATGCATATGTTGGATCCTCAAGTAAACTTCCAACTGCCTAATCCAGTTCTCAAGCTTTTCTGCATTCACTTCACCATTAAACATAGGTAATTCGAATTTTACATCAAGCTTCAAAAAAGGACTTTTTCCATAGGATCTATGCTTATGAACAGAAGAAGACGAAGATGAAGAGGAAGAAGGTGAAGATGGGGGTGGTGGATCACCATTTCCTCCATGTCCTTTCTTGGAATGATCATCATCCTTCTTACCTCCTGAAGAGCCCTCTCCTTCATGTCGATGTTTGGACCCTTCTCCAGCCAATTTCTCATTTCTTTCTTGGTACAATATCCTCACCATTTCAGTGAGATCTAAGAAAGCCTTTCTGAAGACTCTTTCTTCTTCTCTTCGATCTGTCTCTATAGGAATTTCTCCTTCATGTTCAGACATCCTTGAAGCTTCTGTTGAGACTCTTGAGGGTGAAATTGAAGGTGGAGGTGATGGCTCTTTGACCTTCCTTGACTGAGGATTCTCTCGTTCTCTAGTCGACTGTCCTTCCCCTCTTTTAAGTTTCAACCTGGTAAGCATCAATACTTGCAAGACGATTAGAAGATCTTTGCACAAAAACAATCAAAAGACAACTACACCAGAGATTGACTGAAAAGAGCATTTATCTACTTTGCAATTGTATAACAAGAGAATTTCGAAGGCTTCCTGGCTCAGTTCAGGCTCTGTCTATAGCTTATTTAACTGATTTTGATACAAAGAAGCAACAACCTAGCTCTGATACCAACTTGATCTGAATTTGAAACTACTTGAAATTTGTTTGCAAGGTATTCAATTCAGAAATAAACATGTTTAAAAGACTTCCATGTCTTGCAGAAAGGAAACACATGAAATTTTCAGTTGTTTATGACCCATATAAGCATAGCAGAATTATTTCCTTTTACTGTTTAACACATTAAAACGAATTTGTTTTGCAAAATAAACCAACCACAGATGCAAAAGAAGTTGATAAAGCAGTTCACCCCCTCCAGGGCTACGTCTGCTGGGTCCAAAGCCCCCAAATGGGCTTGTTTTTGTTTTTATAAAATGCTCAAATTGAAAATACAGCTAAATAGAAGCATCTACAGGAGAAATAGATGGTAGAAATGGATTCAAAAGACTTGAATCCTTCAGGATTGACTATTGGATCACCTCCAATGGATACCTGCAACCCTGTACAATCTTCCCAATACTGGCCCCTAGTGGCTCCTAGAACTTTCACGGCTTCAAAATGTATGTAAATGACCTCTGATGGCTGTAAGACCTGCACCAATGGCTTCAGAAGGTCGAAAATACCCAAAATCAAAAAAAAATTCGTCCAAAACCGACTTTCTGGGCCAACGTTATGGCCATTTACTCCTGACTGCCAGTTTGGCCTAACAAAACCCCAGTTAACTGTAGTGGAGGCCAGTTAAGCCCGCCAAATATGGCGGGACCGCCAAATTTGGCGCTCCGCCAATTCTGCCGCCAACTGTAACTGCAGTTCATAAATGCGCATGTGACCATAATGGCGGTTTCCCTCGGATTTTGTGCCGGCGGTTAGGGGTTTAGCTCCTGGTTCCCGGGCCGAGGTCACATGGAGGACGGGCTAGCCCTTAGGGGCTGGCCCCCTTTGCTTTTCCCGCTCAACCAAATTTAAATTCAAATATAATTACGCTGCCATAGATTTCAAGTCAGAGCTTGGTGGCGCGTTGGTAAATTGTTGGAGTTATAGGGCAAAGGTTGCGGGTTCAAACCCGACCCTTCCCACACAAATTTTTAAAACGCGCCCAAAGGTTCACTGATGTCATCATGGGCCACGTTGCTGCAGAGGGAATATTCTACGGAATATTCTTTTTTTAATTTTAAAAAAAAATTCAAATTTTCTAATGTTTTGGGCAAAATATTCTTTTGGCCATATCTTCCTCATACGGTGACCGTTTTTCGAACCGTTTGCGGTGCCGGAATCGGGAGGACGAGAGCTTTGCAGTCATTTAGCTTTGAACCAGTTCTGAGCACTTTTAATTTTGAGCATTTTTACGACACCTAGGACATGAGCACCTGATCACTGCACCAGTACAAAATCCTTGTAAAAGAAATTTCTAATTGAAAGAAGATAGAGACATATTATAGCAGGTGGTTTTCACCCACATTGGGTTTCCACCTTATATCTGGTGTTCTTTGGTGTGCTCATCTATTTTTCTTGTTCTTGTTCATTATTATATGGCACTGACTTACAAATTAATGATCAATATCTAAAGAATAAATTAAAGTATAATTTTGGAAGGCATATTGAAAAGAATTTGATAATACTGATTCACCCCCCCCTCTCAGTATTATTTCCAACAATTGGTATCAGAGCAGGTTCTTCAGAAGAAGCTTGATCGCTTGAAGAAAGATCTTTCATCATGAGCAAATACGAGAGGGAAACATCAATCAGGCCACCGATTTTTGATGGGACAAACTTCGTTTATTGGAAGGTAAGAGTTCTTGCCTATCTTCAATCTCTTGGTACAGAAGTCTGGGATATCATAGATACAGGGTATACGTTTCCATCAGCAACTCCTACAGATCCGGTTGATAAGAAGAAATATGAAACAAATGCAAAGGCGGTTAATACTCTATTAGGATGCCTATCTCAATCAGAATTTGGTAAGGTAATGCAGTTTAAATCCGCAAAAGAGATATGGGACAAGATTGTTCTGAGCTATGAAGGAGATGATTAGGTAAAACGAGTAAAACTTCAAACCCTCAGAATTCAGTATGAAAATCTCAGGATGTATAATGATGAAAGTGTGACTAACTATTTTCTTCGTGTAGATGAGATTGTTAATTGTATGAAAAATTTGGGTGAAGAAATAAAAGAGGCTACTGTGTTTGAAAAAGTTCTAAGATCTTTGTCCCCTAGGTTTGAATCTAACGTTTCTGCAATAGAAGAAAAAGAGAATCTACAAAGCCTTAAAATGTCACAGCTCCACATAATTCTAATTGCTTATGAAATGAGGAAAGGAGTTCCATTAGACAGGAGAGAAGTTGCCTTCAAGGCTTTAGGCAAAGGAGGGTATTATGAGTCAGGACACGGGTCAAAAGAAGAAGAAGAATCAAATTTTGTCAGAAATCCTCAACGGGGTACTGGTCATTTCTGAAGTAAGTTACCTTTCAAATGCTTTTCTTGTGGAAGAGTCAGTCACTATGCTCCCAAATGTCCTCACAAGGATAATATTGACAAAGGGAAGGGACCTGTTAGATGGAACAAGAAACATAATGCAACTAAGAAAAGTTACTACACTCATGAAGACAGTGATGGCCTATCAAATAGTGACGAAGATGAACGAGGTAATGATTATAAACTTTTAATGGCCTTTGAAGATGATGATTACATGGACGCTATAGATGTAGATGGTTTTTATGAAGAGATTTCTCGACTCAAAATATGTTTAGAAGAAAAAGATATGATCATTGATACTCTGCAATTCCAACTTGATAAAAAAGAAAAATCCCTTGAGAAGTTAGAATGTGAAATTGTTGGCCTTAGAAAAGAAATTGAGAAAACAAAAGCTCTTAATCTTAAATTTGTTAAAGGATCTGAAACTCTGGATGAGATTATCAATGTACAACATTCTCCACTAATCAAGACAGGTCTGAATTATAATGGAGAAACATCTCAAGCATCCACCTCAAAGCGTTATCTTGATGCAGTAAGGAGGAATGAGCAAAAGCCCAATGGAGATCACCAGGTAAGGAAGGGACGAATTACATCAAGAACAAACAAAGACTACCAGGTAAACCAGGGGAAATCCATCTTAAGGGTGAATAAAAGCTACAACCAGCCACATGTAAAAACTTCTCAATTTGCTTCAAGAATGGATGACAATAGAAATCATTTGGCTGGTAGATTTGATAACCGCAGAAGTTTCTTCAATGTCCAATATTTCTCTTGCCATAACTTTGGTCACAAAGCAGCTCAATGTGTTGCTTATAAGACAATCATGACTAGAGAAGCTAAAAAACAAAGAAGTATGACTGGTATTACGAAAAGGACCTATAACAACTTTTCTGCCTTTGAAAATGAAATTGAATGTTCTATTTGTAAAAACTTCGGTCATGAAGATTCTGAATGCAGGAGCAGGTTTTGGCAGACAAAGGAACAAGCTTCAAGCACTAGAACATGGAAAATAAAGGAACCACAAACACAAAGATGTGGGATAGCATTTTATGCAGAAGGACAAGAAAATCTATGGTACATCGACAGCGGATGTTCGAAGCATATGACAAGTGATAAAGAAAAACTTGAATCATATACTGCTTTGGAAAAGGGAAAGAAAGTTTCTTTTGGAAATGATACCCCTACAGCCATAAAAGGAAAAGGCACTAATCAGTTGAAAGAAAAGGTCAAAGCTAGAAATGTTTTGTATGTTGATGGCTTGAAGCATAATCTACTAAGTGTTAGTGAGATGTGTGATCAAGGAACAAAGGTAATATTTCGATCAAACAGATGTAGTGTTCGTGATCTTGATACAGGAAAAAGGGTGATCAAACGCAGAAGAACTCCAAATAATCTATACATATTTGAAGAAGGACAACGATAATGCTATTTGAGCAAAGATGATGAACATTGGTTATGGCACTAGAGATTGGGGCATCTAAGCTTTTCACAGATAAGGAAAGCATGCAAATACTAGGCAGTTTGTGGTCTTCCAGATATCAAAATTCCAGACAACACCATATGCAAATCATGTCAGTTTGGTAAGCAAACCAAAACTAACTTCCCTGAGAAGGAAGGATCAGCCAGCAGGCCTCTTGAACTAGTGCATATAGATGTATGTGGTCCATTTAGGACAAGGTCACCTCGAGGAGAAGAATAATTTATATTATTCATTGACGACTTCTCCAGGATGGTTTGGTTGGGACTTATGAAACACAATGACGAAGCATTCAAAAAATTCAAATCTTTCAAAGCCTTGGCTGAAAACGAATCAGATCACAAAATTAAGTGCCTTAGGTCCGACAGAGGTGGGGAGTTTACCTCAAATGGATTTTTTGATTTCTGTGAAGAACATGGAATAAGAAGGGAATTCTCTACAACTAGGACTCCTCAGCAAAATGGAGTGGTGGAAAGGATGAATAGAACGATCCAACAAATGGCTCGTGCTATGCTTGATGAGTCTGGGATTCCCGCAACCTTCTGGGGTGAAGTTTCTTTTGCTGCGGTTATTATTCTCAATAAAACAAATGTCCGAGTGAGCAGCACTCAAACTCCTCATGAGCTATGGTATGGTGAGACTCCTTCAGTAAAGCATTTCAAAATTTTTGGAAGCAAATGCTATATTAAGAATAATGATGAAAAGCTTGGCAAACTTGAACCTACAGCAAATGAAGGAATTCTCCTTGGTTATTCTCCCCACAACAAAGCATATAAGTGTTACAATAAAAGATTTGTAAGAATTTTTTATAGCATTGATGTAGTGGTTGATGAAAAAGGATACATTCCTAGGCAAGTGAATTATGAAAATATCGAAGAGGATGAAGACTACTCTCCAAATCAGATTGATGATGAAGAAGAACCTCAAGAGGCACCAGAGGAACAGATAAGAATAGAAGAGAAGACTCCATCTAGGTAGGTTCAGAAGAATCATCCAAAATCTTAGATTTTGGGGCAGAAAGAGGCAGGTGTACAAACAAGAAGAACAATTGCAGAAGCCTCAAGCTATTTGGCATTACTCTCCTACACTGAATTGCAAAATGTAAGAGAGGCATGCAAAGATGAATGCTGGGTCAAGGCAATGGATGAAGAACTTGAGCAGATCGAAAAGAGCAACACTTTGGAGTTGGTTCCTAGACCAAAATATAAGAATATCACAGGGACAAAATGGATCTTCAAAAATAAGTTGAATGAAAATGGGGAAGTAATTAGAAATAAGGCCAGACTTGTTTATAAAGGGAATTCTCAACAAGAAGGAATAGACTTTGAAGAAACTTTTGCTCCCGTTGCTAGACTTGAGGCCATCAGAATGTTCCTTGCTCTCTCAAGCTTTCAGAAGTTCAAAGTATTTCAAATGGACGTAAAATCAGCCTTTCTGAATGGAGACTTAGAAGAAGATGTGTACATTGAGCAACCAGATGGGTTCATCCTTGGGAATGATCCAAATCTTGTATGCAGACTAAAAAAGGCTCTCTATGGTCTTAAGCAGGCTCCAAGGGCTTAGTACTACCGCTTGGAAAAATATCTTCATCAACAAGGTTTTTCAAAGGGATCAGCAGATAGCAATCTTTATATAAAAATTGAAAATGACAAATTAATAATACTTGTTGTGTATGTAGATGCTATTATCTTTGGCAACAATGAAGAAGCTATGAGTCAAAGATTTGCCTTGGTGATGCAGAAAGAATTCGAAATGTCTTTGCTTGGAGAACTGACATATTTTCTTGGACTGCAAATACAACAAAATGAAGGCAGGATCTTCTTGTCTGAAACCAAGTATCTCAAGCATATTTTGAAGAAATATGGCATGGAAGATGCAAAACCAGTATGTACCCCCATGGTCACAGGATGTAGCCTCAGTGCAAATGATGAATCAGCAACAGTACATCAACCAACCTACAGATCTATGATTGGAAGTCTTCTTTATTTGACAGGTAACCGACCAGACATCATGCATGCAGTAGGAATAGTTGGAAGATTTCAAGAAAATCCAAAGGAAACTCATCTTCAGGCAGTGAAGAGAATTTTCAAGTACCTTCAAGGAACTCAAAACTTTGGTTTATGGTATCCTAGAGATACAGATCTCACACTTCATGCTTATACAGATGCGGATTGGGCCGGAAGCGTGGATGACAAGAAGAGCACAAGTGGTGGTGCATTCTTTATGGGTTCTAGATTAGTATCTTGGTTCAACAAGAAACAGAGTTTGATTGCTTTATCTACAGCTGAAGCGGAATATGTGGCTGCTGCATCTTGCTGCACTCAACTCCTTTGGATGATGCAAACCTTGCAGGATTTTCAGATCATTTGTACTCCTCCTATCTCCATCTTATGTGATAATACAAGTGCAATCAGCATTTCAAAGAAACCAGTCATGGATTCAAAGACCAAGCACATACCGCTCAAGTATCACTTTCTCAGGGAACAAGTGCTTGAACAAAAGGTCAAGTTGGAGTATGTTCCTTCTAAGGAACAAGTTGCTGATATACTCACCAAACCATTGCCCAGGGAGACATTTGAATACCTCAGGAAAAAGCTGGGGGTTGTTGATGCATCATCCTGTTGTTGAATCTCATCTGTTTCAGAGATTGTTGGTTGTACGCAAGTTTCATATGGGGTATACGCGTACATTTGCTGGGTTGCGGATTGGTCGAAGATCGAATGGCACAGGTTCAGGGGGAGCATATAATGCATTGTTGGCATTATGGTAGAAGATCTTGGAGGAAGTACAGAAGGAGATCATGGATGCTGATCTGAATAGTGCTGCAATATGTCTCTATCTCTTTCATGGTCATTTATGGTGTATGGTGGATTATGGTTCTTCTTGAAGAAATTTTTCTTTTGCAGATCTGATCTTTAGTCAGGGGGAGCATAATCAGCAAAGAAAAGGCCTAAGCAGGTTCTCAGGGGGAGCATAACCCTTTTCCCTTGATGTCAAAGGGGGAGAATGACATTGAGGATCTTGAGGTTGCCATCAAGTCCAAAGTGGGAGATTTTTGGCATTATGATTCTGGTTTGGCTCTCTGGTACAGGTGTTGTACTTGATGGCAACTCACTCAAGTGGAAAAACTCTGTTTTAGGCTCTCAAAATGATGGAAAATAAGAGGTTCGCAGGTGCATCGTTCAAAAGGTGCGGACCCGCAGGTTCGCCATCCAGGAAGTGCGAACATACCCGCAGGTTATCCGTTCATAAGGTGCGGTCCCCCAGTTCACTCACTCCAATGCAGAGAAGCGCTCTCACATGGGGTTCCTTATATTTGGCCCTTGGTATTTAGCCCATCGTTCACGATCCTATGGTTTTGGCCCATGGTTTAGGATCTAAATTATTTGAACCCCTATTTGGATCCCTTGTATTGGTTTTCGATGGTTTTGTCCCATGGTTTGAATAAGGGCTTGCCTATAAAAAGGAAAAGACATCACTTGGCTAGATGATGAGACCCAAATTTGGTAACATTTTGGGCTCATTTGGCTTAACTACCTTTTCTCAATCCTTCATTTTTCATAACTTCTGCATCATTTTTTAGTATGTTTATGTCATTTCTACGAATAAGGGTAGTCACTATTCCTAGGTGGCTAACACGTGCTCATTTCAGGATTTTTTGACACATGTGGAGCAAAACCAAGCAGACAAGGGCTAGGAGACAACCAAGCTTGGGTTGAGGATTCATAGGGGGGTTGTCTATGGCATTAAATAGCCTCCCTCGGGATCTTCACCCCCAACTCCGAGCTCGAAAGGCCACCAAAACCGGATCTAGAAGGCAGCCAAAGAGATTTTGTGGAAGCAATTGTTCACTCCTAGTTTGGTCAGCCAAGTCCCATGGATTTAGGAGGCCAGCTAGGGCCTCGTGGTGTATAAATGTGAGCGCTTCAGCCTTCGAGAGGGACTTTTTGAAAAACTTTTGCACATTCTGCACTACAAGTTGCTAGCTCTGTTTTGTTCTTTTGTAGCCATTATTGGCATGACCCTTCACTTATGATTATTATTTTTTAATGGGAAGCAGTCAGATTTGATATCAGCTCTGAGTTTTTTTGAGGAGCCATAGCTCTCGGGGTTGGGCCCAACCTGAGAGCCTAGGGCCTCCTTCTTTGTATTGATATCTTTCCTTTCAGCATTATGATTTTCCTTGTATGCATTTGAAACACAGTTTGTTGAGCTAGATCTCGTTGTGTGGTTAAAATAGGTTATTGTTGAAGAATAGAGTTGCTTCGGATGTCTAGAATAGATTAACGAGATAAGAATTGATAAAAGCTTCAGAAAAGGGTTGCCTGCACTCTCATTTCCACCTCTTTCTAGGGGCTGGAATTGCAGACAGTGCTGCCCAACAAAAACACTAGTTTGCTTACCCATGCAATCTTTGGTGCAATGTTTTCATTTGTAGGAGTTATTCATGCGTTCAAACCTCTTGGAATGTTTCTTTGCTTCAGTACTGTACATGGTTCTCTTTAGAAATAATGCTGTTATTCAGTGGTTTCGTTGATAGTTAGGATAGACTGTTTAATATTTTGATTGTGTGCAGGCCGTGGTTGATTTGGTTAAGTATCCACTGTGCTGTGCATCTCCATCACTCTCTCGTCCATCTAAGCTTCGTCCAGGCCAACTACTCCCTCTCCAAGTTAGGTCCCTCGTCTCACAACTACTTTTCTGCCCACGTAACCCTACCTTCTTTCTCTTCCATTGCCTCAGCCTTCCTTAAGACAAGTTAGCTTCCCACACCCTCTCATCACTTCACCCCTCAGTCACCGAGTCATTTCAGACCCCTACCCTACCTCCCTATCCATTCATGAATCCTCTTTCACTCACCCATCATCCAGAATCCAACCTTAGAACATCATGTAGAAATTCTGAACATCCTGTAGAAATTCTTGAAACATACTGTAGAACCCCTGCAGACTTCCTGTAGAAGCTCACAAATGAGGTTTCTTGGTAGCCAAACTTTGTGAGACTCTCCAGAAGGGTGTTAGGGACTCCTTAGATCCCTGCCGAACCTTCCCAACATTTTCCAAGCCTTTTTCCTCCTTGATTTGCCCTTGCACAGTGAAAAGCCAGTTAAAAGCATCTGCATGATAACTCAAATAACTTATTCAAAAATACAAAAAGATATGTTCTTCAGATAGGGACAGCATAGGCATCTGCATTTTACCTTTGTAGGAGTAATGGCATCTTTTTCAATAGTTCGCATCTTCTCCTGTGCATCAGTAGGACTAGCTGGTAACATTAGGGTTTGCTAGGGTTTTTGCTACTTTTTGGCTTTTAGTTTCTTTCTGCAAGTAGATCAGTTCTTTTGAGTTAACTTCCATCTATCAGTTAAAAAGCTTCTTCTAAGAGCCCATAGAAGTTGGCTTAAGCCCCTAGCGTACTTGTGCCAGGTGACCAAGTGACAACTGCAACAAGAGCTAGTACTTGTGCATACAGCACCGTCGCTTCCAAGTTTGTTACGAACTATCGGGTTGATAAAAGTAAAGAAGGGAGTCCCAGGAGTTGCAACATTATTTCTGTAATACTGGAGCCCACCATATTTTTGGTGCCATTGCTGGGGAAGCGTCAGAGTATTGGTGATTGTTGCTTTTCTTCTATTTTCCTACTCTCGCCTTTTGCTAAATAGTTTATTTCATTTCTATTCCGCAATTTCATTTCTGCAAAAGTAAAGTAGACCTTTCCTGCTTTCATAAATTAGACTTTCAATTCTGCAAGCGTACAATAGAATTTCAATGTTGCAAGCATAGACTAGTATTTACTTCCTGCAATTTCATTTGAGCAAAATAGATTAGTCCTTTCATGCTTTCATTTCAATTCCGCATTTCCATTTCAGCAAGATAGTTAGTTTTATTTCAATCTATTTTAGTTTTGTAGGTACCAGAGGAAAAAAACAAAAGCAATCAACAGTCTTTCCATTTCATGCCTCGTAGAAACCGAGATAAAATAGGAAAATTATTACCCAACACCCCCACCACTTCACTGAGTCACCCTTCTCTCTTCTTTGGTGACAATGATCCAGGATAACCTATAGGCGAGCCTCCTGAGATATACGAAGATCCTATAACAGAAGAAGAGTTAGAGAACACTCCATCTGAAGCCATGGCTGACAATAGAAGAGAAGATGAGAGAATAGAAGGTTCCTTTCCCATCCGAGAGACCAATGGAGACATGCTAATGAAAAACATAAGCCCCTCCGCTTTACCTCACTTCCATGGATTGACTACGGAAGACCCTGACACCTTCCTGTTCGAGTTTGCTGTCCTTTGTCGAACCTATGACTATACCAAAGATGAGCAAAAACTGAAACTCTTTCCCTCTACCCTCAAGGATGCAGCATTACGCTGGTTCATGGGCTTACCTGGGAATAGTATCACCACTTGGGCTCAGATGCAGCAAGCTTTCAACACCAAGTACCGAGACTACTGTAGGTCCAAGGAAGCCAAGGGAGAAATCTTTCGTATGACCATGGGAAACGATGAGTCTTTAGAGGATTATGAGGAAAGGTTCCAACTTAGCTATAAACGGGCCAGGTGCACACTTGACCCTGAATCTCTCAAGTTGGTCCTGCTACGAGGAGTCCCTGAAGACCTTTTAGATACCCTTCACATGCTAGCTGGAGGAGATATTTACCAACTACCTTATGAGGATATAAAGACTGTGTTTAGAAACCACTATAGGGCAACCCGGAAAAGAGGTAGAGGAAACCCCCTTTCAGCTAGTACTACTTTCTCCAAGCATGAGTTTGCAAATCAGCTGGAGGACCTCAAAAGTGAGGTGAGGCAGACCATTGCCATGCAACTTGATACATTCCGAATCTAGCAAAAGAAAGAGGAAGCTGAGAGGGCTTTGGCCATATTCTGCCCCAGGTGTACAAGAAAGCACCCTAAGAACGAGTGCCCATTGCATTCAGTAGAGGTATGTTTCGTTTGTGAGGAGGACCACCCCACAAACCAATGCCCAACCTTACTTGGGCTTAAAGCCATGTACCAAGGAACAGAGGCACCCACTGAACCTCTCTACTTTCTCAACCAAAGGAGGCCACATGGACCTAGAACTTACCAACAGGGTATGCAAGGGACATCCTAAGATTATTATAGCCCCAACCAATCTGCTCCTATGCCTTCCTGGGGTCCCCCTGCTCATCCTTCCTGGTCTGTGCCTCCTCCATGGTCTTACCCACCTCAATACCATACTCAACCCACTACTCATTCGTTTCACCCACATGTCTAGCCAGAGCCTCAGTGGAATGCACCTCAATCGAGGTGGAGGCCCCAGTACAACACTACTCCTGCCATTTTGCCTCCACCACCAGCTCAGCCATAACCATTACCTCCTGCTACTCCAAGACAACCCCAAATACTTGCTCAACCGAACTCGAACCCCAACAACCGACAGGCCTAGTAGGTATATACTGGGGAGACAACATGCCCTACCTATGCTGTCGAGATCCAGGAGATCAACCTGCGATCTGGAAAGACTCTTCCGGATCGCCAACCTCCTCCCCCAGAGGACGAGGAAGACAAACAGGAAAGTGAACCAAAAGCCATTCCACCCTTTCCTGAGAGACTAACAGCAACCACACAACCCAACCCAGAAGAGAATGAGCTTCTGGGAGAACTCAAGCAGTTGTGTGTGAAAATACCACTTCTCCAAGCCATCAAAGACGTACCGATATACAACAAATTGGTTAAGGAAAAGTGTTTCACGCACCCAGGCAGGCGAAAAAGAGATGCCTCAACCATCAATGTCATAGGACAACTATCCGATCTTATGTTGGGGCAAGTTATCTGTCCAAAGTATCTGGATCCTGGGAGTCCTGTAGTTGATGTCCACATCAATGGCACCATCATACCCCACACTTCGATTGATTTAGGGGCTGCCATTAATGTGATGACCAGGGATACCATGCTCAAAGTCAACCTTCAGGGTTCCTTAAGAAAGACCTCGACAGTCCTGCAGCTAGCAGATCGCTCCACCGTGACTCCCGAAGGGATTGTGGAGGATGTCTTGGTCTCTGTTGACTCTTGGGAGTACCCTTCAGACTTCTTGGTTCTTCAACCAAAGGCAAAGCTTACTGGATACCCCCTTATTTTGGGAACGCCTTGGTTAGCCACTGCGGATGCTTACATAAGCTGCCGAGCAGGAAACATGACCATCAAAAATGGTCCTATGTCCAAGCAGTTAGTCCTATACCCTCCTGCCCAACCCCTATTAGAGCATGACTTACCACTTTGGTTGGAAGAAGGAGAAGAGGATGAGGTGTACTCTGCACCCTTGTGCACCCTAGAAACCACCAGGGGAGGTCCTCAAACCGAGGATGATTTGATTGAGACCTTGATTCAGAATCCACCTCCTAGTGCATTGTCCTTAGAGAAATTGGTGGAGGATACCCAAGTCAGCACCTTAGTGGACCCTTGTGTGACCAATCCAATCACTCCCAGAGTAAAAAATGTGGAGTTTTGCCCTGAGAGAACGTTAAAAATCAGCTCCTCCCTATCTCCTTCCCAGAAAAAGGAGTTGTGCAGTCCGTTGGCCAGTCATCTAGATGCTTTTTCTTGGAGCTATAAGGAGATGAAAGGAGTCCATCCTTCAGTCTGTACCCATCACATCTACATCAAAGAAGATTGTAAACTGGTCAGGCAACCTTAAAGGAGAATGAATCCAGCCCTTAAGGACATTGTCAAAGAAGAATTGCAAAAATTGTTGGATGCAGGATTCATCTACCCCATCTCGGATAGCGAGTGGGTGTCCCGTATGGTGTTGGTTCCCAAGAAAAATGGGAAGTGGAGAATCTGTGTGGACTACCGAGAACTGAACAAAGCCACCAAGAAAGACCACTTTCCTCTACCCTTCATAGATCAAGTGTTGGATGGACTGGCAGGGAAGAAGTTTTTCTCTTTCTTGGATGGGTTTAGCGGGTATAATCAGATCCAAATCAGCCCAGAAGACCAAGATAAGACCACCTTCACTTGTCCTTGGGGTACCTTTGCTTACCGAGTTCTTCCCTTTGGGCTATGCAACGCTCCTGCCACCTTCCAGAGAGCTGTCTTGAGAATCTTTTCTGAGCTGGTCCATGATTCGGTGGAGATCTATATGGATGACTTCACTCCTTATGGGTCCAACTTCCAGGAAGCATTGTCCAATCTGGGAAAAGTCCTAACCAAGTGCATTGAGATGAACCTGTCCCTTAGTCCTGAAAAATGTGAATTCTTGATGACTGAAGGGACCGTGCTAGGACATACCATTTCTCGCCAAGGGTTACAGGTGGATCCTAACGAAATTGCTCTCATAAAAAAGGTTCCACCCCCTCAGAAGGTAATAGATGTTCGAAGTTTCTTAGGCTTGGCAGGATATTATAGAAGATTCATTAAAGACTTCAGCAAGCTAGCCTCGCCATTGTTTGGCCTCTTAGCAAAAGATGTGGAGTTTAAATGGACTGACGATTGTCAGAGGGCTCTGAATGAATTAAAGGATAAGTTGGTGTCTGCCCCTATCTTGAGAGGTCCAAATTGGGCCCTACCTTTCCACATCCATACTGATGCCTCGAACAAAGCCATAGGGGCAGCCTTAGGACAAGTTGAACAAAAACTTCCATATACCATATACTTTGTCAGCAAAAACTTATCCAAGGCAGAACTGAATTATACTGTAACTGAGAAAGAATTCTTGGCCGTGGTCCATGCCCTGAACAAGTTCCGACACTACATCACTGGATATCAAACATTTGTACATACTGATGTGAATGCTCGTATTATTAGATGGTTTCTTTCATTGCAGCAGTTTGATTTGACTATCGTTGACAAACCAGGTAAAGAAAATGTTGTTGCTGACTTCTTGTCTAGATTGGATTTACCTGCAGGTGAGGATGGAACAGTGGATGACCAGATGCCAGATGAACATCTGTTTGCTATCTCAGTACTCTCTCCATGGTTTGTTGATATAGCAAACTACCTTGTCTCAGCACAGTTCCCTCCGCACCTATGCTCAAAAGAGAAGAGCAGAATCATAAGGAAGAGTGCCTCATTCACTTGGATCGGGGGCAACCTGTTCAAGCTTGGCCCCGATCAGATCTTAAGGCGGTGTGTAAGGGAGGAGGAAGTCTTTGACATCCTCCTAACCTGTCATGACGGGCCTTGTGGAGGAAATTCTGCAGCCAAAAGAACTGCCTTCAAAATTCTACAGGCATGCTACTATTGGCCCACGCTTCATCAAGATGTCAGAAGATATATCAGCCAATGTGACCGATGCCAAAGGATGGGGAAACCGACTCCAACGGACGAAATGCCTCTCCAACCTCAAGTGAATCTTGAGCCATTTGAGAAGTGGGGTATGGATTTTGTGGGTCCTATCAATCCTCCTTCAAGGCAAAGGTCTTACATCATTGTGTGCACAGACTATCTGACAAAGTGGGCAGAAACCAAGGCAATCAAAGCAGCGACAGAAGAAAAGGTGGCTGAGTTTTTAAGAGAAAACATCTTCTACAAATTTGGCTACCTAAGAGAGCTAGTCACCAATCAAGGAAGCCAGTTCACCTCCAACTTAATTGAAGGCCTACTCGCTCATCACAAGATCAAGCATAGTACTTCCACCCCCTATCATCCTCAAGCAAATGGGCAGGTGGAAGTCACCAATAGAGCATTAGAAGGGATCTTGACTAAGGTGGTGAGTAGCAGTAGGAAAGATTGGGCAGATCGCTTGGTTGAGGCCACTTGGGCTTACAACACCACTTGGAAGACCACAACCGGCTTCACACCTTATGGGCTGGTCTATGGGAAGAGAGCTTTGCTGTCAATTGAGTTCGAATACAACACATTAAGGATGGCAGCTCATCTGAACCTAGATCTCAGCCATGCCTAGCAAGAAAGGTTATTGCAGCTGAATGGGTTAGACGAGCACCGAATGCAGGCCCTTCTCCACTCAGAAGTGGTTCAACTTCAGAGGAAGGTATGGCATGACCAGCACCTCAATGAAAAGCAATTCCAACCGGGAGATTGGGCGCTTGTACGATTCCAGACAGAAGGATTTAAGGGAGAAGCTAAGAACAAGATGGCTGGAACCATATGCAGTGTAGAAGTGTAATGACAATGGGTCTGTTCTTATTCAGACCATTGATGAGGAAGCCATCCCCATGCTCGTCAATGGGCATCGACTAAAGATCTACAGGAAACCTCTTTCGAGGCAAGAATTCATCAAAACTGTGGAAAAATCAGTGCTGGTCATAGAGAAGGGTTCTGCCTCTATTTTGGGCATACCCTGAGCAAAAAAAAAAAAAAGGATCCTTGGTTGAAAACCTTTCTGAGGCTCCCAAGGCAGATGGTAGGGGTGAAAACCTCATTGAGGTGCCCCTGCTGTCTTTCTGAAAATTTTTGAATAAAAAAAGACCCTTGGGTGAAAACCTCTCTGAGGCGCTCAAGGCAGATGGTAGGGGTGAAAACCTCATTGAGGCACCCCTGCTGTCTTCAAAAAAAAAAAAAAAAAAAAAAAGAAGAAAAAAAAAACAAACAAAGAAAAAGAAAACAGAAAAGAAGGAAGCAGAAACAGGAAAACAGGCTCAAGATTTGACAATTCATGCAGGTTGCAGGTATTCCATGCAGAAAAGGAGGTCTCTCAACTCAAGGACAAGGGTCCCTACCATGCTACCAGGTGACCTCACCAGCACTCCCTCCAGAAACACCCATCTCTTCCAAGGTCTGGGCATGATTTGGTCATAGTTTAGCCTTCTACAGGAAGCTACAGGACTTTCTATAGGAAGTTCTGTATTTCTACAGGAAAATTCCTGTAGAATCTTTGGATGACCCAGGACCGACTCTGTAGAAGAATGTGAAGCCCGAAGTCCAATCAGGAGGCATGCAACCAATGTTTTTCTCCATCACCCACTGCTGTCACCTCCTTCTACCACCCCTGCTGCCATACAATGGAAATACCTGCACAATCAAACCAGAACGTTGGATTCTCAGAAGAAACAATTCTCAAATGGAATAAAGTACGCGGAGGCCAATGCGCTAAGGCAATCCAAGCACCCTGCAACCGTAACCGTAATTCCACCGTTTCGGCATGCACCCTAGGAGGAGAAACAGCTACACGATATCCTACAGGAATCCTGTAGCAGTTGATCCGGCTAGAGCATACGCCATGAAGGCACCTGCAACTCATAAATTTGGCGCATGCACCATCCGTAGCTAGGCAACCGGTCTCGTAACCAGAAGCAGTCGGCAAGAAGGAGCTCCCGTGCTTGTGCATGAAGCAGCAGCAAGCGGGTCCGTCACCCTCTTCCTAAAGCATGAAAATAACGTCACGGCCGCACAGGTAAGTGCCTCACCTTGTTTCATCAAATTACATGAACAATGCTCTAAAATGTGTGCGAGTATGAAAATGAATGGGTTGAGCAAGTCGGGTAGCCATTCAACTGGCCACCACGACCAGTTCGATGGTCTTGTCTGATCCGAAAAGCGTTGGTTGTGTCAAACAAGACAGGAAATGGACACGTGGGAAGCGTCCAGTCGGAGAGAAGTGGCGATCTAACAGAAAATGGCGGCGGTAGATATGCAGGGAATGATTCGGCGGTCAGGCAGACTTACAGTGGAATGATAGCACGTGACGTCGTCCAACGGGGTGGCGGGGACAGCTCACCCCCGCGCCACGAGTTCCGCAGGGATTCAAATCCACCGGCTAGATCCTGTATGGCACTCCACTCATTTATCCTCAACCGCTTTGCAGTCGAGTAAGCATCCGAAATTTCCTGAAGACTGTTACTCCGAGTCCTCGGCCTGTTCAAACGTCCGGTGGTTGCACAGAAGGCCCAGAACCACTGACGCGCTCTCAAGAACCCGTGCACGACTTCTACAGGAAGCTGTGCTACAGGAAGCTCACTGCTACGGAGGAAATTAAACTATTCAAGTCAAAGGTGGCAAGTTGGAATGAGGTAAGCTTGAACATAGTGCTCCCATGCAATTGGTTCGAAGGGTGGTGAAGTCGATGTCCTAAAAGGGTAGAATTACAGTCTGTGCATGAATTTTCAAGCGTCGTCTTACTTCTGCATGAGAGTTGTCGTCGTAGTGTGTATGCGGGGTTTTTCTACAGGGTTTGGTTCATGATTGAGCCACTGTCAAGGCTCACTTGTAGACAGTCGTGAATTTATCAACTTTGTGCATGATAGAGGCGTAGCTCTGCGCTCTGTCTAAGGAAATCCAAAATGACCATAACAAGGTTTTACCATGCTGGGTGGGTTCATTAGGAAAGAGCCTACAGAATCAAAGAAGCTACGGGAAACCCCTGAGGTGGTAGAACTGTTCTCTCGTGCCCGGTGGATGTCATTCTGTGACAAACTTCAAGGTTATGATGACAAGGTTGCAAAAGAATTCCTGTGAGTTTTGCAGCCAAAGTCAAAAATGCTGGCCGTTGTCAATATCAGAGGTTTGACCCTTAGACTCACCCCACAGTTCATTAGCAGGGTCACTGATCTCCCGATGGGGGTACCTTGGGATAAGAAGGAGAGAAAACTGGGCCAGAAGGCTAAGAAGGAGTTTTTTCTACTGGACGAGCAATTCTCAGAGGACAGAACGGAGTTCGAAGAGCTAGCCTACAACCGCTCTGGAGTGAGGTCAGCCTCCAAATTATGAAATATATCACGTGCGAGGGGCAATTCAGCATTGTGTATGGATACCATTTCCGGCTGCTCACAGAACTTAGGCACCAAATGGACCTACCCTCAGACAAAAAGTTGAGCATTCCTTACTTCCTCCTGCAGTCCATGACTGAATGTGCCACCAAATTAAGAGAGGGAATGCAAGACCAGGTAGCCCATCATGGGCTCATTAAGCTCCTCGTGGAGGATGCAATCCACATGTACACCGTCCCTCTCTCCTGGGAAGCCTTTCGAAATTTGACTAAGGATGATGACATCTGAATTTTGGCTGAGGAGCTCACCTCCTCCAGCAGCGAGGAGAAGGAACCAATTCAAACAGAAAAGAAAGGGAAGGGCCAAGAAACCATGGCCAAAGCACCAAAGAAAGAGCACAAGGGGAAACAAGAGAAACACCAGGCTGCCAAAACAGAGGATGACAAACCCACATTAACACCCAGGGAGAAAAGATTACAGAGTAGGGTGGAAAGGACTGAACAAGTCCATGTCAGTGAAGGCACCTATAAGGCAGCCTCAGCAAAGTCAAAAGACAAAGCACCCTTAGCCAAGCAGGCTAAAACGGTGCCATCTGTGTCTAAAGGAAAATTAAAAATGGCTTCTATAGGAATCCAGAAATCAGCCACTGCAGGGCTTTCTACAGGAAGCCCTGAGAAAGGAAAACAGAGGGGGAAGACGGCCGAAATCCTTGCTAGGGAGGCAGCAGCTGTGTTGGCCACCCTAAGTACCCCTCCCAAGCCAAAGGAAAAACGAAAGAGGGAGACCCCTCTGTATTTCAAAGCAAGGAGAAGTGTAAGAATCAAAACAGGCAGGCCCCAACCTCCATCCAGCGACCCAATTACCATAGAAGACACCCCTACCTCACCAAGGGAGAGGTCCCCCTCAAAAATATCAGTCAGTTATGAGCGAGGGAGCCCGAAGATAACTGCCTGGAAGGAGAGAATGGAAAGGTTAGCTTCAAAAACCCCTCTACAGGATGTTGAGGCCGTTCTACAGGAAACATTAGCCAGGCTCAAGGAGACCGAGAGGATGGAGGGAGAGGCAGCCACATCACCACCAAGAAGGGGTAGAGCCACAGAGGGAAGAAGAGGTAGAGCATATTCCAGAACCTAGTCCCTAGCCAAGCTTGAGCTCTTATTATAACTTTTTTGAGGTTGGAAAAATTATACCACAGAAATTCACGGTGCCGCTTTTCTTTGCATTAGAGGAAGAAAGAGTGAGAACCCACACATGGATGAGGATAGCTAAATCTAAAGGAGTAGCAGATATAGGCCCCTTGGAGGAACAACTTAAGGAGGCAAGAAGAGAATTAGCTATGGCAAAACACGTGGGAAACTGCCAGCGGGTATTTCTACAGGAAGAGAATGAGAAACTCAAACTGCAGCTACAGGAACAGAGGAAAGAAAGGGGCACAACATCAGAGGACACTACAACAGAACCTCAAGGCAGAGAAGGAATGCAAGTTGGTCTTGGGGAGCTAAACCAACATCTACAGGAAAGGGAATTGCAAGCACAAATCGAGATACAAGCTCTCAAACAGCAGTTGCAACAAAAAGAGGCACAACTGGCCTGCATGGCCAGTTGGGCCATGGATGCTCTACAATGTAGACAACCGGCCAAATCTTATGGCCTATACCTATGGGACCAGTGGCTGCAATTCCAAATTAATGCATTGGCACAGAGGGGTATCTCCCAAATCTAAGACCCCTAGCAGTTCACAGATTTATGCAATAGCAGTTCAACAGAGGACAAGGCCAAGCTATCAGAGTTATATCTCCAATGGCCCTTCCTAATGTAACTTCATGGGATCCCAACACAGGCATGGGAGATATGCAATTGATGGCATTTTCCTCATGGTTCAACCATGAAGAAAAGAGAGCAGCAGAGGTCAAAGAGGTCATGAACCGAGAGTTACATGAACCACTGCTGATTAGAGCAGAGCCAGGGGACCCCACTGCATTGATATCAACCCACCAACACTTAGCAACCGACTCTCAGGCTTTATTGAAATACATGGATCAGCAGGCTCAGGCCATAGCACATTTCGAGGATATGGAGCGATTATTAGGGGACAATTATGTTCATGTTTGCACCCGCCGGTGGAACACCTTGTCCCATAGCCTCAAAATTAGGGAATATCACACTCCAACTCGAATGAGGGAAGCTCTAGTACGGGTGCCCCTCTACAAGAAGTCCATACAGAACCTCCAAGCCAGTTGGATTGGCCTCAAGCTAAGCCCACCTTTGCTTTTGGGATTGATGGAAGGCAGCACAGAGAAAGAAGAGCATAAGCAGTGGGAAGAGGTGGAAAGGAAGGCTGGGTTCCATGGCAGTGAGGAGGATACTACTTTAGAAGCCTAGGATGTGAGAGTGGCAGTGAAAGCGATGAAGGACGAGGAGCTGGATTAGTTGCTCAGGGATGAGCAATCATTTTAGTAGGGGGGTGATGATGAGCCCCAAATTTGGTAACATTTTGGGCTCATTTGGCCTAACTACCTTTGCTCAATCCTTCATTTTTCATAACTTCTGCATCATTTTTTAGTATGTTTATGTCATTTGTACGAATAAGGGTAGTCACTATTCCTAGGTGGCTAACACGTGCTCATTTCAGGATTTTTTGACACATGTGGAGTAAAACCAAGCAGACAAGGGCTAGGAGACAGCCAAGCTTGGGTTGAGGATTCATAGGGGGGTTGTCTATGGCATTAAATAGCCTTCCTCGAGATCTTCAGCCCCAACTCCGAGCTCCAAAGGCCACCAAAACCGGATCTAGAAGGCAGCCAAACAACTTTTGTGGAAGCAGCTGTTCACTCCCAGTTTGGTCAGCCAAGTCCCATGGATTTAGGAGGCCAGCTAGGGCCTCGTGGTGTATAAATGTGAGGGCTTCAGCCTTCGAGAGGGACTTTTTGAAAAACTTTTGCACATTCTGCACTACAAGCTGCTAGCTCTGTTTTGTTCTTTTGTAGCCATTATTGGCATGACCCTTGACTTATGATTATTATTTTTTAATGTGAAGCAGTCAGATTTGATATCAGCTCTGAGTTTTTTTGAGGAGCCATAGCTCTCGGGGTTGGGCCCAACCTGAGAGCCTAGGGCCTCCTTCTTTGTATTGATATCTTTCCTTTCAGCATTATGATTTTCCTTGTATGCATTTGAAACACAGTTTGTTGAGCTAGATCTCGTTGTGTGGTTAAAATAGGTTATTGTTGAATAATAGAGTTGCTTCAGATGTCTAGAATAGATTAATGAGATAAGAATTGATAAAAGCTTCATAAAAGGATTGCCTGCACTCTCATTTCGACCTCTTTCTAGGGGCTGGAATTGCAGACAGTGCTGCCCAACAAAAACACTAGTTTGCTTACCCATGCAATCTTTGGTGCAATGTTTTCATTTGTAGGAGTTATTCATGCGTTCAGACCTCTTGGAATGTTTCTTTGCTTCAGTACTGTACATGGTTCTCTTTAGAAATAACGCTGATGTTCAGTGGTTTCATTGACAGTTAGGATAGACTGGTTAATATTTTGATTGTGTGCAGGACGTGGTTGATTTGGTTAAGTATCCACTGTGTTGTGCATCTCCATCACTCTCTCGTCCATCTAAGCTTCGTCCAGGCCAACTACTCCCTCTCCAAGTTAGGTCCCTCGTCTCACAACTACTTTTCTACCCACGTAACCCTACCTTCTTGCTCTTCCATTGCCTCAGCCTTCCTTAAGACAAGTTAGCTTCCCACACCCTCTCATCACTTCACCCTTCGGTCACCGAGTCATTTCAGACCCCTACCCTACCTCCCTATCCATTCATGAATCCTCTTTCACTCACCCATCATCCAAAATCCAACCTTAGAACATCCTGTAGAAATTCTGAACATCCTGTAGAAATTCTGAACATCCTGTAGAAATTCCTGAAACATCCTATAGAACCCCTGCAGACTTCCTGTAGAAGCTCACAAATGAGGCTTCTTGGTAGCCAAACTTTGTGAGACTCTCCAGAAGGGTTTTAGGGACTGCTTAGACCCCTGCCGAACCTTCCCAACCTTTTCCAAGCCTTTTTCCTCCTTGATTCGCCCTTGCACAGTGAAAAGCCAGTTAAAAGCATCTGCATGATAACTCAAATAACTTATTCAAAAATACAAAAAGATATGTTCCTCAGATAGGGACAACATAGGCATGTGCATTTTGCCTTTGTAGGAGTAATGGCATCTTTTTCAATAGTTCGCATCTTCTCCTATGCATTAGTAGGACTAGCTGGTAACATTAGGGTTTGCTAGGGTTTTTGCTACTTTTTGGCTTTTAGTTTCTTTCTGCAAGTAGATCAGTTCTTTTGAGTTAGCTTCCATCTATCAGTTAAAAAGCTTCTTCTAAGAGCCCATATAAGTTGGCTTAAGCCCCTAGCGGACTTGTGCCAACTGACCAAGTGACAGCTGCAGCAAGAGCTAGTACTTGTGCATACAGCACCGTCGCTTCCAAGTTTGTTACGAACTACTGGGTTGATAAAAGTAAAGAAGGGAGTCCCAGGAGTTGCAGCATTATTGCTGCAATACTGGAGCCCAACACTAGACACTTGTGAAATTTGAATATCTTAAGATCTGAAAGTTTGGGTGATTGGTTTTAAAGGCTAGATCTTAATCAAGGAGAAAATTTAAGGCAAATCTATTGATAAGTTGTGATCTCTCGGGTGCATGATCAGATCTGTGGATCTGACTGACTATGGCACATTGGAGGACTCTTAATTTGGCCCTAATCAGAGGTTTGCAGGCGATCGATGGCATGAGTACGGGGGTACGCAGCACAGTAGAAGGCACAGTGTGGGGGTACACAGCGCAGCAGAAGGCGCAGTGTGAGATACGCAGCTCAGGAGAAGGCGCAGTGCGGAGGTATGCAGGGAAACAGAAGAACAAGTCGCAGAGGTACGCTATCAGGCGGTAGTGCAGGTGCGGATCTGAGCATAGGTATGCAGGGCAATAGAAGAAGTGGTGCAGAGATACGCAGAGCAGTAGACCGACCAGGTGTGGATATGCGTAGTTTAGACACAGAAGAGCTGCGGGTATTCGCATGCCACTATTGGTGAAGTTGCAGACCTATCTTGAAACATTTGTTGGCTATCTTTTATCTATTGCTGCAGAGTTCTGGGTTTAGATTTCTGGTATTACTTTTCTATTTACAGCATTCTGAGAAGTTGGGTGATTCATTGGTTGATTGTATAAGGAGATTGGGTGATTTTTATGTACTTGATATTCTTGGATCCAGTTTGAAAATTAATGAAACGTGGTCCCTAAAGAAGTAAAAGAGCAAGGGGATTGTAGCTACCTTCTAAGAGAGACTGGAAAATGAGAGAGAGTTGTAACTCTCTGCAGGTTGTAGCCTGTGTACTGGTAAAGGACTGCACCAATAAAAAATCCTTGTAAAAGAAGTTTCTAATTGAAAGAAGATAGAGACATATTGCAGTAGGTGGTTTTCACCCACATTGGGTTTCCACCTTATATCTGGTGTTCTTTGGTGTGCTCATCTATTTTTCTTGTTCTTGTTCATTATTATATGGCACTGACTTACAAATTAATGATCAATATCTAAAGAATAAATTAAAGTATAAATCTGGAAGGCATATTGAAAAGAATTTGATAATACTGATTCAGCCCCCCCAGTATTATTTCCAACAATTTCTTCCCTTGAAACTTCGCACCCTTTTCCATCCTTTTTCCAACTCTTTTTTGACTTTGTACTTCCCAACTTCTTCCTTTTAGATATCAAATTATGAGAGAGAGAGAGAGAGAGAGAGAGAGAGAGAGAGAGAGAGTGGGTTGCTTCAAATGAATTCAAGTTTCTTTGTATATACAACCTTCTAGTGAGGTCGAATTGTCCTTCTTGAAGCTGACTTGATATTCTTAAGTCTCAGTTGGTGTGGAGGTGACAAATATTTTATTTGACTCAATATTAATTATTTTTACATGATTCAAATGCCCAAGAAGGGTATATTTAAATGGACAATGACTTTAATGACTCAGAATAAAGCCTAGAAGTACTGAATGGGGAAATTGACCTAAAACATGATCATCCAAGCATGAAACCCATGCTTTAATAAGTCATAATAATAATAATAAATATATTCTTTATTCTTTTTATAAATGCATTTCATTGTGACGCAAATACATTTATGAAGATTGAACCTAGTTACATATTTCAATAGTCCATTGGTGGTAGTCTTTATTTTCTAACCTTCATTGATGATTATAACATGAAGTATGGGTTTATTTTCTGAAAAATAAATCAGATACATTCTCAAGGTTCAAGTCATTCAAAGTAGAAGCAAAAAAGTGGAAAGACTTTAAAAGTCCTCAAGTTAGACAGAGGAGGAGAATATAATTCCAATGACTTTGTTTTTTTCTTACAACAAGGAATCATAATGCATAACATAATAAGATATACTCCACAACAAAATGGAATAGAAAAAGGAAAAATCAATCAATCATGAACATGGCCAGATGTTTGCTTCGTGAGAAGTCTTCAAATGACTATTGGGTTGAAGCAATTTCGATAGAAGTGTATGTTCTCAATAGATATCCAACAGCCAGTATCCAAGATGCAGTACCTCAAGAAGCATGGGATGGTAAGAAGGTGAATGTATCACATTTTAAATTTTTTGGAGTAGTAGCTTTTCAAATGTTCCTGAGAAGCTAAGAAAAAAGATTGATGATATGGGTGAAATATGTATTTTCATCAGCTATTGAGAATTCAAAGGCCTACATACTTTGCAATCCAATTATCAAGAAGTTTAGTTTAAGCAAAGATGTTAAATTGTTTGAAAATAAATCTTGCTTTGATCATGTTGATGAAGACTCAAATAAGTTTTTTTATCCACCAAATCGACAAGATTGTCAGTTCAAGAAGAGCCATACCACTCTGAAAATGGTACATCTTCAAGCACTGAGTCCACTGATCATTCAACATCTTAAAAAGACAATCATAAAACAAGAAGCATTAGAGAAATATATGAGCAAGAGCATGAGTCTGATTAGTAGAATATATTTTTCTTTCTTTCATATCAACTAACCCATTTGAAAGAAGAAATTAAAGAAAAGAATTGGGTTGATGCAATTAACCAAGATATTTCTACCATAGAGAAGAACCAAACTTGGGAATTATTTGATCTCCCAAGGGGAAAAACTAGAATTGTTGTAAAACGGTTATAGAAGACCAAGTTAAATGAAAAAGGAAAGATTGTGAAACATAAGGCAAGGTTCGTTTCCAAAGGATTATCACAACAACTTGGTGGTGTCGACTATGGTGAAACCTTTGCTCCAATAATAAGGTTAGACATTGTCACAGTCATTTTCTCCACAAAATATCGACACAAATGGAAAGTATATCAAATTGGTGTAAAATATGCTTTCCTAAATGGTATATTGTGGGAAGAAATTTATCTAGAGCAACCTCCTCATTTTGAAGTTCCATGATAGGAGCATAAGGTATATAGATTGATGAAATATTTGTATGGTTTGATGCAAGCTCCAAGAGCTTGGTACAATCACATCCACACCTATCTCATCAAAAGTGGTTTTTGCAGAAGGAGTCATGAACCTGTTATGCTCCTATACCAATAGGTGTCATATTTCATGATTGACTTGATGAGCTATGAATATGTTCATACCTTTACTTGTTGCAAAGGTTTTCCATATTTAAAAAAAAAAAACAAAAAAATTAAAAAATGTAAAGAGGGTATACCCTAAAATAAAAATCAAAGGGTGAAAAGAATAAAAGATAGTCAAAAAAGTGAAGAAAATGAACCCCACCAAAAGAAAGACCAAGGAAAGTGTGCAAGTGTAAATGCCACTACTTTTTACTCTTATGTAATAGACAAAATTGTGTGCAATTTGTAATTCTGCCACAATTGATGAACAATCAAACAACTTAAGCTTGGCTAGTTCATATTTGAATTTTATGTTTTAGAGATAGAGAATAAAATTTGACCAAACTATTTAATCTTGGCAGATAATTAGAGAGGTAGAGTGAATAAAAGGAGCTCAACAGTTTAATTTGAGCCCCTGAGTGTAATAAGGTTATCTAACTTAGATAGATTTCTACATGTAAAAGAAAAAAAATGTGATAATGGGTTGTCAATTTAAGTGCACCCAAATAAAGAAGAAAAAAATATTAGGTTGAAGTGGGTAGGGTAGGTAAATGATGTTGCAGAATTACTTGGGATGGATAATGATTCTAAATGTGTTAAATCTCTACTTTCATGACAAGTGCAAGGCAGACATTACATTGGAAGCATTTCAAGCAATACAAGGTTAATTTATTAACTCCCCTTCTCATCTTTCCCTAATTTTCACTAATTCCCCCTATGTACTAAGGCATTTGAAAATTAAAGGGCCTCAGAGCATTTCTCTGACTTCTAGAGGGACTGGACCCTCGACACAATAATTTAAAAGGCCTAAATACTTAAAATCATCCATAAAGTCATTTATTTACTTTCATAAGTCTTTTCCCTAAGTAAAATCCTATTTTACTTAGGAAAATTAAAACATTTCCCATAAAACCCTCATTTCTCACTTAGCCTAAGTTTTAAATATATACATGAAATGTTTAGACTTAGCGCTCTTTTCATTCATTTGGTCATATTAATTTTTAACTTTTATTATATAATTCTCAAATAAAAGAAAAACTACCCAATCTCGTATTATTGTAAATATATTAAAAAACCCAAAAGTCTATATATCCCACCCCGATGGTTAATTATAACTATAATACGTTTTAAACTGGGATTAACTAGTTAATATGTAACTAATTAAGAGCCTGATGCCGCCATCATTTAATGAGGATTAATTAGTCATCTGGACTAATTAATAAGTCTCCCAGCCAATCATATCGCCCCCGATATAATTAATTAATACTTAATTATGTTGGACCCACCGTTGTTAAACCCCGCCATATCATGCCTCCCTTCAGCCGTCCGATCATGCTCTCTAGATCCAACGACCTTAATCAATATCGTGCACCCCTCAGTGACCACGTGCTAACGCGCAATCATTAAGTGGTTTTCCCCCGTACCTTCGCCACGCGTCAAGCGATCTATGGAATCGTTGGTCCTAGACTAAATACCACTCGTCCCCAAAAGCAGTGCGATAAAACCACTTACCTCTTTCCATATGTGACAAAACGTCAGTTCATTCTCCATTGATGCCATCCGCTCGAAATTCCAAAAACCCAGCCAACCTTGACTTTGCTAATAAAACAAGTGAATGCCAATTTCTTTGTATTTTATTGTATATCAGTGTTCCCATGCAAAGAACATCGAGGTAAACTGTTGAACATTTCCAACCGCCACCTTGCCAAGAAATTTGCAACCGAACCAGTCCAGAACTTGTCAGCAATTGCCTGTACCTTTTTCTGCACTGTTCACTCCCCGAACATAGGTATTTATCCAATTTCCACCAAAACCCTGCAAATTCACATTTTACACTATAATTCTGCATAAAAGACCAAAATTCACTGCAACTTCAGTCTTTATTCCACCATATAAATTCCCAGACCTGTGAATTTGCCCATTTTTCACTAAAAACCAAATTCCTTTATGAATCCACAAGAACTAGAAATGGAAACCCCTGTGGCTATGTCTGTTGTACCCATGAATGCCCCTCATAAAGATTTAGATTATTTTCCTACTGCAGATAAAGACTTTCAGATAAAAGACTTATTCACTGATAAAAACCACCTTAAAGTCTTTTGCCAAAGTAGGGATAACTATCTAAATGGATTTGACGTCTTGGGACTATGGGAATCCAACCTTCCCATGTATTTTCTCCCCTCAGTCCATGTTTTTCCTTATATAATCCATCATTGCTAGGCCAATTATGACCCTAACCTTAGAGCAGTTACGTCGCCAAGCCAAACAATCCTCTTTCTAATAATTGCTCAATCCATCAACGAAATGTTGCAATTCCACTCTAGTCAAGCTCTCACCCCCATTTTCATGCGATATTTTCTTGAGAAATCCACTCAATTGTCCTAGTCATAACTGAAATGTATTTGTCAAACTTTCATGTCACCAAAGCATCAGCCTGATGGCCCACCTCCTTCCATGCAAAATTTCTTCACAGGTATGGGCCAACTCATAATTGATATGACATCTTTGATCATGGGATTCAACACTAGTGAGTATGTTGATGAGATTACCATTGTTTTGTTGTCAATTTTCACTCCTGGACAACCCCCTGCCATCAAATAAGACTATGCTTCCTACATTGCTAATAAGATTCATGAGTAGTTCTTAAGACTGGACAATGAAGGAGTTTTCAAATATACCACTTTCATATATCATATTATGTTGTATTACCAGTCAGAAAACTTTCCATTCCCTGTCATGAAACTTGACACCAGAGGAAATCCTAGGTATGTAATCTTCTGGTTTGCAGTCTTCCATAGCTCTTTTGAAACCCCTTATTCCTACAATGAATTCATTGACCTATTTGTTCACCCAAAACCCACCTTATTGACAAGAGTTTCCCCTCCTAGGATCAATGGTGATATGAAGAAAATCCTCTAGCTCTCCAAGAAACACAGGATAGGTGATTTGTACCTATACAAGAACCATACAGAATTCAGGATCTATGGGTGTGAGATATGCCCTTTTAAGCTACCAAAGTATGTTCCAGTGAGGCTCTTTTCATTGGAATATTTCCGGCAAATGATAAAGTCAAACTTGGTCCATTTTTATAATGCGAAAAAGAAAGCTCAGCTTAGAATCAAGAATCAGTTAGGCCCTTTTGTCTGTAACAATAGGGAAGCATGGAAAGAAGTAGAAAGAATTTTAAAAGATCATCTTAAGTTGCAAAAGAGTTTTGGGTAGGTACCATATGACCCTAATAGCTTTATATGTGATAGAATAACTAAGAACAAATTGTCACCATACATTCACCATAGGATTCCAGAGATTTAACAATTCGCAAATATGGATGAATGGGTGGAAGGCAAGTAGAAAAAGATAGTGAACAGGTCAATACTGAAAATGTTATGAGAGATCTTGAGAAAACACTTGACCTGGATTCTTTTGGGTAGGTACAGAGGTCAGGGAGTGGTCCCTTCTCAGCTAGAACCTCTCAACAACATTCACAAGAAATCAACACACCAACCACAGGAACATCCAAAGGCAAGGAAAAAGAGACCAGTACACAGGCCACTGAGCAATACAAAATGTCAAAATATCCTGAGACTTCCAAAGAATAGGCCCAAATACACACTCCTCCCACTCAGGGCAACGTGGGAGAGCCTCTGATTCTACAAACTCCTCTAAATGAGGAAATAAATAAAAAGAGAGACAGGGAAAGAGCTACCCCTGCCAATATAACTTTAGGAAAACCTGTTACCAACAGGAAAAGACTAAATCCCCTTTCAGAGGAAGAATTTGTTGAAGAAATCACTGATAGTCAGAGGAGAGAAGGAGTAGACAACAATCAAACTTTTGCAGTAGGGGGGACATCTACAAGCTCATAGAGAAAGGAGTTAGAGAGACAACAAAGTGCAATGGTGTCATCTTTCAGACCACTAGTAAAGGAAACTTCAGATATCAAAGAGACATTTATTGACATAAAAGCCAGAAATGATCCACTAAGACTTCAAGTCTAAAATCAATTTTTGAAAGTGGTTCCCTCAAATCATAACAGATTGATGTCAGCCTATGACATCAAGGAAGGTAAGATGATCATGAGCTATTTCAAACCTAAAGTGCAACAACCCCAAACAACAACAGATTATCTTAGAACAAATTTTGAATCATGGCAAAGGATTTTCATCCTTTGGATCAGATTGAGCTACATAAACAAATTGCAGAAATGATTTATTCCACATTGACTAGCAAGGCTATGATGGCCCAGAGGCTGGAAAATTCTTTGGATAACACAACTGCCCAACTACATTTGGAGAAAGCTTCCTCCTAGGCCAAATATAATAGAATAAAGTCTTTAGAAGAAATCATTATTGGATTGGATCATGATCCCAAAGATGTAAAGGCTACAGAAGCCTTCATCAAAAAGAAAGATGAAGATATTGCTACCCTCAGAAAGCAACTAAAGCTACCACCTTCAAGGCATCCACAGAATGCTGAGATTATAAAGCAAAAATTTGAAGAAGAGCTGATGGATTTGCTCTTAAAACTTAATGGAAGATTGAATGAGACTGAGAAAGAACTTGAAAAAGCATTGAAGGAAAAGCGCCGAGAGTCGACTTCTCAGCCTCCTAATGTGATACCAATGGTCTCAACAATAGTCCCTTCAACCCTTGGAGTAGCTCAGGCACCAAACATTCCAGTGGTCACTGCAGAGATGGTCACAGGCACAACAACAACAGGAATAGCTGGAGTAGCACAGGATAGTACTGTCAATCTGAGCACAGAAGAACTAATAAAATCAATGGAGGATGTGAAACTACAAGTTTCAGAGCTTAAAAAGGTACAAGAACAGTATGCCAACTTGAAACAGAGGTATGATCTCTCAGAGATAAATGTTGTAGAAAAGACAAGAGAGATCAAAGGGTTAGAAAACCTAGTGAAATCATTAGAAAAGGATCTCACATTTCATAAACCTCTGACAGAAATCAAGAACATTATTTGGGCCAACATCACTCAATCAATAAATGATGTTTAGCCAGCAATTCAAATAATTTTTGAACAAATTAATTTAGTGAAGCTAGCTCAAGAAGAAATTCAGAAGGCAAGGGAAGAGTTAGGAAAAATGTCTGAGGAAGCTAGCAGGCTTATATAGTTTTTGAATACCAGGAACAAGTACCAGATGAAGAGCTGGGCATTCAAGATAGAACAGGCACAATTTGGAAGTCAAAAGGGTTCTTACTAAAAGAACTTTGATGGAAAACTTAGAAAGAAGATGCCATGACATGCAAGAAGAAATTAATTCTTTCATGAAGAGATTTGACATTTTGTAGAGTAAAGGGTTGCCAAGTCCTTCAGTTATTCATGATAAACTAATGAGTCATAAAGACTATGTGGAGAAATTGAATAAGTATGTAGGCAACCAAGAAGGTCCATCAACGAGTACGTCAACAACAAAAGCATTGCCTACAGGCAAAGTTCTCTATGACAATCTAGAGGACTTGTTCTTTGTCAAGCATGAGATAAAGCACTTGTTTCCAATTCAGTCTACCTTTTTCAGGTACACAAAAACTGATGAGAACCTAAGAAAGCTTCAAAAAACCAGAATACCAGAAGCACAGTGGTGGGAAGAAATGTTAGACATTTTGTAAAATTATCCTAGGTAAAATGTAAATTTTGGTTATTTACTGCAACAAGTAATGGTAAAGAAGATAAATAGAGATTAAACAGGTCGAAGTGTATCAGAATAGGTAAAGAGTATCAGTGAAAATAGGGCATCCAACACACAGTTACTGAAGAAGACAACAACAAGCCAAATCATAGAGCTTGCCTCCAACACATTCACAAGAATAGGAACAACACAACATCAGTTTACCTTTTCTCCTATCTACGAGACCATTTGTCTCTATTTTTTTGTAATTCATTCATAATCATGCTAGAATATATCTCACTCTGTTATGAGATATTTTTTGTAAAATTTTTGTATAAATGCTCCCTCAATTGGACTATAGAGGGTGGATTCCTAGACATTGTTGTAAGACTGATCATTTTGGAATAAAGTGTTGTTGGACAAAATTTTGTATGGCTAGCTGGATAAAGAATTGATCCAAATGACTTTTCACAAATTTCTTGAGGCAGGCACCGTATCAATAAGTTTTCTATATCTCATGTTTTAAAGTTTTCCTTGTTTATTATGTCATTTGTGTTTCATATCTGAATGATAAATGAAAAAGAATAATTCAGAAAGTGCTTAAGTACAATCTGTTTTCAATCGTTGTTATTCTTAATGTTTTCCTCTGAATTAGGATAAACAGTGAATTCTTAATTGCTCATGTTTCCTAGTTTATTCACTTTGATTATTTAGTAAAGAATTCTTAAATGCTCTTTATTAGTAATCATTCAAGTTCCCTCTTTCGAATGTGTTGAAGGATTCTTAACTGCCCTTCACCCATGTTGAATCCATTCCATCTATTTTAAGGCTTTATTTGCTCCTTGTTTGACTATCTTGCCCTGTGAAACCATCCCTTGTTAAGAAACCAAAGCCAGTTAAGCCATCTTCTTTGACTCCATTAGCCCAATGGATTAAACTAATCAGTCCTACCTTTGCTATTGAATTTCACCGCCAAATACAATCAAAACCCCTAAACTTTCATAACTAGCCTAATATCTTTCAAAAAAAAGCTAAAACTTAAAGAGATTTCCCTCTCTGGGTACAGATTGGCTAGATTCTGTACCGAAAAGATTGGTTTGTGGTTACCTCGAAACCCTTTCCTCTTCCCAATAACTTCAAGGAAAATCGAGTGATAACAGAACCAACTTTGTATACCAAAAATCATGAAGGTAAAATTCTTATCGTATGCCTTTATGTAGATGATCTTCTTTATACAAGAAGTATGATGTTAGAAGATTTCAAAGTATCAATGCAATAGAGTTTGATATGACTGAGCTAGGGGTCGTGAAATACTTCTTAGGCATTGAAATTCAACAATATGCTAATGGCATTTTTTTTGGTCAACAAAAATATGCCACTAACATCATCCAAAACTTTAGAATGACCAATTGCAAACTAGCTGATACACTAATTTCTCAAGGCAAGTTGAGTGAAGAAGATGTAGCACCACTAGTTTATCCCACATTGTATACAAGTCTAGATGGTAGTTTATTATATTTCACTGCAACTAGATGTGATATCATGTTTGCTACTTTTTTTGTATCTAGGTTTATGCAATCACCTAATATTTGTCATTGGAAGGGTACAAAAAGGATCTTAAGGTATATTGCAGGGACCATAGACTATGCTTTTCTCTATACATGTTCTGAAAATTGTTCACTTTCAGGTTATATAGACAATGATTACGTAGGGAGTTTAGATGATCACAAAAGCACCTCGAGGTATGCTTTTCATCTTGGAACCAATCTAATTTCATGGGCATCAAAGAAACATTCAATCATTTCAATATCTTCTGCAAAGGTAGAATGTGTAGCATCAAATTCAGTAGCTTGTCAAGTAGTGTGCTTGATAATATTATTGAAATATATTTCAAATGTTGAGAATGAGCCAACTCCTATTTATTGTGACAATAGTTTAGGAATTTCTTTATCAAAAATTCTTTTTATCACAAAAAGACCAAGCACATTGACATGAGTTTTCATTTCATCCGTGGGCTTGTCAATGATGGGGACATAGTAATTTCTTTTTATGGTTCCAAAGATTAACTTGCAGATATTTTCACAAATCCATTGGGAAAAAATGTATTTGAATTTCAAAGTGAGCAATTAGGCATTTTAAATACCTTTAATTGTAACAATTGAGATTAGGAGAGTATGTATAGATATTAATGTCACGGTCTACTAGGTGTCATAGAAAATTCAATTTTACTTTAGTTTAGTCGAGTTTCACTCTAGTAATTTATTGTTGATGTTATCTATGTATTATATTTAACTATTTTGAATATTGAGAAGAGAAATCTCTGCTCCACGATTTTTGTTCATTCTTTGTCAAGCATGACATCAAAGGAAAATGTGTTGGGTGTGGAGCCTGATTATCTTATGTATTCAAAGGTATCACCGCATTGGACCCCAGTTTGAAATGGGGCGGCAACGCCGGCCGTAAAATATTCGCTGTAGGGGGGGGGTCAGGGGTGGGTGGCTGTGACCTTTTGGGAGCCCCTCCCTAGCGGGGGGATAGGGGAAACACTCCAAAAGCTAAGAATAGATGTAAAATTACCTTGTAAAATGTTGTAATTTCGTATTCAATTTGGCCCATTCATTAGGCAGAGATCTGACAGTAGAAGTTATGTTTAATTTAGGGCTTTTTGCCCTAGAAGGCAACCCCTCGATATATATGAGGGAATTGTATTGTGTCTGTGTATATCTATATTCTGATTGAGGAAGAGAGAGGAGATTGAGAGCAAAGAGGGAGTTATAGTGGATCTGCTGTAGGTTGTATCTCTTCAATTTGCTGCATAATATAAAAAGAAGGACTGCCTGTTTCTTTGTGGACGTTGCCCAAACTGGGTGAACCACGTATATCTTTGTCTCTCTTGTTTTATGTGTTTTCTGTGTTTATATTTCTGCAATAATTTATGTATTTCATTGCTCTGTAATATATAATTCTCTAATAATTGGTATCAGATCCAAAGGTTTTTTTGGCTGATAAACTCGTAAGTGAGAAGGGTTCCTGGTTCGAGTGGGAGCAATGGTGGAAGATGGTAGGTTTAGGGTCGAAAAATTTAATGGCCAAAACTACTAGCTATGGAAGATGCATATGGAGATTATTTGTACTAGAGAAATTTGTACCAACCATTGAGTGGAAAGACAAAGAAGCCGATGAGTATGACAGACACAAAATGGGATATTCTTGACAGAAAAGCACTTGGAACAATACGGCTATGCCTAGTGGCGTCAGTAGCATTTAATATTTCAAAGGAAACAACAACAGAGGGTTTAACATTGGCCAAACTATATGAAAAACCCTTGGCCTCAAATAAGGTATTCCTTATGAAGCGTTTATTTAATATGAATATGTCAGAAGGTGGATTTGTTACTAATCATTTAAATGAATTTAATACAGTTACTAGTCAGTTAATTTTTGTAGGAGTAAATTTTGATGATGAAGTTAGGGCTCTGTTATTTCTGTGCTCATTGCTAGAAATTTGGAATGGTTTAGTTATGGCCATTAGTAACTCTGTGTCTGGATCTAGTACTTTAAAGTTTGATGATGTTGTTGGTGCAATCCTTAGCGAGGAAATGCGACGGAAAAGCTCTAGTGAGACATCAAGTAATGCCTTTGACTGCAGAGACTAGGGGAAGAAAAATGGAAAGAGGAAAGAGCCCTGGATATTGTAGTAAGTCAAGAAAAGGCAGATCTAAGTCTAGATTGGGGATAGTGTGCTGGAAATGTGGGAAGAAAGGACACCTGAAGAAAGACTCTAAGTATCTAAAGGGAAAAGAAGGAGATGCACAACAAGAAACTAATCATGAAGAGAATTTAACAGGTGATGTGTTGCAAGATGCTTTGATTCTTTCTTTAAAAAATATTATTGATACCTGGGTGGTAGATTCAGGGGCCTCATTCCATGCCACACTTGATCGGAAACATTTTTATGATTATGTTCAAGGACATTTTGGACAGGTTCGATTGGGTGATGATAAACCCTGTAAAATCATTGGAATGGGTACAGTTTTCCTAAAACAACAAAATGGAAATTAGTGGCTATTGAAGGAGGTAAGGCATGTTCTAGATTTGAAGAAAAATCTGATTTCAACAGGGTAATTGGGAGGTGAAGGTTGCGTAACTACTTTCACAGATAAAACCTGGAAGTTCACTAAACGATCCCTAGTAATAGTGAAAGGAGGAAAGATTGGTACATTGTATTTATGCTATGTTATTTATAATTTTGTTAATGCTTTAACCTCTACAAGATAAGATACAGAATTATGGCATCATAGGATCGGTCACATGAGTGAGAAGGGGATGCAGATTATTCACTCAAGAAATTTTTTTCTAGGTTTGAAGCATGTTGTTTTAAAATTTTGTGAGAATTGTGTTTATGGAAAACAGAAGAGAGTTAGATTCCTCAGAGTTGGGAAAGAAAGAAGAGAAAAAGATTAGAGCTTGTGCATACAGATGTATGGGGACCTGCTAAGGTATCATCTCTTGGTGGATCTCGTTATTATGTTACTTTTATTGGTGATGCAACTAGAAAAACCTAGATCTATTGTATTAGAAATAAATTTGATAGATTTGATACTTTCAAGAAATGGAAAGATTTGGTTGAAAATGAGATCGGAAAAATGGTTGAAGTGTCTCAGATCAGACAATGGAGGTGAATATAGTAGAAAAGAGTTTGATAGGTATTGTTATGAGAATGGAATTTGCAGAGAGAAGACAGTTCTAGGAACACCACAAGAAAATGGTGTGCCAGAAAGGATGAACATGACAATCATGGAGCGTGCAAGGTGCATGAGATTGCAGGTAAGATTGCCTTTAAAATTTTGGGCAGATGCTATAGATACTACTATTTATCTAATAAATAGAGGGCCTTCAAGTTCCTTGGATGGTGGTATTCTAGATGAGGCATGGACAAGTAAAAGGGTAAACTACTCTTTTTTAAATACTTTTCATTGTGAATCCTTTGTCCACATTAATAAAGAAAATAAAGCAAAACTTGAGGCAAAATCAAATAAATGTACCTTTATTGGATATGGTGTTAATGATTTTGGTTATCACTTTTATGATTATGAGAAAGACAAAATCATTAGGAGCAACGATGTCATATTCAATGAAAAGGTTTTGTATAAGGATCAACTGTAGGAAAAGAAAGAGGAAAAAGAAAACAGATAATACACAGTGCTTGACAAGATCATAGAAAAAATGATGGTGCCTGAAAATCACACTGATCAACATCCAGAACAACAACCACAACAACAACAAGCACCTCAAACACCTGAAAGTGGTGTTAGAAGATCTACCAGGATAAGTAGACCCGTTGAACGATACTCTCCTTCATTACATTATGTATTGTTGACTGATTCTGGTGAACCAGAATGTTATGAAAAAGCAGTGCAAGTAGAAACCAGGAAGAAGTGGGAGCAAGCCATGAAAGAAGAGATGGACTCCTTAGAACATAACCAAACTTGGGACCTAGTCAGGTTGCCTGTAGGTAAAACAACATTGCAAAATAAATGGGCTTACAAGTTGAAGGAAGAACATTGAGGTAGAAAAAGGAATAAAGTTAGACTTGTGGTGAAAGGGTTTGCACAGAAAAAGGGTATAGACTTTGAGGAGATATTTTCTCCTGTTGTTAAAATGACTTCAATCAGAACTATTTTAAGTCTAGTACCAGTTGAAGATTTGCATCTTAAGCAGTTAGATGTAAAGACAATGTTTCTCCATGGGGATTTGGAGGAAGAGATATATATGCAGCAGCCACAAGGATATGAGGTAAAAGGGAAGGAGAAACTAGTGTGCAGGTTGAAGAAGAGCTTGTATTTCTTAAAATAAACTCCAAGGAAGTGGTATCTAAAATTTGATAGGTTCATGTTTGAACAAGGTTATATCAGATGTCACTCTGATCATTGTGTTTATCTCAAAATGGAAAATGATGGCAGCTATAGTATATTGTTATTGTATGTAGATGACATGCTTGTTGCAAGTTCTAACATGCAGGAAATAAATGCGCTCAAAATAAAATTGGCAAACTCATTTGTAATGAAGGATTTGGGTGTTGCAAAACAAATCCTTGGTATGAGAATAACTAGGGACAAGAAGAATCACAAATTAACATTGTCTCAAAGCGAGTACATAGAAAAGGTGTTGAAAAGGTTTAATATGCAGAATGAAAAACTAGTTAGTATACCCTTGGCTAGCCATTCCAAATTAAGTAAGGAGGAGTGTCCCAAGACTTAAGAAGAAGTGGCTCATATGTCTAAAGTTCCATATGCATTAGTGGTTGGAAGCTTAATGTATGAAATGGTCTGCACAAGGCCTAATATTTCACATGCAGTGGGAGTTGTAAGCATGTATATGAACAATCCAGAAAAGAACATTGGATGGCAGTGAAGTGGATTCTCAGGTATTTGAGAGGTACCACAAATCAATCATTATGCTTTGGTTGTTCAAACATTGCTCTACAGGGATATGTTGATGCCGATATGGCAGGTGATAGAGATAATAGGAGAAGCACAACAGGGTATGTGTTTACTGTAGGTGGAACAACTGTTAGTTGGGTCTCAAAACTACAATGTGTTGTTGCACTCTCAACAACAGAAGTAGTGTATGTTGTTGCTATAGAGACTAGTAAAGAAATGATTTGATTACAAAGGTTTCTGGATGAATTGGGTAAGAAGCAGGAGTTGGGCAAGTTATATAGTGATAGCCAAAGTGCCATACATATTGCAAAGAACTCTGCATTTCATTCCAAGACTAAACATATACATCTCAAGTACCATTTCATACGGTCAACGTTGGAAGATGGATAGTTGAAGCTGGAAAGGATACACACTAGCCAGAATCCTACAGATATGTTAACAAAAGATGTAACCAGGGAGAAACTGAGAATTTTCTCAGTTTCAATTGGTCTTCAAGTATGATGAAGAAGATGAGAAACAATTGGGTCCAAAGTGGAGTCATTGTCCAACAAATGAAGCAATGGTGGAGTTGGTATAATCAGTTTCCAAGTGGGAGATTGTTGGGTATGGAGCCTGATTATCTTCTATATTCAAAGGTATCACCGTATTGGACCCTAGCATGAAATGGGGCAGCAACGCTGCCCGTAAAATATTCATTGCAGGGGGGGTCAGGGGGGGCAGCTGTGACCTTTTAAGAGCCCCCCAAGTAGGGGATCGGGGGAAGCACCCTCGAAGCTAAGAATAGATGTAAAATTTCCTTGTAAAATGTTGTAATTTCGTAGTCAATCAAGGCCATTCATTTGGTGGAGATCTGACAGTAGAAGTTATGTTTAATTTAGGGTTTTTTGCCCTAGAAGGAAACCCCTCGCTATATATGAGGGAATTGTATTGCGTCTCTGTATATCTATATTCTGAGTGAGGAAGAGAGAGGAGATTGAGAGTGAAGAGGGAATTACAGCGGATCTGTTGTAGGTTGTATCTCTTCCGTTTGCTGGATAATATAGAAAGAAGAACTGGTTGTTTCTCCATGGACGTAGTCCAAACTGGGTGAACCACGTATATCTATGTCTCTCTTGTTTTATGCGTTTTCTATGTTTATATTTCTGCAATAATTTATGTATTCCATTGGTTTGTAATATATAATTCTCTAATAAAATGAACATTTGTTGATCATTATTTCTACTTCATATTTAGCATTAGATTTTTTTTGTTTTTTATGTAGCTGAGGTGGAGAGTGTTATGCCTATGAAATTCCTTGTTGGGTTGCTTCATTTAGTTATATTGGGGAGGATGGTGATGCAAACCACATTTTAGTTTGTAACGCAAATGATTTTGGCACCAAGACATAGCTATTTCCCATTTGGAAGTTTATAAAGTGGGTAACAATGGGCATCCTAATATCACCAGTGTAGTTGTACCCTGTACATATCAAACAATAAAATTTCATACCATAGGGTTACTGATTTACCTAGAATGGGCTTATGATGATGGAAAAGTTCAAATTATTTCACTAAATGTTCACTGAAATGTTATTTCATGGAACTCCATGATCACAAAGTATGCATTGAGGGGTCAATGTGGCTAGATTTATTTGTTAAAATTCCTCCCATCATGCTTTGCTCTCTTACTTGTACTACTTTTGGAGGGATTACCTTATTGACATTTTCCCAAGTTTAGCTTTCTTCATATAATATGGCGCCAACTACTTCACACTACATAGTGTCACACTTTACAATGAATATATAAGGCTCTCCTACTCATCATAATTTATATAGAGATGAATTCAACAAACCTTGCAAGAATAGATCCAATGGCCATTTTGACTCCCTATGGGCATTGCTACATGCTCCACCCATGTTATGATAGCATACATGCAAGAGCTCAAACTGCATTTTCTTTGCCATACATTGTTATTAACATAGTTGGACCACAAGCATTACATGATAATTGTATCCTTGTACCTTCATTCACAATGGTTATGGTTTAGCCACACAAAACCCTCGCCTTTAAAAGCACTTGATTATGGGTCATCCTCAAACCAATGGTTATGGGCCATCGGCACAAAATCCTTTCCTTCAAAAACAATAGTGTATAGTTCATCTAAAAACCTATGGTTATAGGTTAAGAAAATAAGAATATTCTCTTCATTGGCTCATATCTTCTTCATCATGACTACTACATCACCAAGAGCTACATTCAATTGAACTTTTTAATGATGGACCTTGACATAATTAGGCCATTATTTACTTTGGAGGGAGGATTGATGGGAATAGAAAGTAGTATCCATCCATGGTATTTACCTATGGTGTACACCCATGGTATTAAATGATTTAACTCAAAAAGGAATCATAAACACTATAGATAATGGGCATCACCTTTAGTACGAACATGAAGGATTTCATGATGTAGATGTAAAACATTTCTTCTTCCATTAATAAGGAGGTGGGTGTTATCTTGTTCTCAATATTTTATTTTGTATGTCTCTGGGCGATATTTAGCCCCCTGCATCTCATGATATTTGATCACCAAAATTTAAGGGAATGCACCCTATATTATCCTCCTCATAGAAGTAAGGCTTTCGCAATAGAGAACACAACTATGACCAATTACCTCATATGTAAGAACAAGTTAAAGGGGGTTCCCAAAATTGCTTCATATTCCAAGAAAAAATACCTTTGATTCAAGGTGGTTTGATTTTGATGTCCATTCTTCACTAAATCATTGGGGAATAAACAAAGGAATCATATTACAAGAAAAAAATAGTTTTATAATTATTATTGTATCTAAATTTAAGGAAAAATTGTGATTTTATAAAGAGTTAGGGGAAAAAGAAAAGTAATTCATTATAAGGAGGTTCTTAAACATAATATAGAAAATGAAAATTATGTCTATATCTTGACTAGTATAAAAGATAAAGTTATCATGACTAAAAGAAAAGAAAATACTAGTGGGCTTAATGAGATGAAAAAACCTCTCATCTTTGTAAGACTAAAACAACTGAAAATGAAAAGGACTTTCAAAAGATATTCAAACCACCAATCTTGTTCACTTTTTAACTCAATAAAACCATGATGTTCTCAAAACATTTCTTTCATAATTATTTTCAAATGCATAAATAAAATTCTCAATAAAGATAAGCATTCCTTACATTTTTGAGGTCTAAGTTGATGTTAATCATCATCATAATCATCATCATCATCAATATAATTGTTATTTTACTTAATTTTAAATTTGTTAACATATAATTTCCAATGGAGTTGGATGAGTGCTAGCAAGAAAGTATCTCAAAGGGTGCCCACCATCCCACCTACCTCCATGGTGATTAAGGTGTGTGTGGTGTGGCACACTTCCACCATGCACAAACACACTTGACTTAAACGTAACTTAAGGAAAAACCTTGTTAAGCTTCGAATTTGGTTTTCAATGGGGGACATGATGCGAAGGACGATTTTGTGTTTCTTATGGTGGAAAAGTATTTGGACCTATGCCCCAACAAGTGGAAATGAATTATTACATTATCGAGTTTGGATGCGTTTAATGGAGCGTGGGGTGAAATTCTAGGATGGGAATTTTCTTAGAAGTTGAAGTTTTGGCATTGGTGAGGAGATTGCATTTGCAGAGTTAACTACTTGCAAAGGAAATATAGTTTAATTTCATACCATTTGGGATCCTAATATAGGGTCTACTCTACTTCCTCAACTACAATTAACCATAACAAGGGAAGAGATGGTGGTCTTGCTTTGTGTAATAAACTATCAGTTGATATTTTTGCGTAATTCCTAGTTCGATGAGGCCAAGATAATATTGTGTTACTATCAAACATGGTTTCAATTTACTATGTTTGTTGTTCTCAGTTAGTTTATTTGGGGTTTTGACCCTTCCATGGGAGTATTAGGTGCGTTGAAGCTCATGGTCTACCTTTTGATGTTTGGGTTCTTTTGTCTTTGATTTAGGTTTGGAGTTGTGGCCTCATAAGGAAGATAGAGGCCACAAATTTTATGGGTTGGCCTCTCTTCCCTTGTTATCATTTAGGGGGTTGTTTTTTTTTATCTCTTATGGTATGTGGGTATCCAATTATCCAATTTTTTTTGGGACCTGGTCTTGTATTTCATTGTTAGCTTGGATGCATTGTTGTTTTCCTAGAGTGACTTGGTATTCTAGTTGGAGGGAAAGGATTTTTTTCCTTATGCTTTCCTATTACCTCCTTGCATCTAGGTCCTTTTATCCAATAATGAAGTCTAGGATGGCACATTACCACAAAAAATTGAGGTGAGGAGTTTATGAGAGAGGGAAGCCAAGTGGGCATTGCCTGGAGGACATTGGTCAATAGTAGGCTATAGATACTAACCATGCCAACTCACCTTGCCTTAACTAGGTTGCTCCAAGTCAAGAAAACCTTGGCTTCTAGCTCAAGAATATCAAGATGCTTCTAGAACAAATCAATAGAGATAGGCATGATGACTTGAACACTATCATCTCCTTCATGAATGACCTCCAAAAAAACCAATGGCACATGTAGGATAGATTGATAAGTTTACAAAGGGGATAATGGCCTCCACAGGAAACATTAGACCACTTTGAAGGAAGATTGGACCACATGGAGAAATATGTTCATTGTGAGTTCTAGCCTCCACCATTACTTGGTTCATGACCATAGAATCTTTCTTTGATAACTTTCTTAGATTCATAATCACTCTTGGTTTTGTACTAATTTTGTTAGTTTTTTGTCTCTATGTTCCTTTGCATTTCTAAATAGCGAAGAACTTTTGGTAGGGTGTAATATTTTTTGGAAATTACCTACTGGCCAATAAATATGGTAATATTGATGCCAATAGGATTTTTGTATGATTTATTAAATGGTGTAACCTTTAAATGTAAATGCAAAGTTTAGATTTACAAAAAAGAAAAGAAAATGTTCATATAAATATTATTAAGAAGTCACTATTATTTATTGGCTAGGGTTTTCACAATCCACTGACCAATGGTGAATTCTAGTGATTCAGAGAAGAAATCAATTTTTATTGGAGTGGCATCTCAAGATATAGTTTCATACAATTCTATGCTAAAATCTAGATATGTTCTTTTGTTTGTTAAAGTAGCTTTTACCCTTAATATTCGTTTGAAAGATGAATCTTTTAGTTGTGAATTTTTTTTTCATAATAGGTTTTGGTATGCAGATTTAATGGGTTTTTTCTGGAGCTATTCGATCTTCACAAGAGGATTTACGATATGTGGAAACCCCTCACATTTGATGATCTGAATAATTACCCTTTGGTTTGACTTTGTGTTTTTCATGTTTTTTATAATACTAAGGATAAGTAGAATATTTATGAATTTGTGCCCTTGCTTTGGGTCAGTGTTGGCCTTTTCAAGTAGCCTTGGTCTCCCACCTTTGATATTGTTATGACGTCAATCTCCATGAATCCTATTTGAGTAAGGCTCTCGAATATTCCCTTGCATTTTTGGAACCTCCAATGTTATCTTCCATTGGTAATGCATTAGAGAAGTTTTATTACAACAACCTAGAATTTGAATTTTTTTAGAAAACCACTTGTGATAAATTATATTTTTAGATGGATTTGAATAACGGATTTCATGCCAAGATAAATTTGACGACTTCAGACTATGTTTAGTTCAAAAGTTTGATTATGAAATTTTTTCATTTTGTCGTTGAGCATGTTATGAAAGAAGGGGAGTAATAAAAAAATTCCCCAAGTGTTTGCAAAATAATATAGTCCAAAAACATAATCAGAGGCCTAAAGGGTGGGAAGGAGCTCAGACAAAAAATTATACATATATAAAGAAGAAGAGACTTAGGGGAAGAAAGGAGAAAATGAAAACCATGGAGAAGTTATTATCAAAGAAGATTGAACAAAGCAAACAAAATCTAGTTAGGAAAAAGTGTATGAGGGCCCTCAAAATTTAGTGACAATGGGAGTACAACATACTCTGGTGTAAGACAAATTCCCTTTTGAGTCCCCAAGAAAAAAATTTGGAAAAGAAACTTCTTGGGTAGATTAGGTAGACAAGGAACAACATGAAGAGAACAATGCCACTCTTCAAAGGGTGACCCATTGGATACAATAGAAAATGTGGGTTGGATTCAAGAGGGAAAGAATGGAAAAAATAATTCACCAAGGAAGACTAGAAGTCAATCAAATTTAAATAAAAAAGTAGCGAAAAATGGAATGTAAATGTATTTAAATCTTTGGAGTATTTTGGAAAAAATTTAGCTGGAATGGGATTGAAAATTTTGCATCATGGGGTAATCCCTTGAGATATTGGATTGATCCTTCATGCTTAATTTCAGTCCTTCAACAAATATTGATAATTTTGAAGAAATGTAATGCTATTGGGCCAGTTTCCATCTTTCTTTTCTAATAAAACTCTCATGAGCGTTTCTTTAGAAGAAAAAAATTACTAATATTTATTATTTTTATTAATGTACCATCATAAATTTATTCCAAATTATTATTAAACAATCTCAAAAGAATAGTATGATTTCATTGATACTTTAATATCATATTATTTTATTTTTCTTATATTTTCATATTCTTTCTGTATTATTTTAACTATTAATTTTTTTATACTTTATATTTATTTTAGCTTGTATGTTATTTCCATTAAATATCAATTTTATTTTAGTATAAAAATCTATTTTTTATTATTATTCGTTGATGATAAAATAACCTCGATCCATCTTGAATACAAAACTATCAAGCATTGAGAGGAATCAAATATGGATCTAGGATGGTTATGTATATGTATATGTATATATTTATATATATAGTGGTTCACGGTCCTCGAAGATTGATGATCACTATGTCCATGGAATATTGTACTACGTAGATATATCTAAAAGGATCAATTCCTGTCAATTCAACAAATAAACACGTGACCTCTCAATAGTAGAAGTGATTTATGATGCAGGCTCCACCAACTAAGATATATATATATATATATATATATATATATATATATATATATATATATATATATATATATATATATATATATATATAGATATAGATATATATTCCTCTGGAAAAATCCATAAATATTTCATTAATAAGCAGAAATTACATGAGACTGTTTTTACAAAATATTGACAGTTTGTGTTGTTAATTTGCATTACCACGCAGGGTAAGCTGTCTGAGCTATTACAGTAGCCTGTTCGTCACATATCTAGCCAAAAATATTATAAAAAATTTAGTATGAATCTATATATAGACTGCTGTCATATATAAACGGTTCCTTTTATGCTGTTAGCTGTCCCGAGGTTGGGTATCCCGGGTCTATATACGGTCGGTGGAAAAATATTTGTTCCTACTGGTCTTTGATCTCTGTAATCTCCCAAATGCCTTTTTCCATCAGCGTTGCCTCCTTGGATAATTTTTCGGCACCTTTGTTATGTTCCCTGTAGATGTGAGAGACAGTAATATTGTTAAATGCTGATTTGAGAGCAAGAGCTTCATGTAAGATAATGTTAAGAGAGTGCATGTGACATGTAGCTGTGCCGCTAATCCAATTAATGATGATCTGAGAATCCCCAAATATGTTGATGCTAGTGCAGTGGTGTCTCAATGCAAAGTGAAGTAAGTGGTGAAGAGTGATGAGTTCTGCAAAGTTATTGGTACCGGCACCCAAACCGGCCTTGATTCTGAATTGATGATGCTCTGATACATTTAGGATGATGCCTCCTCCACAGCTTTGCAAGTTAGCAGCTCCATCGAAATATGCCCAAGGTATACTTTGATCGATGGGAGGGGGAGGAGCAGGTTGACGAGATGACGAAGGAGGCGGGTCGGGAAGTTCCTTCAAGGCAGATATAATCACGGCCTCAATCAATGGCCAATGAATCGGCTTGTTTTCAAATATCGCTCTGTTTCTAGTTTTCCAGATGGACCAGTTAACAATGATGGGGAGATTGATATTTTTCGAGCCTTTATGTTTCTTTTCCCATACTGTCCAAGCGTTGATGAGGTCTGTTCCGACCCAATCACCAGTGTAATTTATGAAGGGCTTGAGGTTTTGCCAAAGGTTTAGTGTCGCTCGGCATCTCAGAAATATGTGGTCTGTTGATTCCGAATCCTCCTTGCAAAGAACGCACCGAGTAGGACCATGTTGTGCCCTTTTCATGAGATGTTCTCCGGTGGGGATTTTATTCCGCAATATGCACCAATTGAAAAGCTTAGATCGGGGAGATGCAGCCTGCTTCCAGATACTCTGCCACCAACTAGGATTGTCCTCAGGTTTTTTGTGTGCGATGAGCTGTATGTAACCTTCCTTGGGAGTGTATATACCGTGATCTGTCTGGTTCCATACAAGTTCATCCGGGCCCTCTATTATTTGAATATGTGATTCGATCAAGGCTTCTCTGTAATCTTCCCAGGCTGCATGCCATCTTCTAGGGAGGTTTAGTTGGTGCGCGGATTTCCATGCTTGATGGAAGATGTCCGAATGGTCATGGTCCGCAATCTGTGATATAACCTTGATATTTTGAGCTGAGAGGTGTTCCACCAGATCATGTGGCAGTATATGCCTTCCACCGCTTCCCGTCCAAGGGTCCAGTCCAATCCTTGCATTGTTCCCTTCTCTGATACGCCAAACCAGGTTATCTCTGATGAGAGGCAGCGAGTGTAATAGGGCCTTCCAGATAGATGATATGCCAGTTTTATTCCACTCTGGGAGCCTAACCCAGTCGATGATGCTGAGAGGCCAGATGTATTTATGGAAAGTGATTCTGGTCCATAAACTATGGGTCGTCAGAAGAGCCCAACCCATTTTTCCTGCTAAAGCTTTTGCAAAGATAGGGAGCTCCTTCAACCCCCATCCTCCCCATTTCTTTGGTAAGGCAATCTTGTTCCAGCCTATCCAGGCAAATATACGCTTGTCTTGGTTGCCAGCCCATAAATATCTATTGCATAGTTGCTGTAGTTTTGCCAGAATATTCCGCGGTATCCAAGCCAGTGCCATCCAGAATACCGGAGTAGCTTCAAGTACGGATTTTATCAGGGTTAATCTCCCAGCCCTGGATAGATATCTGTGGCTCCAGCATGTTAGCCTTTTTTCTATCTTTGTTACTAGCCATACCCAATCAACAATCTTTTGACATGTCGGCTTTAACCAATATCCCAGATATTTAAGGCCTCTGTCCAAAGGCTGGGAGGTAAAAGGAAAAGCCTATCTAGCCACGTGGGATTCGTTGGCTGAGGTTCCGACCATGGTGATAGTGGACTTCGATCTGTTCACTTCCATACCCGTAGCTTTTGAGAAGAGACTTAGGATACGAGTGAAGGAAGATGTGTCCTGTATGCTGCCATCCAATAGAATTAAGACATCATCTACAAATAGTAGATGTGTGAGGAAACATTCATCCGTGATTTTGAGGCCTCTGATAGTCCCCTCCCTTTTTGCAGTGATGATAAGCCGGCTTAGAGCTTCTATGACCAGTAGGAAGAGTAGAGGCGAGAGAGGACAGCCCTGTCGCAGCCCTCTTTCAGAGTGAAAGAAATGTGAGGCTGATCCATTGATCAAGATACTGAAGGTGGGAGAGGTGATGCAAGCCATGATCCAATTGATTAGGGCAGGAGGGAAGCCAGTATGTATAAGGATCATTTTGATATATAGCCAGCTGACTCGGTCAAATGCCTTGGATAGGTCTATCTTCAGTAGAATACAATTGAGGTGTTTTGTCCAAATGGAGTGTATCGCTTCTTGGGCTGAACCAATGGCTTCATGGATCTGCCTGTTTTCCAGAAATGCAAATTGTTGTGGGGAGATATGTCTGGACAGGATAGGCTTGATCCTATTGGCAATGATCTTAGAGATGATCTTATAGAGAACATTGCAGAGGGATATGGGACGGAAGTCATCAAAAGAGGATGGGGTGTCTGTTTTAGGAATGAGGGCAATGAATGTGGAATTAATAGCATTGTAGAGACTACCCGAGATCCTGCTTTCCTCCACCACCTTTAGTATATCTCCTCCCAGGAGATCAAAGAAGGCAGTGTAGAACTCTATAGTCCAGCCATCCGGTCCTGGGCTCTTTTCCTTATGGAACCATTTGAGAGTACTTTCCAATTCTGCCATGGTGACGGGTGCTTCAAGATCTGCAGAGTCCTCATCAACGAATCTAGGGAGATGTGAGGCCACATTGATGATTTCCGCCAGATTTGTACCTGCAGGACTCTTGTATAAACCTCTGAAGTGTGTAGTACCCAGATTTGAGAGCTTGTTGAAGGAATCTGCCAATCCCCCATCAGGAAGGGGAAGGTTCCATATGGTATTTGCCACTTTCCTTCCTTTGGCAAAGTTGTGGAAGAATCTAGTATTCTCGTCTCCGGCTTTAAGCCAAGTTGCTCTGCTGCGAAGTCTGATAGATTCCTCCCTACCCTTTAGAATATTATTCTTCTGATTTTCCAGTTCCACCAGACGAGCCTTGTCTTCCTGTGTTATGAACCCCAGATTTCGCTCGTCCAGAAGGGCATTCAATTCATCTTCCACTTTATTAAGCTGCTCATCTTCTCTGGTCTTTTTCTCTTTTGCCCAGTTGATCACTATATGCTTGAGCCCAGTGAGGTTTTTAACGAATCCCCTTGCCATCGAGGATTCTCGATCAATGGGATGTGCTCTCCAAAATTCAGTGATCAGATTTGAGAAGCTCGGGTCCTGGAGCCACAAGTGATTGAACTTAAAAGGAGCTTTTGGTTTCTGATGCGGTCCCAGGATTTCCATAACGATAGGGGAATGGTCAGAGATACCCCCATTGCTTACCCACTGTTTATATGAGTGTAGCCGATGAATCAGAGGGCCCTTCAGCAAGAATCTATCCAGCCTGCGTGCCAGTGCAGCCGATCCTACCCTTCTATTTCTCCACGTAGGAAGGGGCTTCTGCATAGGGATATCAATGAAGTCATGCTGTTCCAATGATCGCCTCATGAAATCAGTGATGGGGTCAACTTGGGCCGATGAACCCCATGACTCACTGAATCCCAGGGAGAAGTTCAGGTCTCCTCCTATGATGATATGATCGAGAGTCATTAGGTTACAGCTGAGAAGATGTCTCCAGAAATTTTCCCTCTGTTGGCAGGGTCCATATATGTTGACAATACGGAGGGAGAGACCAAGGTCGATAGAGAAAATGTCTACTCCCAGGTAACCATGACCCCCCCAAGAGGAGTCCAATCTGATAGATTTGGGGTTATATCCTAACGCCAGTCCACCCGATCTACCCATGGCATCAGTAGCTAGAAAGCTCCATCTGGCCCCCATTGTGGAGAGGGATCGAGTAGTAGACTCTGCAGATCCAAGGGTTTCTTGGAGGAGTATGATATCAGGCAATTCGACCTCAAAAAGTCGTTTGAGGGCTAGCTTTTTTGGGGGGCTAGCCAGGCCCCTGCAGTTGAAGGAGAGGCACTTCATGGGGGGCCATTCTTTGGGGGCTTTGTTGCTCTAAGAACCCCATCGATAGTGGCTTGGCGCCCAGCTGCCACTTCCGCGCCAGCATGCCTAATGGCTTTGTTAAGATACGATTTGCGACCCCGGGATGAAAGGAATCCAGGGCCCAGAGGGACAATACCCAACCCGGATTGGGATTCAGAAACATCCAGATGTGTGGAACGGGATCAGAGAGAGTATGAATGGGATGGGGTCGAGCGAGATGATGAAGGCGAGGGGGGCGGAGATGAATGGGGCAATGAGGGCGGAGCAGTGGATGACAATGGAGGGGGAGGGGGAATAATGCACTGAGCCATGGAGCATGCAATAGAATTTACATGTGCATAAGAGATATCAGATGAATTAGAGAGAAGGATAGGAGAGATACCCGACACTTGCACGGCCGCTGCTGCTGCCCGAGCCCTAGTCAGCGGAGGCGAAGGTGGGGCTGTCTTGTGCAGGTCTGGTTTCTCTGAAACACCTTGTGGTCCCGCACTGCTTTGGGGTGGTCGAGGGTTGATTGGGGGGACTCCACTGGTAACTGCTGGAGTTGATTTTGGAGATCCTTCCTGACTATTGTTCAATGGACAGTCCTTGAACAGGTGACCCACTTGGTGACATCGGTTGCATCTGAAAGGGACGCCTTCGTAATCCAAAATCTGCGTTCTGCTAAATTTTCCCCATCTCAAAGTCATTTTTTCTTCTAATCCCTCCCTGGTGTCCAGGTGAACCAGGATTCTAGCCAGGATTCTTTTATTGTTCTCCTTGTAAGATCGGTCGTGATCCAAATATGTTCCCAGCGCATTCCCAATCCTGATGAAAGCTTCCTCAGTCCAGTATTGTAATGGCAACCCCGGCAGTCGCACCCATAGAGGACCAGCTCCTATCTGTTCGCGCTCCGGATCAAAAAGAGGGCTCCACCGCTTCAATAGCACAGGTGCCAATTCTATGTGCCAGTACTGAGCCAGTACAGTGTCCGTGTGTTCCTCTTTTGCGAAGTGGAGAGAGAACCATCCCCTCGGGAGTTCTTGTACTTCCGGCAATTCTGTGAATAGCGCACCCCAGATTTCTTTCACCCATAGTTTCAATCTTTCCGCCGAGAAGGTACGCCCCCGCACATGTCCAACCAGGACCGTTCGAGCCAGTGCCATAGTCTCCTCAAAATTGGTGGGGTCACCGAAGGATACAGTAATATCTTTTACCGTCGCTCTGATACACTTCGATCTCTTCTTCGTGCGAGGTGCGGTCGGATGATCTACGAGGGGATTGGAGACCCCTACCGCAGGGGAGGGTTTTGTAGGCTGTGCATGGAGGGCCGGGGTGCTGAAACAACCCGAGGGCCTGATCCCTTCTTCTTGCGGTGGATTTTCAGCTGCTGCCCTAGTCTCAACCTGTGTTGTAGCTTGATCGATTCTCGGCGATGGTAGCAGATCGTAAGCCAATGTATCTGGTGATAATGAAGATAGAAGTAGGGCAGTTCCTGGCGAGAGAGGCGGGGCTTCTAGAGCGGGTGAAGTGGGAGGTAGATCGGGCAGGGAGACCACAGGTAAAGCGTCCTGGGCGGCGGTAAACTCAACAGCTGGAGTGGACGCCTCATTAGGGTTTCTAAATATACCTATCCCTTCAAGAGGATCCTCGGTGTAATCCACGAGATCCGTAACTCCGAGGTCCTCCATACCGGTCAACCCTTCGATAACCGCAGTCGATAACTGGTGGCGAATCCAAACCCGATCCCTGTTCAGAGCTGGCCGTTCTGGTGAGGTTTCCGTGTTCCTGCGGCTCCTGCGGCTAGGGTTAACCTAGGCCCTTACGGTCGCGGAGCGTAAAACCCATCAGAGCCCCTCTTCTTGTCTCTGAAGAACCTCATCCTATATATATATATATATATATATATATATATATATATATATATTTTTTTTTTTTTTTTCCCAAGGAAATATCATAATTTTATGAATGAAAACAAAATTACATGTTGTAGATGCTCACAAAGAATTCATTAACCGCTTAAAGGTTTGTGATCATAGAACCAATACAAATAAACTATAAAGAATCAGGTTACCCTTTCCTCTATTTCTTCTTTTCTACTTTCAACAAATCTCTTGAGATGGAGTGGTTGATATAAGAGCTAGTTGGTTGTCCTCATCTATTTTTATAATTTCCTTATCTGAGTCCGAGCTATATGAGACATGTTGACATTTGTATCCTCCCATTTCCTTAGACTCAGGTCTCCTCTTCGGATGCATTGTGGGAACTGGGATTGCTGACATTTCTTCATTTATTTCCTTCTTTTCTATATTTTCTTGTGGATTCTAGACTTCTTCATTGGTAGGGGGATCCATTTCTTCTTCATCCTCATCATCTTTGGGTAGATGTTGAGGTAATTTCCATCCTTTGGGTTGATTTCCTGATTTCTTCTTCCTTCGTGGCTCTTTTATTCCCTCTAGACATGAATTTTGTAGATTTCCCATGTGTTGACACATTCAGCATCTAAAAATCGTGTTTTCAATATCTAGAAACTATGTCCAGCACTGCTTATTGGACTCAGGAGGATGTGATCCAAAAATAATTTACTAAGATCCACCTCCACACAAATTGTGGTAAAAGTGTGAAATCATTCTTCAACTCTTTGTGTATTTGTCTTTATGTAACACCCTAAGAGATTCCCAATGCCTTATAGTACTTTATGATTCCAGAAATATAGTGGGAGATTATGGAGTCTAATTGAAACCAACACTCTTGATACTACCATTGTATTTTCATCAAAATATGGGAACCATGGAGTAACAAAAGTCCCGTAGCTCCCCAGAACCATGGACCTTCTTGCAGAATATATTCTTGTTCATCCAATGATGTAAAATTTACTATGAAGAAGCCTTTGGAGCATAGGTGGATCTCATAGTTTATTGACCAATTTGTGAATATCTAGTGAAAAAGATCCATTGGAGTTGGCCAAAAACTATTGAATATGGAAATAATGGCTTGGGATTCATATGTTCTGAGAAGATCATTTGTTTTTGATAGATCAATATTCAATGTTGGAACTTGATTCAACTATTCCATTATATAGGGGTTGGGGATATTGTGTGACTATTTTGGATTTGCAGAGGTAGAGGATTTTCCATTTAGTATATCTTTGAAACACGAAGATCCTTGATTCAACGCTAGTCCTTTTTGAGGACTAGATCCAAACAAACCCCCCTACACCCTTTAGCTTGCTCAATCTAGAAGATCCTCCACATAGTAGCAGATTTAAAAATATGGTGGATGATGGAGTGACATTGTAACCTTGGATTTTCAGTTCATCTTGCATCGATTTTCCTCCTCATATAAGGATTTGAAGCAATATCAAAAACCTCAGGGTGTGAAGCACATTTTTCTTCAAATTTTTAACCCTTCCAAAAGCCCAAACCTAAAAAGGAATTGATTTCCCACCTGGAGTTTTGATAAATACTTGGAAAGATATTTGTGATTCCGTATCCAAAATCGCTTCTTCATAGTCATGTGAGTCAATATCCAGATCTATGTTAAAGTATAGATCTAATAGGCTTTGAGAAGGTTGTGGCGCAAAGAAAAAAATCATAAACAAGATCCACTCCCTGAGAGACCTCATGTGGGTTAAAAATGAAATCCAATCTATCGAACTGCACCATAGATCTAGCTCCAAGCCTCCCTTTCGATCACTTAGTGCCCATAGAGAGATGATAATATCCATATAGAAATAATTTAACTATGGATCTATTGTTGGGGATGCTCCAAAATGATAATACACTACTCCATTTATAGTGTATCGACTACCAAATCTGATTAATTCCTTGCTTGTGGGGAGAGAAGATTCAGAGAATGAACTCTATTCAAGGTGCTCGATTGTCCAAAACAGATCCAGATCTAGGATATATCTATGTCTCCCTTGACCTTTGGTCGCTCCATCCTGCAATGTGATGGCCCACGGATCCAGAACCCACACAGCTCTGCGTCTTTGTTGTCCTTCGCTTGATCCATCTTGTAATTTAATGTCCCTCTAAAATTCAGTAAGAACACTCAAGGAAAACTCTACCATCGTTTCTCTCCCTTTGCAGCAGAGGGTAGATGTTATTTCTGCATAAACATTCTCCCACTCACATCCATATATATATATATATATATATATATATATATATATATATATATATATATATATATATATATATATATATCTTATTTTTTCATGCTTTTAAATAGGATATATTACATAAGAATACCATTGGCAAAACTATTGGTTATCAAAATAATTTTATTTTTATTTTTATGTTTATGTAATTTAATCAAGTCAAAATGTTTAACATAACATAACATTTCATATTTTCTATAATTGGGTGGAGAGCACCTCTCTTCAGAATGAGATAAAATATTGTCCTAATGATGGAGTTTAACCCCAACAAAATAAACTTAAACCAACAAAGATCCATCTTAAATTTGGATCTATTAAGCACTGAGGGATCAATTCTCTCAAGGTGAAAAACTCCTTTTTGAATGCCAAATAGGTAGAAAGGTTTGCATCTCAAGATATTTGACCCCTCTAGGTTAGATCTATAATTTAGATGAATTTAGGTTGGTTTAATTACTAATAATTATTAATAAAATGTATAATAATAATAATAATAATAATAATAATAATAATAATAATATTATTATTATTATTATTATTATTATTATTATTATTATTATTATTATTATTATTATTATTATTATTATTACTGTAATATTTTTTAATGTAACTTGATGAAGATAAAATGTTTAGATAACACATGATAACATAATAGAAAATTACAACATCTCCTTCATACTAGGTTGGAGAGCACCTCTCGACACAATATATGACCTCCCCAAAATCAAATTAATTTTTTTGGAGAATTTCTCTAATCACAAATACCAATTTTTGATGTAAAATCCAAATGCAATAGGGGTTTTGGAGGGCTCTGAGTCCATTTTTAAACTCCAAAAATGCAACTCAAGTAATAAAAAAATTTCCATGATAGTAATATTTAAACTTATTTATATGTATATATATGTGTGTCTATATATATATATATATATATATATATATCTATCTATATATATATATATATATATATATATATATATATATATATATATATATATATATATATATAATAAAAAATAAAAATCATATATCTTTATATAACAAAAATACATATAGAATAATTTTGGACCAACTTTTCTCTAGTTTTCCCTCCTAAATTGACTCCAACTTGATAGTGCAACATGGACCCCATCCAGTGCTATACATAAGTTTATAATATGGAAACACATCCTACCAAATAAACATACTTAACTAGAAAAATAGAGTAAAAACTTTCCTGACTAGAGGGAGAGGTTAGTCCCCATTGACTCAACCTCCTCCCCACCTAGCATGACATGATAATTAAGAGATTCAAATGACATGACAAGGGATTCTCAGGAAAAAGTATTAGCCTCCATATTGAATTAACAAAGAATGTAATAAAATGAAATGTGATCAAAATAATTTTCTTCTTCATGCATTTCACCTTATAGAAATTCCATTCCCAAACTTCTCACCTATACCTTATGATTTCCCCAAGGTATTGTGTTAGGCCCCTATAATACTAGTGTAACCCCTCATTGTTATTAGTAAAACCCACTTATTATACTGATGTACCCATGTAGTGCCCATATTGTTACTAATGTGCCCCATAGAAGCCCACTATTGTTATTATTGTGCCCTTACATTATTATTGTTATGTCGGCTCTCATTATGTTATGACCCCTTAGACTCGTATATATAGAAAGGAGGTCTTTTCATTTGTATCATCCAAGAATTATTCATTTATGTAACGTAAAGGAGGTTTCCCCCTCGAATAGGCTGAATTCTAAGGCGTTGATCTATATTTTCTATCTTTTCTTGAGCTGGTTTCATAACATTTGGTATTAGAGCTTTGGATTCTAGGGCTTTGCTGCTCCAAACAGGTCATCGTGGCATTTTCACTATAACCGTTTTTATGTGGCGTTTGAGAAGTCACAAAAAAAACCCATTTGAGCCGAAATCGCGTTGAACCTTGGGTCCGAATTTCAGAGCTTTTTGCGTGATATGTGCGGAGATATGATCTGAGGAAGTTGGTCTTTTTGTAGACTCCTGAATTACATTAAAAACAGGTGACCTGGGGAAAATAGTCATAACTTTCTCTCTGAGCATTGGATTCATATTTCGTAAGAAGGCATAGAAAGAGGACGGACTTTAGTTTCGTGTATATCTTTTTCAGAGCAAAAGGTTGAAAAGTTGACATGTGGCACTTCATACAAGTTCGCTCTTCTGGAAAGGTCTATAATTAGGTCATCTTGGGAGATTGTGCATAACTCTTTTTTGGAGAATCCAATTTGGATCAGACTGGTGGCATTGGAAAGAGGACATAGAGGGCTACTACAGGTAGCAATTTTAGAACTTAAATATCCACAAGTGCAGAGATACAGTCATTTCAAGATCAAGGTCCTAAAATCAAGAAAAAGCAAGATGAGGAAGTTTGATGGCAAGGATCCAGTAAACTAGATACTTCAGATGGAGCAATATTGATCTACATGGTGTACCACTGTTACAAAAGGTATGTATTGCATCTTCATATTTAGAACCGGATCAATTTTTATGGTATAAATGGCTTTGTTCTCGTAAAAAACTTGTTACGTGGTCAATTCTCATGGAGGAAATGATAGCACATTATGAGGATACAAAGAGCAACACCTTCTTTAGAGCAACACCACAACAATTGGAAAGAGTAAAAGGGCTTTGTGGCATATTTGAAAGTAAAATTATGGCAACAAGGAAGTCTACCCCTCACAACTTTAAAGATGGACGTGTTGTTTCTCCTAGCCTTCCACAACCTACAAGGGTTACACCACAACAATTGGAAAAAAGCAGAGAAAAAGGGCTTTGTTACAATTGTGATAGCAAATGCACTAAAGGTCATAAGTGTGCTGAGAAGAAATTATTTTACATAGAGTATGAAGAGGAGGAAGAAAAGGATCAAGAAACATCAAAAGAAGAGGATATATGCCAGGACCTGACCTCAGAGAAAGAAGAAATGAATCAAAACATATCTTATAAACTATTGGCAAGAATGACCACTCCTCAAAATCTCAAGATAGAAGGACATATCAAGAAGAAAAAGGTGCAAGAAGTGAGAAATCACATCAAGAAAGAAGAAATGAATCCAACCATATGTTGTAATTCACTGGTCAGAATTACCACTCCTCAAACTATCAAGATAGAAGGACATATCAAGAAGAAAAACGTTCAAGAAGTGAAAGATCACATTGAGCATCAAGAAATGAATCCGACAATATCATGTAAAGGATTGGAAGAAATTACGACTCCTCAAACTCTAAAGATAGAAGGACATATCAAGAAGAAAAAGGTTCAGGCAGTGAAAGATCACATCGAGCATCAACAACAAGTTCTCCAACTTTTAAAGGATAACGCCACTTCGGTGCAAAATGAAATGAAACAACAGGTAGATCAACATCATAGTGAAAAATGTTTTGATGTAGGCGATTGGATATTTTTACTGCTACATCTAAAGCAAGCTATTTATGAGAAGGAAATGTTGGCAATACTACATGCACTTAAAAATTGGCGACCTTACCGAATGGGAAGACTCTTCAAGGATGAGGATGTGGAAGCATTGTTTTGTGCTATTTCTAGTATCCAACTAGATTGGATAAACGAAGCAAGGGATGAATGGAAGAAGGACAAAGAAGTATGGCCACCTATTCAAAAGTTGCAAAAGATCCCAATTCAAACAATATTGCCAGATATTGAAAAGGAAGGAAAAATCATTTTGGAACCTGGAGCAGTCATAGAAACAAGAACCCGACAGCTACGAAATCGATCAATTTCAGAGTATCTCATCAAGTGGAAGAACTTACCCGCTGAAGATTCCACATGGGAGGACAATAATTTTATACAGAAACATCAAGAACTACTCAAGCGTTGAGGACAATGCTTTTTGAAGGAGAGGGGCATGTTAGGCCCCTATAATACTAGTGTAACCCCTTATTGTTATTAGTAAAACCCACTTATTATATTGATTTAGCCATGTAGTGCCCATATTGTTACTAATGTGCCCCATAGAAGCCCACTATTGTTATTATTGTGCCCTTACATTATTATTGTTATGTCAGCTCTGATTATGTTATGACCCCTTAGACTCCTATATATAGAAAGGAGGTATTTTCATTTGTATCATCCAAGAATTGTTCATTTATGTAATGTAAAGGAGGTTGCCCCCTCGAAGAGGCTGAATTCTAAGGCATTGATCTATCTTTTCTATCTTTTCTTGAGCTGGTTTCATAACATATTGACAACTTTTAGCCCCATAGAACTTGCAATTGTGATACACCTTTCTCTTTTTCTAGCTTCAATATCATTGACATGGACACAAACTCTTCCTTCTTATTCAATCCTTTGCCTGGTGTGTATCTACATTTAATAAGATGATTATGACTAAGCTAGAGGACCACTCCCACCTCATACTTAGGAGGGTGGCCCTGGTTGGCCCCATCAAAGAATCCCTATGGACATCCAAAATATATAAGGGGCATGATTATGTTTGTGGGACAAGGTTATTTTTGGATCTAACTTGAACTCTTCACTTAATGCCACAATCTCAGCTACACATAGGTCTGAAGGAATATATTTCTCTTGAAAGATACTTTGGTTTCTAGTGCATCATACATGAAAGATTAATAGACAAGGAAGATGAGCATAATTCTCTATAGATTTATCCAACAAATGTATTTTACAAACATCGATTAATAAGGGACCTATCTAGCAAAACTTCATATTTAGATCTGACCACAGGCTTCTACAAATATGCTTGATGTACTCAAAATGTAAAAATAGGTGTCCATGAGTCTCCTCATATTGTTTGCATGGTACACATCAATTTAGACCATCGCAACCCCTTCTTAACAATTTTTCCCAGGTCAAGAGATTGACATAGAATTCCAACTATAAAGATAATTTTGATTTCAATAGGGATTTGTTCGTCCATAGCACCTATTTCCACTAGGATATGGATCCAATGAAGTTTTCTTTAAACCATGAGTTATATCCCATTTTTGACGTAAATTATCCATAATGGGGATTCTTATTCTAGTAGGGAGAGTCTATTACATTGTCCCTCATGAAAATATATGACTCAGATAAATTTCCCACATAATTGTCCCATTCCTCCACCAAATCAATACTAAGCCCTAAATCCTTAGTAATTTTCCATCCCTCCCTACCTCTGACCTGAGGAAGTTGTGTAACATCATTGACTAGTACCACAATATCTTGTTTTTCTTAATTCCCGAATAAGGGGAACAAAAATCCTATAAGTATTCCCAATTCCAAACCATGGATCAAAACCAACTCTAATGGCTCTACCATTCCTAACCCTTCAGACCATCAAATGACCAACTAGAGGGAAAGCCTTAACTAAGGATTTCCAAATAATAGATTCTATAATAGGCTTATCAACAAATCTAAAGAGTTAGAGATTCACATACCAAAGAAATATTTATTCTGCATGACTCTGAACTATAAGGATGTTTCTCTCATTAGGCATAAAAAATTATTTCCTACTAGAGTCTTAGCAAAAATATGAATGTCCTTAAGTTTCCAGCCTTTGATCTCTTTTAGAGCTAATATACAAGACTCCTTTACTGGTACAATACCCCTACGATCACTGAAGCCTATTGAAAAGAACATTAAGTAGATTTTGTAAATTTGAGTGAGGATACCATTAGGAATAGCTATAACAGAGTTCAAATATACTCGAATGCTTTCCAATATTTATTTTACTAACCAATATCCCTCCCCTATATATAAAAACAAATTGACCATCCCAATACTTCAACTTTCCCAGAATTCCATGACCAATCATCTTTGCAATATTTGTAATGTTTCAAATTGGATCCTAAGCATTTAGTGCCATCCTTTAGTTCTTTGACAAGAAAGGGAAATATCTCTCGAGCCCACAAATAGGCTCCAAAGACCATCCATTGAACATAATGAAATATTTAACACCATTAATTTACATACTTGTTACTTTTCAGAATAAGTTCAGAGAAATATTGAGGGATCATGTGCAAGTTCATATTGGGAACTTGAGGAAAAAACCATTAGGTCATATACACACATCAAATGAGATATAGATCTAGAGTTTGAGATTTTGACTCCTCCAAAAGTCCCCCTACTCTGAGAATCTATCTTTAGGCAACTAAAAGTATCAACAATAATCAGGAAAAGGAGAGGTGAATGGGGGAAACACTACCTTATACCCCTAGCTATAGTGAAAAAAATGGGAGGGAGTCCCATTAATAAGAACCACAAAAGAGGTGCTTTGGATGCATCTCGTGATCCAATTAACAATAGTGATACCAAACTCCATCTAAATGAGCACCAACCTAAGAAAAGTCCAACTGACCCTCTCATAAACCTCATACAAATCCAGTTTTAGTAGCACTACTTTTAAATTAGCCTTCCAAACTAAATCGAAGACATCCTGGGAAGCAATAACCACATCATGAATATTCCACTGGTGAATTTATGGGGAAGTGTTGGTTTTCCCTAGTTGTCTCCCATAACCCAGGATACTCCAACATGCTCAAGCACAACTCTGTGTTGTAGAATTAAATTTTGGAGATTCAAGAGTTAATTTAAAATGTGTAATCAAAATCAAAATGGATATTTCATTGGCCCTTTTCTATGAGAAATCTCTCTCCAACCTTCTGACCCTTCCTCTCACCTCAAACAACTCACATGAGATTCGAATTATCAATGGAATAACCATCATGCCAAAACAAGATTCGAACAACTCACATTCAACCCTCAAAATTTCTTGTTATAAGCACTACAAAATATTTTCACAACGTTGTAAAAATCTTGTAGGTGCTACAAAATATTTTCGTACTACCCCAAAACTTGTCTTTTCACATTCCATGGAATTTTAATCGACTTGTTCCTCTACAAGGTTGATTCTCCACAGTATTGGCTTTCCCCTTAACACAACCATTGAATTATTATGCCCTTCTTCACCGGGATTGCAACACTAACACATCTGTGCTTTGAAACCAATCATAAAAGGGTGTCTAACAACACTCACACAAGAGGGAGACCATCTTTACTATGACAACACTCCATTCACTATGGGTTCTACACAGTACCTACTTCATCATGTAGGGAACAATCCTGACAGGTTTGAAACAATACAGCAAAGGGCATGAGTACACTCTAACAGGGGTACTCTATTTTTCTCTTCACATGAAGACTCTTATATTAAACGACAACTATATTTCACCAATAGAGTCACTAATCCACAGAGGGGTATTGACCTTTCTACATATGCATAGCACATGAATGCATATAACCATGATATATGTCTCAACACATTTTAGTTCTTAACAAGTGCAAATAAACAACTTCATTAATAATAGATAGAGGAAAATGCAAAAATAGAGGCACACAAACACATTTACTCATTAATCACATTCAACATACATTAGACAAGCCATGTCTATAATATGGGCATGTATAGACTAGGGCTCTCATCCTTTGCCTATTCTGCTAGCTTTGGAGCTTCTCCTCTCTACCTCTGCTACACACACACTTCACAAAAACTCTTATGCTCTTTCTAAAGAAAGATACCTGGGATAAACAAGATCCACAAGTGATGATTCATTTCCCCTTCTCACAAATAAGGAAACTAAAGTTACATTTACATTAGGAAATAATTGCTCCTACTTCTTCTAAAAACAAAACTCCCATCCTAACGGAAATATCTACCAAACATTTAAAATCTGTCCTAGCATCATTATGTGACCATCCCATCACATTAGAAAGTCTTGGTTAGTTCTTCCTTGAACTTTTTACTCCATCTATGCACATGTATCAGACTCCCAATATACGAAAATATATAACCTCCTGTCCATATGCATCTAGTATTCTTTTGACAACTTCAACTTGTGAGCCACAACATGCCTATGCAGTAACAAATCTCCACATTGCTACAAGATACCTCACCAAAATTTCTCCTGAATTTTGGCTTTTGGCATCTTCCTGGTTCTCTTTTATGGAACCCTATGAGCACTCCTTTCTCTACGATGTTGCAAATATCCTCACCTTCCTCATCTATCACTTGCACATTGAAACAAATCTTTTAGAAGATCTTTACTCAACTTGTATCTTCTTCTACTACTTCCACTATGAACTCTGAACTTTTACTTACTGCACAACTATTCAAACTTGCCAAGAAAATCCTCAAAATCATAGGTTGTCTCTTCATCCAACCAACTATACCTTGTTTCTTTCCTTTTGTTAATTTTTTCCTCTAACTCATTCCTTGGATGAAATTTGTTATCTTCGGGCTACAGATCAAATCTTGATCTACTTCATCACATGTGTTTATCACCCTTACATTGTCCTTTCATGTCTATAACTCAACTCTCGAGGGTTCATTTGTAACCTTGGCCTTCCTCCACTCTTTTTAGTAGTCCTCTCATTAGCTCTAGATGTAATTTGACTTTATCTACTTGTCTATCAATTTTTTCCTAACTTGATATGTTGTGGCTTTTATATGAACCTTTAATATGACTGTCAATAGTAAAAAATTTCCTTCTTCTATGAGCTTCTTTCTACTCATTATAAACTGCACACAAGCGACTACAACATGTTGAATCCATCAGCATATTTGCAAATACGATACTAAGCCCTTCCATGCCTAGTCTCCTCCCAGTATTTATGTTGGCTTCTTCCTCTGGAATCTTCATATGAGCACCCTTTGTTCTTCTAGCTTCTACATGGAATTGACTCATTCTTCCTCTGATTTTTTTTGTTCTTCCTCAGTTTCTACCACAAGATTCCTTTCCATTATCCTTAGATGAAAACATCCATCACTACTACTTGTAATCAATAATTAATCCATAATTAAAAAAATACCATTACCTCCATGTTCAATATTCCCTTGAACAGACAACTACTACTACTTAATTCTTCTCATTGCTGTCATCCTTTTGCTATTGCAAACCTTCTTGTTAAACACCATTCTTCCTACTCATGACTCTGGTTATCTTGAATTTCTTATAGAAATTGTTCTCCATGATTGAGATCTTCCCTCAACCATCTCCTTATAAATCATTCATTATTCACTACTTTGGAACTTTTCTTCTTCTTCTTGTGACTTTACCGTGAACCCCTACTATTATCTTCACGTCTTCCTCTTGCTGAATTTTCCTTGTCTTCTAGTGAGATACAACAAGCCCTTATTTTTCATGTAACAAGTCTGCCACTTGTCAGTGAATACTAGTCATCCTCCTGGTATCTTATCTTCTCTAGGTTATCTATAGTAAAACCTCTACTTGAGAACTCTTTCTCCTCAACTTTCAAAGTTGTTGGTTGTTGCATCTTCGACCGCTCACTCTTCTTAGTTGTGAGGTTTTGTCACCTTTTTTCATCTAAGATCCTTTTCCTACTACTTCTCCTTTGATATATCTTACCGACTATGAAATCTATGATAAATTTAGTCTTGCAAACAAAATTATTTTAATGACAAATTTATCATAAACATCACATTAAATTTTTAAAAGATCTATCACAAGATCTTGTCTATGAACTTTTTCTTCCTCAAGCACATATCAACTCTTCATTCACTTGCAATCACCTCACCTATTGTGGCAAGTCTCCTTTTTCTCTCCAGCCTCTTTTCACTATCAAGTTGTCTTTAAACCTGGAATTTCCATTTGTACAAGGATCGACCTTCTTTGACCTTTGTGTCATATCCATGACATGGATCTCCTACCAACCTCTTCACTTGTCCTTTAGAGCTATTTCCACTTCCCACATAGAAATGGACAAAAGTCCGTTTCCTCTTGAGAAAAACACTCGATTTTGTTCTGTCTAAGTCTATCAATATCTTCTTCTAATAACATGCATAACCTTATCTCAAAATACATCAAAGTGTCCTATCAACCTTGTGAAGTTAAATTATGCTCAAACAATTCATTTTCTCACAATTACACTCGAAAATCTCATAACATGCCATTCAAAGGTCCACGTACATAACCAACATACCTGGTCTGATACAAATTGATGAGGATGTGTCGAGTTACCCCAAATGTCTCCCATAACCTAGGATACTCCAACATCCTCAAGCACAACTTTGTGCTATAGAATCAAATTCTAGAGATTCAAAATTTAATTTAAAATGTGTAGTCAAAATCAAAATGGAGATTTCCTTGGCCCTTTGCTATGAGAGATCTCTCTCAGGCCTTCTGACCCTTCCTCTCACCTAAAATAACTCACATGGGCTTCAACTTATATAGGGAACAACCAGTAGGCCAAAAAAGGCTTCCAAAATCTCACACGCAACCTTGAAAATCGCTTGTTGTAGGCGCTATGAAATATTTTCGCAGCACTATTAAAATCTTGTAGGCGAAATATTTTCATAAAACTCTAAATCTTTCCCTTTCTCATTCTAGGAAATTTGAATTGAATTTCTCCTCTGCAAGGTCGATTCTACACAATCTTGGCTTTCTCCTTAACACAACCATGAAATTATTATGCCATTCTTCACCGGGATTGTAACACTAACACATTTTCCCCTTGACACCAAAAACTAAAGGATTTCTAACAACATTCACATAACACAAAGCCCAAGTTTCCTATGAAAATGCTACATTCACTATGGGTTCTACATAGTCCCTACTCCATCACACAAGGAACAATCCTCATAGGTTTGAAACAAGATACCAAAGGCTGTGACTGCACTCTAACATGGATACTATGCTTTTCTCTACAAATGAAGACTCTTATATTGAATAACACACATCGTTCAATAATAGAATGGCTGACACACAAACGGGTATCAACCATTCCACATATCCATACCCCACTGGTGAGCACCAATATTGCAGCAAGAATGCTGCAACTCCTCGGCTACCAGCTTTACTTTATCAACCCAAGGTTCGTATAAAATTAGAGGTGATAGCGCTGTATACATAAGTAAAAGTGATAGTTTTGCCTTTTGTCATTGTTTAGTTGGGGATAGACCACTAGGGTTTTCAAGCGAGGCTTCTATGGATCAAGAAGAAGATTAAATCCTTGATGACAGAAATAGAAATCTAGTCTAAGAGAGATTTGATCTACTGTAATAATGAAAAAGACTGAAATTGAATGCTAAGGCACACAATTTCCTAATTAATTGCTAAGAGCTATGCTTTGCAATAATGCTAAATTAACATGAAAAAAATTCTATTGTCCTAAGCATGGAAGTTAAAAACATCAAACATCACTATTATGCTTGTAAAGGACAATAATAAATTTGTTTTTCCTTTTCATGCTTTTCATGAAAAATCAAGTGTGCAAGCTAATCTCTTTTGGCGATGTGGCAAGTGGCTTAGGGGTGCTAATGGATGGCTGTAAGGTTTAGGAGATGGTTGGAAGGTTTGGGAGACCCTTGGGTGACCTTGGGTAGGTTCCTAAGGGGTTTTCCCTCAATTCAGCCTCGAAATAGGCCACTACAAGAAAAACTACAGGATGTACTAGAAACCTATGGGATTCTTCGTATTTCTACATGATACAGCTGAGAGAAAAATGATGGGTGTTGGAGGTACTGGAAGGATTATGGAAGGTGGTTGATGGGTGGAATTGAGTGATAAAAGCCTAGGATCAGTGAGAACCCAAAACCAAGTTTAGGGGATGGCTGGATTTGTTCAACATGCTTGGGGGAATTTCTATGTAAAATGATGAAATTTGTGAAGGTCTTGATGAAAAAAATGAATGCCTATGGGTGGATGAAGATGGAAGGTGGTTGCTTGCTATGAGATATCTTTATAATTCTAAAGCACTTTCTCTGCATCAAACATGTGTAATTTCCAAAAAGTCATGTAAACAAGAAGAATTCTCATAAGCTAGAAAAGAAGAATTTAATGAGTTAACTATCTACCTTATGCATGAGGAAATTATTGAATAAAATGGAATCATGGATGAGATCTAATGCAAGAATTAAGGTAGAATAGATGGTAATGAAATACTACACCTTCAAAATTGATCAAATGCTTCAAGTACAATAAACTCTAAATATTATGAAAGAAATTGAAATCTATCTTTTTGGGGCTCCATAAGGGTCTTTTCCTCAAATCATGATCCCAAAAGGAATAAGTGAGGCCAGGACACATACTGATAGCTTTATGGTTCTTCTTTTAGCCCTTCTAACCTACTATTGAAGTAAGGTACAAATGGAAGCAAACTAATAAACAATTAATCAAATCTACACTAATTTCAATGAAATACGTCTAAAGATAGTTTAACCATGAATCTATGAAACTAAGCTAAGAATGCATATACAAGAAGAGGATCCTTTGCTGCTAGGGTTGGGCCCTAAGCCAAGAGCTTTAGCCCTTTGAGTTAACTCAGTGCTGGATCAAGAAAAAGCTCATTCTTATTGCCAAAATGGATAATTACATCAAAGTATTCCACATGTCTGGAGATCGAAAAGAACTAGAGTTTTTACAACAGAAATTCAAATCCTAATGAGGCTCTAGGCCTCTATACTTATACAAATGAAGTCCCCAACGACTTCCTTAAATTTATGGAGGCTCAGATCCAAAACTCGAGATGAACTAACTCTTTGTCTATCACTTGCTCGACTGCCTTTTGATCTTCATGACTTGGTTTCTTGCACTTTGAGCTGGTGGGATTAATGGATGAATATTCGAATGGGGATGGCATAAGTGAGGAGGATTTACCTCCTACAATCTCTCTCCCTTGTCCCATTTGAGTTCCAAAACTTAGTCTTTCCAAAATTCCTTGATTTTCTCTTCCAAACCTACATTCAATGCATATTAGTTCACTAGGCATAATATCTCACTTTAACTCATCTCATTAAACAAAATATAATCAAAACATGTAATAAGTTGTGAGAAGTGTTCATTTTACTAAGCTAGGAGGTGAATGATGGCCCATATAATTACCCAATGATGAGGCTCATCATCACCCCCTACTGAAATTGTTGCTCATCCTCTGAGCAACTCAATCAATATCCATGTATTTCATATCTCTAGTGGCCTCCCTGACATCCCATGCCTCTGCTTTGGTTTCCTCTTCTTGTGCATAGAAACCTGCCTTCTTTTCTACCTCCTCCCACTGATTTCTTTCTTCTTCTTCACTCCTTCCTTCTAGCATCCCTAAAAGTAGTGGTGGACTGAGTCTCAAGCCAATCCAATTGACTTTGAGGCTTTGAATAGATTGCTTCTATATGGGTGTCCTGTTTAGTGCTTCTCTAATTATTTGAGGAGAGTGGTACTCTCTTATCTTTAAACTGTATGGCAATGTGTTCCATCTCCTCAGGAAATCTTGCATGTTTTCATCCCCTAACAACCTAAAAATATCCTCAAAATGTTTAATTGCTTGCTCTTGAGTAGCAAGATACCTGGGTGCAAGCTGAGGATCATTTGCAATTAAATTATGTTTACTGATGAGGGCCATTGGATTGGACTGCTCAGCTTTGATCATAAGAGTTTATGTTTGTTCTCTTGCCAATATCTTCTTCATTTTTGCAGCCCTTGCTTCCTCATGGTTCATCCATGATGCCAAAGCCATCAATTGTAAATATCCTAGCTTGGCATTAGGGTCCCATACATTCATGTCTGTTAAGGCCATGTTATGAAAATAAAACTCAGACATCTTAGCCATATCTTCTAATGTACTTTGATCACAAAGATAAATGAACTGTATATAATCATGAAATGGCATAGTGCCTCTCTATGCTAGGGTCTTGATTTGGAACTGTACCCACTATTCCTTAAGGTATATGGCATAAGATTGCATCCTGTAGTAGATTGCTTCCAAAGAGAGATTGGCCATGGATGCCAATTGATTCTCTCTTTCTTGTAGTTGTCCTTTCAGCCATGCATTTTCTATCTCTAACTAATTTTTCATTATGGCCTATTTGTCTCTCAAGCTACTTAGTTCTCTACTCATCTCTATGAGCTTCTCCTCCATGTGACCAACGTCTTCCACCCACTTCGATTTGGAAATATGCATCCATCTATGAGTTCTAGCTCTCTCCTTCTCAAGCTCAAAGAATAATGGAATAGACTTTTTTTGTGGAATGACTCTGCCTCCTTCAATAAATCTGTAGTAGGAGTCAAGTTTAGGTTGGGGACTACGTTCCCTTAGCTCTAGGTCGTCTTCTTTAGTTTCTTGTTGTAGGATTCCCTCCTTATCCAATTTTTGAGTCTCCTGTAGGTTTAGCAGAGTCTCTTATAGGATTGCTTTGGCTTCCTATAGGTCCTGCTGTATATCCTCTAGGATTACTTTTCCTTTGGATGAGGTGGATATAGTTACATTCCTTCTCACATAGGTGATAGGAAACTTAGGGGACATTTGTGCTGAGGATCCTCTTTCTTTAGTTTTCATAGGAGGAGGCATTTTCTCCTACTGTTTAGGTGAGTCCTCAATTATAATGGGAATTTTGGTTGAAGTTTGGGGTTTCTCCTACCTTATCCTTTTGTTTTTCCTTGTTCTAAAATATAAGGGGGGCTGCCTCTATATTTTTCCTTTTTACTTGATAGGGGTGCTAAGAGAAGTGAGGGCAGCTGCTGCTTCTCTCTCAGTGGGTTCTGGAGACACCCTAGGTGACTCCTCCTTGTCTTCTGCCCCATCTTTCTCATTTCCCTTTTCTCCTATGTCTTTCGGTTCTCCTTATCCTTGTAGATCCTTATCTTGTTTATCAGTTTCCTCTTTGTCATCTTCTTCTATTTCTTCATCATCCTCTTTCTCTTCCTCCTCTTATTCTTCCTCATCTCTCTCCTCATATTCATCCTTCTCACTGATAGTAGGACCAAAATCATATGTGAGGGCTTTGATATCCTCCTCTATCTGCAAGTCTCTAAAAATTGACCATTGGATAGGAATTATGAGGTTGTGGAGGACATCTTCTATAAATGATTCTAAATAATCCATGGTGAGCTATCTGTTGGGGGTTTCCCTCCTGCACCTTTATGCTTGTGTCTATCAGTGATTGTAGAAGTAAGTATGGTATGCAAAGGATGTGGTGAGAAGGTGTTGCTACTCCAAACCTCAATTATTCAAGAAGCCTAAAGTGATATCCATAAACCACACTATACCTACCCTCACATGATATGTATTTGATAAGGTGGTAGCTCACCTCATTATAGGGATATGGTAGGCTTGTTCTTCTTACTCCATTCTTGTCCTCAATGGGATCCTCACCCTCTAAAATTAATTTCTTCTTGGTAGTCTGGATAGCTCCCTTGTCTTCCTTTCTCCAAGGCACTCATAGCTAAGTGTGGTAATTCTTCTTATGAGTTCAGAGGTGAGATCTATGGAGAGGCCTCTCACCACAACAATGGCATGGACTCTATTTAGTTGAATGAGGGAGAGAGAAAAATCTCGGGCCACTTCATCATCATACCCTCTTAATTTTTCAAAATACCCAATCCAATTATGCCTTGTGAAGATTTCTAACAGCTGAGGGTGTTGGAGGATTCTCATAGTGTTAATGGGATCCCTTCTATTAAACCACCCTACCATTTTGGTTGGTGAATTTTAAGGAGCTAAGATGGTTGATACAATTTTTAAATGTAGAAGTCAATAACTGAAAGAACTGTGGAGACAACTCCCTTACATAGCTTCCAAATTCACTCAATACTAGGGATTTTCTATTCAATTCACTTTGAAAAAAGGAAGTAGTTATAGAGCCTACCTCCTCATAGTGTTTTTTGTAGCCAACCCTAATTTTTTACCCTGTGAAACTCCTCTCAACCAATCCTGTAGATTGTTTGTCTGTATCCTACAGGATTCCTGTGCAGTCGTGTAGGATTTCCTGTGTAATCCTGTAGGAAAACCTGCGAAGAAGAAATATGGATTTTTTCTCTTTTGTAGGTTGCCTGGGTATGAGAGAGACTTTGCTAGAGTGGTCCTCAAGGAAATGAGTAAATGAGTGCATGGGGATCGACGATTATTTCCTCTTATGGTCGAGTTGGGTGAGGTGGTGTGCTAGCAGTCAAGGTATGTTTTCCATTTTCAGACCATTGGTCCCCACTACCACCTCATCATTCCCTCTCCTCGTAATAAACTCCCACTTCATGCATCCATAGCCTTAACTTATTTTTTCCTTCTCCTTTCCTTTCTTGACTTGACTACTGCCACATGTGGGAGGACCAATTGTTTTGTCTTTGTTGAGTGAACAAAAATGGCCAAGTTAACTGGCCACCTTTCGATTATAAACCAACTTGCTCATAACCTTTACATATTTTGACTACATTATGAAAATGAGAGAGTGAATCAAGATACTTACCTATGGTTCTAATACCTTGCTATAGTTGTTGAAGACCTGAGGTGCTTGTGTGTTGGCTGCATGTTATTTCTCCTTCTTCTTTTTTTATATTTCATTTTTTTGATGGTTCCCTTGATGTGCAAGTACCCGGTCTTTAATATGGTAGCGCTGCTGCTGCTCTAGAGCTTTTTCTGCCCTTGGATCTTCATGCTGGAAGCTTGCTGCAATCATGATTTGTATTCTATGGGATAGGCTACTATAGGATTTCCTACAAGATGTCTTGTAGCCGCTTCTCCCTCAGAATCTATAATCATTTCTTCTGCTAGTATTTTGATGATGATGACATGGATTTAGAGGAATAATAGGAGTGTGGAGAATATGAAATACTCAGGTGCTACTCCCTTCTGCTCTCTTTTTCATTTTTTCTCTTTGTGTTTTCTCTTGAAGATTGTGATTTTTTTTTTTGAAATTGATTTTTTTAATGGTGAATGCAGGGGTGATGAAAGTGGAGACAGGTATGGTAATGAAGTTGTGATGTAGGGATGTTATTACTTTGACATGGCAGGTCAGTTACTCATCCTAAGGTCACTTTCTATAGGATTCCTGAGCCACTGTAATTCCTACAGGATCATCTTGTAGGTTTTCAGGGGATCCTGTAGGTTTACAGGGGATCCTGTAGAAAATAGAGTCCCGTTGTAAACTGAAGCAAATGGTAGAAAAAATGAAATAAAGGGTGGAGTGACGAATGAAAATGGGTGGAAAAATAAACATGGGAGTGGAACATGTTCCATTTTTATTCTCCTATGTTCTCTGATCGTCCTCCTCGTTGACCTACAAATAGAAATTCTCATGATTTTTTCTCTTTTTTTTCTTTTTGAAAACGACTAGTTTGCCTCTAAGAGGTTTTCATCCTAGATGTTTTCCCTGGGCACCCCAAGAGAGGTTTTCACCCAAATATATTTTCATTTTATATTTTTTTTTGTTTTCTTTTTCTCCTTTTTTTCTGACACAATTGGGCCACCTCAAGAGGTTTTCAAAGCAATAGTGGGACTCAGGTGCGTCATGGAGGTTTTCACTTGAGTCTCCTTATTTTCTTTCTTTTGAGTGGCTTTATGAGGTAGGAGCTAAGACTTTCTCCATTACCATCACTGTTTTGTTGATACCATCAATGAACTCTTTCTTTGACATTGGTCTTTTGTAAAATTTGAATCTGTGTCCATTAACAAGTAAAGGAATGGCCTCTGCATCTATGGTTATGATCTGCACTAAACCATTATCATGACATCTTTCTATAACATAAGGCCCTAGCCGTCTTGTCCTTAACTTGCCCTTAAAGTATTTATATATGGAATCATATAACAAAGCCCAATCACCTTCTTGAAATTGCTTATCCTTGATGTAATTATCATGCTAGATCTTCCTCTGAAGTTGGGTTACCTCTATGTGTAGAAGGGCCTGAATTATGAACTCATCTAAACCATTCAACTAGAGTAATCTCTCTTTTTGTGCACTAATGAGATCTAGATCTAGTTCGGCTACCATCCTTAACGTGTTATACTCAAACTCAATGGACAGTAGAGCCTTTTTTCCATAGATCAACTCATCGAGTGTGAATCCACAGGTGGTCTTCTAGGTGATATTATATGCCCAGGTGGCCTCAACTAGTCTATCTACCCAATCTTTCCTACTGCTGCTAACTACTTTGGTCAAGATGACCTCCAACACTCTATTGGTCACCTCGACTTTCCCATTATCTTGTGGGTGATAGGGAGTGGAGGTTCCATGGTTGATCTTGTGCTGGCTGAGCAAGTCTTCAATCATGTGGGAGGTAAACTGACTTCCTTGATCAGTGACCAGCTCTTTAGGGTACCCAAATTTGTAAAATACATTCTCCCTTAACAACTCATCTACCTTCTCCTCTGTTGCAGACTTAATTTCCTTGGTTTCAACCCACTTAGTCAGATAGCCAGTGCACACAATGATGTACTGCTTTTGCTTGGAAGGAGGGTCAATAGGTCCAATGAAGTCCATGGCACACTTGTCCAATGGCTCGAAAGTCACTTGAAGATACAGAGGCATTTCATCCCTTGGAGTAGGCTTTCCCATCCTTTTTCACCGATCACACTGACTAATATATATTTTCACATCCTGATGAAGAGTGGGCCAATATTAGCCTTCTTGTAACAAATTAAATGTTGTCCTCTTTGCTACAAAGTTACCTCCACAAGGTCCATCATGATAGTTCAGAAGGATGTCAAATACATCCTCCTTCCTGACATGCCTTCTGAGGATTTTATCTGGGCCAAGTTTGAAGAGATTGCCCCCAATCCAAGTGAAGGGGCGCTCTTCCTTATAATCTTTCTTTTCTCTTTGGAGGACAAGTTTGGTGGGAAATGTGTAGATATCAAATAGTTTTCTATGTTAGCAAACCATGGAGAGAGAACTAAAATGGCGAACAAGTGCTCATCTGCTAAGAGGTCATCAACAATTCCCTCCTCACCTGCAAGAAAAGTTAATCTGGACAAAAAGTCTACAACAATATTTTCCTTGCCAGGCTTGTCAACAATATTTAGATCAAACTATTGTAATAAAAGTAACCATCTTATAATACGAGCATTCACATCGGGTTTATTCATTAAATATTTGATTTCAACATGGTCAGTATCGCAAAATGTTTGATAGCATGTAGTATAGTGCCTAAATTTTTTCAATGAATGCACAACATCTAGGAGCTCATTTTCGATCACTGTGTAGTTCAGTTAAGCCTTTCACAGATTCTTATTGATAAAGTAAATGGCATAAGACAATTTTTCATCTTTTTGACCTAGGGCTTATCCTATGGATTTGCGTGAGGCATCAACATGAATATGAAAAGGAAGAGCCCAATTTTAGTCTTGGAGAATCAGTGTAGTGGTTAACTTGTTATTCAGGATGTCCAAGGCCTCTTGACAACTTTTTGACCATATAAACTCAAAGTATTTGGCCAACAACCCAAATAAAGGATAGTCCAACCTGCTAAAGTCCCTTATGAACCTTTGGTAGTATCCATCTAACCCTACGAAACTTCTGACATCTCTCTGCTTTTGAGGAGGTGGGACCCTTTGGATGATAGTTATTTTGTTTAGGCCCACCTGCAGTCCTTGTTGAGATATTGAATGACCCAGCACACTCCATGCAGTCATCAAGAATTCACATTTTTCGAGACTCAGAGATAGGTTCATTTCAATGCATTTGTGTAGTACTTTACCTAGGTTGGATAGAGCCTCCTGGAAATCACATCCATAAGGTGTAAAATCATCCATATAAATTTCTATCCCATCATGGAATAACTTGGCAAAGATACTCAGGACTGCTCTCTAGAAAGTGGCAGGAGCATTGCATAGGCCAAAAGGAAGGACCCTATAGGAAAAAGTGCCCCAAGGACAAGTGAAGGTGGTATTATCCTGGTCCTCCAGGATGATCTAGATTTGATTGTACTGACTGAATCCATCTAGGAAAGAGAAAAACGTTTTCCCTGCCAGGCCATCTAGCACTTGGTTGATGAAAGGTAGAGGGAAATTGTCATTCTTTGTGGATTTTTTCAACTCCCTGTAATTAACACAAATCCTCCACTTGCCATTTTTCTTGGGAACTAACACCAAAGGAGAGAGCTAGATTCATCCTCCTTTAGGGTTTCCAGACTGGTTTGCAACCTTCTTTGATGTGAATGTGGTGAGTACACACTGAGGGGTGTACTTCCTTCCTTTCTGTGTAACTCGAAGCAAAGGCATCTAGATGCTCCTTTAGCATGTTGCACAACTTCTCCTCTTGGAGAAAGAAAGAGATGGATTGATTTCCCAAGTTCCCTTAGGGTTGAATTCTATGGTTTTGACATGGAAAGGGTTGGAATCGGCCAAGTACAGATCAATTGGATGGCTATTCTAGGTTTACTTTACTACTTCTTCTAGGGACATGTTGTGGTCACCAACAACCCCCCTTCTTCACTTGACATTAGCAATAATGTCAAGCAAAGAGGGGACCCTGAACAAAAAATCCCAAAAAATATTTTTCTAAAGTTTTTATATTTCTCTCCCCAAGGCTTAAATCGCATCGCAAAAAAAGGCCAAAGCATTACTCGAGCGCGAAAAGCAAGACCGCGAATGAGTGATGCGAAGTTCATCGCATCGCATACATCACACGCGCCCCTTTAAAAGAAGACCTTCGAAAACCGCCGACCGCCGATATGCGAAATCGCAAATCACAAAGCATCGCGCTATACGGCATAACCATTAAACAAAATTTGCGATCTGCGATGGCAGCGATTAGCGATCTGCGATTGCAGCGATTTGCAATCTGCGATGGCAGCGATTTGAGATCTGCAATCTGAAAAGACTTATCACACGACAAGCCCAAGATTAAGTGCGCGCCTTGAAGGAATTTAATGACCTTATGCTTGAGTATCAAGGAATGATTGCATCGCATTTATCAAAGAGTCAAGTCATGATGCATGTCAGGATTACGCATTCATTAGAGTTTAATGCTTTCATGTCAATCTTTTCATTTCCCTTCTTCTTTGCGTAGACTGCAAGACACGCAACTGATATAAATCTATATGCAGGAAACATCTGAGAGAAAGGGGAAAGCGCCAATCAAACAGCAGAGAGAAGATGCCTCCGCAAACGGATGTCGCATACAGCAGAACCACGGATTCCAGACTATCAGACAACCGGCACTGATGAAATTAGACTATCCAGGACTCAGAGTCAAAGGCGCACAAAAGCAGCATGTTCAGAAAAGATCCTGAAGCTCAGACTTGGTAAAGTAGAGAAAGAAGAGCATGAGAAGGAAGACGCTTCAGGAAAACCTGGAACAAAGAATAGAAACAATTCTTAAAACAGGGAGATGTCCATACAGCACGACTCCTAACCCACTCAGTCATTCGCACGACCGCAAACCGAAAACAGCAACAGCAAAATCAGTTCGAGAAGAGCCTGGGTTATGCTAAGTATACACGCGGCGAATACACCCAGCTAGAGAAAGGTTTTCGAAAATATCTTCTGGTCTGTCAGAAGAAAGTGTCAGCTCTTGTTATTTCCACTTTTATCTCTCGAGCAAAAGAAGAAGGCAGTCAGCCGACTCTTCCCAGGAAAACGTTGCGCTGTTGACAGCACTAAAGAGAATATACAGAAACGGTCAGAAATTAGATTTAAAAGTTTTAGAAATAAATTTGCTTTTAGTAAAGGGCGGTCATTTGAAGCCGATTCCCTAGATTCGTGTAATTAATATCAATTAGCTAGTAGTATTTAACCCTTCTCATGGCATTTGGAGAAGGGTCCGGAAATCTGTCAAAAAACTTATCCTCAGAACATGCACTTCTGCACCCTCAGAGGAGGTTTTTGATGAATAGATGGATCAAGATTTATTTATGTTTGCATTTTAATATCTGTTACTGATGTTGCACTTCTGTACTCTTAGCAGATGTTAGAACAACTAGAAATAAATCATTATTACTTGAAGTTTATTGGTGAAGTTAGTCATAAATGGTACTTTTATCTCTTGACTAGATTCTGCTAGTATCCCTAAAGTGATATATAGCTGAGTTCTTTATATGTTATTGTATGAATGTATGCATTACCATTTGGCACTTTTGTACGGTGGGATCATTTAATCATGCTTAACATATAGGAAACTGATTATGCGATATGTTTTTCACAACTACTCTGCCTAACTTCTTATGCAGAACGGTTTATCTTTATTGGTTTATATTCTGATATCAGTTGAATGATCTTTATTACCAACTGTTGTTAGAAATATTTCTAGATTGCATAAACAAAAGAAAAACACCTCGGGTTAGCATAGATCAGATGTATTTCTCTTCATTAGATTACATTAGCATAGAGTTAGTTTAGCAGTTAAAATCAAGACTAGTTTAGAAAAACCTCTAGATTAATATCATCAGACTCTACGCACACACACACACCCATCACATTGGGAAACTGGTCCCATTACCCCCAGTCGAACTTGCTACTCCAAACGGGCAAGGAGCCGCCAACCAGGTTCCGGACCGGGTGGGTATCCCCCTTGTTGTTGACCCGACTTCGGGGCCCTCAACAGGACAATGTACTGGGAGTTGGACTTTGGAGTAGGTGTTCAACCAAATGATCTTCATCCTGTTGTCCTCCTCCCATGGTTGTTTCTAAGGTATACAGTTGGGCAGAATAAACTTCATCTTCTTCCTCATATTCCAGCCATAAAGGTAAATCATGTTCTAGAGATGGCTGAGCAAGAAGGTATAGGACTAACTGCTTGGACATATACCCATTCTTGATGGTCATATTCCCAACTCTGCAGCTGATGTAAGAATCAAAGGTGGCCAACCAGGGCCTCTAAAGGATGAGAGAGTAACCAATAAGCTTAGCCTTAGGTTGGATAACAAGGAAATCTGTAGGGTACTGCCAAGAGTCAATGGAGACCATCACATCCTCCACAATCCCCTCAAGGGTCACTATGGAGCGGTACGGAAGTTGCAGGACTATTGTGGTCTTTGTTAGGTAAGATTGACTCAGGATAGAGTCAAAGTTGACCAAGTTAAACAGTGATGGTTTTGGGGCACATGGAATTGTGCACCCATAGTATTATGCCCATGGTATTATATGTAATGGAGCTTATAAAAGGCTGGAAGGACTTCATTGTAATGTAAGACTTGGAGGTGAGCGGTGAAGGCTCACTTGGTCGAATTGGCTAGGGTTTTGGCCAATGCTAATAAGATCTTATTAGGTTGGGTTTTTCCCTAGATTTGGGGTTTTCCCAGATAAACATTTGTTTTTGTGTGTTTATGGTTATTGCTGGTTATTTTTTTGTATTTATTCCTCTCAGTAATTATTTACGTTATGCTACAAATTTCCGAACAAGTGGTATTAGAGCTAGATATTCGCTTCAAAGGGATTCTTTGATGCCAAGTGTTTATAGTGCCTGATGAGATCAATGCAGCCTTTTTTACAGATATGGGTCTAAAAATAATGGTTGAACAATCATACAGGGAAGCAGAAGAAAAATTTTCATGCGGCTTCCAATGTTCGTTTTCTGCTACGTGAGGCCACCAGTGCTGGAATCTGCGAGGTTCTCGTCGGGCTCACAGTTGGAGTGATTTGATAGAATTTTTTGAACACGTCAAATTGAGAGAGGATGGATCAGAATCACAGCAACAATAAAAAAAATAAAAAATTAATGAAGTCAAACTTATTGCATGTAAATGGGCATACTACTGTAAGACCTGGTAAGGCATGTGTAGCCCTGGGTAATGAGTAATAAAGTCTGGGTTAGACCTAGGTGATAGGGGGGATGTTGGGTTAACAATACCCCAGGTAAAAACTCTGAGGGCGATAAGAGCTAGAGTGAGCGGGATTGTCTCACTTAGAAGGTTTGGCTAGTGTTAGTCAAAGAACCCCAAGTCAAGTTTAAGGGGGGGAATTGTTATGTAAACTTGACTTAGGATAGAGTCAAAGTTTACCAAGTTAAATAGTGATGGTTTTGGGGCACATGGTATTGTGCACCCATAGTATTCTGCCCGTGGTATTATATGTAATGGAGCTTATAAAAGGCTGGAAGGACTTCATTGTAATGTAAGACCTGGAGGTGAGCGTGAAGGCTCACTTGGTCGGATTGGCTAGGGTTTTGGCCAATGCTAATAAGATCTTATTAGGTTGGGTTTTTCCCGAGATTTGGGGATTTCCTGGATAAACATTTGTGTTTATGTGTTTATGGTTATTGCTGCTTATTTTTATATTTATTCCTCTCAGTAATTATTTATCTTATGTTGTAAATTTCTGAACAGTCTTTCCCAACAAACCTTGGAGGTTGAGCTTAAGCATGGTGTCCTTGGTCATCACATTAATGAAAGCCCCAAGATAAATCAAAGTGTGTGGGAAAATGGTGCCATTGATGTGCACATCTAATATAGGACTCCCAGGGTCCAAATACTTTGGACAGATTGCCTTCCCCAACATTAACTCAGACAACTGTCCAATGAAATTAATGGTAGGGGCATCTCCTCTTCACCTCATTGGATGCTTGAAGAACTTCTCCTTAATTAGCTTGTTGTAAATAGGTACATATTTAATGGATTGGAGAAGTGGAATCTTGACACATAGGTTTTTCAATTATCCCAGAAGTTCAGTCTCTTCTAGAGTAGGTTGTAGTGGTTGAGTTAATCTCTCAAGAAAGAATGGATTTACTTTAATAATTCTTTCCTCTCTTTCTTCTATAATGTCACTAGGTCAATGTCGAGGTTGGTTATCTGGGAGAATTCTCCCAGATCTCATGTTAATTTCTTGGATCTCCATGGCATAAGTTGGATATCATGTCTCTCCACTATATACCTGTTGTGCCTATCTGTTGTTTTTGTTTGGATTTGGCTGAGCAGACATTTGGGGTTTTTTAGGTGGAGTAGAGTGTAATAGCTATGGTTGGGTAGGTGTTGAAGCCAACTAAGTAGAAATATTTTTGTACTGGTGCCTCCACCCCTGGGGCCGTGCATTCCACTGAGGTTGTGGCAGAGCATATGGTTAAAATGACTCGCTGACTAGCTAGGAATGATATTGACATGCAAAAGACCAAGGGGGAGGTGTAGGCTAGGAAGGATGAACAGGGGGTACGTAAGAAGGTATCGATGTGGTCTAGTTGGGGTTGTAATATGCACGGGATGACCCTTGCATCCTCTGCTGGTATGGCCTAGGCCCATGAGGTCTCCTTTGGTTTATGTAGCAGAGCTACTCAGTGACCCGTTCAGCTCCTTGGTATACAACTTTGAGTCCAGGCAAAGAAGGGCACTTGTCTGTGGAGTGGTTTTCTTCACAAAATGAGCAAATTTCAATAAAATTCAATGGAAATTCATTCCTAGGGTACCTCCTGGTGCATCTAGGACAAAATATTGCCAAGGCTCTCTCTGATTCCTCCTGCTTTCTCCTAATGTGCATAGTGTCCATCTATAAGGCAAGATTTTGCAACATCTCACTCTTGAGATCTTCCAACATGTTTCCAATTTCACCCTTGATGAATGAATTGGAAGAGGATGTACTGATCATAGGTTGACTTCCCCTACCCCTTTTCCTAACTGCTCTAGAATGCTTTCTAAAGGCATTCTTGATATCCTCATAGGGTAACTGGTATATATCTCCTCCTGCTAACAAGTGTAGGGTATCCAAAAGGTCTTCCCTTACTCCTCTAAGAAGGACCAACTTCAATGACTCAGGGTCAAGTGTGCACCTAACCCTTTTGTAACTAAGCTGGAATCTTTCTTCATAATCCTGTAGGGATTCATCATTACCTAAGGTCATCATAAAAATTCCTCTTTATTATATTTATACCTATAGTAGTCTCGATACTTGTATTTGAAGGCTTGTGGCATCTGAGCCCAAGTTGTGATGCTATGCCCAAGTAAGCCTATGAACCAGCACAAAGCTACATCCTTTAGGGTAGATGGAAATAGTTTCAACTTCTGCTCATCATTTGTGTAGTCATAGGTTCGACATATAACAACAAACTAAAATAGGAAAGTATTGGGATCTTCTGTGGTCAGGCCATGGAAATGAGGAGGGGCAGAGGGGCTTATATTTTTCATCTTAGTGTCCCCATTGGTTTCCATGATGGGGAAGGCACCCTCAACTCTCTCTCTATTCCCTTTGTCATTTTTGTTTTTAGCCATTGGCTCGATAGGAATGGGTTCTTCTTCTTCTTCTCCTTCTCCTGTAGGTTCTTCAAATATGTTTAGTTTCTCACCTAAGGGGTCCTCTAGTTCACAGACACCAAAGAAGAGGCAAGGTTGGATGTTTGATGCAGTGGGGGTATTTGGAAAAATTTTCCCTAAGTTATCCCTATTCATACGAGGCATGAAAGGAGATGTTTTTGGTTTGGTTTTGTGTTTTTTTCAAACTTTGGGAAGTACTTTGTAGAACTGAAATTGCAGATTGAATGAAAACTACTGACTAAATGAAAAACTAATTTCTGAATTGAAATATTACTTACAAAATGGAAAGGAAAGCAGAGAATGTAGAATGAAAAAGGAAGCGAATAAATTACTTTTGCAGAAATGAAACTAATGGAAGAATATTATAAACAAGAAATAGAAGAAAGAAAGTAGTAATCACATATTACTCAGACACCTCGCTGGCAACGATGCCAAAAAGTGATGAGCACCAATATTGTAGCAAGAATGCTGCAACTCCTGGGCTACCATCCTTACTTTATCAAATTGGGGTTCATAAAAACTTGGAGGTGACAGTGTTGTATACACAAGTAAAAGTGATGGTTCTACCTTTTCTTACTGTTTAGCTGGTGAGAGACGTCTAGGATTTTCAAGCTAGACTACTATGGATTCATAAGAATCTTGGTTCCTTGATGAAATAAATAGAAATGTACTCTAAGAGAGAGTTGATCTACTATAATAATGAAGAAGACTGAAATTCAATGCGAAGTCACACCATTTTCTAATTAACTGCTAAGAGATATGCTTTGCAATAATGCTAAATTAACATGAACAAAATGCTATTTTCCTAAGCATGAAAGTTAAAAACATCAAACATAATTGTTATGCATGTAAAGGACTATAGTAAATATGTTTTTTCTTTTTATGATTTTCATGAAAAATCAAGTGTGCAAGCTAATCTCTTTTGGTGATGTGGCAAGTGGCTTAGGGATGCTGGTGGATGGCTGGATGGTTCAGGAGAAGGTTGGAAGGTTTGGGAGACCCTTGGCTAACCTTAGGTGGCTTCCTAGGGGTTTTCCCTCAATTCAACGTCAAAATAGGCCACTACAGGAAAACCTATAGGATGTACTAGAAACCTATAGGATTCCTTGTATTTCTACAGGATACAACCGAGAGAAAAACGATGGGTGTTGGAGGTGATGGAAGTATTAGGAAAGGTGTTTGATGGGTGGAATGGATTGATAAAATGCCTAGGATCACTCAGAACCCAAAATCAAGTTTAAGGGATGGTTGGATTTGCTCAACATGCTTGCGGGAATTTCTATGTAAAATGATGAAATTGGTGAAGGTCTTGATGAAAACAAGGAATTCCTATGGGTGGATGAAGTTGGAAGGTGGTTTCTTGCTATAGAATATCTTTATACTTTTGAAGCACATACTCTGCATCAAACATGTGTAATTTCCAAAAACTCATGTAAATAAGAAGAATTCTCATGAGCTAGAAAAGCAGAATTTAATGAACAAACTATCTACCTTATGCATGAGGAAATTGTTGAATAAAATGGAATCATGGATGATATCTACTGGAAGAATTAATATAGAAGAGATGGAAATGAAATCATACACTTGAAAAACTGATCAAATGGTGGTTAAAGTATAGTAAACTCTAAATCTTATGAAAGAAATGGAAATTTGTCTTTTTGGGGTTGCATAAGGGGCTTTTCCTCAAATCATGATCCAAGAGGGAAGAAGTGAGCCAAGGACACCTACTGAAAACTTTGTGGTGCTTATTTTTCCCCTTCTAACCCACTACTGAAGTAAGGCACAAATGGAAGAAAACTAATAAACAATTAGTCAAATCAACACTACTTGCAATGAAATACTTCTAAAGATAGTTTAACCATGAACCTATGAAACTAAGCCAAGTATATAGATACAAGAAGAGGAGCCTTTGATGTTAGGGTTGGGCCCTAACCTAAGAGCTTCAACCCTCTGAGTTAACTCAGTGTTGGATCAAGAAAAAGCTCATTCTTATTACCAAACTAGAAAATTACATCAAATTCTTCCACAAGTTTGGAGCTCAAAAATAACTAGAGTGTTTACAACAAAAATTTGAATCCTAGTGAGGCTCTATGCCTCTCTACTTATACAACTGATGTCCCCAATGACTTCCTTAAATTTAGGGAGGCTCGGCTCCCAAACTCAAGATGAACTAACTCTTTTGTCTATCACTTGCTCGACTGCCTTCTCATGTTCATGACTTGGTTGCTTACACTCTGAGCTAGTCAGATTAATGGAGGAATATTTGAATGGTGGAGGAGTAAATTAGGAGGATTTACCTCCTACAATATCTCTCCCTTGTCCCATTCGAGTTTCAAACCTTAGTCTTGCCAAAATTCCTTGATTTCCTCTTCCAAACCTACATCCAATGCATACTAGTTCACTAAGCATAATATCTCACCTTAACTCATCTCATTAAACAAAATATGATAAAAACATGTAACAAGTTGTGAGAAGAGTTTGTTGGACTAAGCTATGAGGTGAATAAAGGCCCATATAATTACCCAATGATGAGGCTCATCATACACATCCACTCATATGCTGCCCAAACTAGCACACACATCACAACTTCACAACCTTGACAATATTCAATTCATTTGACACATACCTAACCATGTACAACATAGGGACTAACTCTAAACAGACACACAACATCTTAGAAATGATCATAGGTTCCCATACACAATACCATATTCCAACAGTGATTACACACATCCATAGACTCACAATATACTTCTAATCACCTAAACAAACGCTACAACAACCACATGAAACCATAACTTCACACACACATGTAAATACATATTTAGCCCCAAGATACGTTTAAGCCAATTCATATCAATTTGAAATAAAAACACACAACCATGACATCTGTCAACACCTCCATATTCGACATGAAGGCATACAACCAACATACATGTATTAACACATTTTAATTCTTCATAAGTGTAGTTAAACAACTTTATTAATAATAGATAGAGGAAAATAAAAACATATAGGAAAATAAACATATTCATTCATTAATCACATTCAACATAGATTAAATTGGCCATCTGTACAATATGGGCATGTACAGCACAAGCCTCTCATCCTCTCCCTCTTCTCCTAGCTCTAGATCTTCTCCTCTCTGCCTATGTTGCAAATTTTCCTTTGTTGCACACATACTTCTCAAGCACTATTTCTCTCTTTTTAAAGAAAGATACATGGGATAACAAAGAATCACAACTAATGATTTTTTTCCCCTTCTCACAAATAAGGAAACTGGAGTTACATTTACATTAGGACATAATTACTCCCACTTATTATAAAAAAAAGAATCCCATCCTGATGCAAATATCTACAAAACATTTAATATCTCTCATAGAACCATCATGTGACCATCCCATCACATTGGCAAGTCTCAATCTAGTCTTCCTTGAACTTTGTGCTCCATCTATGCACATGCATCATGAATGAACCCAAAATGATCTTTTGATATGAATTACCTAAGAATTGGTTTGATTATAACTTAAATTACTTTGGAAATCAATTTATATATTATATTTCAAAAAGAAATATGTCCATAGTCCCTGAATGATGATCCATCCTGATTCCTTGAAATGAGGCATATAAAGGTCAAATTGAAAGAAGCAAGGGTTTCACCTAAGGCTTCGGATTCTCAGACTACCTTGATAAGGTCCTCCCTTAACTATTCATAAAAACCCAAATAAAATTCCACTTTGTAATCATGAGGGCTAGTGACTTTCCCCCTCTACTTTGAGGAAAGAACTGGGCATATCTTCTACTCTACGAAAACCTTACATAGGTGAGCATTAACTTCCTCACTTACAATTTTAGGGAATATTTCCACCACGTGTAAGATTTCTAGAATTAGGCATCATTGCAGCTCGAAATAAATATTATGAAAGTATCTTACTCGTTCCTCATCTTTGTCCCTGAATGACACCTTTATATCCCTTAAGGATCCCTTAATACTCAATATGTTGTTTACTTGTTTCCCTCCATTTGGATATCCATGAAAAAAATGGTGTTGGTATCCCTATTAGATAGCTAGAATGCTTGGATTCTTAACCTCCATATTTCTTCTTCCACCAATAATAGAGCATTCCTTTGTACTTCTAGAGCCTTCAACATTTCTTGCTGCCCACTCAAAATCATTGTTGGATCCATCATTGAGGCATTCTAAAGATTTTGTCAACCTCCACCAACCCTTTTTACTTTCCCTTATGTAAGTCCAAGGCCCATTTTTGGGATGCCCGCTTAACATATTCAAAGTTATTATTAAATTGTTGCACGTAGGAAGTGGAGTTTGAAGGAGAAATATGCTGCCAAATACCTGATACTAGAGGTGATACTTATCCTCTGCTAACAAAGAAAGAAGAAATCTAAAATAAATCCTTATACGAGATTCCATATCTGAGACCTAAATAATAATAGACCAATGATTCGAAACTCCTTTGGTATTTTCCATAACTTTGAATAATAACCCAAAACTCATTCGAAACTCTAAAACCAAAAAATGGTCTAACCACTTAGAAACCTTTGAACTTCTGAGCACCAATTGGACCATGTTGGGAGGAGTTATATTGGCTCAATGTCCATCAAGTGATTATTGGAGAGAAATTAAAAAAGAACCATAAGTTGGATCTAACTTAGGGTGACATTAGCAAACTTCCCTTGGTCCCAAGGTAAAATTTAGGCCATCACCAATAATAACAAAACTATTTGCAAATGTCCCCTACATAAAATAACCCTTTGCAATACAATTTTGTATCAACATAGGGACCATATACATTAAGCAAGGAACGAGGATTGACCTAACTCCTGAATAAGAGCTTCACCAATATAGGAAAAATGTGAACAAAAGAAGCAAGGGCCTTGCAACCCCTATTCCACTGAATAATTAGCCCTCCTCACATATCAATTAACTAAGAATGATAGTAGGACTAGTATTTTTCAAGCCTTTCCAAATTTTTAGCGATTTTGAGTCAAAACACATGGTTTCTTGAATCATAAGGATATCTAAATGATATAATTCTAATAGGTGTTAATGGAAAGATTTTTGGGGGCTCCCCCTAACTCCCTCACATTAAGGGAGACAATTATCAAGGAATCCCTTTGGATAGGGCTTCCTCTTCTCTAAGCACCCTAGCTATAGAAACTTTATTACTTATTTTTCTTTCCTACCATGCTTTCTCTTGAGATTTGTGAAAATTGGACTTCCTACCTATAAATTTTGTTGTAAGAATGTACTAAGAGAGGCCTCCTGAAGACAAAAGGATAAGAGAAACGTGTTTGCTTAAGATAATATCACTTTGAGGTAGCTTAGGACAGAGGAACCACTAGGACTATGGGGGGGAGGCATTAACAAGAGGTGCAGGGGATAAAGACCCAAAAAGAATAGGATACATAGGCATAAATTCTTAAGGGGTGGATGCGGAATTGGGATAGGGGCTTGAGGGGGATCCCTAGCCTATGAGGGACCAACCATAATTGAAGGGGACAAGGAGCATAAATTTTATTTCCAAATAGGGGGCAGAGACTTCCTGATAGAACACACCCAATCATGTCTTCTAAGAAAAGAAGAGAATCCTCACAAACCACTACCCCATATTATTGACAAACTATTGGCTTGGTTGAGACCTATAGCTTAGTCGAGTCCTCTAATTTTTTTCTAGGGCCTAATAGAGTCCTTTGTAGGCCCAAGGGGTCCCTGCTTAAAGTAATATTTACGTAAATGACTAGTTCCATGACATTGATGTCATCTAAAGGGAAACTTATAGTATTCCACTATGTGATTCCACTGTTTTGCAAGGAGATGATAGGGAAGTGGTAGCCCCCATACATGGGGATCAGGGTAGTGCCCCAATATTTTCTTTTCGAGTAGTTTTTCCCATGGTTTTTTGTATCGTTTTGCACATGGTTTTACACATGGCAGTTTTTCCTATAGGTTTTGTAGATACATTCAAAATAACTATGGTTATCCTCTAATCCAAGGTTAATGGATTGGGGGTCTATGAATTATTTGACATGTACACAATTTATTATAACATTCAAAGGCATATAATGAAAAATAAATATGGTTTTCCTAGTTTTGGGTTCCAAGAGTAAAATATTTGTGCATATATTATGTTCTTTCCATTATATATATATGGGCTTGAGGGAGATCCCTAGCCTATGAGGGATCAACCATAATTGAAGGGGACAAGGGACATAAATCTAATTTCCAAACAGGGGGCAAAGAATTCCCAATAGAACACACCCAGTCACGTCTTCTGAGGAAAGAAGAGAATGCTCACAAACCACTAAACCATATTTTTGACAGACTATTAGCTTGGATGAGACCTCTATCTTAGTCGAGTCCTCCAAATTTTTCTAGGGCCTAATAGAGTCCTCTGTAGGCCCAAGGGGTCCTTGCGTAAAGAAATGTTTAGGTAAATGACCAGTTCCATGAAATTGATGTTGTCTAAAGGGAAACTTATAGTAGTTCACTATGTGATTCCACAGTTGGGCAAGGAGGTCATAGGGAAGTGGTAGCTCCCATTCATGGGGATCAGGGTGGCACCCTAATATTTTCTTTTGGGGTCGTTTTTCCCATGGCTTTTTGTATGGTTTTGCACATGGTTTTACACATGGCAGTTTTTCCTATGGGTTTGGTAGATCTAGTCAAAAGAACTATGGTTATCCCCTAATCCAAGGTTAATGGATCAGGGGTTAATGAATTCTTTGGCATGTACACAATGTATTATAACATTTGAATCCATATAACAAAAAATAAATCTGGTTTTCCTAATTTTGGGTTCCAAGAGTAAAATATTTGTGCATATATTATGTTCTCGACATTACACACACACACACATACATATACATATATGTATATATACACATACATATACATATATGTATATATACACATACATATACATATATGTATATATATACATACATATATGCATATGTATATGTATATATATATATATATATATATATATATATATATACACACACACACATATACATATATGGGCTTGAGGGGGATCCCTAGCATATGAGGGACCAATCATAATTGAAGGGGAGAAGGGACATAAATCTGATTGCCAAACAAGGCACAAAGACTTCTCAATAGAACACACCTAGTCACATATTCTCAGGAAAGAAGAGAATCCTCACAAACCACTACAACATGTTTTTGACAAATTATTGGCTTGGCTAAGACGTCTACCTTAGTCAAGTCCTCAAAATTTTTCGAGGGCCTAATAGAGTCCTTTGTAGGGCCAAGGCTCCTTGCTTAAAGCAATCTTTAGGTAAATGACTAGTTCCATGACATTGATGTCATCTAAATGGAAACTTATAGTAGTCCACTATGCGATTCCAATGTTGGTCATGGAGGTCACGGAGAAGTGGTAGCCCCCGTGCATGGGTATTAGGGTAGCGGCCCAATATTTTCTTCTGGGGTAGTTTTTCCCATGGTTTTTCATATGGTTTTGCACATGGTTTTAGACGTGACAATTTTTCCTGTGGGTTTTGTAGATCCAGTCAAAATAACTATGGTTATCGTCTAATCCAAGGTTAATGGATTGGGAGTTTATGAATTCTTTGACATGTACACAATGCATTATAACATTCAAAGGCATATAATGAAAAATAAATTTGGTTTTCCTAGTTCTGGGTTCCAAGAGTAAAACATTTGTGCATATATTATGTTCTCGCCATATATATATATATATATATATATATATATATATATATATATATATATATATATATATATATATATATATATATTCTTTAGAATTCATTTGTAGGTAGTGTCTATAGATTGTTAAAACCTTTAGCCATGCTCTCCCATATAATAGAATTTCCACCTCAGCTATCAGTCTCGATCTAATATCTATCAACCTAGATCCATGCTATACATTTGTCCCCTTTATTTTGTTGGCCTTCCTTCACTCCAACAAAAGAACCTAGTCTATTGTCGATGGCTGTGAAGGTCTCCGTACCCCAAAAATGTAGTGGCAAGAGATGAAGAAGAGTCAAAACTGTTAATTTATCCATTGGATCCTTCTCGGGGTCAAAATAAATAGAACATGGCTTTAGTAGTAGACCCTCTATACCCCATCTCCAGTGTTTCTTCGTAACTAGGTCGCAATCCCCCTTCGTCCTAAAACCAAAGGCCAACCATCTCTCAACCAGTGCATGAAGCACATGGTCATAGCCTAAGAGAAGGAACCATGACGTAGAAACCCTTAGACTTAGCATTGAACCTAGAATGGTTCTTACCCCAAACTGACCCAGTAAGGTTTTACTTTAAAAATATATTATGTGTGAAAGCGAGATATCCTTCCCCACTGTGAGACTTACCGCCTCTTGTTGTTGATTGATAAGCTTTTTTCTCCTATGATGACAAGTGGGGAGTTCTATTTTTTTGGCATTCTTATCACGATTGTGAGCTAATAAAGGTAATGGTGAGAGGTCAGAGCCTAGATCATTTGATAAAGGTGGTGAAACCTAGGTTGAACCAACCATGTGCTTAGGAGGGGGTTCCATGTAGGAGGCACATGAGCCACCTTCCACCATCTTCCATAAGCTTAATAACCCACTCGAGCCATCCATGGAAACCTCACCAAGCAAAACCCTCTCTAGAAAACCTACTTCTATTGATATTTCAATTTGCCTCAAAATATTCTTCCATATGTTAGACACAACTCATAACCAATAAGCTCATACACTAAGCTGACCACAACCCAAAGAAATCTAACACTATTTCAGAAAAATTGTAGCTCCATAATTCGATCCAAACAAATCCACTTTGACCAGTTTCATTAATATTTTTTTTAATATTGATTAAAATTCTTATTCATTTTGACTTTTTAATCTTATTCGTATTAATTTTTTTAAATTCTTATTCATTTTGACTTTTTAATCTTATTCATATTAATTTTTTTAATTAAAATAATTTTTTTGATGGCAAAATAGTATTATTTTTATGAAATTTTGTTTTTATTTTAATTTTCGGTTTTTTAAGAAGATTTATTAATGGTTCAATTTTTTTAATTTTTATATTAATATTTAATTATTTTTTAAATTCTTATTTATATATATTTCCCAAATTCTCATTCATTTTGACCTTATCAATTTTATTCCTATTCGTTTATTTTTAATTAAATCAAAGAGGAATCACTAAGAGTTTTGGCCATATTTTTATTAAATAATGCTCTTTTTTATTTTTATTTTTATTCTCTATAATTTAAAATAAATTATTACAAATTATAATTTATTTATCTACAAATTTAAAATAAATTATTAAAACTTACAATTTATTTATTAATAAAATAGTTGATGAACGTTTTAAATTTATAAAATAAAACTAGCAAAAAATGTGTGCTCTCCATAATCATCCATCCACCTTGAGAGAGTTAAAAAGTTATAATATATAAAGAATAAATGAGAAAAATTATTGACAATTTAATTTCAAAAACTAAACCACTAAATTCAAATATAATAAATTTTTTTATATTAATTATTTTTTAAAACTAAAAATTCTATTATTCAAATTAAATTAAATTTATTGATATATTCATGGAATACAATTTCAACCTAAAATTAAAATGGTTTTTAATAACAAATTCCTACAATAATTATTCATAAAATTACAAAACTTCTTTTTATTAATTTTCATTATAAACACACCCATCATACTTTAAATTAATTATTCATAAAATTACAAAACTTCTTTTTATTAATTTTCATTATAAACACACCCATCATACTTTAAATTAATTTGACAGTGAATAAGTGTAGCATAAGTTCAAACCCCCAATAAATACTTTCCATAGAAAAAAACATTGTATTTTTAACACAAAAGCATTGTTTCATTGATTTTTTCTATAAAAACAAATTCCTATAATAATTATTCATAAAATTACAAAACCTTTTTTTTTATTAATTTTCATTTTAATTTTCCTACTTCAAATTAATTTGATAGTAAATGAGTGTAGCATAAGTTTCAAATCCCCAATAAATGTTAACCTTAAAACTTAAGTTTAGTGGAAAAGACTCTAAAATTAATGCAGCAGAATCAAATCGGATAAACCACAATCATGACCGACCATAATGGACATTGCGACTGCTGTGGCGATAAACCACAATCATGACCGACCATAATGGACATTGCGACTGCTGTGGCGGTGATAGAGGTGGCCAAAAATAGCTAAGTGGATCTCACTAGTAGATATAATTTTATAATTATATATTGACCATTTATATGGAGGACTATTTATATGGTCACTGTGCTTTCCAGGAACAACCTAGGTACTCTATAATTTACAGTGGATATTGTTCAGAGACGACATGGATTCTATCGTTTTCAAAGTTGCATTTTTGCTTACTTTACCATTCATCCTTGCAGGCCAAGACATTGCAAATCCTGAAGGTTCTGTTTATAGATTCCTCTATCCATCAGATTTGCTCTGCAATTTTTATGAATGAGCAGCGGACTGAATATGTACTTTTTGCGATGAAAAACAGCGGACGCATTATTCGCATTGAAAAACGCTTTCGTTGATCCGAATAATGTTTTGGAAAGCTGGAATGAGGACGCAGAAGACCCTTGCGATTTCCTTTATGTCTCATGTGATCTTGCCAATCATGTATTCGCGCTGTGAGTTTGACCTCAATTTTTTCTTTGGAATATGCAATTGAAATAAAAAACATATTACACAAAGAATATAGTTTTCCTTTTTCCTAAAGCAATATTCCCATTCCCATTTAATGTGCAGAGATTTGGGTGACAAAAATCTAGGCGGAACATTATCACCCCAGATATCACAGCTCTCCTCTCTGCGAGAGCTGTAAGCATTTCATATCTTTGTTTCGTGAAATTATTTCAACTATATAGTTTGGTTCGAAACGTCTATATAATCTGATATACAGAAAACAATTTTACTCCTAATATAGATCTAAATAGCAGAAGCCTTAGATCTATAATTATTTGTTTTAGGGTTGTTTAGTCTTGATTGAATGACAGGTATATGCCGAAAAACTCTCTGAGTGGTTCTATTCCAGAGAGCTTGGGTGACTTGAAAAACTTGGCCAGTATTGATTTGTATGAGAACAATTTTACTGGACACATACCTGCCTCCCTTTTAAAACTGCAGAGACTTTTATACTTGTAAGCTATCACTGAAAATTCTCTCATCGAACTTCGGCGTTTAATTTCATGAAACAGAGATGATGCTAATTAATAATCTCTATGTTTCAGGCGCTTGAATAACAATCAGTTGTCTGGAAATATTCCCGCTTCCCTCACTTCTATTTCTTCGTTGTTCGTTTTGTAAGTCCTATAAAGTTGGCATAATTATACAGTGATTTTCATGATCGTAATCGTCAGTAAGCCCAGGGAATGTTTTGGTTAATATAACATTGTATTCTGTGAACAGAGATTTGTCGGACAACAATCTGAGTGGCCAAGTTCCCACAGGTGGCTCCTTCGCACAGTTTACTGCTCTAAGGTAAGCTAAGCTGCCAAAGCTACTAATAGCTTGCAATTTAACGCCCATATATATATATATATATATATATATATATATATATATATAGATATCATTTTAAAGACAAAGGCAAAAGAATAACTGTATGTATTGGTTCTGGTTCAGCTTCGCAGGAAACCCTAACCTGTGCGGTGACATTGTGGGGATGAAGCCATGTCATTAAGTGAAACCCTAACCCGTGTGGTGAAGTTGTGCGGAAGTCCTGTGCTAATTAACTAATAAGACGATCTGATTAGTCAAAATTGGAATCTATTAGTGGTTTCCATAGAGATTTTCTTTCCAATATATTGAAATCTTGTTTAGTTTTCGAATCCTGCGAGTAGTTTTTAATATTGTATGATAATATTATATAAGAATTTTATCGTATTAGCTGGTCATCTCTTCTCTCACTTATTGTATTACAATACCACGGATGATGATTTTCTCTTTGACTTAATTATAATAATAAAGTTGTTAGGCTGAAAACTTGTTTTGAGGTAAAAACATATTCATATATATAATATTTATGTTTATTATATTCATTCGTATTTGGTTACTTATCTTTTGGAAAAAACATTGCAATAAATAAACCTGTTTGATATTTAAAAGGTATCTAGCCATGCAAATATCCAAATATATTGGAATGCTTATTTTTTATTTTAATTTAAAAATCAAGTGTCGCTTATTGTGTAATTAAACTTGCTTTGAGTTCAAAATATATTTATACATGTAAGATTTATGTTTATTATATTTGTAAGTATTTAGTTTATATTTATTTATTTTTAGGAAACTCATCCATTTCATAAAAATTAGGTTGTAATGATTACATTTCTTTGAATTTCTAAATGTATTTAGCTAGAAAACATTTTCATATATAATTTTAATTTGTAATTCAAGTATTAGTTGTATTATTTGATTAATAAAAGGTTTACAAAATTAATTATAGTTATTGGTTTGATATTCGAAAAGTAAACCCATAGCTCAATAAAATAGTTTTTATTCAAATAAATAATTTGAATTTGATAATATAGTTTAAAAGAAAAATCTAACTTATTGTTAACACTAATGTTTCTATAATTTCTTAAGGCTAGTTTTAAATAAAACAAAATCTTAAAAAAAAAACCTATTTAGCAAGTGAGTCAACCTAATATGCAGGTTTCTTGGCCTAGATGAGCTTCCTATTGTGATCTTGCATCTCATTGATGGGTTGGCATTATGACACAGATTTGGCACTATGACACAGGTGTTGTCCTTGATGGCAACTCACTGACAAATCATAGTTCAGACTCACGGAATGAAGAAAGAGAGGTATACACAGGTTACCCATTGACCAAGCCACGTGTACACGCGGGTTCGTAGACCAAAAGGCATGTATAGCGTACACATGCACTTTCATGGAAGGAAAGGGACATACATGTTGGAAAACTTAGATTTGGTCCATGGTATTGGTCCAAGGTATCTTGTCCAAAGTGTTGACCCCAGATATTTGGTCCAAGGTATTGGTTCTAGGTGCTTTTGGTCCATGGTATTGAGTAAGGCATAAGACTATAAAAGGAGAAGAAGATCATTAGGCAAAGGCACTCAAGTACTAAATATTTGATGAAGAGCAAGATCCAGAATACAGGTTATTGGATTATGGTGCATAGTTGGATCTGAATCAAGGATGAACCTTAGCACTTTATGAAGGATAAGATCTAATGATGCGTCAAGATCTTAAGGCTTGAAGAGAAATATATTTGTGTGGTTTTGATCTTTTATCTGAATAACCAGAGCATGTTGTAATCTGTAAATATGATGATCTGGGTATAAATGATGTCTGGAATATTGTACAGTTTAAATCATCATTTACATATTTGTACGCAGGTTCACTTTAGCAAATACGTGTATACATGCTCATTCTGCATATCAAAAGAATGTATATATCTTAAATTTGATTTGCAAATATTTACGCAAGTTTTCCTTGAGAAAAAAATGTATGTACACATGTTGGACACATTGAAGTAGCGTATACCTCATAAAATATGCTTTAGCTACTTCTGTTTGTTGTTGCAGTGTTCTAGGTTCTAGCTTGGGTTCTGGTTACTGTTACTATATTCTGGTTACAATATTCCGAGAAGTGATTGATTGATTCAGTTTTGGTTGGTGCAAAGGAGATTGGTTGATGCAGATATATTTGATGATTGATTGATGTTATTGATGGATTCAGTCCAAAAGTTTATGAAACGTGGTCCCTGGAAGGAAAGAGAAGGTTGTAGCCATCCGCAGGCCATCACCTACATACTAATAAACACATCAGCTAGTATAATAGCTAGGGGGTTGTAGCTCCCCTCTAGGAGACGCTGAAGAATGAGAGAAGGTTGTAGCCTTCTGCAGCTGGAAGCCTGCGTATTGGTATAACACTGCACTAGTACAAAAATTGTAAAAAGAAGTTTCTTATTAAAAGAAGATAGATACGATTACAGTAGGTGGTTTTCACCCACATTGGGTTTCCACCTTATATCTTGTGTTCATGTGTGTGATTGTCTGTTTTGTTTTTACTGCACCTCGTTACTGTTTATATGGTTATCATGCACAGATTAAAGATCAACATATGATGAATTAACTAAGTTATAAGTTTGCAAGGTATACACTAGTTGCCTTAAATACAGTTGTGTATACACGCAAGTTTCATTAACTGAAGTAGCATATATGAATCTGATTATGGAAACAAAATATTATTGACTTGCTAATACTAATTCACCCCCCCTCTCAGTATTATTTGCAACAATTGGTATCAGAGCAGGTCCTTCAGAAGAAGCTTGATCGCTTGAAGGAAGATCTATCATCATGAGTAACTACGAAAGAGAGGGATCCGTTAGACCACCAATCTTTGATGGGAGCAACTTCGTTTATTGCAAGGTAAGAACCACAACCTATGTTCAATCTCTTGGAATAGATGTCTGGGAAATCGTGGAAGGAGGATATGCGTTTCCATCAGCATTTCCTACAGATACTGTAGGTAAAAAGCAATATGAAACCAATGCCAAGGTTGTCAATTCATTATTGGGGAGTTTGTCACAATCAGAATTTGTCAAAGTTATGCAACTCAAGACTGCCAAAGAAATATGGGACAAGATCGTTCTAAACTATGAAGGAGACAATCAGGTAAAACATGCAAAATTACAATCTCTCATAATTCAATATGAAACTCTCAAAATGCACAATGATGAAAGTATAGCTAGTTACTTCTTACGTATTGATGAGATTGTTAATTGCATGAAGAACTTGGGTGAAGAGATAAAAGAAGTTACTTTAGTTGAAAAGGTTTTAAGATCCTTGTCTACTAAGTTTGAATCAAAATTTTCTACCATAGAAGAAAATCAGGATCTTCAAAATATTACTATGACACAGCTACACAGAATCTTAACTGCTTTCGAAATGAGAAAAGGAGGTCCATCGGATATGAGAGAAGTTGCATTCAAAGCTTTAGAAAGAGAAGAACTCAATGAATCAGGATATATTTCAGAAGGAGAGGAAGAAGCAAACTTTGTGAAGAACCTTCAACGGGGTTCTGGAAGATTCAGAGGTAAATTACCTTTCAAATGTTTTGTTTGTGGAAGAGTCAGTCATTATGTGGCCAAATGTCCTCATAAAGCTAAGCTTGATAAAGGTAAGGAATCAACAAAATGGAATAGAAAACAAAGTGCAAGTAAGAAGAGCTATTATACGCATGAAGATAGTCATGGTTTATCAAATGGTAATGAAGATGAAAATAGTAATGACTATAGACTTCTGATGGATTTTGAAGATAATGATTTCTTGGATGCTTTAGATGAAAACGACCTTTATGAAGAAATATCTAAACTCAAAATTTGTTTCGAAGAAAAAAATATGATTATAGATAATCTGACATTCCAACTTGCTGAAAGAGAAACATAATGAAAAACTAGAATGTGAAATTGTGGGTCTAAGAAAGGATATTGAGAAAACAAAAGCTCTCAATCTTAGATTTTCTAAAGGATGAAACCCTAAATGAAATTATCAAAGTGCAGCGTTCTACTATGATAAAGACAGGTCTTGGATATACTGAAGAAGCATCCCAAGCATAGAAGTCGTCAACCTCCACTAAAAGCTATCTTGATGCAGCAAAGAGCAGTGAATAGTTTGACAATCGACAACAAAGGCATAAAGTAGATCACTAGGTAAATCATGCTCAATTTACTTCAAGGATAAACAAAAGCTACAACCAACCTCAGATAAATCATACTCAATCTATTTCAAGAATGAATAGAAACTACAATCACGAGGTCAGTAGATTCGATAATCTCAGGAACTTCTTCAATGGCCAATGTTTTTCATGTCATAACTTTGGACACAAAGCTGCTCAATAGGTTGCTTACAAGACCATCATGACTAGAGAAGCATGAAATCAAAGGAATGTGACGGGGATCATGTTCTCTTCTTGAAAATGAAATAGAATGCTCAATCTGCAACAACTTAGGTCATGAATAATATGAATGCAGGAGTAAATTTCGGCAAACATCTCAAAAGGAGAAAACTTCACTAAATGCCAAAATATGGAGAAAGAAAGAACTGCAAACAGAAAGATGTGGTATAGCCCTGTATGTAGAAGGACAAGAAAATCAGTGGTGCATCGACAGTGGATGCTCGAAACACATGACAGGTGATAAAGAAAAACTTTAGTCATATAATGCCTTAAAAAAGGAAAAGAAGCTCTCATTTGGAAATGACACTCCTACTGTCATAAAAGGTAAAGGTTCTGTTCTTTTAAAAGAAAAAGTTAAAGCTGGGAATGTTATGTATGTTGATGGTCTAAAGCATAACCTGTTGAGTGTCAGTCAAATGTGTGATCAAGGAAATGTAGTAGTATTTCGATCAAATGGATGTGATTTTCGTGATATTGATATAGGAGAAACCGTGATCAAAGGCATAGGAACTCCAAACAACTTATACATACTCAAGGGAGGACAACAACAGTGTTATCTAAGCAAAAATGATGAACATTGGTTATGGCACAGAAGATTGGGGCATCTAAGCTTCTCTCGAATAAGAAAAGGAAGCAAATTCCAGGATGTTCATGATCTTCCTGATATCAACATTCCAGAAAATATAATATGCAAATCATGTCAATTTGGTAAGAAAACTAGGTCGCAATTCCCTGGAAAGGAAGGATCAGCTAGTAAGCCTCTTAAACTTGTTCATACTGATTTATGTGGTCCATCAAGGAAAAAGTCACCTCGTGGAGAAGAATACTTTATATTGTTCATTGATTATATATCCAGAATGTGTTGGATAGGACTTCTAAAGCATAAAGATGAAGCATTTGAAAAATTCGAAGCCTTCAAAGCATTAGTTGAGAATGATTTAGATTGAAAATAAAATGCCTCAGATCTAATCGAGGAGGAGAATTTGCCTCATATGAATTTTTTTACTTTTGTGAAGAAAATGGAATAAAAAGACAATTCTCCACTACAAGGACTCCACAGAAAAATGGAGTGCTAGAAAGGATGAACAGAACTATTCAACAAATGGCTCGTGCTATGCTAGATGAGTCTGGAACACCTGCAAATTTCTAAGATGAAGCTGCATTCGTTGTCATCACTATTCTCAATAAAGAAAATTTTTGGGTAAAGAGCACTCAAACTCCACATGAAATTTGGTATGGTAAGACTCCTACTGTAAAAAACTTCAAAGTTTTTGGAAGAAAATGTTACATCAAAAGGACCGATGGAAAACTTGGCAAGTTTGAATCCATAGAAGATGAAGGCATTCTCCTTGGTTACTCTTCCAGGAGTAAAGGATATAAGTGTTATAATAAAAGACTTGTGAAAATTATTAAAATTATTGATGTTGTAGTTGATGAAGCGTGCAAAAATCCAAAGCAGGTAAAAACTGAAGATTGTGGAGAAGATGAGGATTATCCTTCCACATCAAATCAGACTAATTCTAAAGAAGAAACAAATGAATCACCAGAAGAATAGATAACGGCAGAAGAAAAGACTCCATCTAGGTATGTTCAGAAAAATCATCCAGAGACTAAAATTGTGGGACAGAAAGAGGCAGTTGTGCAGACAAGAAGAACCATTACAGAAGCTTCAAGCTATCTATCATTTTTTTCCTCCATCAAACCTCAAAATGTAAATGAAGCATGCAAAGATGAATGTTGGGTCAGGGCCATGAATGAAGAACTTGAGAAAATTGAAAAGAATAATAATTGGGAATTAGTTCCTAGACCTCAGGATAAGAATATCATAGGAACCAAATGGATATTCAAAAACAAGATGAATGAAAATGGTGAAGTTATCAGAAACAAGGCCAGAATTGTTTATAAAGGATATGCTCAACAAGAAGGTATAGATTTTCAAGAAACTTTTGCACCTATTGCTATACTTGAAGCCATAATAATGTTCCTTGCTCTTTCTAGTTTTTAGAAATTCAAAGTATACCAAATGGATGTAAAATTTGCTTTTCTTAATGGAGACTTAGAAGAATAAGTATATATTGAGCAACCAAACGGATTCATCCTTGGAAATGATCCAAAACTTGTATGCAGACTCAGAAAGGCTCTCTATGGTCTAAAACAAGCTCCAAGGGCTTGGTATTACCGTCTTGACAAATACCTCCATCAACAAGTTTTTTTAAAAGGATCAGCTAATAGAAATCTATATACAAAGATTGACAATAATAAATTGGTAATACTTGTTGTGTATGTTGATGATATTAGTTTTGGTAGCAATGAAGAAGCCACGAGTCAAAACTTTGCTTTGGTAATCCAGCAAGAATTTGAAATGTCCCTGCTTGGTGAGCTCACATATTTTCTTGGTCTACAAGTTCAACAAAATAAAGATGGTATTTTTCTATCACAAACCAAGTATCTCAAGCATATCTTGAAAAAATACGGCATGGAAGATTCTAAACTAGTATGTACCCCTATGGTAACAGGATGTAGTCTCAGCTCAAATGATGAATGAGAATCAGTACATCAACCAACCTATAGATCCATGATTGGCAGTTTGCTTTATCTAACAAGTACCGACTAGACGTCATGCATGTGGTGGGAATAGTTGGAAGATTCCAAGCAAATCCAAAGGAATCATAGCTTCAGGGAGTCAAAAGGATTTTCAAATATCTTCAAGGAACATAGAATTTTGGTTTATGGTATCTTAGAGATACATATCTTACACTTCATGCATATATACATGCAGATTGGGCAGGAAGCATTGATGAAAAAAAAGCACTAGTGGTGGTGCATTCTATATGGGTTCCAGATTAGTGTCCTGGTTCAACAAGAAATAAAGTTCAATTGCATTATCTACAACTAAAGCAGAATATGTGGTTGCTGCATCTTGCTGCACACAACTCCTTTGGATGATGCAAACATTTCAAGACATTCAGATCACATGCACTCCACCCATCTCCATTCTATGTGATAATACAAGTGCCATGAGTATTTCAAAGAATCCAGTCATGCATTCCAAGACCAAGCACACCCATCAAATATCATTTTCTACGTGAACAAGTGCTTGAACAAAAGGTCAAATTTGAGTATGTTCCCTCCAAAGAACAAGTTGTTGATATATTCACCAAACCACTGCCCAGAGAGACATTTGAATACCTCAGACAGAATCTGGGAGTAGTTGATGCATCATCTTGCTGTTAAAACTTATTTTTTTTTAGAGAAAAGTGGTTATACGTGAGTTTCATGAAGCATATCCGTGTACATACGCCGGTTTTTGTGGATACAATCGCGTATATGTTGGTTTGAAGAAAAACAGTGGGCTAGACTCAGGATGAAAGGAGTCTGATATGGGTCTGATAGTGAACATCTGGCACATGTTTAGGGGGAGCATATACTTCTAATAATGCATTGTTGGCATTATCTTAGAAGATCTTGGTACAAATTCACAATTTTTTTTTATTCTTACAGAACAGGTTCAGGGGGAGATCATGGTTGCTGGTCTGGATGGTGATTGATAGATGCTACTCATGAGAGTTGCTGATAACTATCATAGTCTTGTTTCAGATATTTGGTCTCTATGTCATGTATATATTTTAATGAAAACGACCTATTTTGTTTCCCCACTATGCATGGGATGGATGATGTAGTGCTCTTGTTTTGACATGTATAAACACTTGGTGTATCCCCACTTGGTTGGGAGATGGATGTATGTATGAGTCATTGGTGATAGGAAGGTCATTTATGATGTATGTATAGAGTCATCTTTTTGCAGACCTTGCTTATATTAAGGGGGAGCATGGACTTGAGCATGGAACTCAATCAACACACTTCAGCATATCACAGAATTCAACATGTACTCAAGGGGAGCATAACCCTTTGCCCTTGATGACAAAGGGGGAGCGTGACTTGGGGTTGCCATCAAGTCCAAAGAGGGAGATTGTTGGCATTATGACACAGATTTGGCACATTGACAGAGGTGTTGTCCTTGATGGTAACTCACTCAGATGACAGATCACATTTCAAATTCACGGAATGAAGAGAGAGAGGTATACACAGGTTACCCATTGACCAAGCCACATGTACATGCGGGTTCGCAGACCAAAAGGTGTGTATAGCGTACACACACACTTTCACAGAAGGAAAGGTGAATACATGTTGGAAAAATTAGATTTGGTCCATGGTATTGTGATCCATGGTATTGGTCCAAGGTATCTTTCCCGAAGTGTTGACCCCAGGTATTTGGTCCATGGTATTGAGTAAGGCATAAGACTATACAAGGAGGAGAAGATCATTAGGCAAAGGCATTAAAGTATTGAATATCGGATAAAAAGCAAGATCCAGAATACAGGTTATTGGGTTATAGTGCATAGCTGGATCTAAATCAAGCATGAAACTTAGCGCTTGATGAAGGATAAGATCTAATGATGAGTTAAGATCTTAAGGCTTGAAGAGAAGTATCTTTGTGTGGTTTTTATCTTTTATTTGAATAATTGGCACATGTTATAATCTGTAAATATGATGATCTGGGTATAATTGACATCTAGAATTGTTGTACAATTTAAATCATCATTTACAGATCTGTACGCAGGTTCACTTTAGCAAAGGTGTGTATACACGCTGGTTCTGCATATCAAAACAACGTATACATCTTAAATTTGATTTGCATATATGTATGTAGGTTTGCCTTGAGAAAACAACGTATGTACGCAAGTTTGACACATTGAAGTAGCATATAACTTATAAAATATGCTATAGCTACTTTTGTTTGTTGTTGCAGTGTTCTGGGTTCTAGATTGGGTTCTGTTACTGTTACTGTATTCTGGTTATAGAATTCTGAGAAGTGATTAATTGATTCAACTTTGGTTGGTACAAAGGAGATTGGTTGATGTAGATATATTTGATGTTTGATTGATGTTATTGATGGATCCAGTCTGAAAATTTATAAAACGTGGTCCCTAGAAGGAAAGAGAAGGTTGTAGCCTTCTGTAGGTCAGCACCTACATACTAGTAAACACGTCTGCTAGTATAAGAGCTAAGGGGTTGTAGCTCCCTTCTAGGGGAAGCTAGAGAACAAGAGAAGGATGTAGCCTTCTGCAGGTAGAAGCCTGCGTAATGTTATAAGACTGTACCAGTACAAAAATTGTAAAAAGAAGTTTCTTATTAAAAGAAGATAGAGATGATTGCAGCACGTGGTTTTCATCCACATTGGGTTTCCACCTTATATCTTGTGTTCATGTGTGTGATTGTCTATTCTATTTTTACTGCACCTAGTTACTATTCATATGGTTCCAATCCACAGATTAAAGATCAAGATATGATGAATTAACTAAGTTATAAGTTTTTAGGGTATACGCTAGTTGCCTTAAATACAGTTGCGTATACATGCAAGTTTCATTAACTGAAGTAGCATATATGAATCTGAATATGGAAATGAAATATTATTGACTTGCTAATACTGATTCACCCCCCTTCTCAGTATTATTTACAACATGATGCACACTAATATCTAAGTTTTAGTTTTAGTGCTCCACCGTGAATTTTCCCATAATAGATTTCGGTTGTCAATAAATGTCTATGGTGTGCATGTATCTAACCTTCTAGGTCTTGGTATTGCTAGTGTCATGGATTAAGCCTCCTCTAATTTAGCATCAATAGCAAACCTTCTTTCTGTCAAGACTTCTCTTTTAGAATCTTGAATTTCTTTATTGATTTTAGGAGGGGCAGATTGCACATATACAATAACGCCTTTTTATATAACTTTGAGCCTAGGGAGGTTGAGCTCTTTGTCCCCTATGGTTCTGTAACATGATCAAGGTATACCATCATTATAGAAAAGAATATACTCAACAAGAAAAAATAGCAATAGGACACAAGTTAAGGAAGAGGCAAGCACGGTAAAGTGGTTAGAGAGAGAGGAACTAGGAAGGAGATTTGACAATAACACAATATATTGGATTTCTCTCACTTTAACAATTATATGTGAGTTGTTATCTGGAGAACTTCTTTTGAGGTTAGTACATGTAATATTTATGTTTTTTTTCCCACGGGCTTTCTATATAGAGATGGTATCATGTAAAATTATGTTTAAAAATAATAAAATAATACTTACAGTAACGAATAAAATATATACAATAATAAATAACAAAAAAATATCAAGATTGACCATAAATCAAATAATTCAATTTCCAACTTAATTTTTCATCAATTTTATATAGAGATAAAGAAACTAAAATCAAAATAATATATATAATTTACTTTTTAGTATAGGGGATATATGCAATTCCTTTAGTACTTAATATAGATTTGATAGGTGGAAAGTATAATAATATTATTGATATTATACTATGCTAATTCTATATGTATATGTATATGTATATATATGTATATATATATATATATATATATATATATATATATATATATATATATATATATATATATATATAGCCTAAATAAAATATTTCAATGTTGATATTAAACAAGTAGTTATTAGTTCGTAACATTCACATTAGAAATTATGCTTTGGGCAAAATATCATAAAGAATTATAACCTACATTGGTCAATGATAAGTTAATAGTGATTACTTGAAAATCGAATCATATAGTCTTAATTGAGATATGAAGTGGAGAAAATGATATAAAATGATTATTTGTGGACACAAGGACTTACATAAATTTTGGTGGATAGTAACGACACATAAATTTAAGGGGGTAGTAGCCACACATTTAGAGTTTTTCTCCTATACAAGTTTTGAGGAAAGCATAAATAATGGTGGGAAGTATTCCTAGCAAGTATATTTATTTACTTCCAATCATACTCATTTTGTATGCAAAGACTTCTTAAATTATTATGAGATGCAACATATGATAAATATGTAATTTACATAGGTATGAGTTATTTCAAGGATTTTGTTTTGGGTGATTTTATTTCAAATCCTAAAATAAAAAATCACTACACAAATACAAAAAAAAAAAAAAACAAAAAATCATGCATGAATATTGCAACCATATCCATAAATTATGACATAAAAATTGTAAGTTATCCACATGACATTATATTGTGCAAATACTATAATAAGAGCTTGAAGTTATGGTACAATCAAATTTTTGAAAACTAATATTGCTAATAATATTAAAAAATAGAATGATTGTCCCATGGAGAACCTGAGTACCTCTGCTGTGGATTCTCTGCAAAGTGGATGTCAACATATTTATGGAGAAAATTACTAATGGCATGAATAGACTTATAAGCACCTTCAATCACCACACTAAGGTAGAAATGAAAGCCCATAAATCCTTCCAAGGGTTAGTAAATGCTAAGTTTGATCTACTCCAAATGAAATTGAACCATATCTCGCATTTACCTCCTCCTATGATAAAACATTAATCTTGACTATGTACTGTCTAGGATGCATAGGTAAAGAACTTAGATTTAGGCCGGTAGATTTTTTGTTTAATATCATCTAATGCAATGTAGATTTTGTTTGGTTCATGGAGTTCTTTCATAGAGGTTACAGTGGGAATTCTTTTATTACAGTACGTAAAATTTGTCACAAGAATAGGTTACTTTTTTTTTGGACTTTCAAATGCATATTCACAATGGATCAATATGATGAATGCAAGGGTTGTTGTCAATTCCAGACTAACATTTTAATAGAAATCAATAATTGTTCCTTTAAAAAAAATATATTAAAAAAAAAAATATTTTTCAAAGATAACCATTATAAGTTGCATTGGTCCATGCTAAACCAATATTGGTCAATATGAAAATACATTTCTAGTGGCCTACCTTTGGAGAGGCTAATAGAAAAATTTATATCAAATTTATATAAAGAAAAATTAAGTAATTTAATTTAAAAATAATTTTATATTTTGACTTTCCATTGTGAGGGATATGTGTAATTTTTTCCATCTCTAACATAAAGTTTATATATATTATATACATGTCAACTACGCATATATTATATAAAACAAATTAAAATAAAAAAAAAAGTTCTTATAGTTAATAGGGTTTTGTTCAAAACTAGCATAGATCCATCTTAAGTCTAGATATACCAAAAATATAGAGGAACCAAATCTCTAGAGGTGAAAATATTTCTTGATGTTTTGCACTCAAAAAGAGATTTGCATCTTGAGAGATTTGGTCCCTCTTGGAGCTTGTAAGATATAGATTTAAGATGGATCTATGTTGAAGTTAAGAAATAACTGCAAAAGAATAGGGGATAAGGAAGAGATAATTAGGCTAAAGGGGTCAAAAAGATAGTTGGGAGGGAAGGATATTTAGGAGCCAATGATATATCAATTAGAAATATCACAATATATTGGACGATGATTTTCTCTCACATTCTAATACTTACGTGTCATTTATTATGTATTAAACGTGTTTTGAGGTGAAAATATATTAATACATGTAATACTTTTGTTTATTATCCATATGTACCTCTTTAATATTTTATTATTTCTAGGTTACTAATCTATTTCACAAAAAATCTTCTAATAATTAAAATTGTTTTAAGTTCAAAATGAATTCAATTACATAATAAGAGCTTGAAGTTATGGTACAATCATGATTAAGGCACTCCTTTCAACCCTTCCTATTTATCAATATGCAATTATCTGGCTCCAGCAAGTGCTCATAAGCAAATGGAAATAATTATAAGAAGTTTCATATGGCAAGGAGGAAAGCAAGAGAATAAAAAATTCAGCCTAGTACGATGGGAGCAAGTCACCCTTCCTTATGAAAAGGGAGGTCTATCAATCCACTTACCAGGCCAAATGAACATTGCCTTAGGGATAAAAATAATTTGGAGAATGATAAGTGGAAAGGAACACTGGTGGGAAAAAGTACTAGCCATGAAATATCTGAACAAAATTGATAACTGAATCTATTCCAGTCATGCCTTGCACACAAGTTTGGAAACTTGTAAAGAAGATAATTCCCCTTATTAGAAACCACATTTCTAAAAATCCAGGGAATGACAAAACAGTTGCGATTTGGGAGGATCGAATAATGGGAAGAGAACCTCTAAATCTCTAGTGGGATTTAAGAGGACTTCATGATTGGATGGAAGAGAGAAGGATAAATACTTTATACTCAATCTTTGAGTGGGATCATGATAACTGGCTTGAATGGAAAATACCAACAATTCCAAAAAAATTAAAAGGCCAATGGGAGAAATTAAAATCTCATCTTATAGGGGTAGCGCCCATAAACAGAGAGGAATAGGATGACTTTGTGTGGAATCCAAATGGAGGGGAATACACGGTGAAATCAGGGCATAACATTCTCCGAGAACAACAAAACCAACAATACTGGAGTCTATGGAAGATAACCTGGAAAAAAGAATCCTTCCTAAAATCAAAGCTTTCATCTGGACTCTTCTCAAAGGGAAAATTCTAACCTATGAAAATTTTTAAAAAAAAAAAGAGGAATACAAGGACCATCTAGGTGTGTCATGAGTCAAATGGAGGAAGAAACAATTCAACACCTCTTCATGGATTGTAGGGTGGCCAGAGAATGTTGGACCCAGATAACAAGTCCGCTGGAAATAAATATAAATTTCTCAAATCAGTTGTCAACACATCATAAAACTTGGGAGAAGAGCTACCCGTATTCAAAGAGAAACAAGGCCACAATAAGCAGGATCTGGAAATGCCTCCCCTCAATTTTGTGCTGGCAGATTTGGCTAGCCAGAAACAAATGTATATTCAAAGAACAAAATCCAAGAATAGGCAAGATTCTTTCAAAAACATGGAGCCTAGTATCAGAAATAATAAACTCCAATGGAATGACAAATGTGGATCAGAACAACCTACAACAAGAAGAGAAAGATTGGTACAGCAAAGCAATACTAGAAAAAAAACAAAAAATAAAAAAGCTCCCACAGCCAAGAATTGGAAGTTAAGGCTGGATGATAAAGAATTTGAAGAATGGATGAAAAACAAAAAAGATTCAATCTTTTTTTCGATGGGGCATCAAAGAATAACCCAGGAAAAGCAGGTGCAAGTGGAGTAATTACAGACCCAAATGGGAAAACAATTACTACTTATGAATGGAGTCTCGGAGAAATTACAAACAACAAGGCGGAAGCATACAACCTTCTATTAGGCACAAGATTGTTAAAAAAACTCGCGATCAAGGATCCTATAATTATAGGAGACTCGACAATCATTATAGCAACAATGGTAAATGAAAAGAATTTCAATAGTATCACTATTAATAAAATTTGTCAGAGGATTAGATCAAACATAAAAGTCTAGGAAAAATAACTCCCAAACATGTGTTGAGAAATCAAAATAAAGAAGCTGATAACTACGCCAATAAAGCAATTGAAAGGCTAGTTGGGACTGTCAAGGAAAACAATGAAGTCTACTATGTAAACATACCATGATTTTCACACCTATGATTAGGACTGAGAAAGGAGAAAGTGGAAAGAAGCATAACAAAAGGAAAGAAAAAGATGAACAAATCTTCACTCCCAGAATGAGATTGTTTGCAGAATACAAAGAAGATTTGCTATCAGTGGATCTCAAGTGCAATCTGCAAGATTCAGAGCACAAAATCAACTCAATCCCAAAAAATATTCATAGCACGTTTGACAAGGATCACAGGTGTCCTTTACCTCTGAGCAAAGACAAAAATAGTCATATTAGTCACAAGCTTCAGGATCGAAAATATCATACAAGCGCAAGGTGTTCTATCACAGGCAGCTGTACAAGCACAAAGGTGATCTACATCATGACAATCACCTTCAGTAGCAGGTTAATCTTCCGTTCTAAGGTCAATAAATTGGCCAAAGAGCTCAGCCATATTCGTTATCTAGAAAGCCCAGCCTATTTACATTCAGGCTATCTCTTAAATGATCAAATTTCTTTATATCCCCTCACTCGCAGTCCTCCTGATGATCCCATTACTAGCCTGAAGCTTTCAACAGCTCGCCCACTTCATTCTCCTGACCCATCAACCTCGCAGTTCATTCATATACCCAGGCTCAATCAACCTCAGTGTGGTATAACTTTTTTGTCACTAGTCTCTCTTCAGTGCTCTTCCCCAGCTGATTGCACTTTCGGTATATTTCACGCTCATATTTCAAGCACTCAGAACCTCTTAATAGCCTCTTTCCACTTCCTCGCTGCCCCTCTCTGTACAATTCATAGGTTATGGTTTTTAAGACTTACCCCCATCTTGAGAGCAGCTTCATCTCCCCAGCGTCCTCAGTCCTCTGTTTTTTTGGAGTCAAATTTTCTAATTACTCTTTACCTCTCGCATAAGCAACATCTTTCAGCCAACTCCTCATTTCAAGACAACTCCTTGGATTGTTTTTGGAACACAAAGTAGGATCAATGCTCTTTTGGTTCTCCCAGATCTTTGGGGATCTTTCATCAAGTGGACTCCACTAGCCAGAATTTCGCCATCAAGAACAGAGGAACAAATAGAACGCATCAAAGTAAGAGGGCCAACACTGGGATCAAAAAAGACACAGCCTCTACAACAACTCAAAGCAATACAATGGCATGCAATCCATTAGAAAGAGCAGAAAAGAACGACAGTTGCCCAACCTATAGGGCCAATAGGTTCATGATTGGAAGGTTTAATCAAGCTCTAAAGGACCTCAGGGCAGAAATGAAGACAGCCAATGTGTATATGCAAAGAAACATAGATAAACAGAAAGTTGAAATAGAAGATCTAAAAGAAAAATGCAAGTGTCCTGAAGAAATAGTTGAGTACATCAAGACCCTCAATCAAAGCCAGCAAGGGAAAACCTCCACCAGGAATAGCAAGAAGCGTCGCCCTCAACAAGAGGAATCAGCAAATTAGTTCTAGTGATATTGTCTTTCTTTTAACGTAGTGCAAATATAGTTCTTTCCTAGGATAGTTTGTAAGGAAATATGCCATGCTAGTTTTTTTATTTTCATAGAATTAAGGCTACAAGTGCGGTTGCTGCGACTGCGCTTCCATTTTGTGCACTACACTTGAACCAACCTCCTTCCGAATGTATGAGGAGTCCACTTCTTTTCTCTTTTGCAATATAAAAAAATAGCTAACAGAGTTTAAAAAAAAAAAAAAACAGTCACTAAGTGTTGGTATGGTGGTAGAGGTTGTGGTGTCTTATGTCCTTAAAGTGTGGTTAATTTCAAACCTTACTTAAATTGGGTCCTCTTGTTTGGAATTTGGGGGACGGCTTGGGTGTCTTTCGGTTTGGATTAGAATGGGAAGCAGTTCATTTGTATGCTTGCTTTTGCTCGTGGTGACTTCACTAGTTGTTTGCACTGTTCTCTTTCTACTACCATCATGCCTCCTCGTCAAACAATGGTGAGCATACGAGGTGGTGTAGGTAGTGTTGGAGTCAAACAATCTCATCCTTTTTCCTTTGACACAGTAGGAACTTTCTTTGATTTTGTCCCTCTTGATGTTCGTAAAGAAATTCCAGTTTTGGAGTCTCAAGAATCTGGGGATCGCCCTTATCATTATGATTCAGATATTATTAGCAACGGTTTGAAATGGGTTCACAACCTAAGTAGATTTAGTAAGAGAAGACTCCATTTCCTTGCATTCTCTATCCATGCATCAAAAAATGAATACTTTGTTACATTTAATTCTCTAGGACAATCAAGTTGAAAATTATAATGTGTTTTGTGGGTTGGAAGGTATCACGCATATGTTAAGGAATCATAGGTTTTGCCTTAACAACATTGACTCTTTTACGAGTCGCATGGAGAGTTCTTTTGGTGTCAGACTCGGCCTTGAGGGATCTCACGGACCCTATTAGAGATCCTATTGATCCACCAATTAGCAGTGCTCAAGACTATACCATCATTTTCTTCGATTAAGACTAAGAAAATTGTATCACAATTTTTCCCTTTTCTTGATAAGCTTGTTTTAGTGATGTTGATGGCCTTCTTGCTCTCAACAACAAGGTCTTGTGGAGATAGTTGGTTGTATTTGAGGACTTCCTAGTTTTGCATTTGTTTTGGTGTGACGAGGGACTTGCATCTCATTACTAGTGTTGTTTATGTCATTCTAAGTTTTCCACAATCTATTTTCCTTGACAACTCTCTGTTTACCATACGTAATGGACTACCCTTCTATATTGGTTTTGTTAAGTGGAAATAGTGGTTGACCTTTGCTTATACTCGAGAAGATGTTTGCGACCGACGTAATGTGAAAATTTTTACCTATGTCTTTTCTCTTTGGAACATTATTATTGCTTTGATTGTTGTCTTTGGATATTGGCTACAAATATTTTGGAAAATTCTCTTGGAACTGTTCTTCTCTAGTTTCCTTTGGTTCATGGCATGTTTGAAATTTGGTTAAGTTGTTGTATTTTATCTTGATTCAATTCCCTAGAGATTGTAAATTGGACTATGTGTTGGAGATTGTAACTGTAACTAGTTTTTGTCTTCATAATTTGTACCATTATGTATTTTATGTGAAAAACAAAAGAAAAGAAAAAGAAAAATTATTATTATTATTATTATTCTAGACAAGCATGTTCTTCGTGCTTCTAGGTTTTTGAGTCAAAAAGTCAAAGTCCTATTTGGACCTATTGTGAAATAAAAAAGAAAATTAATTTTCAAATATGTATTTTTGGGCCAAAAGCCCCTATAGATTCCAATCAGACTTGCCCCAAAGGTCTTGTCCATTCACACCCGTCTAGACAGTATAAATAGAACGAAGATGGAGCTCATTTGGACACACGGACTTGGATGATTATGCTTTGTAACATTGTAGAAATGACACAGACAAAGAGGTGGCCGAAGTATGAGAGAATTAGTTTCTTCTTGAGCTCAAATGTGTGGAAGTTCTACCTTGGTACATATCTTGTTGTTGGTCTATTGATGATGGACTTGTTGTGTAGAAAGGAATGTTTGACTTGGCATCTAGAGGGTTGGTTATGGGTCTTAGATATCTCATTTGATATGAATCTATAATAAGAAAACTTTCAGGGTTTTCCCCTTTGAGGGGTTTTTCCATAGCTTGGAGCGTATAAAAATCCAGCAAAATTACACAAGCAGTTATCAAAGAAAAGAAAATATAATCTAATCGTAAAGCCTCCCAATTTTCCAACATGGTATTAGAACTAAGGTTTGAAGAAAGGAAGCCAAAATATCATTGTACTAGTTTTTGGATTTAAGTCTAGTGCAGTCCTGTTGGTAACTACTTCAACTTCTATCTTGGAAGGTTGAACAAGATTTTGGGCATATCAAGAGACCTTATCTTTGTAAAGAAGACTCTAAAAATTACAGTGACCCACATATCTAAGATTCAATAATCTTTGTGCTTGCATTTAATTAACTATGGCTCGCCAATGGATCACATTCCCTCAGGAAAGCCTTGCATTTCTCTTAGACTCGTAGAAAATATAGTGAGATTTAATTAGGTTCAATTACTCAAATTCCATTGCTCATTTTATTAAACTATACCTTGTTACTTGATTCACATCCTATAGCTCACTATGTAGCATCGTTATTAAACCAAATGTTGGACATACAAAATATCTATGTGACAAGGTGGCTCACCATTTGTTCTGAGGATCGAATTCCTTATTTGGTTCGCATATTTCATAAATGAGCAATGGCTCACATTTTATGGCATCTGCACTATGTGAATTGTATGCCTATGTGGATTTGTATTACAGTCTTGAGGCTCACTCTATACATTATATTGAGTACTTCATATGGCATCAAGTAGCAACACATATTTCTGTGTGGCATCAATGGTCAACAATGCTTGCATGTGTTCTATGGCCCAATTTTCATGGCTCAAATATACACTAGCATCACATTGTATTTCTCATTATATTGTCTGAAATGATTTTACAGTTCCATGAACATAGACATGCATCTATAGCTCAATCGCATCACAACTCAATGGGAAATATTATAAACTTTGTCTTGATCATATGAACTGAGGCATTTCATTTGGCATCATACAAGGTTCGATATAGTGATTGTATGGCATCATCTTCTATAACAATGATGGACTCGATATATACCTTTAATGAATCGTTGACTCAAATTACAGTGCATCTACATATATATTACAGTATGACTCTATGAACAATGACTATGTGATTCGATGGCATAACTATTTGCCACAATGATAGTTATTTGGAGACTTGACTCTATTACCCATGAAAGAATAATTATGTTGAGGACCGAGACAGAGGCATATATGAAGATCAATGGAATTATTCTCGGTGTTCCTAATACAAAAAGTAATCTTGCAGCTCGAAAAAATGGTTTTGAAGTTGAAAAAGTGGAGGCAACTGTGATTAAAGATAACAATTTGCTAAAGAAGTGTTGACACTTGAAGAGGAACTGGACCCTAGCAAGGTAAAGTGGCAAAGGTATGTGCATTTCATGATTTCTTTCAAGCTCATGACGGAAATTTGAAAGATATAGGTATGCATATAGATTAAAATAGTGACATGAAAAGTCTAGGTCTTGAATAAAAGAAGTTAGAGTTTTGGTAGCATGATAGTAATGCTTTGATAACAAGTTTGGATGATAATGAGGTCGCTAGGGTTTGCATAGAATATTATATTATTATGGAGATAGATTTTGAAGACCTTAAAATCTAAGGTCAGGTAGCGAGGGGAGGTGATGTGCTACAATATATATATATATATATATATATATATATATATATATATATATATATATATATATATATATATATATATATATATATATATATATATATATATATATATATATATATCATAAGATTTTCGTAAGATGGTAAGGCCATAGAGGTTGTGGATTCAGAATACAACTACCTGTGAACAAGGAAATAAGATAGTAAGATGCAATAATACAGGATGGCGTAACTTTAATTGGGGGAGTATGTAACATCCCTCCCTTGTGTGCGAAACTTTGCAAACATAAGCTGAGAGAAGCTAGGACTGATGTGTAATATGAAAAGTAAATACTTTATGAAATGAATTAATTAATTAATCACTTGGAAAAGAGAGACATCAAGAGATGAGACTCTTTCCAAATCCCATTAGGGAATGGGATAGGATAAACCTTTCATGATTAATATTCTAAATTTAATTATAGATAAGCTAGATGGATTGGAGATAAATATCCATCAAGAAAAAAATAAAAGTTGTGCAGAAGAGAAAGGAAATATTTTATGAGGAAAAGACTTGCAGGAGATAAAGGCAAACTTTTATGAGATGAGACAAGGGAAATGGATAAAAAATATCCGTAAAAGCATGATACTACTAATGGAAACCATGTAATGAAAGAGGGTATTAAATACCCATTGCATAGATCAATCAGAGGTAGTTGATCCATGGCAAGAACCTCGGCTTGGGGGTGAACTGAAGAGTGAGTTCTAGGTTGGGTGGTGGTGCTCCTTTTTCCAAGTGGTGTTTTCTTCTGATCTAGTTGGATTCACTTGCATGGGATGTTCTCTATGTTTATTTCTCACCCTCTATGTTGTAAATTGTTTTAGCATATGAGAGAATATTCTTGAGTTTCCCTCGTTATGAGAATGTTCAAATGAATTGCATGTGACTATCATACATGAGTCAATTTACCTATGCTAATGATGTTTACGAGATGATTTTATTGATGCATGCGAGAATTATGGCACAATAATGTAATTCTAGTTAATGTTATCAAGGAAACATAATAGGTGGACCTTATGCAGTATTGGTGTTATCCTATCCTTTGTTAGGGTATTAAGTAGTTGTGCTTAAGCCGCTATGCAAATTTTTTAACTGTGGTTAAGGCTGAACTATATAAAATAAGGTGAAAATTATCTATGTTATGCATTGTGTAGTGATTGCATGTACTAAGGCTTATTGTGCATAAGATATATGTTAGTATTCTTTTGACTACGTTGTAGGATTTGGACAACGATAACTGTAGTGTATTTATGCTAATGATTTCATTAATGCTTCTATGAGGTCATGTTTATGAGATGGTCATATATATTAATGTTTGAGATAGAAATTGGCATGAGATGTTGGTGCATGAAAAACATTTAGGGGATAATTCTTCTAACTATATAATCGATGGTTTAGGTTATCTATGCCACGCATGTCATAAGAATTGCATCCAATGAGGCTAGTCCATCTAGTCATACATGTTGAATAAAGGTTGTCAGTAACACTTTGACTATTCATGTATAACTATGATCATGATTCATAGGCATGCTAGTCATAGTTGACTCAGATCAATGTTCCATTAATTCTTGTGTGGGGTTATGAAAGAGTTTTAATGATTTCATACTATGATTAATTCCTTTCTCCGAATTGTGGATTATGTTTAAGGGTTGATCTGAGATACAAGTCTTATCGATGAACCTAAAATTCAACCTCATGGATTCACTTTTGGTGTCGTTCAATTGATAAGAATATGGGTTGAGTTGTATGAATAATAGTGTTTATATAATGAGGGACTAAATATATTGTTGAAAATGGTTAAATATTAACTGTAAACAAAAAAATTTACAAGAATGAGAGCATAGTAGCTAGTTCTCAAAGTAGGTGTGGTGATGTGAAATTCTAAGTGCGGGCACAAACAATTCCACTAGCTCGAGAGTGGGTCTAGCCACAAACAAGTCATTATATGGAAGATTTCCTTAGGTTAGAACCAATGAAGAGGGCCTGCATCTTAGTACAGTTATCCCATTTGGTGATGACCTTGCTTCCTTGCTCCAACTATATTCCATTTCCTTCTCCGAGTACCTGGAACAACTAAACAATAGGAAAAAACAACCGTGATACTATACAAATTGTATTCAACCTACTTAACAAGTCAAGAAACATTAATACATAAAAATTCGAGATGAAATTTTATGTAGAAAATCAATCGATAGTTGCATATATATTAAATCAAGAAGAGATTACAATCGTTGTCTTGACGTTGCTGTTCTCCTCCGACAAATCCAGGTTCCCACACACTTCTGTTAGCATTCCATGACGGCCTTAACAATGGTAGTCTTAAGTCTCTCCCCTTTAGTCTTCACACTAAACCAAATTCACACTTCTCCCTCACACACAACTAGAGAGCTACAACTATGAATAACTTGTTGATTACTCCAAAATCAAAACCTCAACCAGAGCATAATTAGAACTAGCTTGTGTTTGGGAAGAAAGGAGGTTTATATAGCATGGATGGAAGGGAGATGGTTCCTCTTTTCGTGGGAGAAGATCTTATCTCTTGAGGTAGTTCCATCCTAATAGGGGAAAGGAGCCCAAACTGACCTTCTTGACTCCATCCATCCTAACCATTTACTGGACTTCCATTACGAAGCTTCTAGAGTTGGAAGCTTCAACTCGTTATTTAAAAAACTTTCCAAAAGAGGATTGTCATGAATGGGAAAAGTCTTAGTCACTTCGGTCAGTGCTAGGGACAGTTGTAACCCTACATATCGGTGCGAGGAGGACACGTGTCATCAGTGTTAGTCTTGTAAACTGGGAAAAACAGAATATTTTTAGGAAATGGTAGAAAAGGGAATTGTTCTGATCATGAAGAGGGACATAATGGGAGTTTCTTCATGATGGGAAAGAACGTGGGGTTCACTGTAGAGGTCCTCCAGGATCATGGAACGTGAAGTACAGGGACAATGACAAAATGTTGTGTAACATATGCCCCCTAAAGTGTGAAGGCCGAATTATAGTGAGGGGTGAAATGCCTTATGAATCAGTGCAGGGAACCAGAGTCTGCCATCGTAAAACCTGCAAGCAAGTACATATACATATACATAACTGAAAACTATGTCAAATGATACATGAATCATGGCATGGATGCAATCATCCAGAGAATGATCATTGTTATAGACATTTTTGTGCCTTGCATCACTGAGCATGAAATGTCAATAATCAAGGGATCCAAAGTCCCTAAAACATGTTGTTCCTACCCCTAGAGGAACAAGGCCAGCAAACCACAGCACTTAACAAAAGTTCTCAACCTGAAAACACTCAAAAACAAGGCAATTTTGGATCATGTCAACTGCTCCACTGAGCATCTGCGCTGAATGTCAACTGCCCCACTGTCTACCTGCGTTGAATGTCAACTGCAAAGAAGGCTGCCTGCACTGAGCGAGTTTGGACAAGTGGCAGAGTAATTTCTCAAGGTGTCAATGCCCAGGAAACTTCCAAAATGACACTTGGATCAAGGAATTCAACTGGTGATGAGTAAGAGGTTCCAAATATCCAAGTGGAAGCAAGAACCTCCAAGTGGACTCAAGAATTGAAGTGAGAGAGGACACTAGTTAGTCTCAGACCAGCCTCAAGCTGACTCATCCTCTCTCCAAAACTCCTATATATAGATCTCTCTCCATGAGGTCAGGGGAGGCTGGGATTTGGTATTTGCAAAGAATTGCTGTTGGTTTGTGGCTAGAAACATTGGGTGTGTTATGCTTTGAAGGGATTTGAAGAAGGAATTCCATTCTGCTAGGAAGGAGATGCTGGGTTGGAGCCCTATGGGTTGTATCTCTTCCTGAAGCCTGTTACTTTCAATAAAGCTATCTTGATTCTTTCCTATATGCTGGTGTATTTTGTATGATTGCATTAGTATATTTGATTTACTTCTAATCCTGAATCATTTATGAATATGTATATTTGCCTTTGTATTGTGTTCTTCTCTTGTTGCAAGTAGTTGTTCTCTTGTCACAGGTAGCTGTTCTCTTGTGAGCTCATGGGATTCAAGTAGCTGTTCTCTTGATCAAGCGAGGAGGCAAGTAGCTGTGGACACACAAAGAGAAGAGTATCTAGTTCGAGGGACAACTGGAAGACAACGGTAAGTCTGCCGATCTCCTCTCTTTCATATTTCATAAAGGAAGAAATCATGATAGCTGTATTCGTTTGTTGCTAAGGCGCTGTCACACCTTAGGTGGATAGGATCGTCCTGCATAGGCATTTTTCCCCACAACAAATTGGCTACTCCACTGGGGAAGATCTTGTTTATTCATTTCATTTGTGTTTCCATCATTTGTTTACTTCATAGACTTGACAGCAACTCTTGAACTGCATCTTTCCCGGATGCAAAGTAAAAGTTGCTACTTTGATACAATATGTTGGACTTGTCTATGATTTAAACTAGATCCACAAATGATTTTATTGATCCTTGTGATAGTCTTTAGTACCCTATCAAAGCATCCCTCTGTTTATACCTTGCTTGTGTTTCTGATTTGGCCTGAAACAGTTGATTTTTGAGCATCTTGTGACCCAGAAACCAAGGGAAACGAGAGTTTCTCTCTTCAACGCAGGCACTGTGAAGGCAGACTGCATTTCAACGCAGGTCCCGAAGGGGCTACCTGCGCTGAATGTCAAACTGACAGTGTTGGACCTGCGCTGAACGAGTGTGGCCTTGTGCAGCTGGGGTTCTTTGTCCTCTTTTTCCCTGTTTTGATCTATGTTTTTGCAGCCTTTAACCAGCATAGGTGCTAGTTTGATAACCCTTTTCTTTGCCTGAATTCCACCCCATTTTTGTAAAAAAAGATTGTGAATGTTTTTATGTGATTGTGGCATCATTTACAGTCTTCCTTTGCGTGAGTAAAGTAGTCTTTCTGTAGCCTTTGATTCAGATCTGATTGAGAGTGATCTTAGAAGAAAGTTCATTGGCTGTTTGTTCAGATTGATTATAGTTTTACTTTTGCTTATTGGTTTGAATTTGTTCTTTTCAAAGTATCAAAACGAGTCTTTATTTCGAAAATATCAAAGTGATTGTCATCTCTTCTACCCTTATTGATTTCGAAGAAAGTGAACTTGTTTATTTTTTATCATTGTAAAAGCAAATTCAAACTTGTGCAAAAAGCTTTCTTGGTAGGCATTTATACTAAGAAAGTTGAAAACAAACACATGCATTGTGCATTTTGCATTTGATAAGTTTGCATGTTGGATTTAGGGAAAGTGCATTAGAGTGTGCTGATTTCTATTTGAGAAAAGATAGTCGCTCTCTTTTCCCTTAGTAGCTAGGATTTTCAAAGTTGAAAGATTGTAAAGCTTGCTTATCATCTTAGACTGCATTTAGGAAGTTGTATCATACATCTCGTGGTGAACGTTGAAAGGAAAAATTTAAAAATATCAACCTAAAATAAACTGAATGAACCTAACAATGCTTTGTAACATAACGCACAACATAGAGGTCTAGGCTAGAGATGTGTTCTGGCATCGTTAAACATAGTGACTGCCGATCTCGAAGAAGGTGGGTGATTCCTCCTGAGAGTCGGTGGCGCTAATACGGATTGTGCTCCCACGTACCGTCACGTATATATTGGGAGACCCCTATAGGCATATATCTTTTATCCTTAGGAAGCCATGTCGGCCGCCCTACTGATCGCAATGCAGTGAACACAACATTCACGAAGATCGACCACCCGTACCGTAAAAAGTATTCTGTGGTTTTGCGAAAAGTTTGGCACACCCTCTGCCTAGATCTCCAGAGCAGTTTATTTTGGCTTTTTTCAGACTCTATAACAGAAAAAGTCCATCCGAGCATTTGTCACTTCGGGCTCGTTAAAACATCGAAGGAGACTAGAGTCATCTTTAGCATTTTCTCGACTCTTTAAAACTGAAAAAGCAAGTTGTGTCTAAAAGCGTCGTTAACAATTTATTTTAAATGGAACAGTCACCCTTTAATCCTGCGTTGATCTTTAGGTTGAAAAGATGGAGCACACCAACCAAGGAGTTCCCTTGGGTGGAAATCCTAGTCCCTTCTCCTCTTGGGGAGATGTTGGTGCGCCCCACATGGCCACATTGTCGCTTCCAGGACTGACAATTGGCCTACCAGTTTGGCTCTTTTCGACCAATGTCGTTCAGAATACCACCACTCCTGAACAGTCGAGTCAACAGTTAGATCAGACAAGATTTGCCTCCCAGCCTTCCACTTCATCTTCCTCCCCTCCTTCCTCTTCGCTTGACGGAACTGGTCGATCAAAAAATCGGGTTCCTAGAGAGAAGAAGGAGAAGAAGAAGAAAGAAAAGAAGAAGAAGGAGCCTAAGACGACTGGGGGCAAACAAGTGTCATCTAACAAAAATCCGCACTCGTAAGACCTAAATTGCCATGCGTCATATGCAGGGGAGACCACTTCCATAGAGATTGTTCTTGTATCCCACAGATACTAAGAGACTGGTCCCCCCGTTTACACAATTCGGGAGCATCCACCTCTGATAGCCATGTCGATTGCTCACCGTCAACTAGTGGGAGTGAAGGTCCAGGACAGAATGGGAGAGTTAAATTTCCCTGCAGACTGTGTGAAGGCGATCACGCCATCCACCGTTGTCCCTTCTTAGACGAGGCAAAAAGAGTTCTGGAAGATCGCCCGATCTTACGAGCGAATCTTCCTCCTGGATATCAAAGACTCCTGCCAAGTCCCTTACTAGTTGAGAATTCGGCTGAGCCACTTAGATGGTCAGCCGAAGCACCTGTCATTGAAGAAGAACCATATGGATCCATGCCTGACGAAATTCAAAAGGTTGATACGGCAGTTGACCCGATTTTGCCTTCAGAGGCTCCACCTTCAAATGACACCATCACAGAGGAGAATTCAGACGACACCGTCCAAGTTCTCTTCATCAGCACCGACTCTGATGATCAAGGGGGCAATGCCACCATTCCTTTGTCGCAGGAAGGAAGTTCATCAGAGCGCTATCCGGCCGTATATTCGGTCCCACCACCAAGCAACCTGGTTGTATCCTTTGATTGGAACCAACTAGGCAGACCCCGGTTGCCAGCCAGTGTGCCATTCAGAATTATTTGTCAAATATATAGAATTGTAATGGATGGCACTATCATTGATGAGGGGGCATCTATGAGTATCCTTTCCTCTATTGCTTGGAGAGTGCTTGGTTCGCGAGCACTCTTACCTGAGATGAGAAATCTATCAAGTTTTGATAAAGGAACCAATCGACCTTTAGGTATCCTCCCCAATGTGCCTATAACATTGAAAGGGAAGACCGTTCAAATGAACGTGATGGTCGTTCAAGGACCCTTGGATTATAACCTACTCCTTGGACGAGACTATATATATTGCATGGGAGCTGTAGTCTCCCCACTCTTTAGAGTAATGTGTTTTCCGCATGAAGGAAGAATGGTCAAGCTCGTGGACCAACTTTCGTTTCCCGGATCACACATCGCAAATAGTCAGGTGCCATCCCTAAATGGTCTATTCATGCAAGAAGTGTCTCAACCCACGGTCCGTCCTCCTGATGAGCGCGATTAATCTGGGAGGATATGACTGGAACCCAGGGGGCATGCATCCTGGCCTGCTTTGGCAGGGAAACTTTGGGTATAGGGTAGGTTTCCGCGGGAGAATATGACTAGTCTGTACCCCGTCCGTGGATGGAAGAGGGGTTGTTCTAGAATAGGATTCTTTTGTCAAAGCTACGTGTTTGGCGCCAGAGTCATTCACCCTTGTCTATCTCGGTAGACATTGCCGAGGAAGTGTCTTGTTTGAAAGAGTAACGAGACAATCTTTGGGTAACCTGAAAGAGGTAAGCCTCTCTCGATTAAAACAAATGTTTTGGCGGAGGGTAAGTAGAGGTAACCTTTAAACTCTGTTTTATACCTGGGGGCATGCAAACCTTTTGGAGTGCAAGCAAGGGGCGACTATTTATTTTTTAAATTTTTAGGTCCTCCCTTTAAACCTGTAGGTCTAACCCTTTAAACTCATAGGATTAGCCGTTTCCGAACTTGCATAAAGAAAGTAGAGTGAGCATAGCTTTGGTAAGGCGCAAGCTCTATAAAAAATGGGATCTTTCATGAGACACTCTTAATCAAATGACTGGGTAATCGAGCAGTTTTAGCATAAATTTCATGCTCGTTAAAAAATAAACGCAAGATCTGAGAAGTTTTAACGCGGTCTTCATGCTCGTTAAAAAAATAAATATAAGCGGTGAGCAATGTTTCCTCCAGAGTTTAAGCTCATTTTTAACTAAAAAATGAACCTATCCTGGTAAATAACCGCTGTGATCATAAATTTATCAGCCATAAAAGCCTTGGTCGTGTTTGCACCTGCCACCTCCACTTTCATTTGGCTGATCGTTCACCTCCATATGATTGTTTACCCATTTTGAGGAATAACTACGAAGAGTGATTTCACCTAGCCATCCTTGTGACACTGTCGTGATTGGAAAATTCCAACCTGTACCTGGAATCAGTTGCTATCCCTGTTTATCACTCGTTCCTCAAAAGACGAGTCTTCTTTAAGCTCTTTTCAACTGACTCGTAAAATATGAAAAGATTGCTGAGTTTTGGCCTTCCAGCTCGTTAAAGGACCGGAAGAGATATCCCTCCTCTAGATTTTAATCCTTTTGGACCTGAGGGATTATTGCACAAAAAGGTCGAGCGCTTGTTTTATTCGGCTCGTTAAAGTTATCGAAAACTCATCCCTTCTATATTGTTTTATACTTTTTCGGACTTAAGGGATTAGATGACGAAAAAGGAATTCTGGAGTTAACTTTACGTACCTTTTCAGACTCTCTAAAAATGAAAAGGACCGAGTTATCCTTGTCGTTAGACTCGTTAAAATTATTAAATAGCGACAAACTTGTCTTTAGACGAGAACGAGTTTCACTATCGCTAGGCTCGTTAAAATATAGTGATAGGCTTGCCCGAAGGGCAGGTTATAGAACAAGAATATGTTATCCTCCTCAAGCTTGACAAAAATAAAGAGGTACTGGTCAGCAATGACTGGGGAAAAATTGGGAAAAATCAAGAAAACTTTGATGGTAGCAGGTCGCTCTTGAACATGGCACTTTTCCTCCGTATCACATTCGGGTTGGGTTGTTTCATTCACCGGTCACATCACCATGGTCTTGCCATACCATCCATATTTGGGGTAATGCTACCGATCCATCGCATCAGTGTCGCCATATTTTCAAGAGAAGTCGTTCAGAAAGAGTCAACGGGGTCCCATCCACTGCCATACATTATCCTTCATCCATTCATGACCGCGACCCTGAATTATATGTCACAGATTGTTTTCACCTCCATCAAAATCATTGGCTCCGTTCCGTGTCACTGATGTGGGATTCATTAAGGCCCTCCTTTGACAGATCTCTCCTTATTGACATCAGCTCATTATCCAAGGAGTTGATCTAGGAACAACCCCTTCAGTACTTTGAAGCTTGCATGCCTCAATGGCAAGTTTCTCACTTCCGGCGACAGGTATACATCAATGACCTTCAACCAGAAGATTTTGCATGGTGTTCGACGCCAAGTCCTTTATTCACACCACGTGAATTGTACTGCAGTACCTTGAGGGTCATTATCATTATCGGTGATTCCTCTCACGCTTGTTAACGGTTTACATCATTGACCGGTAATCAAGCGATGTCTTTCCATGTTCGACTTCAGCGCAATTCTCACATGGATTGACTTGTACTTAGAGTGAAGATCGAACGAGTTTGAAGACCCTGGATCTAGTTTCATCCATCCGGGCTGTGATATATATTCAGGAAAGATAAAGACATTTGACATGTACATCATTGCAGCAGATGATCATCCTACTCAAAGGATGATAATTTCACCAAAATTATCAGTCTACCATCAGACGATCGTCTGTTCCATGTACAAAAATGAATTTATAAAGCTGAGCATGGGAATTCCCGCCTCAGCTAGATCATGAAAGCAGTATGAATCATAATGTATTGTATTGTATTTTACTACAGGTCTCCTCCCAGCAGATGGATGAACTTCGGACCCTCCTGGATAAAGCATTTCACCCGATAAACGGCCTCATACTTTAGGGGGAAACTGTTATAGACATTTTTGTGCCTTGCATCACTGAGCATGAAATGTCAATAATCAAGGGATCCAAAGTCCCTAAAACATGTTGTTCCTACCCCTAGAGGAATAAGACCAGCAAACCACAGCACTTAACAAAAGTTCTCCACCTGAAAACACTCAAAAACAAGGCAATTCTGGATCATGTCAACTGCTCCACTGAGCATCTGCGCTGAATGTCAACTACCCCACTTTCTACCTGCATTGAATGTCAACTGCAAAGAAGGATACCTACGCTGAGCGAGTTTGGACAAGTGGCAGAGTCATTTCTCAAGGTGTCAATGCCCAGGAAGCTTCCAAAATGACACTTGGATCAGGGAATTCGACTGGTGATGAGTAAGAGGTTCCAAATCTCCAAGTGGAAGCAAGAACCTCCAAGTGGACTCAAGAACTGAAGTGAGAGAGGACACTAGTCAGTCTCAGACCAGCCTCAAGCTGACTCATCCTCTCTCCAAAACTCCTATATATATATCTCTCTCCATGAGGTCAGGGGAGGCTGGGATTTGGTATTTGCAAAGAATTGTTGTTGGTTTGTGGCTAGAAACATTGGGTGTGTTATGCTTTGAAGGGAACTGAAGAAGGAATTCCATTCTGCTGGGAAGGAGATGCTGGGTTGGAGCCCTATGGGTTGTATCTCTTCCTGAACCCTGTTACTTTCAATAAAGCTATCTTGATTCTTTCCTATATGCTGGTGTATTTTGTATGATTGCATTAGTATATTTGATTTACTTCTAATCCTGAATCATTTATGAATATGTATATTTGCCTTTGTATTGTGTTCTTCTCTTGTTGCAAGTAGTTGTTCTCTTGTCACAGGTAGCTTTTATCTTGTGATCTCGTGGGATTCAAGTAGTTGTTCTCTTGATCAAGCGAGGAGGCAAGTAGCTGTGGACACACAAAGAGAAGAGGATCTAGTTCGAGGGACAACCGGAGGACAATGGTAAGTCTGCCGATCTCCTCTCTTTCATATTTCATAAAGGAAGAAATCATGATACCTGTATTCGTTTGTTGCTAAGGCGCTGTCACACCTTAGGTGGATAGGATCGTCCTGCATAGGAATTTTTCCCCACAACAATCATGTAAATGGATCTAGGCATGGGCACAACCATCCGATAAAGAGGATCATATTGAAACCAAGGTATTGTCATAGCCATCTAATAATGAGAAGGATCACATATGATAAATCATGGTATGTTCGCAACCATCCATCTGAGAGAGACATGCATATTAGCACAATCATGTCACACCGCCTTGCAACCTAGACATTTGTAATCTGAGCCCAAGGCCTTGTGCTCCAACACGACCCAATCAAAGTACAAATTCTAACATGTGAATATATGTGTTTATGTCGAACATGCTATAAAATCGCTTGATTACCAGTCAATGATGTGAACTATTAACAAGCACGAGAAAAAACACCAATATTGACAATGGTGCTCAAGGTACTATTAGCACAATTCATGTAATGTGAATAAAGGAACTGAAGTCGAACACCTGTGAAATCACTCAATTGAAAGCCAATAATGTGAACTTGTCGTCAAGTGTGAAGAACTTAGCATTAGGGAATGCAAGCTCTAAGGTACTGGAAGGGAGTCTCTCGGTCAACTTCCTAGATAATGAAGTCAACAAGAAGTGACCGTGTCGAAGGAGGGCCATGATGTATCCCACATCATCAACACGAGACAATGTGTTATATACCTAGGGGGGATAATATGGGGTACCAAGGGAGGTACCCAAGGTAATAATGTAATAATGGGATGGGCCATAGTAATTAATAAGGTGGTTAACCCATATCATGTAAGGGACCACAAGTAGTTAATAATAATGTAATGGGCCCATGGTATTAGTTGATGGTATGAGGGAACCATGGTAATGACCCATGGTATTGTATGTATGAGGCCTATATATAGGCTAGAGACTCCAAGTCAAGGAATAGAGTGAAGGATTATTGTATGAACAGACATATGGCTTGTGGAGTGCTCTCCTTCCTTAAGGAGTGAATGTATGGTGTTGCCCTACCTTAAGGGTTTGATAATAAAGAAGCATTTCTATCTATATTTGATCTTGTTATTTCTTGGGTTTATTTCTATTATCATATACTTTTGGGTTAGATCTATAACAAGTGGTATCAGAGCTACAACAAGTGGTATTGTATGTATGACGCCTATATAGAGGCTTGAGACTCCACATGGAGAGATAGTAAAGAATTATTGTATGAACAGGCATATGGTTTGTGGAGTGTTCTCCTTCCTTAAGGAGTGAATGTATGGTGTTGCCCTACCTTAAGGGTTTTGGTCAATAAAGAATCATTTCATATTATTTCTGGGTTTATTTGCATTTTCGTATATTTTCTTCCATATCTATGATATTTCTGGGTTAGATCTACAACAAGTGGTATCGGAGCTATAACAAGTGGTATCAGAGCTATATTTTCATATTAGATCTACAACACAATGGGATGCAAAATTATTTTGGATGATACAGAGAATCGGGGGTAACTGTAGCTGCAGAAGGACAACTCTTGAACATATCGGTGACATGACTCGGAGTTTGGCAGCTTTTGGATCCATAGGATCGGTGGTCATGATGACGTGATAGAGATCAAATGGAAGGAAAAAATAAACGGCTTAACTCAGGTAGGTTAAAGATGAAGTGCGTATATCCCAACCTGACACGAAGCAGAAAGTGTCATTTTCAAGAGTGAACTGTCGACACAACTGATAGAATTCCCAAATTTTACCCCACCATTTCTTGCAGGTATCCTTCAGATGAAGCCGACCTAGTAAGTTTAACGAGACCTAGGAATGAGAAGCTCATGTTCGTCATGGTGACAAATCTGATGTCATTTAATATTTTAACGAGTCCGACAAAGGTGAGACTTGGTATATTTTTCCTGTTTAGAGAGTTCGAAAAAGACATGGAAAAGAAAACTCCACATGGTCCCTTTTCAAACATTTTTGTCTCTTGAGCCCGACAAGGTAGAAAACGATACTTGAGAGAACCACTTGACCATTTCAGTCAAGGAGTACCTTTTTCATAAATAGTTCATCCGAGCCCAAAAAAGGGGTAAACGCATACTGGGTGAATGACATTTCACAGCCTTTAACAAGTTCAAAATGACAAGAGATCAACAATCCTTTCGTGTTTAAAGAGTTGGAAAAGAGTTGAAAGGAGACCTCCCGCTTTTATTCTCTTTAACGAATCAAAAAAGGAAAAATACTCGACAATATTTTCATATGAGTTGTTACAATTCGAGAAAAGAGTTGAAACATGACTCCAGTACCATCATCAAACATCCGTTCACCTGTCGCTGCAAAAAATGTAAATTAATTAACCAATTCATGAAAAATTGAATAAAATGAGGGAAATGTAATTTTTTTTTACCATTTACAATTTTAACTTTGTGTGAAAAACTTTTTACCCACTTGTGCCCTAATTTTTCCAGAGCAGATTATGGGAGATCCGAGAGGTCATTTGCGGAGCCACGAGTTCCATGTAAGAGCCAAGACCTTAAGCTCCATTTCCATACCATTTGTTCCTGTTTCTACCCATTTTTTCGATTTCTAAGAGAGGTTTCGGAAAAAAAAAAATTCCCTCGATCGACACGACTTCCGGGCACAGAATCTCGCCTGCTAGGGGTTGCTAAAACTACCCAGTGCGCCATTAGCGCAACTGTTTTTAAAAAAGGCACACTGGCACCCTGAACAAATAAAAAATGATGCTATCTTTCAAATTCACCATTGGAATCCAAATTTCAGTTAACATAAATGATTATTGACTTGATTACATGGTTTTTGCAGGAAAGAATCGTCGAAAATGGTGGATTGGAAGGAACGTGAGCATGAGGATGTGGAAACCCAAGTAATGGTTGATCCAAATTGCTTGGATGCCTTGAGGAACTATGGGCTCCTCAAGTTATTTCTCACACTAAGGATGTGGCTTCAACCTGAGCTGCTTCGATACCTGATCGGTCTCTAGGATGTGAATCGAGAAATTTTTTTCATTGGTGACCAAACGCTGGAGTTGGAAACTTCAGACATTTATTTCATCATATGTTTGTCCCGAAGTGGGGAACTAGTCGATCTATATGGGTCAAGGTCAATTGGGGCAAGCATATCCATGCTAGTTGCCGAACATTGCCCAGAAGCTGTCAAATCAAATAGTGGCAAGATTGAGATTGTGACTGTGCGGGATCTTACACTAAGAGCGCTACTGTTGACCATCAACAAAGTGGTTAGGTCCCAAGCAGAGCATGCAACCAGCAATACGAATTTTATGTATTCTATTGACTATACAACACTGGTGATATTCAATTAGGCAGAAGCCATGAAGATCAACATGAACTGCCAATTGTCAAAAGCTAAGGCGGGAAATCTAAAGAAATTTTTCTTCGGATCTATGCTAGTGACCTACTTCCTAGAATGGGTTCTGTTGTTCCAATACCAGCTAACTGAGGTGTATCCACTGATGCCACGAGACCCGCAGATGGTCTACTGGAGTCGTTTGATGCCTAGAATCACCGGGGCCCAGCATATGTCCTAGAAGACCGAGTTTTTCTCATGGCTATGATGACAACTAATTGTAGTGGAGGATTGACCTTACAGTGGTACCAACTTCCATAGACATATGGATATGTCGCTTCCAGATGGAGAGGATTTTGATGATGAAGGTAGAAAATCAATTTTAAATTTTTTGATTTATAATTGTTTTATATATATATATATGTGTGTGTGTGTGTGTGTGTGTGTGTGTGTTTATAGCATTTTGTTTTATCAATGCAAATGTTGGACCAAAGCATCCTACTGGTATGCCCCCGATAGCTAGGTGCGTGGTTCGCAAGTTCAATGTTGCTCCTTATTAGGAAGGAGGTAACAACGAGGAGGAGATCGTGAGGAACCTCGAGGGGTTGATTCATGGGATCCTAGAGTATGCCCAGGTGGGAGACATCCCACGCCAGTACTAGAGGCATATGATGGGGGTATGTTATTGGATCCACCGATTGCTGACTCGTGTAGCATGAGCAGTTACATGTTACCATGATCACTGTGCTAATTAGTTCCTAGGTCCAACATTTCCATTTTCTAGGCCTGCATGCTATAGATATATGAGTCCTACATGCCGCAGATGTTATTTGAACATACATATTATTTTTTGGGGTTTTGCTGTATTTTCTTGCTTAATATGGTACAAATGATTTGTTTTATCCTTTCACATGTTTTGTAAATGTCTATCCAACACATAATTAGCTAATGCATCTGTCAATATATTCATGTGTCTAGGAATAGGATGATATGTAATGTAATCAAAATTTCTCTCTAGTAGAGGAATATGTAGATACATTCTCAATATCTAAGGGTTTTTGATGGAATATTGCCTGTTGAGTTGAAGGACAACAAGCTGTGAATCCAGGTTGACAACCAATTCCCGAATGTCAAGAGCAATGGCTTCTGACAACAATTCGATAACTACGTTGTATTCAGAAATGTTATTAGCTGTACGATCTAAACAAATACATTGAAGATCGATTAAGTCACCATGGGCATCATAAATGGCCCATGCCGCTGAGTATAGATTCTGGGTACTACGACAAGCATCATCAACAAAATCGATGTGAGGAGTCATAAACATCCGGAAAGAAGGGAAAAACATAGTAAAGAGGAAAGTTGTTTGAAAACTAACACACCAAACCACACTGCACAAAAATGAATGACACACTAATGTACACAAGTAACCATGCAAGATGACCTAAGCATTGTACTTTTTGAGGTAAAGCCCATTTTGGGGCTTGTCTAAAGAATTACCTTCATAATCAGTTAGCTCATAGGCCCCTTTTGCAACACGCATTTAACAATGTAGGGCCCATGCCACATGGGTTCAGACTTACCTTTCCCCATATTATCATTAGTCTGATCATATAGTAAAACCAAGTCACCCTCATAGAATGTGTGAGGGGAAACCGATTGATCAAAATGGAACTTGACTCGCTTCTTTTGTGCTTCGATGACCTGGGTAGCAAGGCGGCGAGTCTCATCCAGTGGTTCTAAATACAAAAGGTGCTCTTCTTGAGGTGAGGTTTTGGGGAGAGGTTCGATAGCTAGCTTGAGTGAAGGGATTTCACACTTAATCAATAATGTTGCTTCTAGACCATAGACTATTTGGAATGGTGTGAAATAGTTGTGTCTTTGGTCGAGGCTTGGTTAGACCATAGAGCTTAAAAGAGCATGAGATGAGAATTTGACTTATGCATCTAAATAGTATGTTGAAGCATTGTAACCAAAACTTTGTTCACAACTTCAACTTGACCGTTGGCTTGAGGGTAATATGGGGTTAAGCCATTGTGGTGTAAACCCAACATAGAGGTTAACTCAGCCATCATGTAATCTCATAAATGGGAGCCATGGTTGGTGACAATGGCTTGAGGTACGCCAAACTAGGAAATAACGTGATTGAATAGAAATTGAGCCATCGTTTAACTATCTAAAGAGTATGTAGGCATTGCTTTGGCCCATTTGGTGAAATAATCCACAACAACAATAATATAACCATGCCCCTCAAAGGAATGAGGGTTACATGTCATATATTCAATGCCCCATTTGGGAAAATGACCTACTGTAATTACAGGGTGTAGGTGAGCAAGTGGGGCTCATATCTTGTGCTGGTAAATTTGGCATTCATGACATTTGTGAACAACAAGGATGCAATCCTTGAAGATGGAGGGCCAGCAATAACTAGTGCAAAGGATTTTTTGAGTAGTAGCATATCCAAACATATGACCGCCACAAGCCCTAGAGTGGCAGTCATTCGAGAATCTCTCATCTTCCTCGAGAGTAAGATATCAATGAAGAAATGAATCAACATCGACATGGTATAAAGTATCTCGAATAATACGATAAGGTTGGGATTGATGTCGAATGCGTCAGCGACCATCCTTAGTCAATGCAGATCGGAACGTGGAAATCTAGAGATACACGATGATATCATTGTACCATGGGTCGAGGGTGCTGATCAGGAAAAGAGTCTCGTCTGGAAGCTACCCATCGGCACTAGCAGGGAGAGATGCAGAAGGAAGGGAGAAAATTAACTTGGAAAAAAATAAATATTTCTTAGATTTGGCCATAGTAAACACCAAATCAAATTCTTGAAGGATGAAAATCCATTTAGAATACTTGCCCCCTAGCAACTGATGAGTTAGGATGTAGGTCATGGGGTTGCATTCAGAAGTCACAGTAGTAGTGCGTAAGAGAATGTAGTGCCGAAACCATTGAAGAGCCTATACGGAAGCGAAGGCCAAGTTCTCGATGTGAGCATAACAAATCTCAGTGTCGAGGAGATTGTGACTAAGGTAGTAAATAACATGTTCATTGTCTTTGTCATCATCTTGTATAAACACCATGGTGATGGTACTAGAAGCTACAGCTAGATAGAGGAATTAATATTGATGATAATTCTGGGGATGTAGCAAAGGAGCATTAAAAAAAACAACCTTAAGGTTATCGAAAGACTTTTTGGAAATATCATCCCAAATAAAGGGCGTTCTCATCACTTGATGGATGGCCAAACAACTTAATCTTGGCCAGTTCATGTTTAAATTTCTTGTTTTAGAGATAGAGAATAAAATCTATCCAAACAGTTCAAGATTGGCAGATAAGTAGTTAGATAGAGAAACAAAGGTGCTCAACAGCTAAATCTAAGCCCCTGGAAGAAATAAGGACAGACTTATATAGGATGGCAGTTAAAAGAAAATAAGAGAGTAAGGGTTTGCTAGTTTAAATTCACCCAAGGAAAAAGGAAGAAAAAATGTTAGGTATAAAGGGCTGGTAGGTAGTTTTGGTGTTGCAGAAGTAGGCTTATGAGTAATTTTGTCTTTCAAAGGTGATTCATCTCATTTGATATCATAAGCACAATGGCAATGATGTGGCTACAAATCAGGTGTAGCATGTCTAACTTCCCCTCATACTTCTCCCAAAATCACTCACTAATCTCCCCACAAGGACATTCAGATCTGCTCAGTGCTCCTAAAACACTTCATTTCATGAAAAAGACTAAGTCAAACTCTGTTTTTACTTAGGTAAAGGAAGCCACATTTCTCGTGTAAAATTCCTTTTTAATTCCCTTGGCCTGAGTTTCTTGACATCAAACTTAGCGCTAGCTATCAATCATAATCATACTGACTTTAAATTTATTATATAATTCCTATATAATATTTTTCCCATGTCCGTATTATATAAATATATGAAAACCCCGAAAAATCTAATATCCCGCCTTGGGCTAAACTATAAGCCATATGTTATTATACAAAAGGAATTAAAAGGTTTATTTGAAACCTTTTAGTAATCCATTTCCGCGCCATTTAAAAGAGTTAATCAACATCTGTTTGATCAATTAACTTAACCCTTGCAACCCGGATAACCAAAGGTCATACCTGCCCACATTAAAAAATGTTGATTTAATTGATGGGCCCCGCGCCGTAGCCTTCGTCATATCCCATTCATTGCTAGCCGTCAGATCTGGGCCCAACCATCCAACGGTACAAATCCATATCGCAACCCCCTCCGTGTCCGATGATTAGCCCCTGGCAAATGGTGGTATTCCCACCGTACCAAGGGACGTGTGGCGCCCTACCGCAATGTTCACTGCCCTCCTCGCCAAAACCACCTTAGTCCTAAAGCGGTTGAGGCCAAGACCGCTTACCGCCCCCCGCTGCCTCCCCACTGATGTTAGCACCACGTCATCCGCTTACGTCACCTCCTTGTCAATGCCACATCAGTGCCACGTCATCACCACGACACCCTGCTACAAGACAAAATACTCCATCATGCTAACGTCATCCGACCAAAACGCGCCAAAAACCCGTCAAAGTCAATTTTTTGTTAAAAAAGACATGAAAACATCATTTTCACTTGTTTCCTCTACACAACTATTGCATGCTATTTACATCCAAAGCAGCGCTCGACCATACAGTCTACCACCAAGCCAAACAGAGTCCACAGTTTGGTCTTCCAGCTTGTCCCGCAACCTGCAACCCGCACAGTGCGCTGTAAAACAAAGGTATTTACCCGGTTCACCTCCCAAAACCCCATTTTTTATCTTTCCTCTGCAAAATTTTCCAAAGCACCCAAATTCAAGTTCAATTCACTATACTGCCTTCAAATAAGCACACTAGAACCACTGTTCTTTACCCATTTTTAGCAAAAACCTTGCAAATTTCATTTTTCTCTACAAAATTCACCTAGTGAGCTAAATTCAAGTCAACTTCAATTTGAAATTCTCGGAGAAAAAACCCAGAACTGTTGTTTTGCCTCTTTTGCTACAAAAACCCAAATTCCAAGTTGAAAATCATAGAAAATTGAGCAATGGAAGCTCTGGTGGCCCTGAACATTGCTCCCCTTAATGCACCTCATAAGGACCTGGAGTGGTTGCCCTTGGCTGATAGGGATTTTCAAATACAAGACTTAACTAGTTACAAAAACCACCTCCAAGCATTTTGTGAAATTAGGAACAGTCACCTAAGCAAAACTGATCTCTATGGGATATGGGAATCCAATCTGCCCAGATACTATCTCCCCTTAGTAAATATATTCCCAGATGTAATCCGCCTATGCTGTGCCAATTATGAACCTGTCAAAAGAGCAGTTTTGACTCCATCTGGAACTGTTCTCTTTTATATAACCCCTAAGTCTATAAATGAAATGCTACACTTCAAACCTACTCGGCCTCTGGCTCATCTTTCTATGGGATTCTTGCTTGAGCAGGGCTCTAAACTGACCAATGCAGATATAACCCGTGTTGTTCAAACATTTGTGAGACTACATTGCCAGCCCAAAGAGCCACCTCCCTTTCACCATGTTTGGCTGAATGAAGCTCGAAGATTCATTATTGATATGATATCCTATGTCCTGGGATTTAAGACAAGTGAATATGTTGATAAGACCATCTTAGCTTTGATGTCCATGTTTGTTCCAGGATAGCCCCCCGTTCTCAAGTATGACTATGCTACTTTCATTGCCAACAAGATCCATGACCAACTCTTGAATCTAGACAGAGAAGGAGTCTTCAAGTATACCTATTACATATATCATTTGTTCTTATACTATCAAATAGACAGCTTTTAGCTGCCCATCACAAAATTGGATGCTAAAGGAGAAAGGAGGTCCATGATCTTTTGGACCCCAGTCTTCCATGAAGTCCATAAATCTCCTTAAACTTACTATGAATTCATTGATTTGTTTATACATCCAATTTCTTCTCTACTGATGAGAACTCCTCCTCCTAGAATCTCTGGTGATATGCAGAAAATTTTACAGCTCTCCAAAAGGTACAAAGTAGGTGACTGGTACTTCTGCCAGAATCACACCAAGATCAGGATATATGGTTGTGAGCTGTGCCCTTACAAACTGCCCAAATATGTGCCTATGATATTGTTTGCTCTAGAATATTTCAGGCAATTTATCAACTCAGATTTGACTCACTTTTATGGTGCCAAGAAAAAATCCCAGCTGAAATTAAGAAACTAGTTAGGCCCTTTCATCATTAACAAAAAGGAAGCACGACAAGATGCTGACAAGATATTGGGTGAACAACTCAAATTAAATAGGAGCTTTTGGTGGGTACCCTATGACCCAAATGGCTTTATCACTGAAAGAAAAGTAAAAGATAGGCTATCAGCCTATAAACATTGTAGGATCCTTGAAATAGAGCAATTTGCTAATCAAGATGAGTGGGTAGAGGGCACATTGATTGAAGAACTCATTGAGGAAGAAAAGATGGAACAAGCAATGAAAAATCTCTAAAAGACCCTTGACCTGGGCTCTTTTGGACAGGTGTTTTTCAAACTGCCTCAGCAAACCGAAGTGGGTACATCATCTGTTGGAACTTCACAACAACTTGCCCAAGAAAGTACTACACCAGCTGCAGGGACATCTAAAGGAAAAGAAGTGCTGGATACAGAGCAGCACATAGTGATAGATCAGCCAGCATCATCAAAGGAACAGGGCCAGGGGCAAATTCCTCTTGGCCAGACCAAAGCACCAGAGATACCAGCATTATAGACCCCTCTAAATGAGGAAAAGGGTAGGAAAAGGGACAGAGAAGAGACCAAACCTGTAAGTGGGCCAACAGAGCAACCAGGGGAAAAAAGGAAAAGAATACATCCTCTACTTGAAGAGGAAATTATTGAGGAAATCATAGAAAGTCCAAGAATTGGGAGGGCAACTAGCCTGCAGACATCCCCAGTGGTAGAAACATCCACCAACTCTCATTGGCAGGACTTGGAAAGGCAACATAGTGTGGAAGTTTCATCCACAAGACCATCAAGCAAGCAGGCCTCAGATGTCAAAAGAACATTCATAGAGATTAAGGTTAGAAATGATCCATTGAGGCTGCAACTTTATGACTAATTTCTCAAGATGACCCCCGCCAACCAGCAAAGGTTACTGTTTGCATATGACATTAAAGAAGGAAAAATGATCTTGAGTCACTTTAAGCCCAAAGTGCAACAACCACAGTCAGCAGCTGACTACATTAGAACAAATCTGGAGGTCCTTGCCAAAGACATTCACCCTATGGACCAAATTGAGCTGCATAAGAAAACTGAAGAGATGGTCTACTCTACATTGGCAGATAAGGCAATGTTAGCTCACAAATTGCAGAACTCATTGAACAACACATCTGCCCAACTAGATTTGGAAAATGCATCTTCTTTAGCCAAGGACAACAAGATAAAGTACTTGGAGGATATTATCATTGAGCTAGAACATGATCCTAAGGATGCCAAAGGAATAAAAGCATTGAGCAAGAAGAAGGAAGAGGACATTGCTGCTCTCAGGAAACAACTGAAGGTGCCTATTACTATGCATCCACAAACTAAAGGGCTTGTACAGTAAAAAGCAGAGGAGGACATGATGGACTTGCTGATGAGGATGAATCAAAGATTAAGTGAGACAGAGCACGATTGGAGAAAGCATTACAAGAAAAGCAGGGAGTGTTGACCTCCTAGCCATCTCAAATAGCTCCAACAGTCACAACTGCTCCTCCTACAGTTACAACAGCAGTGCCTCCCACTGGCCCAGCATCAATAATAGGTACTTTAGCAACAACAACAGCAGCAGGAAGCAACACTACCATGACCACAAAGGAGTTAATAAAAGCTATGGAGGATTTAAAACTCCAAGTATCAGAATTAAAAGAGGCCAAAGAGAAATTGGAAAAATTAGAAGTGAGTTATGACAAATCTAAAATGACTGTGGCAGAAAAGACAAGAGAGGTAAAGGCATTAGAGAATAGAGTAAAAACATTGGAAAAGGACCTCTCTTTAGATAAGCCTCTGGGAGAAATCAAGGGCATTTTGTGGGCTAACATCAGTGAATCCATTAGTAATGTGTGGAGATCTATTCAAATTATATATGAGAAGATTGACTTGATAGCAGCAGCCCAGGTGGAAATTCAAAAGGCCAGAAATTGATTGGGACATATGCCCGAACATGCCAATAGCTTAATACAATTTTTGAACACTAAGACCAGTGAAGAGCTAGCAGCACTCGACATTAGAGATAGGACAACCACCATTCTAACAATCAAAAGAGTTCTGACCATGAGAACCCTGATGCTAAATTTGGAGAGGAAGAGCCAGGATATGCAGGTGGAGATAGACTCTTTTATGGAAAGATTTGCGGTTTTGAATGAAAGGGGCTTGCCAAGTCTGGTGGGAAACAATGAACACCTATTAAGACAAGCTAAGTACCAGCTCAGGTTGAATAAACATGTTGTTAATCAACTAAATTCACCATCAAGTACTCCAGCAGAGAAGACCCTTCGATCTGGCCAAACCCTCTATAGAAATTTGGAAAATCTTTTCTATATTGAGCATGAAGTGAAACATCGTTTTACAGTCCAGCCTAACTTCTACAGGTACATAGACAACAATGAGACTTTGAGAAAGCTTCTAAGGCATTAGTTACGAGAAGAGTAGTGGTGGAAAAGCATGTTGGAAAACCTGTAGGCGGGTTTCAAAATTTGTTTCACCCATGATCCAACAAATATCATAAAGCAGAGAAAAGGAAATGGATGATAGTCACGCAGAGTTGCAGTCAATCAGATCAAAATTAAATGCACCCGAGGAAGCAGGGGCAGCAACATGGAATATCAGCGGAAACAGCCACCAGCCAACTCACCGAGCCTACAGTCAACGCATCTCACCAACTGAGAAGCTAACACAATAGCATTTACTTCATTTATTTTTCCTGTTTTGAAGATCATTTATTTCTCCTTTCAAGTAGGTGGAAGAAGTTACTACTAGATATTATCTCTTTGAGATATTTTCTAACATTTTTTGTACAAATACCTCCCCAAGAGAAGTATTAGGGGTTGGTGATACATCTCTCAGACTGCGTTGTAACTCTAAAAAACTTCTGAATACAAAAGCTGTTGGAATCCATTTTCACTGGACTGTGTGGATGTGGAATTGATAGCAGAGGACTATGTTACAGAATTTCTGAATCATTTTGGGAATCAATAAGTCTCTCTTACTTGTGCTTTCAGTTTCTGTGTTTACTATATCATATATGTTTCATGATCTGAATAACAGGGAAAAAGAATAACCCAGAACTTGCTTGACTGCACTCTGTGTTCAATCTTTGTTATTGTTTATGTTTTCTTCATAATTAGAATAAGCAGGAATTCTTAATCGCTCTTGTTTCCCCTAGTTCTTACATCTTGAATATAGCTAAGGAATTCTTAACTGCTCCCTGGCAATATTCATCCATTTTCCTTCTGTCAACATGATGAAGGATTCTTAATTGCCCTTCACCCATTGACTCCATCCCACCTGATTCCAGCTTACAAATTGTTCCATGGTTGATTACCTTGCTCTATAGTACCACCCTCTGTCAAAGAAACCATATCCAACAGTTCATCCTCATAGACTCCATTAGCCCAATGGACTGAAATTCTCAGATTTACACCCCTGTTTTATAGAATATCACCATCCAAAACTCAAACAAACCCTTGTACTTCATAACTGGCATAACATACTTCAAAACAAAGCTAAATCATAAAGAGAGAGCCATCTGTGGATGTAGATTGGCTAGAACCTGTATCTAAAAGATTGGTCTGTGGTTACCTAGGCCGTATTCCCTTTTCTTACAAATTTTGGGGAACAACCTGAGTGATAATATCATTTGTGACTCCGCTGGGGACCTGAATGATTGTTTGTTACTGCTGTCAATTTTATAAAGCTACAGATGAGCCTGAAGTTAGCTAGGTAACCTTTGAAACTGTTTTTGTTATGCAATTATAGGAGTAAATAAAAGCTGCTTCATTCTATCTCCAGCCTAGTTTTAGGCTCTCAACAGCTGTCTCAAACACTTTATCAGTCTCCTTTTTCAATAGATTTTTAGGAAAATTCCAAGCTTCCTCATTTAAACACTTCCTAGAAACATATTGTTAAAAGTTATATCCTTCAAAATATTTCAAGAAAAAACCAAAAATATATTTAGAAGCTGGCTCCAAGGAAGAAAATCCGTTATACCATATCAAATCCAGATCCAAATCCTCCCCATATCTTTGAAAATCCTTATTTGATCCCTAAGAACCTTAGAAGCCGATATAATCAAGAAAATTCTGATGATTTAAACCTTGACACACCTCAGCAGAACCCTATACAAACTGAGCTTACTACTAGAAAATCACATGTCCTTTATGCCATTACTGTTGCTTCACCTAGTTCACCATTAGAACTTCAAAATATCTTTTCCACTCCCCCATCCACTGCACATATCACAACTATTATCCTTGTTATAAGACATGCAGAGTATAGCTGTCAGTGTAGAGGCCAATCTGATTTCTAAACGAGCTTGGGCTAGAGCTGAAAGGAGAAAACCTTTCAAAGAAGAACCTTCTGTGTTTGAACAAAAGTTAGATGCAATTATTAAAGGAATGGATAGACTAGGTGATAGAATAGAAAAAATTGAGAGGAAATCCTCTTGGGAGGGTCAACCAAGTAACACCGGAGGAAACCCAAATTTCAGAAAAAATCAGAATCCCAATGCTGGAAAGGCCGGCCCTGACCAAAACATCAAGCCTCCATTCTAGGAGAACTATGTTGAAGCTTCAACTTCTAGTGAGCCAACAGAGGACACTCAAATTAATTTAATGGGTCTAAATAGTGAACAACAAATTTTTTTGACCTAGGATGACCAAGAAGCTCATAGTTTTAATCAATTCCAAACCCAATCTGGGGAATCATTCGATTTTAAGGAGAGATATGATGTTGCTATCTATGAGATCCATAAGCAATATAAACTGAGAAGCAAAACGATAGATGTTCCTGAACCCAACAAGCACAAAGATGTCAAGCAGCCTAAAAAAGCAAAGGTTAATTCCCCCTTTATACAACTCCCTGCTAGAGCAGACTTCAACCCAAAGGAACCGACAGTCGAGGATATATTAGACAACCTAAAATCTAGCAGTCAGCCCTCCACTTCCTTTCCTCTCAAAGGAAATGCAAAGGAACCTCCTGAAATTGAGGCTGAAGCAGATTCAGCTCATAAAAACACTCCTGATAAACGAAAAAGCATTGAAAACACAGCAGAAAAAAAAATTCTTGCTGACCGAAATGTAAAAGTTCAAATGGAAAAACCTTTTAACCTTGAAACCGAAATAGGAAAATTAAAGATAGCCATTCCATTATCTAAATTAGATAAACATGATGTCTATAGAGAACAAATTAGCGGATCACTTCAAATTTCAGGAAATAGAGATATAGTAAATGTCCTTGATGACCAGCCAGAATTAATTTTTGGCCCTGAAGTAAATGGAAATAAGTAGATGGAGCCTTTCTATGTAAGTCTAAATATTCATGACAAAGTACTTCACAATGCAATGTTTGATTCTGAAGCTTCCCATAATTTAATGCCCAAATCTGTGATGGAAAATTTGGACCTAGATATCACTAGGCCATACAAAGACTTGTTCTCTTTTGATTCTAGCCAGGTCGGATGTCTAGGCCTAATTAAATATTTATGTGTATCACTAGTTCAATACCTTGCCAAGACAATTTTAATGGATGTAGTGGTAGTTGATATCCCACAAAAATATGGAATGATTTTGTCCAGATCTTGGGGTGAAAAGCTCCAGGGATCTTTACAGTTGGACATGTCCTATGCTACCATCTCAGTGTTTGGCTAGCAAAAGAAATTGTACGGGGAAACGTTGATGAAATATGTGTTCAGCAGCCAAGAGAACCCCAAAATTTCCCCATCTATTCCATGCATTCTGATATGGACTCTTTCATCCTATACAATGCTATGATTTTCCTTCCAACTAATGACAAGGTTTTAGCATCAGCACAAGAAAAAAACATAAATGAAGAATCTATTGCGCAAAATGTAGAAATTGCTGAAATAATTGATATAACAGACACACAAGGGAAACCACATGAAACTGAAAATCCAAGTCTGCCTACTAAGAAAATTTTAAAAACTACGGATGCTAGTTGTAATCAAGAAGTCCTATGGTATTTAGAATTTGATGGATCAGTAAATAAACTAGGAGTAGGGGTAGGAATTTGGATACATAACAGGCAAAATGATCATGCTGAAGGACATGCATACAGGCTAAATTTTAGATGCACTAATAACATGGTTGAATATGAAGCCCTCCTGCTAGGACTCAAATTGATCAAAAGCGTAGGGGCAGTTAGGATATCAATTTTGGGAGACTCTGATTTGGTTATTCGATAAATGAAAGGAAACTTTCTCACAAATGACCTCAGGTTAAGAGCTTATAGAGGGGCAGCAATCGAAATACTCAATACCTTTCTAGAATCACAACTTACCAAAATTTCAAGGAACCACAATTTGCATGCTCACAGTTTGGAAACATTTGCTAGTACTTGTAAACTGCCATTTGAGCCTAATCATCATTTTACAGTTGAAATTAAACACAAGCCGACTGTACCAGACAATGTAAAAAATTGGCAGGTGTTTGACAATGACACTCATATTAATAATTTCCTGACTTTAAAAGAGGAATTTTCCAGCACAAATATAGACACAGGCACTGTTGGTGAATATGATCAAATAGAAAAAATTGAAACTCACATTTCAGCTGAAACAATAACTCAAATACTACATCCAACAACATTTACCAACGAGGAGTTGCAAGAGCTGAAAGAAATAGACTTTGATGAAACTGCTGAAGGAGAGTCTGAAGTGATTGATTTAAAGGATAATTTTTTACCCACGGGATTAACCCCTCTGGAAGATATTTTTGGCTCTAATGACATCCCAGGAAAAACCAAAATGCAACCTTCAAACGCATAAATTGAGGACTGTAATATAGGGACTGAGCAAAATCCTAAAATGATAAAATTGTCTAAAACTTTGCCTCCTAACCAAAAGTTGAAATATATTGAACTGTTCAAAGAATTTCAGGATGTCTTTGCATTGAGTTATGAAGATCTCAAGTCCTATGATACTTTTGTAATCCAGCATACAATACCCCTAAAATAAAATCAAAAACCTTTCAAACAAAAACTTAGAAGGGTCAATCCTGTACTCCTTCCTCTCATTGAAAAAGAAGTCAAAAGAATGTATGAAGTTGGCATTATTGCACCCATCAGATTTTCAGAATGGATCTCAAATCTAGTGCCCAGTAGGAAGAAAACAGGAGAAATAATACTATGTGTTGATTCGAGAAATTTGAATAAAGTTTCTTTAAAAGACCACTACCCCTTGCCTAATATGGACCACATTTTACAAAGGGTAGTGGGTGCCTCTAGGATTTCACTGCTAGATGGATTCTCAGGCTTTAACCAGATTTTAGTTCACCCTGATGACCAAGATAAGACTTCTTTTACAACACCTTGGGGAACTTTCAAGTATGTAAAAATGCCTTTTGGACTCAAGAATGCAGGGGAAACATTTCAACGAGCAATGGACATAGCCTTTGCAAAAGAGATTCACGATTTTCTGGTCATATATCTAGATGACCTTACTACATTTTCCAAATCAGATCAACAACATTTAGAACATTTAAGACAGGTGTTTTTAATCTGCAGAAAATATGGTATATCACTGAACCCAAAGAAATCATTGTTTGGCCTAGAAGAGGGCAAACTGTTAGGTCACATAATCTCAAAAGAAGGCATTAGAATAGATCCAGATAGAATACAAGCCATTTTCCAAGTTCCTCGCCCTAGAAATATCAAAGAACTTCAAGCTTTCCTAGGGAAAATTAATTTTCTAAGGAGATTCAGACCCAACTTGGCTGAACTGATAATATTGCTAAATAACATGTTGAAGAAAGATTCCAAAGTTAAATGGACAATAGAAGCTAAACAAGCCTTTGAAGAAATCAAAATAGTTTTAACTAAAACACCAGTCCTCACAAGCGCGAAATTTGATAGAGACTTCATAATCTTCTCTTTTGCATCAGAACATACTATTGTTGCTGTTTTGCTATAGAAAGATGACCAAGGGTGTGAAAAACCCATAGCTTTTTTCAGCAAAGCACTTAGAGATGCACCACTGAAGTATCAAATCATGGAAAAACAGGCTTATGCACTGGTAAAAGCTATTAAGGATTTCAGAGTTTATATCTTATACTCGCATATAATAGCTTATGTACCGAATACTGAGGTCAAAGATATCCTAACTCAGGAAGGAATTGAAGGCAAAAGAGGCAAATGGATAGCTAACATTTTGGAATATGACATTGAAATTAGACCAACAAAGCTGATAAAAGGACAAGGATTAGCTAAACTTATGACTGAAACCAACTTTCAAGCCCTTGACATCAATGAATAGGATAACGAACAGGAGATGACGACTCCACGGATCAATCAAGCTTTTTTACAATCACCTTGGTATGCTGATATAATTATGTATTGCTCAACCTGCAAGCTCCTCCAGGGTTATCCAGAACTAAAAAGAGATTTATGAAAATGAAAGCTTCAAAATTCAGTATTGTAGATAATGTTTTATTTTGGAAAAATCATGAAGGCATTTTACTGAGTTGCTTAACAAAGGATGAAACTGACAAAGTGCTGAAAGAATTTCATGCAGGGGACTTTGGTGGACATTTGTATTGGAAATCAACTGCTGATAAAATCCTAAGGGCTAGATTTTATTGGCCACCCTGTTTGCTGATGTAAAGAAATTTGTTATTGCTTGCCATAAATGTCAAATCTTTGAAGGCAAGAGAAAGCTTTTACCTCTACCCCTCAAACCAATTTCCACTAAAAGACCATTTCAATAATGGGGTTTAGATTTCATTGGGGAAATTCACCCTCCCTCTTTTGGCTAGCATAAATGGATTTTGACTACGACATACTATTTCACCAAGTGGATAGAAGCCATCCCTTGTAAACAGGCCAATGATTCAGTGATCATGCAATTCTTAGAAACCAATATCTTGTCTAGATTTGGCTCTCCAGAAAAGATTATAACTAACAATGCTGCTGCTTTTAAATCCAAGAGAATTATTAATTTCTATCACAAGTACCATATTACCTTAGGACACTTCACAACATTTTACCCTCAAGGTAATGATCTAGCTGAATCATCCAATAAAAGCCTGATCAATATCATTAAGAAAATATTGGAGGAAAACAAGAAAAACTGGCATAAGAAGTTTATCAATGCACTTTGGGCAGATAGATTGACTACAAAGAGATCCATTGGAACAAGCCCCTATGAATTGGTTTATGGCATGGAGGTTGTATTCCATTCATCTTTGGGAATCCCTGTGATAAAGTTTCTGCAAGAAGTGCAGGCAGAACCCAATGACATTCAGAGAAGAATAAATCAGACTATTTTTTTACAGCAGACTAGAGAAGAAGTGTATCAAAGTTCTCATGTTCTACAAGAAAAACTTAAGAAGATATTTGACAAGAGGACAAAGGCAGCGGATTTTTTCATAGGAGACAAGGTACTGAAATGGGATTCCAGGAGGGAAGATAAAGGAAAACATGGGAAGTTTGACTTCCTATGGAAGGGACCCTTTGCTATTCAGGCTTCAGAAGGAAACAACACCTACTTTTTGAAAATCCTGGATGATACAGAAGCAGAAAATGGACCAGTTAATGGTCGGATGTTGAAGCATTATTTTGATCTAGTTGTTGAGATGTCAGGACTCTAACTTGTACATAAGAGTGTTTATTTTCTGCAGTTTATTACAACAATAAGATATGAAGGAATATGTAACAAATTTTGAGAAAAAGTCAAGGAAGTGTGCCACCTTGTTATAGACAATTTTGTGCCTTGCAGCATCAGGCATGAATTGTCGATAATCCAAGGGATCCAAAGTCCCTAAACATGATGTTCCTACCCCTAGAGGAACAAGGTCAGCAAACCAACAGCTCTCAGATCAGTTCTCCACCTGAAAACACTCAAAAACAAGCAATCCTGAAATCAAAGCAGGTGCTCCACTAGGCTTCTGCGCTGAAACTCAACTCCTCCATGGTGTACCTGCGTTGCAAAGCAGGTAGAACAAAGGCCACCTGCGCTGAGCGAGATGGGACAAGTGGCACATTGAGTCATTGCTCTGGAATCTTCCAAAAATGACACTTGGATCAGGGATTTCGCCTTGTGATGAGTCAGAGGCTCTGTTTCTCCAAGTGGAAGAAAGGTTCTCCAGGTGGACTCAAGAACTGAAGATCAACTGAAGAGAGAGAGGACACAAGGCAGCTACACATCAGTTGCAAGCTGACTCATCCTTTCTCAATTCATCTATATATTGAGCTCTCTCCTATGAGCTCAGGAGGCTGGAATTTTGTGCAAAGTAATGATATGCTGTTGGTTTCTCTATAGAACTATTGGGTGATTGCTTGAAGGAGGTGAAGAGGAGAAATTCTTTCTGCTGGGAGGTGTTGCTGGATTGGGGCCTTCAATGGTTGTAACAGTCTCAGAACTTTACTTCTTCTATTAATAAAAGCTATTGAGGTTCTTCTATATGCATTTGTTTCAATGATGTATTGTGATAATTGTATATTTGATTTATGCTAATCCTTGAATCAGTTATGATTGCATGCTTCTTGTAGTTTCCTTCTTTGTTATTTTGCAGGATCTCATTATAGCTGGGCCAGCAAAAGAGCAAAGAGCTAGGAGCAAGCAGCAAAGAGAAGAGTTTGGATTCAACATTAAACGCAAGGCAACGGTTAGTGCATTTCTTCATTCTCTCTTGCTTTTGTAAAGAAGTAAACCTTAAGTAGTTTTCTTTACAGTTGTTGTTGAGGTACTATCACCCTTAGAGTGGGATAGGGTCATCCGAGTCGGATACTTTTCCCTACAACAAACTGGCGACTCCACTGGGGATCGTATCTGTTTGATTGTTTGTAGTATTTTGCTATTCATTTCCTGAACAAAAGAGTACCAAATCGAAAAGCTTTTGACTATATCAAAAGCGAAGTAGAGGGCAGCTACTCTAGCTCATTTCTGAGCATGTTCATGATTTGAAGAGCTGATCTACAAGGATCCTTGTAAGCTCTTAGTGATAGCTTTTCATCTTCCTTGTCATCCTTTAGTGTGTGCTTGACTGATAGCTTCTGATTTGAGCAAAAACTATGAATTTTTGAGAAAATTGTGACCCGGAAACTGAGAAAACGCAACTTTCGTTTTCCAAAGCAGGTAGTACACAGGCTACCTGCTTTGCAACGCAGGTCCCGAAGGGGCTACCTGCGCTGAGAGCCAGACTGGCTGTGCAGCACCTGCGTTGGCCCAATTTTGCCTTGTGCATTTGGGGTTTCCTCCCTTTTTCTTGCCTGTTTTCACTATAGATTTTGCAGCCAGTTACCAGTATTGTACCTGTTCTGAAACCAACCTTACTTGCCATCATTCCGCCTCTGTTATATAACAAAATTGTACTTGTTCTTTTGTATTTCTTACATCACTTACAATTTCCCATAACGAAAGTGAACTAGTCTTGCTTTGGCCTCTTAGATCTGAACCTGTGTTAGGCATTTTGCTGGTCTAAAGAGTTAGCTTGTTTGCTGTCCATAGCTGATTAGTCTTTTTACTTTCGTCATTATGGTTTGATTTCATGCATTTCCAGTGTTTAAACAAGTAAAACTTAAGGTGTCTTTTGATTTTGGACTAGCTTGTTTACTTTTGCTTGAAATCAAAATCAAAGTTATATAACAACTTTCTTTTTGTAATACATCAACATTAAGAAAGGGAAAAGAAAATACATGCATTGTGCATTTTGCATTTGACTGTTTGCATACTGATTTAGGAAAAATTGCATTAGTGTGTGCTCTATGATCTGTGTGAAAAGATTTGCCTTTCTTTTCCCTCAGTAGTTAAGATTTTCAAAGTTGAAAGATTGAAAAGTTTGCTTCTCATTTTAGACTGCATTCAGGAATTTGTTACATACATCTCGTGGTGATCCTTAAAGGCAAACTGCTAAACAAGATCAACATTAAAATAAATTCAATTTACATAACAACGCTTTGTAACATAACACAAACACATAGAGGTCTAGGTAGAGACGTGTTCCGGCATCGTTAAACATAGTGACTGTCGATCTCTACGAAGGTGGGTGATTCCTCCTGAGAGTCGGTGGCACTAATACGGACTTGTGCTCCCACGTACCGTCGCGTATATATTGGGAGACCCCTATAGGAACAAAGCCTTTATCCATAGGAAGCCGTGTCGGCCGCCCTACTGATCGCGATGCAGTGAACACAGCATTCACGAAGATCGACCACCCGTACCGTAAAACGTATTTTGTGGTTTCGCGAAAGGTTTGGCACACCCTCTGCCTAGATCTCCAGAGCAGTTTCTTTTGGCCCTTTTCAAACTCTATAACTGAAAAGGTACATCCGAGCATTTGTCACTTCGGGCTCGTTAAAACATCGAAGGAGACTAGAGTCATCTTTAGCTTTTTCTCGACTCTTAAAACATGAAAAAGCAAAGTTGTGTCTAAAGCGTCGTTAATAAAATTTATTTTAATCGGAACATAATCACCTGTTATTCCCACGTTGATCTTTCAGTTGAAAAGTATGGAGCCCACCAACCGAGGAAGTCACCTTGGTGGAAGTCCCAATCCATTCTCCTCTTGGGGAGATGTTGGTGCACCTCATATGGCCACATTGTCACTTCCAGGATTGACAATTGGCCTACCTGTATGGCTCTTTTCAACTAATGTAGTTTAGATCACCACTAATCCTGAGTAGTCGAATCAACAGTCAGACCAGTCTAGAGCTACCCACCAGCCTTCCACTTCTTACAATTCTTCCTCTGATCCTTCATCTTCGCAAGGTAGAGCCGGCAAAAGTCAGCCTCCCATGGAGAAGAAGGAGAAGAAGAAGAAAGAAAAGAAGCAGAAGGAGCCTAAGGCGAAGGCGACTGGGGGCAAGCAAAAGACATCTGACAAAAATCCACACACTGCACCGACCGAGCCTAAATCGCCATGTGTCATTTGCAAAGGGACCCACTTCCACTGTGACTGTCCTTGTATTCCCCGGATACTAAGGGACTGGTGCCCCAAGTTGCACAATCCGGTAGCATCAACCTCTGATAGACATGTTGATTGCATTTCGTCAACTAGCGAGAGTGAAGGACAAAGAGGGAGACCAATATCACCCTGCAGACTGTGTGAAGGCGATCACGCCATCCACCGTTGTCCATTCTTAGATGAGGCGAAGAGAGTTTTGGAAGATCGTCTGGTTTCACCGTTACGACTTCCTCCTGGATACCAAAAACTCGTGCCAAGTCCCTCGATAGTTGAAAATCCAGCTGGCCCGATCAAGTGGTCAGCTGAAGTGTCGGTCATTGAGAATGAACCTACTGAATCTAGACCAGATGAAAATCTAAAGGTCGAAACGGCAGTTGACCCGGTTCTTCCTTCAGAGGTTTCATCCTCAAATGACACCGTCGTTGAAGATTCATCTTCAAATGACACCCTCACTGAAGAGAACAAGGATGACACCATCCAGATTCTTTTCATCAACACAGACTCTGATGAGCATCAGGGCAACGCGCCCATTCCTTTATCGCAGGAAGTAACATTGTCAGGGTCGTATCCGGCCGTGTATTCGGTCCCACCACCAAGCAACCTGGTTGTGTCCTTTGATTGGAATCAACTAGGCAGACCCCGGTTACCAGCCAGTATCCCATTCAGAATCATCGTCCAAATCTACAGAATGGTGATGGCTGGAACTATCATTGATGAAGGGGCATCTGTGAGTATCCTTTCCTCTATTGCTTGGAAAGCACTGGGTTCCCCGGCGCTTTTACCTGAGATGAGAAATCTATCAGGTTTTGATAAAGGAACCAGTCGCCCGTTAGGGATTCTCCCCAATGTTCCTGTTACATTGAAGGGGAAGATAGTTCATATGAATTTCATGGTCGTCCAGGGACCCTTGGTGTATAACTTACTCCTTGGACGAGACTATATATATTGCATGGAGGCGATAGTGTCCTCACTCTTCAGAGTTATGTGTTTTCCGCACGAAGGAAGAATGGTCAAGCTCGTAGACCAACATTCATTTCCAGGATCACGCATCGCAAATAGTCAAATACCATCCCTTAACGGTTTATTCACTCAAGGAATGCCTCCACCCCCGGTTCTACTTCCCGATGAATGCGAGTGATTCGGAAGAAAGAACTGGGACCCAGGGGGCATGCACCCTGGCCTGCCTTGGGCAGAGAAAACCTTGGGTATAAAGTTAATTTCCGCAGAAGAATATGACTAGTCCGTACCCCGTCCGGCATGGAAGAGAGGGTTGTTCTAGGATAAAGTTCTTTTGTCAAAGTTATGTGAGTGAGATAATCAGCTTCTCGCTCCCCTTGTCTAGGTAAGTAGGATGCCGAGGGAGGAGATCCATTTGTGGCGGCAAGTAGCCACCATCTTTGAAGGCAAGCCTCACCCATTAAAACATATGTTTTGGAGGATAAGTAGGGGCAGCCTCCAAAGAAAGAGATGAAATTTCTGCAACAAGTGGTCACCATCTTTAGTAACCTAGTAATAGACATCGCCGGAAAAAGAGTTTAGTTTGCGCTAGCGAACAAAACCATTTTTCGGATAATAAGTAAGAGGCAAGCCTCCCTCCGTAACGCCAATGTTTTATCTATTGCGATCTTGCAAAAATCAAAAAGTGAACTGATGGGAAGACAAGTACCGTCGGCACCGAAAAATAACGAGAAGACAAGTATCGTTAAAAATATAGCAAGACGACAAGTAGAAAAACAGAGGTGGGACAAAGGAGGGGTAGCCTTGAAATTATACTTTATACCTGGGGGCATGCGAACCTTTTGGAGTGCAAGCACGGGACGACTATTTATTTTTTTAAATTTTTAGGTCCTCCCTTTAAACCTGTAGGTCTAACCCGTTAAACTCGTAGGATTAGCCGTTTCCAGCTTGCATAAAGAAAGGATGTGGGGCAAAAGTTAAAACTTGCCAAATTGGAGTAACTAGTGAGGTATAGCTCCTTAAATATGACTACCTCACCTGAGGCGTTCCTTGTATTAAGATTGGTAGATTCGAGCAGTTTTAGCACACAGTTCATGCTCATTAAAAAATAAACGCAAGATCCGAGCAGTTTTAGCACATAGTTCATGCTCGTTAAAAAATAAACATAAGTTGTGAGCAATCTTCCCCTAGAGTTCCAGCTCACCCAGAAAAAATGAACCGGTAAATAACCTTGGTGAGTGTAACCTTTGACAGCCATATTAAAGCCCTTGGTCGTGTTCTTGCAGTCTCACCTCCATCCGTTCATTTGGCCAATCGTTCATCTCCATATGTTTGTTTACCCATTTTGAGGAACAGCTGCGAAGAGTGATTTCACTTAGCCATCCTTGTGACACTGCCGTGATTGGAAAATTCCAACCTGTACCTGGAATCTGCTGCTATCCCTGTTTATCACTCGTTCCTCAAAAGACGAGTCTTCTTTGAGCTCTTTTCTCCTGACTCGTAAAATATGAAAAGTTTGCTGAGTTTTGGCCTTCCAGCTCGTTAAACGACCGGAAGAGCTATCCCTCCTCTAGATTTTAATCTTTTTGGACCTGAGGGATTATTGCACAAAAAGATCGAGCGCTTGTTTTGTTCGGCTCGTTAAAGCAATCGAAAATTCATCCCTTCTGTATTGTTTTATACTTTTTCGGACTTAAGGGATTAGATGACGAAAAAGGAATTCTAGAGTTGACTTTATGTACCTTTTCAGACTCTCTAAAAATGAAAAGGACCGAGTTATCCTTGTCGTTAGACTCGTTAAATTCATTAAATAGCGACAAACTTGTCTTTAGATGAGAACGAGTTTCCCTATCGCTAGGCTCGTTAAAACATAGCGATGGGCTTGCCCGAAGGGGAGGTTATAGAATAAGCATATGTTATCCTCCTCAAGCTTGATAAAATTAAAGAGGTACTGGTCAGCAATGACTGGGGAAAAATTGGGAGAACCTCACAGCTTTAATGGTAGCAAGTCGCTCTTGAACATGACACTTTGTCCTCCGTATCACATCGGGTTGGGTTGTTTCATTCACCGGTCTCATCACCATGGTCCTCGCCACACCATCCACATTTGGGGTAATGCTACCAATCCATCACATCAGTGTCGTTATATGTTCAAGAGATGTTGTTCTGCAAAGAGTCAACTGTGTCCCATCCACTGCCATACATTGTCCTTCATCCATTTCATGACCGCCACCCTGAATCATACATCACAGTTTGTTTTCACCTCATCACAATCACTAGCTCCGTTCCGTGTCACTGATGTGGGATTCATTAAGGCCCTCCTTTGACGGATCGCTCCTTGTCAACATCAGCTCATTATCCAAGGAGTTGATCTAGGAACAACCCCTTCAGTACTTTGAAGCTTGCATGCCTCAATGGCAAGTTTCTCACTTCCGGCGACAGGTATACATCAATGACCTTCGACCAGAAGATTTTGCATGGTGGTCGACGCCAAGTCCTTTATTCCCACCATGTGAATTGTACTGCCATACCTTGAGGGTCATCATCCTTATCGGTGATTCCTCTCGCGCTTGTTAACGGTTTACATCATTGACCGGTAATCAAGCGATGTCTTTCCATGTTCGACTTCAAGAAATTCTCACATGGATCGACTTGTACATCGAGTGAAGATCGGAAGAGATTGAAGACCCCGGATCTAGTTTCATCCATCCGGGCTGCGATATATATTCAGGATATAAAGACATTTGATATGTACATCATTGCAGCAGATGATCATCCTTCTCAAAGGATGATAATTTCAGCAGAGAATTATCAGTCTATCATCAGACGATCGTCTGTGCTATGTACCAAAATGAATTTATAAAGCTGAGCATGGGAATGCCCGCCTCAGCTAGATCATGAAAAAGAATGAAAAATAATGTATTGTATTGTATCTTATTACAGGACACTTCTCAGCAGATTGAATGAACTTCGGATCCTCCTAATAAAGCATTTCACCCGATAAACGACCTCATACTTTAGGGGGCATCTGTTATAGATAATTTTGTGCCTTGCAGCATCAGGCATGAATTGTCAATAATCCAATGGATCCAAAGTCCCTAAACATGATGTTCCTACCCCTAGAGGAACAAGGTCAGCAAACCAACAGCTCTCAGATCAGTTCTCCACCTGAAAACACTCAAAAACAAGCAATCCTGAAATCAAAGCAGGTGCTCCACTAGGCTTCTGCGCTGAAACTCAACTCCTCCATGGTGTACCTGCGTTGCAAAGTAGGTAGAACAAAGGCCACCTGCGCTGAGCGAGATGGGACAAGTGGCACACTGAGTCATTGCTCTGGAATCTTCCAAAAATGACACCTGGATCAGGGATTTCGCCTTGTGATGAGTCAGAGGCTCTGTTTCTCCAAGTGGAAGCAAGGTTCTCCAAGTGGACTCAAGAACTGAAGATCAACTGAAGAGAGAGAGGACACAAGGCAGCTACACATCAGTTGCAAGCTGACTCATCCTTTCTCAATTCATCTATATATTGAGCTCTCTCCTATGAGCTCAGGAGGCTGGAATTTTGTGCAAAGTAATGATATGTTGTTGGTTTCACTATAGAACTATTGGGTGATTGCTTGAAGGAGGTGAAGAGGAGAAATTCTTTCTGTTGGGAGGTGTTGCTGGATTGGGGCCTTCAATGGTTGTAACATTCTCAGAACTTTACTTCTTCTATTAATAAAAGCTATTGAGGTTCTTCTATATGCATTTGTTTCAATGATGTATTGTGATAATTGTATATTTGATTTATGCTAATCCTTGAATCAGTTATGATTGCATGCTTCTTGTAGTTTCCTTCTTTGTTATTTTGCAGGATCTCATTGTAGCTGGGCCAGCAAAAGAGCAAAGAGCTGGGAGCAAGCAGCAAAGAGAAGAGTTTGGATTCGACATTAAACGCAAGGCAACGGTTAGTGCATTTCTTCATTCTCTCTTGCTTTCGTAAAGAAGTAAACCTTAAGTAGTTTTCTTTACAGTTGTTGCTGAGGTACTATCACCCTTAGAGTGGGATAGGGTCATCCGAGTCGGATACTTTTCCCTACAACACAACTTTTTGTGTTACACTTTTGCCTCAAACAAGAGGTGAAAAAGAAGACTTAGGAGCTGTAAATATGAGAACGAATAGTTAAAAAAACTATCCAAAACAGAGCTGTTTGAATGAGTTCATGAGAAATGTATATATGTTGCAGAGGTATAGTTTTGTTTATTTGTAGCAAAGGGAAAATTTCAGAATGCAGCAAGAATTGAATATAAGGCCATCTGACCTGCTGTTCTTGGCTTTTCACTAGGAAAAGTTATCCCTAAGTGGAGCCAGTGTTATGCTCCTATACCAATAGGTGTCATATTTCATGATTGATTGGTAAAATGCCAAATATGTTCATCCTTTCCATGATGCAAAGGTTCCATATTTTCAAAAAATGAAAAAATGAAAAAATGAAAAGAGGGTATGCCCTAAAAGAAATATCAAAGGGAAAAAAGAATGAAATGGTCAAAAGAAAAAAAATGAACCCCAAATGAAAAGACCAGGAAAGTGTGCTAGTCCAAAATGCCACTATTATTCTATTTTTGCAAAGAATTTCATTGTGTGCAATCAGTTGGCTCTTGCCACACTTGATGGATGGCCAAACAGCTTAATCTTGGCCAGTTCTTGTTTAAAGTTCTTGTTTTAGAGATAAAGAATAAAATCTGTCCAAACAGTTCAAGCTTGGCAGATAAGTAGTTAGATAGAGAAATAAAGGTGCTCAACAGCTAAATCTGAGCCCCTAGAAGAAATAAGGACAGACTTAGATAGGATGGCACTTAAAAGAAAAGAAGAGAGTAAGGGTTTTCTAGTTTAAATGCACCTAAGGGAAAAGGAAGGAAAAATGTTAGGTATAAAGGGTTAGGTAGGTAGTTTTGGTGTTGCAGAAGCAGGCTTATGAGTAATTTTGTCTTTCAAAGGTGATTCATCTCATTTGATATCATAAGCACAATGGTAATGATGTGGCTACAAATCAGGTGAAACATGTCTAATTTCCCCTCATACTTCTCCCAAAATCACTCACTAACCTCCCCACAAGGACATTGAGATCTGCTCAGTGCTCCTAAAACACTTCATTTCATGAAAAAGGCCAAGTGAAACTCTGTTTTTGCTTAGGCAAAGGAAGCCACATTTCTTGTGTAAAATTCCTTTTTAATTCCCTTAGCCTGAGTTTCTTGACATCAAACTTAGCGCTAGCTATCAATCATAATCATACTGACTTCAACTTTATTATATAATTCCTATATAATATTTTTCCCTTGCCCATATTATATAAATATATGAAAACCCTGAAAAATCTAATATCTCGCCCCCGGCTAAACTATAATCCATATGTTATTATACAAAAGGAATTAAAAGGTTTATTTGAAACCTTTTAATAATGCATTGTCGCACCATTTAAAAGAGTTAATCAACATTTCGTTGATTAATTAACTTAACCCCTGCAACCCCAATAACCAAAGGTCATACCTGTCCACATTAGAAAACATTGATTTAATTGATGGGCCCCGCCGTAGCCTTCGCCATATCCCATTCACCGCCTGCCGTCAGATCTGGGCCCGACCATCCAACGGCCCAGATCCATATGGCAACCCCCTCCACATCTGATGATTAGTGGTGGTATTACCGCCGTACCAAGGGACGTGTAGCGCCCTCCCATTGTGCTCGCTGCCCTCCCCGCTAAAACCACCTCAGTCCTAAAGCGATGTAGGCCAAAACTGCTTACCACCCCCCGCTGCCTCCCCGCTAATGTCAGCACCACATCATCCTCTTACATCACCTCCTTGTTAGAACCACATCATCACCACGTCACCCTGCTACACGATAAAATACTCCATCATGCTGATGTCATCTGACCGAAATGCGCCAAAAGCCCGCCAAAGTCAATTTTTTGTTAAAAAGATGTGAAAACATCACTTTCACTCATTTTCACTTGTTTCCTCTGCGCGACTATTGCATGTTGTTTACGTCCAAAGCAGCGCTTGATCATATAGTCTGCCACTAAGCCAAACAGAGTCCACAGTTCGGTCTTCCAATTCATCCCGCAACCTGCAATCCACACAATGCACTGTAAAACACAGGTATTTACCCACTTCACCTCCCAAAACCGTGCTTTTTAGCTTTCCTCTGCAAAATTTTTTAAAGCACCCAAATTCAAGTTCAATTCACCGTACTGCCTTGAAGTAAGTGCACCATAACCATTGTTCTTTACCCATTTTTACCAAAAACCCTGCAAATTTCATTTTTCTCTGCAAAATTCACCTAGTGAGCTAAATTGAAGTCGACTTTAGTATGAAATTCTCGGAGAAAAGCCCTAGAACTGTTGTTTTGCCTCTTTTTCTACAAAAACCCAAATTCCAAGTTGAAAATCATAGAAAATTGAGCAATGTAAACTCTGGTGGCCCTGAACATTGCTCCCCTAAATGCACCTCATAAGGACCTTGAGTGGTTTCCCTTGGCTCATAGGGATTTTCAAATACAAGACTTAACTGGTTACAAAAACCACCTCCAAGCATTTTGTGAAATTAGGAGCGGTCACCTAAGAAAAATTGATCTCTATGGGATATGGGAATCCAATCTGCCTAGATACTATCTCTCCTTAGTAAATGTATTCCCAGATGTAATCTGCCTATGCTGTGCCAATTATGAACCTATCAAAAGAGTAGTTATGACTGCATCTGGAACTATTCTCTTTTATATAACTCTTGAGTCCATAAATGAAATGCTACACTTCAAACCTACTCAGCCTCTGGCTCGTCTTTCTATGGGATTCTTACTTAATCAGGGCTCTAAACTGACCAATGCAGAGATAACCATGTTGTTCAAACATTTGTGAGACCAGATCGCCAGCCCAAAGAGCCACCTCCCTTTCACCATATCTGGTTCAATGAAGTTGGAAGATTCATTATTGATATGATATCCTATGTCCTGAGATTTAAGACAAGTGAATATGTTGATGAGACCATGTTAGCTTTGATGTCCATGTTTGTTCTAGCACAGCCCCCTACTTTCAACTATGACTATGCTACTTTCATTTCCAACAAGATCCATGACCAACTCTTGAATCTAGACAGAGAAGGAGTCTACGAGTATACCTCTTACATATATCATCTGTTCTTATACTATAAAATAGACAGTTTTCAGTTTCCCATCAGAAAATTGGATTCTAAAGGAGAAAGGAGGTCTGTGATCTTTTGGACCCCAGTCTTCCATGAAGTCCATAACTCTCCTTACACTTACTATGAATTCATTGATTTGTTTATACATCCAGTCTCCTCTTTACTGATGAGAATTCCTCCTCCTAGAATCTCTGGTGATATGTAGAAAATTTTACAGCTCTCCAAAAGCTAAAAAATAGGTGACTGGTACTTCTACCAGAATCATACGAAGATAAAGATATATGGCTATGAGCTGTGCCCTTACAAACTGCCCAAATATGTGCCTATGAGACTGTTTGCTCTAGAATATTTCAGGCAATTTATCAACTTAGATTTGACTCACTTTTATGGTGCCAAGAAAAAAGCCCAGCTGAAATTAAGAAACTAGTTAAGCCCTTTCATCATTAACAAAAAGGAAGCATGGAAAGATGCTGACAAGATATTGGGTGAACAAGTCAAATTAAAGAGGAGCTTTTGGTGAGTACCCTACGACCCAAATGGCTTTATCACTGAAGAAAAAGTAAAAAATAGGCTATCGGCCTATAAACATTGTAGGATCCCTAAAATAGAGCAATTTGCTAATCAAGATGAGTGGGTAGAGGTCACATTGATTGAATAACTCATTGAGGAAGAAACGATAGAACAAGCAATGAAAAATCTTGAAAAGGCCCTTGACCTGGACTCTTTTGGACAGGTGTCTTTTAAACTGCCTCAGCAAACCGAAGTGGGTACATCATCTGCTGGAACTTCACAGCAACCTGCCCAAGAATGTACTACACCAGTTGCAGGGACATCTAAAGGCAAAGAAGTGTTGGATACAGAGTAGCACATAATGACAGATCAACCAGCATCATCAAAGGAACAGGGCCAAGGGAAAATTCCTCTTATCCAGTCCAAAGCACCAGAGATACCAACATTACAGACTCTTGTAAATGAGGAAAAGGGTAGGAAAAGGGACAGAGAAGAGACCACACCTGTAAGTCGGCCAGCAGAGCAACCAGGGGCAAAAAGGCCAATAATAAATCCTCTACCTGAAGAGGAAATTATTGAGGAAATCATAGAATGTCCAAGAGATGAGAGGGTAACTAGCCCGCAGACATCCCCAGTGGTAGAAACATCCACCAACTCTCATAGGTAGGACTTGGAAAGACAACATAGTGTGGAAGTTTCATCCACAAGACCATCAAGCAAGCAGGCCTCAGATGTCAAAAGAACATTCACAAAGATTAAGGCTAGAAATGATCCATTGAGGCTGCAACTTTATGAATAATTTCTCAATATGACCCTCACCAACTAGCAAAGGTTAATATCTGCATATGACATTAAAGAAGGAAAAACAATCTTGAGCCACTTTAAGCCCAAAGTGCAACAACCACAGTTAGCAACTGACTACATTAGAACAAATCTGGAGATCCTTGCCAAAGACATTCACCCTATGGACCAAATTGAGCTGCATAAGCAAACTGGAGAGATGGTCTACTCTACATCGGCAGATAAGGCAATGTTACCTCACAAATTGTAGAACTCATTGAACAACACATCTGCCCAACTAGATTTGGAAAAGGCATCTTCTTTAGCCAAGGACAACAGGATAAAGTCCTTGGAGGATATTATCATTGAGTTGGAACATGATCCTAAGGATGCCAAAGGAATAAAAGCATTGATCAAGAAGAAGGAAGAGGACATTGTTGCCCTCAGGAAAAAATTGAAGTTACCTATTACCATGCATCCAGAAACTACAGAGCTTGTACAGAAAAAAGCAGAGGAGGACATGATGGACTTGTTGATGAGGATGAATCAAAGATTAAGTGAGACAGAGCAAGAATTGGAGAAAGCATTACAAGAAAAGAAGGTAGTTTCGACCTCCCAACCATCTCAAATAGCTCCAACAGTCACAACTGCTCCTCCTACAGTTACAACAGCAGTGCCTCCCACTGGCCCAGCATCAATAACAAGTACTTTAGCAACAACAACAGCAGTAGGCAGTAGCACTACCATGGCCACAGAGGAGTTAATAAAATTTATGGAGGATTTGAAACTCCAAGTATCAGAATTAAAAGACGCCAAAGAGAAATTGGCAAAATTAGAAGTGAGTTATGACAAATCTAAAATGAATGTGGCAGAAAAGACAAGAGAGGTAAAGGCATTAGAGAACAGAGTAAAAACATTGGAAAAGGACCTCTCTTTAGATAAGCCTCTAGGAGAAATCAAGGGCATTTTGTGGGCTAACATTAGTTAATCCATTAGCAATGTGTGGAGATCTATTCAAATTATATATGAGTAGATTGACTTGATAGCAGCAACCCAGGTGGAAATTCAAAGGGCCAGAAATTTATTGGGACATATGCCCGAACAGGCCAACAGGTTAATACAATTTTTGAACACTGAGACTAGAGAAGAACTAGCAGCACTGGACATCAGAGACAGGATAGCCACCATTCTATCAATTAAAAGAGTTTTGACCATGAGAACTCTAATGCAGAATTTGGAGAGGAAGAGCTAGGATATGCAGGTGGAGATAGACTATTTTATGGAAAGATTTGCAGTTTTGCATGAAAGGGGCTTGCCAAGTCTGGTGGGATACAATGAACGCCTTTTGAGACAAGCTGAGTACCAGCTTAGGTTGAATAAACATGCTGATAATCAAATAAATGCATCATCAAGTACTCCAACATAGAAAACCCTTCCATCTGGCCAAACCCTCTATAGCAATTTGGAAAATCTTTTCTATATTGAGCATGAAGTGAAACATATTTTTACAATCTAGCCTAACTTCTACAGGTACACAGACGCTGATGAGACTTTGAGAAAGATGCTAAGACATCAGTTACCATAAGAGCAATGGTGGCAAAGCATGTTGGAAATCCTGTAAGCAGGTTTCAAATTTTGTTTCAACCAGGATACAATAGATGTCATAAAGCAAAGAAAAGGAAATGGATGAGAGTCACGCAGGGCTGCAGTCTATGAAATCAAAATTAAATGCACCCGAGGAGGCCAAGGCAGCAGTGCGGAATATCAGTGGAAACAGCCACCGGCCGACTCGCCAAACTTACAGCCTACGCATCTCACCAACTGAGCAGCCAACACAACAACATTTACTTCTTCATTTATTTTTCCTATTTCCAAGATCATTTATTTATCCTTTCAAGTAGGTGGAAGAAGTTATTACTAGATATTATCTCTTTGAGATATTTTGTAAACATTTTTTGTACAAATACCTCCCCAAGCGAAGTATTATGGGTTGGTGATACATCTCTAAGACCGCATTGTAACTCTAAAAAACTTCTGAATACAAAAGCTATTGGAATCCATTGTCGCTAGACTATCTGGATGTGGAATTGAGAGCAGAGGACTATTTTATAGAATTCCTGAATCATTTTGTGGATCAATAAGTCTCTCTTACTTGTGTTTTCAGTTTCTATGTTTACTATATCATATATGTTTCATGATCTGAATAACAGGGAAAAAGAATAACCCAAAACTTGCTTGACTGCACTCTGTGTTCAATCTCTGTTATTGTTTATGTTTTCTTCAGACTTAGCATAAGAAGGAATTCTTAATTGCTCCTATTTCCCCTGGTTCTTACATCTTGAATATATCTAAGGAATTCTTAACTGCTCCCTGGCAATATTCATCCATTTTCCCTCTGTCAACATGATGAAGGATTCTTAATTTCCCTTCACCCATTGACTCCATCCCACCTGATTCTAGCTTACAAATTGTTCCATGGTTGATTACCTTGCTCTGTAGTACCACCCTCTCTCAAAGAAACCATATCTAACAATTCATCCTCATAGACTCCATTAGCCCAATGGACTGAAATTCTCAGATTCACACCCCTGTTTTACAGAATATCACCATCCAAAACTAAAACAAACCCTTGTACTTCATAACTAGCCTAACATACTTCAAAACAAAGCTAAATCATAAAGAGAGAGCCCTCTCTGGATGCAGATTGGCTAGAACTTGCATCTAAAAGATTCGTCTATGGTTACCTCGGCCGTATTCCCTTTTCTTACAACTTTTGGGGAACAACCTGAGTGATAACACCTTGCTTGAGCAACCAGGTGAATCTTGAAGCTAGCTTGGCATAATTTGGTATGAAACAATGGAGGAAATTTTCTTTTTTCCACAGGCTCTGCAGTTGGTGCAACGAAGATGGAGGGGTAAATTAACAGTGGTCTCAAGTTTAAGGGGATCAAGGTTAATTCCTTCCTTAGAAACAATAAAGCCGAGGAGTCGTCTAGATTTGATGCAAAAGACACATTTATGTGGATTCAACTGAATGTTGTAGTGCCTATAGTGAAGAAAAATTTGTGGGAGGTGATCAGGGTCATCAAAGTGCTTACGATAATGAGCAGGAAGGTCATCCAAGTAAGGTTGAATGATGTTTTGAATGTTGTGAAATGCATAGGACATCACCCTCTAAAATGTAGCCCCAAAATTTTTTTGGACAAAAGGGAGCTTTTTATATGCGAAAGTACCCCATGGGTAGATAATGGTTGTCTTTTCTTGATTCACCGGTGCAATGTTAATCTAGTTGTAACCAGAAAATCCATCCATGAAGGAAAAGATTTCGCTCCCATCACATTCATCAATGATCTGATAAATGAAGGGAGTTGGATAACTATCCTTTGGCCAGACACGATTGAGATCACCATAATCGACGTAAAAATGAATCATGCTTTGTTTCTTTGTCACTGGTACAATATTCGACACCCAATCTATAAGAGGGATTGGATAAATAAATCCAACTTTGAGAAGTTTTTCAACTTTACCCTTGATGGTGGCTTCCTTCCTAGTGTGCACTACGTGGAGCCGTTGGATAATGGGCTTCGCGTGAGGACAAGTCGGTATTTTGTGCACAACTATACTAGGATCAATGCTAGGTATTTATTCGTATGACCACGCAAACACATCCCAGAACTATTGGAACAGATGAGTGTATAGCCTAATCTCATCTGGAGAACAAGTTACCCCGATATGGAAATTTTCAATGATGCCAGGCTTGATAGAAATATCAATCGGCATCATTTGGGTAATGTTATCCATATTTCCTTCTGACCACACTTCATGAGTCAAGGTCAGTGTCTGAAGTGGTAGGGAATGGAACTGAGAAGAGAACTCTTCGAGACAAATAGACATGACCGTCGGGCTAGGCAGGAACAAGGAACGATGATGAGTGTCATTCCAAGGCGTATCCTCCATAGAAATTACTTCCATGATACTCTCATCAGAAAGAAAAGTGTCGATTAAGGGATTAGGAAATTTTGATGGACTAAGCCATGGGGATTGAGAATATGTATCGAGAGATGTCCTCGAAACAGGAATATAGGCCGAAACAATTTCCACGTAATTTATTTCGACGAGACTAAGTCGCATATCCTCACCCAATGTATCAACAATATTTGGTGAAGGTATGCCCCAAGGATTAGATTTGACCGAAATCATGTTGACAGAGGCAATATGAGGAGGTGGGAGCAGAAAAATTCCCATCAAAGCAGGATTTTTAGAAAGTCCTGCCCCCACACTCTTATAACAAGCACCAGTGTGATTATCATACAAAACATTTCCATCTGAGGAGGAAGAGGCAAAGAAGGAGAGTTGGTCGACTATGACAATCTTCCCTTGATGTGGAAAACAAATTGTGCGGAACAGGGAGGAGGCTACAACATGAATGGCATGGGTCCAGCTTCGTCTGAGTAGAAGATTATAATTAAGATTAGCATCAACAATCTCCACCTCGACATGTACTTTCTTGCACTCCAAAGTAATGGAAAGGTTAGGTAAGACACCGAATGTTCACGAATCATGCCTGTCGAAAGCTTCTAAAGTGTTAGGGGACTAGTTCAAATTAGGAGAACCAATTTCCTTCCGGCAAATGACTGACACGATGTAGGTACAAGCACCTTCATCAATGATGGTCCTATGAATGGTTTTCTCATTGACAATTACCGAAATCAGAAAGGCAATCTGATGAGGTGGTCACGGAACATGGTTCTCTAGACCAAAACATATCAAATTAGAATCAGTAGGATCAATACCTCCAATAGCCGACAGTAATGATTTCCACTGAGACGGACAACTTTGGACTACCTCGAGAGGAAACATAGCTGATGGTGCTTGAGCCAAATTGTGAATAATATTATAATGTTGAGTAGCTCAAGCATTCAGATTGTATGAGGACTTCCTTACCACACCTCAAGAGGGTGGTCAAATGGTGGAATCATGGTTAGGGCGCTCTATATGAAGAGGACCAAAACTAGACAGGGTAGAAGAATATGGGGTAGCTTCTTTCTCTTTCCTTGCTGTGGGGGTAGGCGTTTGATAAAATTTTGATCTAGTAGCCACATTAATAGGCGTACTCATCATGAACACTTGCGATCCTGAGGAAGCAGACGATTGAGGCTGGTCTACCATTTGAGTCTGCTGAGATGGAAATGGCTCTTTCAAGACAGCTAGGGTCCCTTTGAGCAAATTACTAACATCGGACCATCGGGGACAATCCTTAGTCTAGATATCCTCCTCACAAATGAGGCACAAATACTTAGGCTTTCATTGTGAAGCATCACCAGCAGACAACTTAGGAGGACCCTGGTTTGGGGAATCGACTTTACCCTTGCCTTTTCCTTTCTTCTTACCTTTCGAGGATTTTTCCACTACGGTAGATTGAACATCGTGGACCTCTAAGGTTTTACCAAGGCCAAGTGAATTCTGGGATGGACTAATGGAAGCAATTTTTGAGAGAGACTTTTATTTGGAAGAAGATTTCATAGGGGTTTGGGACACTGAACGAATTACTCCATCGACAGGAGGTGTCGTCTATGACTTTGATTCTGTTGGATCAAATGATGGCCTTGGAGCATCAGTAACAACTCATACAAAGTGTCAGACTGAGAATAAATGAGATCTAATTACTGGGCATGAGAAATGGCTTTTTCTTCAGTAACCCATCCACCCATATCTATATTGCGAGAAATTGTAGTGAAAAATGACTTGGTAAACCATTTGGTTAGCAACTGATCAGTAATCTCAAATTTGATTAGGCAATGTCTATGTCTCCATTCATGGATGTGATCGAAGATGTGTGTCGCAGTATCTTGCTTGAGCGATGTAAGAAAATAGGTGCCAGTTTCATAGCGAACCGACAACTAGAAATGTGTGAGGAAATCCATGGCTAAAGAATTGAAGTCATGATAAGTACTTTGAGGGAGTTCGATGTACCACTTGGCTGCAAACCTATAAGGGTTCATTGGAAAATACAAAGATGAATAGAATCATCAATGTAGGAATTCAAAGAGCACCAGAGACGATATGTCATCACATTGGCTTGAGGATCTTCTTTTTCTTTCCCATTGAACTTTAGACAATCACTCGAGATCTTGGATGAGACCGAAGGCTAGTATGACAAATGAAGAGTTGGATCATTCATGAGTCAAGACACATCTGGAAACTCTAGTGTAGACAAGAATGACAATTCAGTATTGAAAGGAATTGGAGGTCGATAATCATGTCCAACCAGAGAATTCCATCCCTGCTAATAAGGATTTTGTCCCTATAGTGGAGGGCTTTGTTCATATGGCATTTGATTTTTCGCCCACTGTAGGTTACCTTTCCCGTAGGGAGGGTTTTGACCTTGAAATCCTTGAAACTTTCTGGCCATAGGTTGCTGATAAGAAACATATGGGTTAAAAGGCTATTCAGCCTGTTGGCCTTGGACATATGGATATTGCTCCTGTTGTCCCTAGACATATGGGTTTTGAACCTGTTGTACCTGAACAAGAGGATTTTGGACCTGCTACCTTCGGACATAGGGATTTTTCACTTATAGCCCTTGGGCATAGGGATTTTGGACCTGTTGCCCTTGGACAAAAGGATTATGAACTTGTTGCCCTTTGACATTATGATTTTGGACCTGCTACTACAGGACTTGACCCTAACCTTGTCCTTGCAAGGGTTGACCCCGTTGATATGTATATAAGGGTTGTTGCTCCCCGGGTTCGCCCTGCTGCTACAAGGGTTGCCCTTGCGGATGCAAAGGTTGTCCCTATGGCTGCAGAGGTTGGCCTTATGAATACATAGGTTGGGAGGTTTGCTGAGCATACTACATATGTGCTTTCATGGTTTGCTACAACTATTGCGAGGGTTGTCACTGCGGTAGTTGTAGGTGTCCTTGATGTGGAACCATCTACCCCTGTTGTTGCGTGCATGGCCCTTGATGCAAAAAAGGTTTCCCTTGTTGCTATAGAGGATGTCCTTATTGTTGCAAGGGTACTTGAATAGTTCCCAGATTAAACCCTTGAAAATTTCCGAATTGCATCTAGCCATAACCATCGAGAAAGGTGGACGGACCAAGATGAACATATTGTCCAGGCTGAAGGACGTAAGGCATACTGACCATTTCTTGGGAACCATATGTAACATAAGGATCTTGGTACTAAATCTAAGCCTCATAAGGCAGCTGATACTATAAATTGCTCGACCCAGATAGACCAATACGATTTTGGACCTGTTGGTACTGGATATTGCTTGATACGTAGGGCCAGCAGGGTTTTGAATAGCACCGGAAGAAGGTTGGTTCATCCCGACCATGTAATCTTGTGAGCTACTCACATTAGTTATACCTAACACCATAGACACATTCGTATTTCGATCCCTAGGTGGTGGCACAACCTGTGCACTGACTAGAGGGACTAAATAACTAACGGAAACATGACTCGAAACTATCGGTTGAATCCGACGGGTGACTTGGACAGATGAGACAAGAGGGTTTGGAATGGTGGGTTGCACTCGGACTGAAGTAACTGTAGAAATGATTGGTTGTTAGGAGGTCAAGTTCTAAATGAATGGATCTATGGTAGGCATAGTGCCAGATGCCCAAATAGGGTTGTGATAAAGTGAAGAGGCACTAGGTGTACCTACGACCAACTATGCTAAAGTCACATAATTAGGTGGAAAATCCTGATACACACTCATGGGAATGCTCCCCATGTAGGGGAAACCTTTCAGAGGAAATTAATGCTCTTCCTCTTCGACAATGTGTGGATTAGAAACCTCTGATTGATCCAGAGAGGAAACTGGAGCGTCGCCTTCAAGTTCCATAGGTGGAAACAAGTGATGATGAATGACTGAAGATGTATGAGGGGATAATTCTAGAGGAACACCCGGTTGATCATATGGACTGTACGAACACTACGATGATATCACGATAGGGTCGAGAAAATGATTCAGAGGATATATAACCAGTCCAGGTTGACCTTTAGTAGTCAGCAAACTCTCGGGAGTCTGGACAGGATTGTTTGGAGATTCCGAGCCAATATCAGAAGGTGACCCAATATCTAAAGTAGGTGGAGGACGAGATGACAAAGGTTGAAAGATCATAATGATCTTGAGTTCAACACCTTTGTCCTCAAGTCTCTTGTAATTTAGGAAGAGGCTCCTCAAACAATATTTCAGATGGAGGAGAGGAAGAGGAGCTAGGTAAACCATATGGTTCAGCCATGATGACTTCATCTCATTTAACTGGAAAAGAGAGACAAATTTCAAGGCTTTAAAATGTACCTTAAGGAATACTCGCGATTTGGTCTATAAAATACTAACAGGATGTTATAAGATCGTGGGCAACAATTTTTTAATATGAATAAATAAAATGGTGCTCTTTCATATTTTAAGAGTCGAGAAAGAAGAAAAGATGTCTCTATCACTTTCGATTGGAAATGAGCTCGAAAGGACAAGCACTCGTATGATATTTTAAGTTTAATGAGTCAAAAATATCAAATGACTACTCCAGATGATCTAGGTAAAAAGGATTACCAAGCAACCTTGAACTACAGAATACCTCTTGGTGAACTGAGAAGTACAGGCAGGCAATCTCCCTGAATGATATGTTTGATGTATCACATTTGCAAGGTGACAGACTTGGCTTCCTATGGATAAAGGTTTGTAGCCTAGAGGGGTCTCCCTTTATATACTCAATGGTATGGGGAGCACAAGTCCATACTAGCATTGTCTAGTGCCAAAGATAATGACAGATGCTAGGTCTAAAGACGCCAGAACACACCTCTAACCTAGACCTTCTAGATGTGATCGTCAGGTTTCAAATGCGCCTTAGGTTAATTGAGTTTGTTTTGAAGTTTATCTTGAATTATGTCTCGGTTTTTAGGCCTTAGTGATGTGACTTAAAAAGTCCTAAATGCAGATATCTGAGACAAGAATCTTTCAATTCGATGAATTGTCTACACTATAGAGGGTAGAAAACACAATCAAATGCAAACAACCAAGCAACCACAAGAAAAATGATTTTTCACTACTTCACTTTTTGAAAAATAAAGTAAAGAAAAAAAACTCATTCCAATTCTTATTTTCCTATTAAGTGCAATTCAAACAGTCTTTTTGAAAGTAAAGAGAATTATTTTTCCTTTCCAAATGCAAATGCAACTCTTAGTCTTTGATGGTACTAACTAACATAACATATCAATGCAACAACCAGAGTTATGTAATTTTCATGAAATGAAAAAATGAATTTCTCATAAAACACTTCAATGAAAAAGTTTTCGAGACAATCGATTCTCAAGCAAATGAAAAACACAGAAAGAGAATCTCTTTCAAACTAATGACGTAATGACTCTACCAAAAAAAATACAAGCAATGTGATCTATGCCGGAAAGGATATGTTTAAACAAGGAATGAAACTTTTCAAACCTGTGTAATGGAGACCAAAACAATGAAAAGGACTGCAAACGAAATGCAAGGAGTAAATTCACCAACAACTTGACTCTTTGAGTTCACAATCAACTAAATGGATGACAAACTAGATGCCCTAAGGCCACAAACCATCCAAGGACTCAAGAAATTGAGTAAAAAGAAGGCAAGTCAACAAGAAAATAAACCAAGACAAATGCAACATTCCAGTGAGGAAGAACACAGTCACAACAAGCTACAAGGGAGAAATCAAAAGAGCAAGACACACTAGCCAAGATCTTGGGTGAACCCTAATCTTCACCTGTAGGCATCGACGTGACTACCTAACAAATAAAAAGTTCCAGAAGGGGTTTGGAGCAACTGTTTCTAAGCATATCGCGCTGATCAACTGACTGTCGGTGAAATAAGAAAGTTGAGCAAAGATGCAAAGAAAAAAAATAAAAATTCAAAGGCTAAGACCAGACTTGCTACTGTGAATTTTAGACCCCGAGTAGTAAACAAAGAAAAGTAGACAGATCTAAATGGAAATGATGAAACTAGAAGGATCCCCAGCAGAGTTGCCAATTTGTGGTGAAGTAAAATTCTAAGTGCAGACAAAAAAAATTCCTCTAGCCCGAGAATGGTTCTATCCACAAACAAGACATTCTTTGGAAGATTTCCTTAGGTTAGAACCAATTAAGAGGGCCTACCTCTTAGTACACTTATCCCATTTGGTGATGACCTTGCTTCCTCATTCTAGCTATCTTCCGTTTCCTTCTCCAAGAACGTGGAACAAGTAAACAATAACAAAAAGCAACCATGATACTATACAAATTGTATTCAACCTATTTAACAAGTCAAGAAACATTAAGCCATAAACATGCTAGATGTCATTTTATGTAGGAAATAAATAAATAATTGTATATATATTAAATCAAGAAGAGATTACAATCATTGTCTTGAGGTTGTTGTTCTCCTTCGACAAATCCGGGTTCACACACACTTCCGTTATCATTCCATGATGGCCTCAACAATGGTAGTCTTAAGGCTCTTCCCTTGAGTCTTCACACTAAACCAAATTCGCACTTCTCCCTCACACACAACTAAAGAGTTATAACTATGAACAGTTTGTTGATTACTCCAAAATCAAAACCTCAACCAGAGCATAATTAGAACTAGCTTGTGCTTGGTAAGAAGGGAGGTTTATATAGCATGGATGGAAGGGAGATGGCTCCTCTTCCCATGGGAGAAGATCTTATCTCTTGAGGTAGTTCCATCATAATAGGGGAAAGGAGCCCAAACTGACCTCATCAAATCCATCTGGCGTAACCATTTACTATACTTCTGTTACGAAGCTTCTAGAGTTGGAAGCTTCGACTCCTTATTTAAAAAACTTTCCAAAAGAAGATCAATGTGACTAGGAGAATTTGTAGTTGCATTGATCGATTCTAGGGACAGTTGTAATCCCTGCATATCAGGGTAAGGAGGACACGGGTCATCAGCGCTAGTCTTGTAAACTAGGAAAAACAGAAGATTTTTAGGAAATGGTACAAAAAGAAATTATTTTGCTCATGAAGAGGGACACAATGAGAGTTTCTTCATGATGGGAAAGCATGTGGGGTTCACTATATAGGCTCTCTAGGATCATGGAATGGGGAGTATAGGGACAGTGACAAAATGTTGTGTAACAATGGGCTTAGGAGGTATGTTAGACTAGGCATCTCACAAGGTTGATCTAAATCCCTCGACACTCACTAAGTTTCACAACCCTAGTCATCGAAGTCCTAAACACACTTTTGGATTTCGACATCCTAATCCAATATCAGGCACTCAACCTCCTCAAGATGCTCCCGTAGTCATTTAAGATCTATATAACGAAAAATAACTAGTGACATATGTAGTGTTGATTGAGTCTATCTGCAACCCATATGGCATTACAAGTTTTGAGGTGCTCGACCACCCTTATTTCCATAGCCACCGTGAACATCTCGAAAATTGTGCATGTCCTGTCGAGGTTAGACACTCATACTGGAAATGCACGAGAGAAACAATACGTAAGAAAAATGGCAGATGGAAATATTAAAGTTCACATTATAAATGAAGAAAATGAGATAAGGATTAGATATAGTTGGAGGGAAATTAATTGAACCAGAGGGATGAAGAAGGAAACCCACCCCAACATATAGGAAGTTGAATTCATACCTTACTTATATACCTTTTAATTGAAAATTATAAACCATCCACATAAGAAAAAACTAGTAACAATATGATCAGTGGGAAGGGGAAATGCGACAAGGTGTATAGATGTTACCACGAGAGGTGTCACAAAACTTGTTCCTAGGAACGATCTAAAGCAATCAATCAAGAATGTTACTCCTAGAGAGAGAGAAATAGGCTCGAAACCAATTGACCTCCTATCAAACCAAGAATGCTCCATGCTCTTGAGATTATAGTCCAAGCAATTATGTGAAGTCTCCACCTCAAGAAGCTCAATATCATGGTGACTCCAAGTGCATACCACCATAACCACAATATCCACGATGTCCTCCAAGTTAACTAGGATCGTATTGTAATTTTGAAAAACACACACATTATAGGAGAGATACCTTTCTGTAAGGAAACCATGTTGAAATTCCCCATCCACCTCCCTGGTTTCTTTGGACATAGACCATGTTATAAGTTGATACTTAACTACAACCAAAAAGGAAATAGATATAAATGACAAGACATGTTTGATCATGGAAAGGAAAGAAACACCTTGAAACCTAAATTTTCCTAGAGGATTATTTGTCACCTTAAGACTCAAAACTAAACTTGAGGTACAAAGGGCCACAGAGGTTTCGGTAACTAAGCTTATAGTCTACACCTCCCAGCTAAGTGGGAAAAGCTACTTCCAATAGTTGGACCAAAATTTTAGCTTTTCATAGTAGAGGATTACGCCACTTATAAAATCTAAAACTTATCCCTTGAAGGCAAAACAAAACTAAAAATTTGGAGAATATTCGAGACCCCAGTAATCCTAAAATAAATACATCAGATTGTAATCAATCAAAAACCCTTGTGCTTCTACCCTCTAGGATGTTCCAAGATGAGGTTTATTTTCTCTCTTTTATCTAGAATGAAAGCAAGTCATATACAAAGGAAAATTCACTCTCTATGGAATTATTCGTGACATATGACCTTGTAGGTTACTATAGAATACTAACCCCTTGTATTGTGTGCTCAACTTACACTCGCAATTTATATACACTGTTATGGTCCATGGAAGAAAATATGATTGTATAGAATGGAACCCCCTTTTCCTCGTAATGGCATGATTATAGCATAGCCTACTAGCTAAATAATGGTCATGTTTGACTCCTTCAATTCATATTATAACCTTGACCCTTTTAAAGTGGTGTTTATAGTACTAACATGGCTAGACACTTTTTCATGCATGATAGAGCCTAATGTGGCTTCCATTCATGCCATGGTGGTTAAATATTATGACACCCCTCTTATTAAACCCTCTTGTAAACATTGTTATGAATTATAAAACCACTTATTTATATTAAATTGTATAAGATGACTGGGTTGAGAGGGACATGGATTCAGAGTATGTGGAGGTGAAGGGGAGGATTACTTGAAGGGCCAAGACTGCATTCAAACACAATTAAAGTAGTTCCTGATTAAAATAATATAAGAATGCATTTAATATTGTGTATGGGAGACACAAATAACATGGGAGAGAACATGCACATACAAACAAGCATTAAATCATGAGTATGGGACTTTGTTGGAAAGGGGAGTGATTGTACAGGCACTTAAAGGTAGCATGTGAGCATTGAGAGGAAGGATGAGCTAACATCCACCACCATGGAAGGATAATCCATTAGACAGTGTGTTGGGGGGAAACCTAAGAAAAAGAGCATTGGATAGATTGTGGGAGAGGTTGAAAGAATAAAAGAAGAACAAATAAGAGAAATTGATGTGCAAGAGGAAGAAAAAGGGCTTGAAAGTGTTATAATGCAACACAATGCAAGAATGGTAGGTAGAGAAAGCATTATGGATTCCCATGTGAATTTTCGTATGACTAGTGTGAATATCCCTTGATAACTTCCCTTCATAGGCTCTGAATATGGCTCAAGGGTGGCCATCTGCAAGAATGTTTGCAATGCAGATTAGCCTATGGTTGCAAGGGGAGTTGAAGGCTCAATATTAGTTTCCGCTCATCTAAATGCAAGACAATTTATCTATTTGTGATACTATGTGTATGACTATAATGTGAATCCTTATTTTAATTGTTAAAAATGTTCATTCCAACAATGAGGAATGCTTATTCATGTGTAGTTTGATGAGGAATGCCTGAATCATCATACAACTAGGGGTGATTAATTGTTAATGTGCTTGTGGTAACAAGTATTACTAACATGGTGGACTTAACTTTGAGTGCTCGTGTAGGAGTAATATTGGTTGTTTTCATGGTAGTCTACAAGAACCTGGATACACTTTTATGGACATTTGTCCAATGGTTGCTATTTATTTATATGAATATGAATCTTTGTGATGTAGGTAGTTGTTTTATTCAATATTGAAGGTCTAAAAGACCTATTGTTATGACCTTGGATTCTTAGAATTCCTTTAATAGCTACATGATGGGACATATGAATGCATGATGACTAGTGATATATCAACATTATCGAGCAAATGGTGTGTTGTTAATGGAAATATTTTTTATTCTCTATAGAATTCCATATGGATGATTTTAATAAAATTCATGAGCTATCAGGAAGAGTGTGTGTCATTGTTGTGTTGATAAATAGATGCTTTCTTAAAGATATGGTGAGGCACAGGTGCATTCTTTGTTGTCACCAGTCAATTTTGTAATGAATGGCTTAGGTGTGAATGGATTTATACTGCTAAGCTAGATGTAAATAAATGAATACATTTATATGTTTAAATGTATGCATTTTCTTAGATACGACTGTGGGAATCATGAATTTGGTTATGGTTCGCATAGTGATGAGAGTAGTTAATTTAGAGCTTAAGAGCTAGGCTGAGTCCTCTATTGATTGCACTACAACTCAAGAGGGATGGTCTTTCAAAAGATATATCTATATATATATATATATATATATATATATATATATATATATATATATATATAGCTTAGGAGGGATAAACAACTCAAACTCCAAGTGTTGCTTGCATTTGATAAAAGGGAAAAATCCATGAAGTATCATGTAGAATGTGTCATGTTCTGGAGGGATAGCCCAAGTTCTCCAAGTGATGAGATAGGAAATTGTTAACATTAGGAGAGATAGGATGATAAGGTCAAGCATCAAGGACATTCATGTTGATATCTACACACACACACACACACACACACACACACACAGATATATATATATATATATATATATATATATATATATATATATATATATGGTGCCAACTGGGTGATTGACCTAAATCCCAAGGGGTGATTGGCCTAAATCCCAAGTTTTGCAAGGCTAGACAGAGGGATCATTTACCATTGCCTAATGGTTTGGTTCTCATTCTCACACTAGAGAGGTTCATGCATTCATAATGCAGGCCTCAGTTATGAGAGTGGTGTGGGGTGAAAGGGATGAAAATTTTCGTATCATGAGATGGACGAGTCTCTATCCCAGTCTCAGCCTTGAATTGGTGTTCCATAACCATGAAAATGTGGAAAAAATATCCAAGGTGAGATATGTGGAGGGCAAAGGCTAGATCAACCAAAAATGGCTATGTCTAGGCATAAAAATAAAACCATGTTTCAACATGGGGATGGAACCTAGTGGGACCCAACCCTGTGTCATATGTGGTATGGTAACATGCTGTGTTAGGTTCCTATACCAATAGGAATCGTAATTTTGATTGACTAAGGTCAAGCCTTATAATATTGTACATACCTTTTCTTTCTTCAAATGTTTTTCATCTTAAACAATTAAAAAATGTAAAGAGGGTATGTCCTAGAAAATAATCAAAGGACAAAAAGAATGAAAATAGGTCGCAAAAAAATGAGAAATATGAACCCCAAGAAAACAAAAATACCAAAGTGTGAAAGTCAAAATGCCACTACTATTTACTCTTTATTCTTAATAAATAATTGTGTTTAGCTTGTCACTTATGCCAAAATCCATGAACACTCATAAAGTTTAAACTTGGTTATTTCATGTTTTAAATTTCATGTCTATAGATAGAGAATAAAATCTGACCAAATAGTGTAATCTTGGTAGATAATTAGATAGGTAGAGTAAATAAAAGGAGATCAACTATTTAATCTAAGCCCATGGATGAGATAAGGTTTGATTTAGATAGTTTTCTATATAAAGAAAAAAAAAAATTGATAAGGGTTTGCTAGCTCAAATGCACCTTAATAAAGTGAAGAAAAAATGGTAGAATGAGTAGATGGGTAAGTAGAAGAAAGGTTGTAGAGGTATGGTGATTGATTAAACAAAATGCATATTTATAAATTTTCATCATATGCTCCAAATATGAATGGACAATCAAGCATGTAAATGGATTTCAAAGTCAATTAATTAACCTCCCCAATTCATTTCACCCCTCTACTTGACTAATTTCCCATAATGAAGTTCTAAGTATTTAAAACCTTTAAGTCAAAGAGGCTTAGAGAATTTCCATGACTTTTGGAGGGATCAAACCCTCAGCTCAATGACTTATGGATATCAAATACTAGATTTCCCTCATAAAATTCATCCCCCCCCCCCCCATCAATTCATTCATTTTCCTAATAAAACTCCATTTCCTAAGGGTAAAACACTTTTTGCCTAGGAAAAGCACTCTTCCCCATGGAAAGCACTTTCATACCATAAACCCACAAAATTACTTTACCCTAAGTATTAATGTAAGTATGTGGAAACATGTAATTCATGAAAAAGCGTTATACGTAGTGTTTTTCAATTTTCCACCCATTTTTCATATTAATTACTAACTTTGATTAGTACATACAAAATCCCCAAAAAACCCAATTTCTGTATATATTAAATTCCTGTGTATAAATTAGCCCTACCCCTTAGTTTAATTATAAATTGTATTACTACCCATATACCACAAAAATAAATCACTCCACCTTAGCCCTTAATCCGACATTTAAGCACCTTGACGAGATTAAACTCTAAATTAATCTCATACAACCATAATTAAGTACTCGCTAGGCCCCTCACTAGCCTTAGCTCAACTTCTCCATTCGATCACCATGCGATCGTCCCCCTTCCTCATCTGACGGACCTTATCTATATTGAGCCAACTCGACATATGCCTTTTACCCACTTGATAAAGTGGTTTCCCCCCTGGTCCCCAATGCTACATGTCATCTGATGAATGGAATCGTGTAGCCCCTCTTGAATACCACAAAACGCCCAAAAGCGATGCGATATAAACCGTTCACCGCCCTCCCCCTATGCGACAAATCAACCATTGTTCACCCCATACCTGCCAAAACTAAATTTTTACATATCAAAGCCAAAAATCCCAAATTATTTCTTTTCGTTGACATTTCATCTGCAAGCCTCTGTATGCATGCACGATACCTGCAAACCTTGAAGCCGCCAACCTATGTAAAATTTCACTCAAAAGACGGCACAGACAACCCAGTCAGTGTTGCTTCTTATACAAATCCATTTGACCACTTGCAGTCCTCAGCCATCCTGCTCAGAGCCAATTCACCCCAGATCCAGGTATTTAAACTAGAATTCACCAAATACCCTGTCAATTTTGAAAGTAACCAGTTGTTGAACATTTTAGTTAAGTCAACAGTTAATTAAAAATTGCAAACCTTGCTGAACACTGTTGCCCTAAATACTGCAAATTAGCCTCCCCCATTACTCAAATTCACAAGAACTGAGAATTGCGGCCCCTATTGCTATCGATGTGAGACCCATCTCCACGCGCCATTTGGACCTAAACCACCTTCCCTTAGCTGATGGAGATTTCCAAATGAAGGATACCATTGTTATAGAGCTCCTGCTCAAAACACATTTCCAAACTATGGACAAGTTTCTGAACCATGCTGATGAAATTGGCCTTTGGGAGTCAAATTTTCCCAATTACCAGTTCCCCCAAGTCCTCAATTTTCCTAAAATTGTACATATGTGCTATGCTTGCTACATCCCCAGTCACAGAAACGTCATGTCTCATGACCAGAAAGTCCTTTTCACCATCACTCCTAAGTCTATCAATGAGATGTTGTAGCTCCAACCAATGCCAAACCTTACTCCCCTCTCAATTGGAGACCTACTAGACTTATATCCCAAACTCAACTCTGCAATATTGGCCCACTTGATCCAAATCTTCATCATAGAAGAGAAGTACACCCCCAAAGACCCCCCTCCATATGTAGCAACTATATTTTCTCCTTGGGGCCGAAATATTGTATCCCTGATATCTTTCATTTTGGGTTACTCCACAAGTGAGTACATTGAGGAAATCATTCTGGCTTTCATGTCCATATATACCCTAGGATAGCCTCCTGCAACTATTTAGGACTTTGCAACATTCATAGCTGACAGAATGCATGATTAGTTCACAAGAATGGGAAATGAAAGAGTTTTCAAGTACTCCTCAGTTCTATACCACATGTTTTTATATTATCAATCAAAAAACTTCCCATTCACCCTTCAAAAGATGGACACCAAGGGTTAGCCTAGTTCAGTCATTTTTTGCACGCCATTGATCCACTAGTACTAGTCTACATACTTTTACTCTGATTTTATTGATTTATCTGTACACCCAGTCATGACAATGTTGACTGGAAGCCGTCCTCCAAGGATCAGTCCAAAAATAAAAAGAGTCCTCCAATTATCTAAACAGATCAAAGTTCGTGACTGGCACCTTTACCAGAACCACACAGAGATCAAGATATATGGTTGCATGCTTGCACCATACAAATTTCCAAGATACCTCCCTATGAGTTTGTTTGATTTAGAATATTACAGGAAAATCTTTAATGCAGATGAGATAAATTTTGTAAATGCCAAGAAGAAGAACAATTTCAAAATAAAAGACCAACTAAGACCCTTCATTTGCAACTCTAGAGAGGTTGGCCAAGAGGCAGACTTAATATTACAAAGGATGAACTTCGAAAAAAGTTTTATCTGGAGATACGATCCTTTGGAATTCATCACAAAGAAAAGACAAAAGCTCAAGCTAAGACCTTTCATTCACCATTCCATACCTGAGATAGAAGCTTATGCAAATCAAACAGAATGGGTGGAAGATACCCTAGCAGACTAGGATAGCATCAAAGTAGATTTTGAGAATGCTCATATTGATTTAGAAAAGTAGCTTGATGACAACTCTTTTCTGCAGGTACATGAAAAACCAAAAACTACCATGAGCACTCCTCAAGTCATGCAGACTCCTCAGAATGAGGAGAAGGCCCCAAAAAGAAACAGAGGAGACTCCACCTCAGGGATGGCCACCTCTAATTTACAGCAGGAATCAAATAAGAGGCAAAGGCTAAATCAAGCCTCTGAATAGGAATACACAGAAAGCTCAGCTGAGATCACCAATACAGAAGTAGAAAGAAGAAGGCCTGCCACTTCATCTAGAGGCATACAAGAGCCTTCCACTTCTAAAACATAGGTATTGGAAAGGCAACTTAGTGTGGAAGTATCTTCCTTCAGAATGCCTGAAGACAAAGACGAAGACATCAAGGAAAGATATAAAGAAAGCAATGCTATAAATGAGAGGCTCAAAGTCCAAACTTATGCTCAATACCTAAAAATCATGCCTACCAGTCAAACAAGGATAATGTTAGCCTTTGACATTAAGGAGGGGAAGTTGTGGATGACCTTTGTAAATCATACAACTCAATAGCCAAGAACAACCTTAGAAAACAAGAAAATAGATTTTGAAGTGTTGGCAAAGGATATCCATCCCATAGGCCAGATTGAGCTACATAAGCAAACAGGGGAGATGATATACTCCACTTTGACTGGAAAGGCCATAGCTTCCCACCATCTATAGAACTCTTTGAACAATATCTCGACTCAATTCTAGTTAGAGAAGGCCTCCTCACAGGCCAAGGACATGAGGATCAAGTCCTTAGAGGACTTAGTAATTGAATTGGGACACGATCCCAAGGATATAAAAGCTGAAGAATAGCTTATTAAAAAGAAGAATGATGACATAGCTGCATTGAAAAAACAACTAAAGATACCCCAGCTATTTCATCCACAAACATTAGAGGTTCTAGAAGCCCAACAAAGATATGAAGAACTCATGGAATTAGTCCTGAAGTTGAATGATCAACTGAAGGAGACAAAGAAGGAGTTGGACACTTTAATTCAATCGAAGGAAAGTGAATTGGCCACCACTTCCAAAACTGTCATCCCCACAATATCCACAACAGTTCCTTCTAGCCTGGTAGCATCACTAGAATCTATAGTTCCACTTGCAACAACTTTGCCAACAACAATAGAATCTACATTAGCAATAGGTACATCAGGAGAGAATGCAACAGAACTTTTCAAAGCCATGGAAGAGATGTCTATCCAGGCCACAGAGATGAAAAATATAAAGGAAAAAGTGTCAAGTTTGGAAACAGACTACAAACTTTCCCAAATAAAACAAAAAGAAGAAACACAAAGGACCCAGAGAATGGGTGAGAAGATCAAAATCCAAGAAAATGATTTAACCCTTGAGAAGCCACTTAGACAAACCAAAGAAATGTTGTAAGCCAATATCATTTACTCTATCAATGATATTTGGCCATCAATCGAAGTTATTTTTGAGTAAACAGAGCTAGTAAAGATAGCTACTGAAGTTATCCAGAAAGTGAAGGAGGAATTGGGAAATAAGCCTGAGGATGCAAATAGACTCATCCATTTACTCAATAGAAAAAATAGATATGATCTACAGGAGTGGAACATTGAAGATAAAACTACCACCATTTTAGAAATAAGGAAGGTCCTTTCCAAAAGGAACCTTATGCTTAATTTGAAAGAAAAGTGCCACAATATGCTGGTAGCCATGGATGGGTTCATCACTAAATTTCAGTTTTTGAGGGATAAATGTCTGCCCAGTCCTATGGTCATTAATGACAAACTCATGACACAGTCAGACTATCGAGATAGACTTAGAAAATTGGCTAAGGATCAAGCCAGTTCCTCATCCATTAAAGCCTTGCCAACGGGTAAAGTATTATATGACACATTTGAGAACTTGTTTTTCGTTGAGCATGAGGTAAAACATTTGTTCCTCACCAAGCCCAATTTTGCAAAGTATACTACGGCTAATGAGATTTATAGACAGATGATAAATGTGAAATTACTAGATGCACAATGGTGGGAAACTATGACTGACTTATTGTGATAAATTAACAGCTAAGAGTTACCACATAGTAAATATGAAGGAAACATGATGAAACAGGTAAATACAACACAACAGGGTCAAAGAGTAGCAGGGTCAGAGTGTAACAGATAAAAAATCAAAGTAAATAAGACTCCAGTGTGAAAATACCACAAATATCAGCCAGCATAAATGACCACATCTCAACCATAAATGCCAGCACAACCATAATTAAAGGGATAGCAAGAAACAGCTCATCAGATGTCTCTAGCTTCTTGCTAGAATATATTTGTATTTTCTAGAATAAATCTCAAGTTGTTTGAGATATTTTGTAATAAGTTTTTGTATAAATACTTCACAATTCGAAGTATGTAGGGTGGATTCCAAAACATTTCTATAGACTATTTCTCTCGAATAAGAAATTCTATTGTATCAATGACTGGATTGGCTTACTAGATCAAGGAATAAAGATCAGATATTTTACAAGATTCGTGTGTAAAGAGAAATACAAATAAGTATTCTCTCATGTGCAATGTTGTTTTCCTTCAAGTTCTTTCCATAATATTTATGTATCTCTAAGATATAAATGCTATAACATGGAATGATGTTTCAGAAATCACTTAAATTCTCTCTTTCTTGACTGTTATGCATCATTATATGTTTTCTTCACAAATCTAAGTTAAGGAATTCTTGATTTCTCCTTAGTTTAGGTGACTTCTTGTGATCTGTAGCAAAGGATTGTTAATTTCCCTTTGTTCACGATTATCCTCTGTTCTCCATTCTCATCCTGGTCTAAGGAATCTTGAGTGCCCTTTCACCCTGGTTAGAATCACTTCACCCATTAGGCCTAGAGATTTTCATTTTTCTCTGCTAGCCTGCCCTGTGAACAGTCCCTTTAATGAATTGGTCCAGTCCTACTATCCATTTGTTAACTCCATAGCCCAATGGCTTGAAGACCTAGCTTTATCCATCTGCTCTAAGAATTCCACCACCGAACCTTCAAAACAAAACCAAAACCCCAAGGAACACTAAGAAGTAGCCTAAAATCCCATAATAAACAAAGCTAAATTATATAGAGAGAGCCCTCTGTGAGTCATAGGTTCGCTAGAGCCTATACTTAAAAAATTGGTTTGTGGTTACCTCAATTTCTTCCTTCTTCTCATAACTTCTAAGGAAAATTCTGAGTGATAAAATAGTGGCGTCCATGCTAGGGATTGAAATCCTCAATCTAAATAAACCTTTAAGAAAATTTTAAATATTTCTTTCAAACCTCTTAAAGAGTTTATTAGAAGTTATTTACAAAATCTCGCAAAAAGAAAGTAATTAGAAAAAGCGTCAAATTCTAGCTTCAAGGAGAACTCACTACACTAGGGATGATCTAGTTCCAAACCTTGCTCCAGTAGTTGATAATCCCAACCTTATTTCGAGAAGACCCAAAAGAGAAGAAAGTTCAGTCAGTCAAACACCATTAATCAATGTTGATTCGTGCCCTGATGAGTGGTTGCTTTTAGAATACCCTCCCTTTGTCGTGCCATTTGATATTTCCCTATTTATAACATTGTCTAAAAGTGCACTTGATGAAATTTTTCTAAATCTAGAGTTTATTGCAGACCTCGAAGTCCAAAAGTCTAATCAGTCAATTGATCAATGTATTCTAAATTCCCCACAGTCATCCCTTACTACTGCTAGGAACCCTGACATTTCTAAACCAATATCCACTACCCTTAGTTCACCATTATTCCCTTCAACCTCTGAAGTTCATTCCCCACCACCATTCATACCCTCACTCCCTTACCAACCTATCATATCATAGCACCTCATGTTGGTCCTAGTTCATCCTCCACTACTGCATCATCTTCCAGCGCCTCAACCCCACATTTTAACCCATCCCAGCTTATAGCCATGGCAAATAGATATGCTCCCCTTGTCTTACGTGCCCCACTTGGTGCCATGCCAATAGACTATCAGAGTAAAATCGTCCAATTTGATGGCGTAGGACACTATACTGCACAACACCATGTCAATAAAATGACAGACTACTTTGAACTTCACAAAATTGATATTGTGGATGTCCAAATGAGATTATTTGCTCGGACTTTAGCAGGTGATGTTAGAAAATGGTTTAGATCACTACCTGCTAATATTATTGATAGTTTAGAATTATTTCATTAGAAATTTTTGAATAAATGGGAAAAGAAAAATAATCCTCTACTTATCCTTTATGAATATGAAATTATTAGGAGAGGACCCAATGAAACTATCAAGATTACTGCACCAGATTTAACAATATATACAATGCAATTCCAGTTAATGTTAGGCCTCCACCTGACTTATAATTAATAAAGTTCCTTGATGGTTTTGACATAGACATGGCATTCCTGCTTAGGGAGAGAAACCCCCTGACCCTAGAAGATATGAAAAGTGTAGCAGTAAGTGTAGAGGCCAATTTATTAGTTAAAAGAGCTAGAGTTACGAATGAAAGAAGAGGATCAGCTAAAAATGATCCTTCACCCTCTGACATTAAGATAGATAGCTTAGCAAAAGGGATGGAAAAGTTAATGGATAGAATAGAGAATATAGAGAGGAAACCCTAGTGGGATAATCAGCAGGAACCTCTAGTTAGAAACCCGAAATTTACGAAAAACCAAAACCAAAATACTAGAAAAAAGGACCTGCTCAGAATATAAGACCTCCTTTCTAGGAAAATTATGCATAAACATCCCATCCTGACGACCCAGAGCAAGACACATAGATTAAGCTGATGGGATTAGGTGATGAAGGTACTATTTTTTTAACCCAAGATGATTAGGAATTGCATATGTTGTAGCAATTACAAATCCAGTCTGGAGAATCATTTGACTATAAACAAGGTTATGATTCTACCATCTTTGAAGTACACAAGAAGTATAACCTAAGGAGTAAAAAGAATTCTGATACCTCTGACCAAACCAAAAAAACAGTGCCAAATTAACCAAAGAAAATCAATGAAGTCTTGGTTTCTAAAGTCCTCCAGATTCTCCCCAAACAAAACCAAAATTCTTCTGGTCCTACCATTGAAGATATTACCCCTAATCAACCTTCTGATGATCAACCCTCTTCTTCAACTTCCCCCAAAAAACCAATGGACACACCTCAAAATACTAGATTGGAAAATTCACAAAAAGAAGTCTCCAATAAAGGAAAAGAAGACCATGCCACTAAAAACCCGGCTATCAAAAGTATAAGCCCTCTAACAGAGAAAGCTCCTTTGACTTTTAATTTGGGAGCAGAGGTAGCTAAGATGAAGGTTTCAGTCCCTTTGACAGAGTTAATTAGGAATGAAACCTACAAAACATAGATAAACCAGACCCTGAACCTTACCGAGAATGAAGATTATGTTAATGTCGGAAATAATACTGAGAGGGGAGGGTGAATCACTATTAGCAAGTCAATAATATTTCAATTCCATAACCAAATTCATATACACCACTTCAGTTAATTAAACTTGCATGTATACGTAACTGTATGTAAGGAAACTAGTGTATACTCCTCAAACTTATTACTTATTTAACTCATTATATGTTGATCTTTAATCTATGCATCAGAACCATATAAATAGTAACCAGGTGCAGTAAAATAGAACAGAAAATCACACACATGAACACAAGATATAAGGTGGAAACCCAATGTGGGTAAAGACCACCTGTTGCAATCGTCTCTATCTTATTTTAATAAGAAACTTCTTTTCACAATTTTTGTAATGGTGCAGACTTATACCAGTATGCAGGCTTCTACCTGTAGAAGGCTACAACCTTCTCTCATTCTCGAGCTTCTCTTGGAAGGGAGCTACAACCCCGTAGCTCTTTTACTAGCTATTGTGTTTACTAGTACGTAGGTGGAGGCCTACAAAAGGCTACAACCTTCTCTTTTCTTCTAGGGACCACTTTTCATAAATTTTCAAGCTAGATCCATCAATAACATCAATCAACCATCAATTATATCTGCATCAACCAATCTCCTTTGCACCAAGCAAAACTGAATCAATCAATCACTTCTTAGAATGTTGTAACTAGAATACAGTAGTAGTAACCAAAGCCCTAGCTAGAACCTAGAACACTGTAACAACAAGAGGAAGTAGCTAAAGCATATTTTATTAGGTATACGCTACTTCAATGTGTCAAACTTGCATAGATACGCTGTTACCTCAAGGAAAACCAGTGCATACGCTATTTTGATATGCATAACTACTGTATATACGCACCATTGCTAAAGTGAACCTACGTACAGATCTATAAATAATGATTTAAACTTTACAACAATTCCAGACATCAGTTTTACCCAGATGATCATATTTATAGATTACAACATGCGCCAGTTATTCAGATAAATATCAAAACAAATATACTTCTCTTCAAGCCTTAAGATCTTTACCCATCAATAGAACTTATCCTTCATCAAGCGCTCAGGTTCATCCTTGATTCAGATCTAGCTGTGGACCATAACCCAATGACCTATATTCTAGATCTTTCTCTTCATTAGATATTGAATGTTTGAGTGCCTTTGCCTAATGATCTTCTCCTCCTTTTATAATCTTAGGCCTTACTCAATACCATGGTCCAAAACCACTTAGAATCAATACCTTGGACCAAATACCTAGGGTTAGCACTTTGGACAAGATACCTTCGACCAATACCGTGGATCAAAATACCATGGACCAAATACCATGAACCAAATACCATGAACCAAAACTAAGTTTTCCAACATGTACACACCTTTCCTTTCATGAAAGTGCATGTTTAAGCTATACACATATTTTGGTCTGTGAACCTATGTGTACACGTGGCTTGGTCACTGGGGAACCTGCATATACCTCTCTTTCTCCATTTTGTGAGCCTGAACTATGATCTATCATCTGTGTGAGTTGCCATCAAGGACAACACTTGTGTCATAGTGCCAAATCTGTATCATAATGCCAACAATCTCCCCCTTTGGAGTTGATGGAAACCCCAAGTAACTCTCCCCCTTTGTCATCAAGGGAAAAGGGTTATGCTCCCCCTGAGTGCATGTTGAATTCTCTAATATGTTGAAGTGTGATGTCCATGCTCCCACTAAAAATAAGCAAGGTCTGCAAAAAGATGATTCTATACATACATCATAAATGACCTTCCTATCACTAATGACTCATACATACATCCATCTCCCAACCAAGTGAGGATATACCATGTTTGACTCATCCACCCAACCAAGTGGGTATATACCAAATGATTATACATGTCAGTACAAGAACATTACATCATCCATCCCATGCATAGTTGGGAAACAAAATAGGTCGTTTCATGACCTTGTCAATAAAAAATATACATGACATAGAGACCAAATATCTAAAACAAGACTATGATAGTTATCAACGACTATCATCAACAACATCTTTCAATCACCATCCAGACCAGCAACCATGATCTCCCCCTAAACTTGTTCAACCTAAATCAAAACAACTGTGAATTTGTACCAAGACCTTCTAAGATAATGCCAACAATGCATTACTATAAGTGTATGCTCCCCCTGAACCTGTGGCAGATGATCACTATCAGACCCATATTAGACTCCTTTCATCCACTGTTTTTCTTCAAACCAACATATATGCGACTGTATCCACAACAATCGGCTTATGTGTGTGTATACGCTTCATGAAATTCGCATACGACCACTTTTCTATGAAATAGTTAAGTTTTAACAGCAAGATGATGCGTCAACTACTCCCAGCTTCTATCTGAGATATTCAAATGTCTCTCTAGGCAGTGGTTTGGCAAATATATCAGCAACCTATTCTTTGGAGGGAACAAACTCCAATTTGACCTTTTGTTCAAGCACTTGTTCACGTAGAAAATGATATTTGATGGGTATGTGCTTGGTCTTGGAATGCATGACTAGATTCTTTCTTGATTGTACTTGTATTATCACATAGAATGGAGATGGCTGGAGTACATGTGATTTGAATGTCTTGCAATGTTTGCATAATCCAAAGGAGTTGTGTACAGCAAGATGTAGTAGCCACATATTCTGATTCAGCTATAAATAATCCAATTGAACTTTGTTTCTTGCTAAACCAAGACACTAATCTGGAACCCATATAGAATGCACCACCACTAGTGCTTTCTCTGTCATCCACGCTCCCTGCCCAATCTGCATTTGTATATGCATGAAGTGTAAGATTTGTATCCCTAGGATACCGTAAACCAAAATTCTGAGTTCCTTGAAGATATTTGAAGATCCTTTTGACTGTCTGAAGGTGTGATTCCCTTGGATTTTCTTGGAATCTTCCAACTATTCCCACTGCATGTATGATGTTTGGTCGGGTACCTGTTAGATAAAGAAAACTGCCAATCATGGATCTGTAGGTTGGTTGATTTACTAATGTTGATTCATCATTTGAACTGAGACTGCATCCTGTTACCATGCCGTATCTTTTTAAGATCTGCTTGAGAGACTTGGTTTGTGATCGAAAAATACCATCTTTATTTTGTTGAACTTGTAGGCTGAGAAAATATGTGAGCTCACCAAGCAGGGACATTTCAGATTCTTGTTGCATTACCAAAGCAAAGTTTTGACTCATGGCTTCTTCATTGCTACCAAAAATGATATCATCAACATACACAACAAATATTAGCAATTTATCATTATCAATCTTTGTATATAGATTGCTATTAGCTAATCCTTTTGAAAAACCTTGTTGATGGAGGTATTTGTCAAGACTGTAATACCAGGCCCTTGGAGCTTGTTTTAGACCATAGAGAGCCTTTCTGAGTCAGCATACAAGTTTTGTATCATTTCCAAGGATGAATCCATCTGGTTGCTCAATATATACTTCTTCTTCTAAGTCTCCATTAAGAAAGGCAGATTTTACATCCATTTGGTATACTTTGAATTTTTTAAAACTAGAAGGTGCAAGGAACATTCTTATGGCTTCAAGTCTAGCAATAGGGGCCAAAGTTTCTTCAAAATATATACCTTCTTGTTGAGCATATCCTTTACAAACAAGTCTAGCCTTGTTTCTGATAACTTCACCATTTTCATTCAGCTTGTTTTTAAATATCCATTTGGTTCCTATGATATTCATATCATGAGGTCTAAGAACTAATTCCCAAGTATTATTATTTTCAATTTGCTCAAGTTCTTCATTCATGGCCTTGACCCAACATTCATCTTTGCATGCTTCATTTTCATTTTTAGGTTTGATGGAGGAAAGCAATGCTAGATAGCTTGAAGCTTCTTTAATAGTTCTTCTTGTCTACACACCTACCTCTTTCTGCCCCAAAATTTGAGTCTTTGGATGATTTTTTTGAACACACCTATATGGACCCTTTTCTTCTGTCATTATCTATCCTTCTGGTGCTTCATTGTTTTCTTCTTCTTCAAAATTAGTCTAATTTGATGTGGAAGGATAATCCTCATCTTCTTCACACTCTTCGATTTTTACCTTTTTTGGATTTTTGCCTACTTCATCAACCACAACATCAATACTTTCAATCATTTTTCCAAGCCTTTTATTATAACATTTATATCCTTTACTTTCGAAAGAGTAACCAAGGAGAATGCCTTCATTTGATCTAGGTTCAAACTTGCCAAGTTTTTCATCAGTCCTTTTGATGTAACATTTTCTTCCAAAAACTTTGAAGTATTTTACAGTAGGAGTCTTATCATACTAAAGTTCATGTGGAGTTTGAGTGTTTTTTACCTAAAAGTTTGCTTTCTTGAGGATAGTGACGGCAGAAAATGCAGCTTCACCCCAGAAGGTTGCAGGAGTTCCAAAATCATCTAGCATGGCATGAGCCATTTGCTGAAAATTTCTATTCATCCTTTCTACCACTCCATTTTGTTGAGGAGTCCTTGCAATGGAGAAATCTCTTTTTATTCCATGTTCTTCATAGAGGTCGAAGAATTCATCCGAGGTAAATTCCCCTCCTCGATCAGATCTAAGGCATTTGATTTTGCGATCTGATTCATTTTCAACCAAAGCTTTGAAGGCTTTGAACTTTTCAAATGCTTCATCTTTATGCTTTAGAAGTCCTATCCAACACATTCTGGAAAAATAGTCAATGAACAATATAAAGTATTCTTCTCCACGAGGTGACTTTTTCCTTGACGGGCCACATAAATCAGTATGAGAAAGTTCAAGAGGCTTACGAGTTGATTCTTCCTTCTGAGGGAAATGTGCTCTGGTTTGCTTACCAAATTGACATGATTTTCATATTGTATTTTCTGGAATGCTGATATCGGGAAGATCACGAATAACCTGGAATTTGCATGCTTTCCTTATTTGAGGGAAGCTCAGATGCCCCAATCTTCTGTGCCATAGCCAGTGTTCATCATTTTTTCTTAGATAGCACTATTGTTGTCCTTCCTTGAATATGTACAAGTTGTCTGGAGTTCTTATGCTTTTGATCACGGTTTCTCCTGTATCATGCTCACGAACAACACATCCATTTGATCGAAATACTACTTCGTTTCCTTGATCACACATTTGACTGACACTCAATAGGTTATGCTTTAGACCATCAACATACATAACATTCCCAGCTTTAACCTTTTCCTTTAAGAGAACAAAACCTTTACCTTTTATGACAGCAAGAGTGTCATTTCCAAATGAGACCTTCCTTTCCTTTTCTAAGGCATTGTATGACTAAAGTTTTTCTTTATCACTTGTCATGTGTTTTGAGCATCCACTGTCGATGTACCACTAATTTTCTTGTGCTTCTGCCTACAAGGCTATACCACATCTTTCTATTTTTGGTTCTTTCCTTCTCCATATTTTTGGAATCAATGAAGTTTTCTCCTTCTGAGATGTTTGTTGAAATTTAGTCCTACATTCAGAATCTTCATGACCAAATTTGTTATAGATAGAGCATTCTATTTCATTTTCAAGATGCGAAAAGTTATTGTAGGTCCCTTTCATGATCCCTGTCACATTCGTTTGATTTCGTGCTTCTCTAGTCATCTGGTCTTGTAAGCAACATATTGAGCAGATTTTTGTCCAAAGTTATGACATGAAAAACATTGGCCATTAAAGAAGTTCATGCGATTATCAAATTTACTGACCTAGTGATTCATTCTTGATGCAATTTGAGTATGATTTACCTGGGGTTGGTTGTAACTTTTGTTCATCCTTGAAGTAGATTGAACCCGATTTACTTGGTGAACTGCTTTATGCCTTTGCTAACGATTGTCAAATTATTCACTGCTCTTTGCTGCATCAAGATATCTTTTAGTGGAGGTTGACGACTTCTCTGCTTGAGATGCTTCTTCAGTATATCCAAGACCTATCTTTATTAGACGAGAATGTTGCACTTTGATAATTTCATCTAAATTTTCTAATCCTTTAGCAAATATGAGATTGAGATCTTTTGTTTTCTCAATATCTTTTCTTAGACCCATAATTTCACATTCTAGTTTTTCATTGTGTTTTTCTCTTTCAGCCAGTTGGAATGTCAGAGTATCTATAATCATACTCTTTTCTTATAAACATATTTTGAGTTTAGTGATTTCTTCATAAAGATTATATTCATCTAAAGCATCTAAGAGATCATCATCTTCAAAATCCATTAGAAGTCTATAATCATTATTATCTTCATCACTATTTGATAAACCATCGCTATCTTCATGAGTATAGTAGCTCTTCTTACTTACACTTTGTTTTCTATTCCTTTTTGTTGATTCCTTACCTTTATTGAGCTTATCTTTATGCAGACATTTGACAACATAGTGACCGACTCTTCCACAAGCAAAACATTTGAAAGGTAGTTTACCTCTGAATCCTCTAGAACCTCGTTGAAGGTTTTTGACAAAGTTTGCTTCTTCCTCTTCTTCTGAAATATGTCCTGATTCATTGAGTTCTTCTCTTCCTAAAGCTTTGAATGTGGCTTCTCTCATGTATGATGGACCTCTTTTTCTCATTTCGAAAGCAGTTAAGATTATGTGCAGCTGTGTCATAGTGATACTGTGAAGATCCTGTTTTTCTTCTATGGCAGAAACTTTTGATTCAAACTTAGTAGAAAAGGATATTAAAACATTTTCAACTAAAACAACATCTTTTGTCTCTTCACCCAAGTTCTTCATCCAATTAACAATCTCATCTATATGTAAGAAGTAATTAGATATACTTTCATCATTGTGCATTTTGAGAGTTTCATATTGAATTTTGAGAGATTGTAGTTTTGCATGTTTTACCTGATTGTCTCCTTCATAGCTTAGAACGATCTTGTCCCATATTTCTTTGGTGGTTTTGAGCTGCATAACTTTGACAAATTTTGATTGTGACAGACTCCCCAATAATGTATTGAAAACCTTGGCATTGGTTTCATATTGCTTTTTACCTGTCGTATCTGTAGGAATTGCTGATGGAAATGTATATCCTCCTTCCACGATTTCCCAGACATCTGTTCCAAGAGATTGAATATAGGCTGTAGTTATTACCTTCCAATAAACAAACTTGCTCCCATTAAATATTGGTGGCCTTATGGATCCCTCTCTTTCATAGTTACTCATGATGATAGATGTTCCTTCAAGCGATCAAGATTCTTCTAAAGGACCTTCTCTGATACCAATTGCTGGAAATAATACTGACAGGGGGGGTGAAACAGTATTAGCAATTCAATAATATTTCATTTCCATAATCAAATTCATATACGCTACTTCACTTAATTAAACTTGCATGTATATGCAACTGTATGTAAGGAAACTAGCGTATACTCTTCAAAATTATTACTTAGTTAATTCATCATATGTTGATCTTTAATATGTGCATCAGAACCATATAATAGTAACCAGGTGCAGTAAAACAGAACAAACAATCACACACATGAACAGAAGATATAAGGTGGAAATCCAATGTGGGTGAAAACCACCTGCTGTAATCGTCTCTATCTTCTTTTAATAAGAAACTTATTTTTATAATTTTTTTACTGGTGTAGAATTATACTAGTACGCAGGCTTCTACCTGCAAAAGGCTACAACCTTGTCTCATTCTCCAGCTTCTCCTGGAAGGCAGCTACAACCCACTAGATCTTGTACTATCTTTTGTGTTTACTAGTACGTAGGTGTAGGCCCAGAGAAGGCTACAACCTTCTCTTTTCTTCCAGGGACGACATTTCATAAATTTTCAGACTGGATCCATTAATAACATCAATCAACCATCAATTATATCTACATCAACCAATCTTTTTTTCACCAACCAAAACTGAGTCAATCTATTACTTCTCAAAATGTTGTAACTAGAATATAATAACAGTAACCAGAACCCTAGCAAGAACCCAGAACACTGTAACAATAAACAAAAGTAGCTAAAGCATATTTTATTAGCTATACGCTACTTCAATGTGTCGAACCTATGTAGATATGTTGTTATCTCAAGGTGAACCTGCGTATACGCTGTTATGATATGAAGAAACAACATGTATACGCGCGTTTGGTAAAGTGAACTTGTGTACAAATCTATAAATGATGATTTAAACTTTACAAAAATTCCAGACATCACTTATACCCAAATCATCATATTTACAGATTACAACATGCGCGAGTTATTCAGATAAAGATCAAAACAAAGATACTTCTCTTCAAGCTTTAAGATCTTGACCCATCAATAGAACTTATCCTTCATCAAGTGCTCAAGTTCATCCTTGATTCAGATCCAGCTGTGAACCATAACACAATGACTTGCATTCTAGATCTTGCTCTTCATTAGATATTCAATGCTTGAGTGCCTTTGCCTAATGATCTTCTCCTCCTTTTATAGTCTTAGGCCTTACTCAATACCATGGTCCAAAACCACTTAGAATCAATACCTCGGACCAAATACCTGGGGTCAACACTTCGGACAAGATACCTTCGACCAATACCATGGATCAAAATACCATGGACCAAATACCACGGACCAAAACTATGTTTCCCAACATGTATGCACCTTTCCTTTCGTGAAAGTACATGTGTACGCTATACACATCTTTTGGTCTACGAACCTATGTGTACATGCAACTTGGTCAATGGGGAACTTGTGTATACCTCTCTTTCTTCATTCTATGAGCATGAACTATGATCTGTCATCTATGTGAGTTGCCATCAAGGACAACACCTGTGTCATAGTGCCAAATCTATATCATAATGCCAATAGTTAACCTATTTATTGACAACCTAAACTTATATTTGGTCCAAATTTCAATGGAAAACCATTAAAAGGAGGGATACCACCTTTCTATATTAGCCTTGGAATCCATGAAAAAATTCTTTATAATGCAATGTTGGATTCTAGTGCCTCCCACAACTTAATTCCCAAATTAGTAATGGAAAAATTGAACCTAGACATTACAAGACCTTACAAGGACTTATTTTCATTTGACTCAAGTCAAGTAAAGTATATGGGGTTGATTAAAGACCTCTGTGTTACCTTAGTTCAATATCTTGCCAAGAGCATCCTTATGGATATTGTAGTTGATGACATAAGTATGGCATGTTGTTATCCAGGTCATGGGGAGCCAAACTTCAGGAATCTCTACAACTTGATATGTCATATGCAACAATTTCTATTTTTGGACAACCCAAGAAGCTGTACTGAGAAACTTTAATGAAATACATGGTGAGTAGCAAGGATCGGCCTCAAAAATTTCCTATATACTCTATACATTCAAACATTGATTCTTTCATTTTGTATAATAATGATGAAGCACAAGGAACTCTTTTAGACAGTATTGATAGAGAAGCAAAGAAATTGCATTTTCAAAACGAAAGGAAATTGTCCAAATTTTAGAATTTTCCACTAAACAAGGTAGTCAAGTTGAGGAAAAATGGGTGGAAACAAATGATACTAATTATGAACATGAGATATTGTGGCATCCTGAGTTTGATGGGTCAGTCAACAAGTTCAGAGCAAGAGCAGGATTTTGGATATACAATCTAGGGAATGATTATTCAGAAGGTCATGCATATAGACTAAATTTTAAATGTACTAACAATATGGCTGAGTATGAAGCACTACATTTAGGTCTTAAATTAGTTAGGAAGCTAGGAGCTATAAGAGTTTTTGTCATGGAAGACTCTAAATTAGTGATAAAATAGATTAATGTTATGTATATGACCAAAGACCCTAGGTTAAGTTGTTACACAGGAACCATTATAGAAATACTAAACACTTTCTTAGAAACCAAGGTTGCTATAATTCCTGGAAAACATAATATGTAGGCTCGAATTTTAGCAATGTTTGCCAACACCTACAAGTTACCCTTTCATCCTAACTACTAGTACACTGTTGAAGTAAGGCAGAAGCCTGCAATCCCAAATAATTTGAAGAACTGGCAAATATTTCTTGATGGCAAACAAATAAACAATTTTTTGATTTCAGAACAAGAATTTGTAAATAGCAATATAAATAATAACACATAAATAGACCTTAACATCAAAGATAAAATAGGAATAAACGAGATAGAAGGTGAAGAGATAAATAGATTCCATCCCACTAAATTCACAAAATCAGATGTAGAAAACCTACAACAAGTTCAGATTGATGAGATAATTAAAGAAGACACTGAAGAAATTAATCTCAAGGAAGCTTTCTTACCCAAGGGATTAACCCCTTTGGAAGACCTGTTTGATTCAAATGATGTCCCTAGAAAGCCCAAAATGGAACCTGTGAAATCTGATATGGAGGAGTGTAATATTGGCACTAATGAGAATCCAAAATTGATCAAACTTTCTATATCATTACCTCCCACTAAAAAAGTAAAATACATTGAGTTATTAAAAGAATTTTTGGATGTATTTGCTTGGAGTTATGAGGACCTCAAATCCTATGACACCAGCATCATACAAAACACGATCCCTATAAAAGAAAATAAAAAACCTTTTAGACAAAAACTTAAAATAATAAATCATGTCCTATTACCTTCAATTGAAAAGGAAATCTAGAGAATGTACGATGCTAAGATAATTGCACCAATCAGATTTTCTGATTGGGTTTCAAACCTGGTGCCAACTAGGAAGAAAACTAGCAAGATCAGACTCTGTGTTGACCTTAGAAACCTCAACAATGTATCCCTTAAAGATAATTAACCTCTCCCCAAAATGGACCATATTTTGCAAAGGGTAGTTGGATCAACCTGGATCTCATTATTGGATGGGTTTTCTGGTTACAATCAGATTTTAGTTCATCCTGATGACCAAGCCAGGACTACTTTCACTACTCCTTAGGGCACATTCATGTATGTGAAAATTCCTTTTGGACTAATGAATGCAGGAGCCACTTTCAAAGGGTTATGGATATAGCCTTTGCTAAATAAATTCATGATTTCCTAGTGATATACCTAGATGACATTAATGTATTTTCAAAATTTGACAACCAGCATTTGGATCATCTCAGGCAGGTTTTCGTTAAATGTAGGAAATATGGAATTTATTTACACCCTAAGAAGTCAGTGTTTGGATTAGAAGAAGGAAAGTTACTAGGTCATATAATTTCAAAATATGGTATCTGAATAGACCCTGCAAGAATAGAAGCCATCTTACAAATACAACATCCAAGGAACATCAAAGAATTAAAAGCTTTCTTAGGGAAAACTAACTTTCTTAGGAGATTTATTTCTAATTTAGCTGAATTAATTAGATCATTGAACAATATGTTGAAAAAATATTCGACCATAAAATGGATTGTTGAGGCCAAGAAATCCTTTGAAGAGATTAAACTAGCTTGGACAAGAACACCAGTTTTGATCAGTCCAAAATTTGACAGAGATTTCATCTTATTTTCCTTTACTTCTAATCACACAACTGTTGTAGTTTTACTACAGACAAATGATTAGGGCTATGAACAACCTATTTCTTTCTTTAGCAAGGCCCTAAGAGATGCCTCCCTTAAATATAACATAATGGAAAAACAAGATTTTTCTTTGGTCAAAGCTATCATGGACTTTAGAGTATATATTTTATATTCTCATTTAATAGCCTATGTTCCCAATTCAGTTGTCAAAGACATCCTAGCTTAGGGTGGTCTAGATGGAAAGAGGGGAAAATGGATTGCTACTATTTTAGAATATTATATAGAAATTAGACCAACTAAGCTAATCAAGGCCCAAGGTTTAGCTAAGCTTATGCTTGAGTAAAACTGTCAGGCCCTGGATATAAACTTTATTTCACAAATGGATAATGAAGAGGAGATGGTGACTTGACTAATCAGCTAGGCCTTTATTGAATCACTCTGGTATGCTGATATCATTTATGTTTTACAAAATTTACAAGCTCCTCCTGGATTATCTAAGACCAAAAGTACATTTTTGAAGATGAAGTCCTTAAAAATTTGCATATTAAGTAGTGCTTTGTTTTGGAGGAATCGTGAAGGTATTCTTCTCAATTGTTTATTAAAATATGAATCTGACAAAGTACTAAAAGAGTTTCATGCAGGTGATTCTGGAGGACACATTTACTGGAAAACCACTGAAGATAAAATTCTTAGAGCTGGTTTCTACTGACCAAATTTATTTTCTGATGTAAATAAATATCTGACCTCTTGTCACAAATGTCAAATTTTTTAGGGAAAGAAAAAGCTTCTATCGTTACCCCTAAAACCAATTTCCCTTGAAACACCTTTTCAACAATGGGGGTTAGATTTCATTGGTGAGATTCACCCACCTTCCTCTGCCCAACAAAAATGGATCCTTACTGCCACATACTATTTCACCAAATGGATAGAGGCCATGCCTTCAAGGCAAGCCATCGACACTATTATCATAACCTTCCTTGAAGCCAACATTCTATCAAGATTTGGATGTCCAACTAAGCTCATTACTGATAATTCAGTAGCCTTTAAATCCAAAATGATGATAGATTTCTGCAACAAGTATCATATAACCCTGGTCCATTCCACAACCTATTATCCTCAAGGAAATGGACTGGTAGAATCCTCAAAAAAAAGCCTAGTGAACATCATAAAAATGTTGTTGGAGGAGAATAAGAAAACATGGAATAAAAATCTAGTCAATGCTTTATGGGCAGACAGACTAACCACAAAGAAATCAATTGGTACCTCTCCATACCAACTAGTTTATGTGATGGAAGTTTTTTTCCCATCTTCCCTGGGAATACTAGTAATGAAGCTGCTCCAAGAATTGCGGGTTGAACCAAATGACATCCAAAGAAGAATCAACCAAACAGTTCATTTACAACAAACCAGGGAAGTAGTGTACATCAGAACTCAGGTTGTGCAGGAAAGGATCAAGAAGATTTTTGATAAAAGGACCAAGGTTGAGGATTTCTACCTTGGTGATAAAGTCTTAAGATGGGATTCAAGGAGGGAAGATAAAGGCAAACATGGGAAATTTGATTTCCTATGGAAAGGCCCAATGTAATTTATGCTTTTAGAGGTAATAATGCTTTCTTCCTCAAAGAAATGGATGGCACAGAAGCAAAAGGTGGAACAGTAAATGGTCATATGCTCAAACACTATTTTGTACCTAACTACTGATTTTTAGTTTCCATTGTACATATTCCATTTTTTTTCAAAAAAAAAATTAGTTTGGATTGGATGGTGGCCATTGAAGCTGAAGCCCGGAGAGAAGGCCCTAAGCTTCAAAAGATTCACTATCATAAGTATCAATAATGTAGGGGTACAGAGGGTAATTTTGCAAGGTAACATCAGCAACAATTCAAAGGCTACTGATTTACAAAGTTCTTGACATTTCACTAGGAAATGCCATCCCCAAGTGGAGCCACTGTTAGGTTTCTACACCAATAGGAGTCATAATTTTGATTGACTAAGGTCAAGCCTTTTAATATTGTACATACCTTTGCTTTTTGCAAATGTTTTCCATATTCAAAAATTAAAAAATGTAAAGAGGGTATGTCCTAAAAAATAATCAAAGGACAAAAAGAATGAAAATAGGTCACAAACAAATGAAAAATATGAACCCCAAGAAAACAAAAAGACCATGAAAGTGTGCAAGTCAAAATTCCACTACTATTTACTTTTTATGATTAATACATCATTGTGTGCAGTGTGTCACTTATGCCACAATCCATGAACAGTCATAAATTTTAAACCTAGCTATTTTATGTTTTCAATATCATGTCTATAGATAAAGAATAAAATATTACCAAATAGTGTAATCTTGGCAGATAATTAAATAGGTAGAGTAAATAAAAGGAGCTCAACTATTTAATCTCAGACCTTGGATGAGATAAGGTTTGATTTCGATAGTTTTCTATGTAAATAAAAGAAAATATTGATAAGGGTTTGCTAGCTCAAATGCACCCTAATAAAGTAAAGAAAAAAAGGTAGAATGAGTAGATGGGTAAGTAGAAGAAAGGTTGCAGAAGTATGGTGATTGATTAAACAAAAATAATATTTATCATTTTTCATCATATGCTCCAAATATGAATGGACAATCAAGCATGTAAATGGATTTCAAAGTTAATTAATTAACCTCCCCCTTTCATTTCACCCCTATACTTAACTAATTTCCCATAATGAATTTCTAAGTATTTAAAACCTTTAGGTCAAAGAGGCTTAGAGCATTTCTCTGACTTTTGGAGGGATCAGACCCTTAGCTCAATGACTTATGGATATCAAATACTAGATTTCCCTCATAAAATTCATCCCCCCCGATCTGTTCATTCATTTTCCTAATAAAAATTATTTTCCTAAGGGTAAAACACTTTTTTCCTAGGAAAACCACTTTTCCTCATAGAAAGAACTTTCATACCACAAACCCACAAAAATACTTTACCCTAAGTATTAATGTAAATATGTGGAAACATGTAATTCACGAAAAAGAATTATACTTATTGTTTTTCCCTTTTCCGCCCATTTTCATATTAATTACTAACTTTTATTAATGTATACAAAATCCCCAAAAAACCCAATTTCCATATATATTTAATTCCCGTGTATAAATTAGCCCTACCCGTTAGTTTAATTATAAACTATATTACTATTCATATCTCGCAAAAATAAATGGCCTCACCTTAGCCGTTAATCCTGCATTAAAGCACCCTGATGAAATTAAACTCTAAATTAAGCTCATACTGCCATAATTAAGTACCTGTTGGGCCCCTCACTAGCCTTCACACAGCTTCTCCATCCGATCACCGTGCGATTATCCCCCTTCCTCATTTGACAACCCTTATCCATATTAGGCCATCTCGAAGTCCACCTTTCACCCAGCTTATAAAGTGGTTTCCCCCCTGGCCCCCAACGCTACGTGTCATCCAATGAATGAAATCGAGCAGCCCCTCCTGAATACCACCAAGCACTGAAAAGCGGTTCAATATAAACTGTTTACCACCTTTCTGCTCTGCGAAAAATCAACCACTGTTCACCCCATACCCACCAAAACTAACTTTTTATGTATAAAAGCCAAAAATCCCCAAATTGTTTTTTTCACTGACATTTCATCTACAAGCCTCTGTATGCATGCACAGCACTTGTAAACGTCAAAGCCACCAATCTACATACAATTTCACTCAAAAGACACCACAGACAACCTAGTCAGCCTTGTAGCTTATACAAAGCCATTTGAGCACTTTCATTCATCAGCCATCCCACTCAGATCAAGTTCACCCCAGTTCTCTGTATTTAAACTAGAATTCACCAAATACCCTGTCAATTTCGAAAGTAACCAGTTGTTGAGCATTTTAGTTAAGTCAAAAGTTAATTAAAAACTACACACCTTGCTGAACACAGTTTCCCTAAATACTGCAAATTACCCTCCCCCATTACTCAAATCCACAAGAACTAAGAATGGCGGCCCCTATTGCTATGGATGTGAGACACATCTCCACAACGCATTTGGACCTGGACCACCTTCCCTTAGCTGATAGAGATTTCCAAATAAAAGATAGCATCATTATAGAGCTCCTACTCAAAATACATTACCAAAGTAGGGACAAGGTCCTAAACCATGCTGATGAAATTGGCCTTCCGGAGTTAAATTTTCCCAAGTACCAATTTCCCCAAGTCCACATTTTTCCTGAAATTGTACATATGTGCTATGCTTTCTAATTCCCTAGTCACGGAACCATCATGTCTCATGAGTAGAAAGTCCTTTTCACCATCACTACTGAGTCTATCAATGAGATGTTGCAGCTCCAACCAGGGCCAAACCTAACTCCCCTCTCAATTAGAGACCTGTTAGACTTATATCCCAAACTCAACTTTACAATATTAGCCCAATTGATCTAAACCTTCATCATAGAAGAGAAGTACACCCCCAAAGACCCCCCCTCCATATGTAGAAACTATATTTTCTCCTTGGGGATGAAATATTGTATCCATGATATCTTGTGCTTTGGGTTACTCCATAAGTGATTACATTGATGAAATCATCTTAGCTTTCATGCCCATCTATACCCTAGGACAGCCTCCTACAACTATTTATGACTTTTTCACATTCATAGCTAACAGAATGCATGAGTAGTTCACAAGAATGGGAAATGAAAAGTTTTCAAGTACTCCTCAGTTCTATACCACATGTTTCTATATTATCAATTAGATAAATTCCCATTCATGCTTAAAAAGTTGGACACCAAGGGTCAGCCCAGGTCAGTCATTTTTTGGACCCCATTGATCCACCAGTACCAGTCTCCAAACTCTTACTCTAATTTTATTGATTTATTTGTACACCCAATCATGACAATGTTGATTGGAAGCCCGCCTCCAAGGATTAGTCTAGAAATAAAATGAGTCCTCCAATTATCTAAACAAAACAAATTTGGTGACTGGTACCTTTACCAGAAGCACAAAGAGATTGGGATATATGGTCGCATGCTTGCACCATACAAATTGCCAAGATACCTCCCTATGAGGTTGTTTGCTTTAGAATATTACAGGGAAATCATCAATGCAGATGAGATCAATTTTGTAAATGCTAAGAAGAAGGCCAATTTAAAAATAAAATACCAAATAGGCTCCTTCATATGGAACTCTATGGAGGCTTGCCAAGAGGCAGACTTAATATTACGAAGGATGAAGTTCCAAAGAAGTTTTGTCTGGAGATACAATCCTTTGGAATTCATCACAAAGAAAAGACAAAAGGTCAAGCTAGGACCTTTCATTCACCATCCCATATGTGAGATAGAAGCTTATGCAAATCAAACAGAATGGGTGGACGGTATCCTAGCAGATCAAGGCAACACCAGAGTAGATATTGAGAATGCGCTTATTGATTTAGAAAAGTAGCTTGATGACAGCTCTTTTCTGCAGCTACCAAAAAAACTAGAAACTCCCATGAGCACTCCTCCAGTCATGCAGACTCCTTACAACGAGGAGAAGGCCCCAAAAAGAACCAAAGAAGGAGCTTCCACCTCAGGGATGACCACCTCTAATTTATAGCATGAATCAAACAAGAGTCAAAGGCTAAATCAAGCCTTTGAGTAGGAATACATGGAAGGCTCAACAGAGATCACCAATATAGAAGCAGAAAGAAGTATGCCTTCCACTCCATCTGGAGGCATACAAGAGCCTTCCACTTCACAAAAGTATGTATTGGAAAGGAAACTCAGTGTGGAAGTATCTTCCTTCAGAATTCTTGCAGATAAAGACCAAGAAATCAAGGAAAGATATAAAGAAATCAAGGTTAGAAATGAGAAGCTGAAAACCCAAACTTATGCTCAATACCTGAAACTCACCCTTACCAATCCAACAAGGATAATGTTATCCTTTGACATTAAGGAGGGGAAGATGCAAATGAACTTTGTGAAGCCTACAACTCAACAACCAAGAACAACCTCAGATTTCAAGAAAATAGATTTTGAAGTGCTGGGAAGGAATATCCATCCCATAGACCAGATTGAGCTACACAAGCAAACAAGGGAGATGATATACTCCACTTTGACTGGAAAGTCCATAGCTACCCACCAGCTACAGAACTCTTTGAACAATATCTCGGCTTAATGCCAATTAGAGAAGGCCTCCTCACAGGCCAAGGACACCAGGATCAAGTCCTTAGAGGACTTAGTAATTGAATTGGGACATGATCCCAAGGACATAAAAGCTATAGAACAACTTATTAAAAAGAAGAATTATGACATAACTGCATTTAAAAAACAACTAAAGATACCCCGACTACTTCATCTACAAACAGTAGAGGTTCTAAAAGCCCAACAAATACATCAAGAACTCATGGACTCGGTCCCAAAGCTGAATGATCAACTGAAGGAGATAGAGAAGGAGTTGGACACTTTAATTCAATCGAAGAAAAGTGTCTTGGCCACAACATCCATAACTACCATCCCCACAATATCGACGACAGTTCCTTCTACCATGGTAGCATCACTGGCACTTACAGTTCCACTTGCAACAACCTTGCTAGCAACAACAAGATCTACATCAGCAGCAGGTACATCAGGAGAGAAAGCAACAGAACTTGTCAAAGCCATGGAACAGATGTCTATCCAGGCTACAAAGATGAAAAATCTAAAGGAAAAAGTGTCAAGTTTGGAAACAGAATGCAAACTTGCCAACTAAAGAAGAAAGAAGAAACACAAAGGGCCCAGAGAATGGGTGAGAGGATCAAAATCCTACAAAAGGATTTAACATTTGAGAAGCCACTGGGACAAACCAAAAAATGTTGTGGGCCAATATCATTGACTCTGTCAATGATATTTGGCTGTCAATCCAAGTCATTTTTGAGCAAACAGAGCTAGTAAAGATAGCTACTGAAGCTATCCCGAAAGTGAAGGAGGAATTGGGAAATAAGCTTGAGGATGCAAATAGACTCATCCATTTCCTCAATAGAAAAAATAGATATGAGCTACAAAATCTGAACATTGAAGAAAAAACCGCCACCATTTTATAAATAAGGAAGGTCCTTTCCAAAAGGAACCTTATGCTTAATTTGGAAGAAAAGTGCCACAATATGTAGGTAGCCATTGATAGGTTCATGGCTAAATTTTAGATTTTGAGGGAGAAAGGTCTACCCAATCCTATGGTCATTAACGACAAACTCATGAAACAGTCGGACTATGGGGATAGACTTGGAAAATTTTGTAAGGATCAAGCGAGTTCCTCATCCATTAAAGCCTTGCCAATGGGCAAAGTATTATATGACACATTTGAGAACTTGTTTTTCCTTGAGCATGAGGTAAAAAAATTGTTCCTCACCAAGCCCAATTTTTCAAAGTATACTGAGGCTGATGAGATTTATAGGAGGATGATAAATGTGAAATTATCAGATGCACAATGGTGGGGAACCGTGATTGACTTACTGTGATAGATTAACAGCTAAAAGTTACCAAATAGTAAATATGAAGGCAACAGGATGAAATAGGTAAAGACAACACAACAGGGTCAAAGAGTAGAAGGGGCAAAGAGTATCAAATGAAAGATCAAAGTAAAGAAGACTCCAGTGTGAAAATACCACAACTATCAGCTAGCATAAAGGGCCACATCTCAACCATAAAGGCCAACACAACCATAATTAAAGGGACAACAAGAAACAACTCATTAGTTTTCTCTATCTTCTTGCTAGAAGATATTTGTATTTCATAGAATAAATCTCAAGTTGTTTGAGATATTTTGTAATAAGTTTTTGTATAAATACTTCACAATTCGAAGTATGTAGGATGGATTCCAAAATCTCTCAAGTCAGAAATTTTATTGTATCAATGACTGGATTGGCTTACTGGATCAAGGAATAAAGATCAGATATTTTACAGGATTCTTGTGTAAAGTGAAATACAAATAAGTATTCTCTCATGTTCAATGTTGTTTTCCTTCAAGTGTTTTCCATAATCTTTATGTATCTCTAAAATCTAAATGTTATAACATGGAATGATATTTCAGAAATCGCTTAAATGCTCTCTGTCTTGACTGTTATGCATCATTATATGTTTTCTTCCCAAATCTAAGTTAAGGAATTCTTGATTGCTCCTTAGTTTAGGTGACTTCTTGTGATCTGTAGCTAAGGATTCTTAATTTCCCTTTGTTCACAATTATCCTTTGTTCTCAATTCTGATCATGGTCTAATGATTCTTGAGTACCCTTTCACCCTAGTTAGAATTACTTCAGCCATTAGGCTTAAAGATTTGCATTTTGCTTTGCTAGCCTACCCTGTCAACATTCCCTTTAATGAATTGGTCTAGTCCTGCTATTCATTTGTTGAGTCCATAGCCCAATGGTTTGAAGACCTAGCTCTATCCATCTTATTTAAGAATTCCACCACCCGACCTTTGAAACAAAACCAAAGCCCTAAGGAACACTAAGAATTAGCCTAAAATCCCATAAGAGACACAACTAAATTATATAGAGAGAGCCCTCTGTGAGTCATAGGTTAGCTTCTAGGTCCATATACTACTAGTGTAACCCATTATTGTTATTAGTACAACCCCCTTATTATATTTTTGTACCCATGTAGTCCCCATATTGTTACTATTGTGCCCCATAGAAGCCCACTATTGTTATTATTGTGCCCTTACATTATTATTGTTATGTTGGCTCTGATTATATTATGACCCCTTAGACTCCTATATATAGAAAGGAGGTCTTTTCATTTGTATCATCCAAGAATTGTTCATCTATGTAATGTAAAGGAGGTTGCCCCCTCGAAGAGGCTGAATTCTAAGGCATTCATCTATCTTTTCTATATTTGTGTGAGCTGGTTTCATAACATTTGGTATAAGAACTTTGGATTCTAGGGTTTTCGCTGCTCGAAACAGGTCATCGTGACCTTTGTGCTATAAATTTTTCTCTGTAACATTTCAGATGCTAAAAAAAAACCCATTTGGGTTGAAATTGTTCTGAACCTCTGGTCCAAATTTTAGAGCTTGTTGTGCTATATTTGTGGAGATATGATCTAAGGAAGTTGCCCTTTTTGTGGACTCCTGAATTACATTCCAAACAGGTGACCTGGGGAAAATCGTCCTAGCTTTCTCTCTGAGCATCAGATTGAAATTTCATAAGAAGTTATAGAAATATGATGGAATGTAGTTTGTTGTGTGTATTTTTCAGATCTAAAGGTCAAACAATGAAATGTGGAAAGTCATACAAGTTATCTATTCTGAAAAGGTGTATAATCAAGACATCTTGAGAGATTGTGCATAACTCTTTCTTGGAGAATCTAATTTTGATTAGACTGGTGGCATTGGAAGAGGACACAAAGGACTATTACAGGTCCCAATTTCAGAACTAGAAGATCTGAAATTATAGAGTTACAGTCGTTTTAAGATCAAGCTCCTAAAATCAAGAAAAAGCAAGATGAGGAAGTTTGATGGCAAGGATCTGGTAAATTGGATACTACAGATGGAGAAATATTTTGATCTACATGGTGTACCACTGTTACAAAAGGTATGTATTGCACCTAATTATTTAGAACCGAACCAATTTTTATGGTATAAAAGGATTTGTTCTCGTAAACCACTTGTCACTTGGTCAATTTTCACGGAGGAAATGATAACACATTATGAGGATACAAAGAGAAACACCTTCTTTAGCCAATTGATAAATCTCAAACAAAAGTGTTAAATGGAAGAGCACATTGAGGACTTTCAAAAATTGAATATAATGGAAAATGACATTCCATAGAAGCAGAGGAATGATGTCTCCATAGGGACTTTAAAGGATAACATTCAACATGAGGTTCTTCTTTGGTAACCTGATTCATTGGAGAAGGCATTCAGGTTGGAAAAAAAAGTGGAAAGCAAAATTATGGAAACAATAAATTCTACCCCTCACAACTATAAACATGGAAGTGTTGTTTCTCCTAGCCTTCCACAACCTGCAAGGGTGACACCACAACTATTGGAAGAAAAAAGAGAAAATGGGCTTTGTTACAATTGTGATAGCAAATGCACTAAAGGTCATAAGTGCGCTGAGAAGAAATTATGTTACATAGATTATGAAGAGGAGGAAGAAAAGGATCAAGAAACATCAAAAGAAGAGGATATACACCCGGAACCAACCCTAGAGAAAGAAGAAATGAATCCGACCATATCTTGTAAAGCATTGGCAAGAATTACCACTCCTCAAACTCTCAAGATAGAAGGACATCTCAAGAAGAAAAAGGTTCAAGAAGTGAAAGATCACATCGATAAAGAAGAAATGAATCCAACCATATCTTGTAATGCATTGGCTGGAATTATCACTCCTTAAACTATCAAGATAGAAGGACATATCAAGAAGAAAAATGTTCAATAAGTGAAAGATCACATCAAGCATCAAGAAACGAATCCAACCAGATATTGTAAAGCATTGGAAGAAATTACCACTCCTAAAACTCTAAAGATAGAAGGACATATCAAGAAGAAAAAGGTTCAAGCAGTGAAAGATCACATCGAGCATCAAAAACAAGTTCTCCAACTTTTAAAGGATAACACCACTGTGGTGCAGAATCGAATGAAACAACAAGTAGATCAACATCGTAGTGAAAAATGTTTTGATGTAGGTGATTGAGTATTTTTATGGCTACATCTCGATCAAGCTATTCATGAGAAGGAAATCTTGGTAATACTACATGCACTTAAGAAATGGAAACCTTACCCAGTGGAAAGACATTTCAAGGTAAAAGTGGATCATGATAGTATTAAATACTTTTTAGAACAAATATTATCTTTAGAAGAACAGAAAAATTAGGTCACAAATATGTTGGGTTATGACTTTGACATCATCTATAGAAAAGCGAAGAAAAATTTTGTTGCAGATGCACTCTCAAGAAAGGATGAGGATGTGGAAGCATTGTTTTGTGCTATTTCTATTATCCAACTAGATTGGATACACGAAGCAAGGGATGCATGGAAAAAGGATGAAGAAGTGTGGCCACTCATTCAAAAGTTGCAGAAGATCCCAATTCAAACAATATTTCCAGAACTTGAAGAGGAAGGAAAAATCATATTGGAACCTGGAGAAATCACAGAAAAAAGAACTGACAGCTATGAAATCGATCGATGTCAGAGTATCTCATCAAGTCGAAGAACTTACCTGTTGAAGATTCCAATTGGGAGGACAAGAATTTTATACAAAAGCATCAAGAACTACTCAAGCATTGAGGAGAACACTTTTTGAAGGAGAGGGGCATGTTAGGTCACTATAATACTAGTGTAACCCCTTATTGTTATTAGTAAAACCCCCTTATTATATTTTTGTACCCATATAGTCCCCATATTGTTACTATTGTGCCCCATAGAAGCCCAATATTGTTATTACTGTGCCCTTACATTATTATTGTTATGTCGGCTCTGATTATATTATGACCCCTTAGACTCCTATATATAGAAAGGAGGTCTTATCATTTGTATCATCAAAGAATTGTTCATTTATGTAATGTAAAGGAGATTGCCCCCTCAAAGAGGCTGAATTCTAAGGCGTTCATCTATCTTTTCTATCTTTTTGTGAGCTGGTTTCATAACATTGGCTAGAGCCTATACTTAAAAGATTGGTTTGTGGTTACCTCGGTTACTTCCTTCTTCTAATAACTTATAAGGAAAATTCTAAGTGATCACACTACCCAAGTGGCAGGCCACATGGCATGATGTGTTGCAGGACTAAGTGGCCCAGAATGAGTGTCAAATGGAGGTCTCAAATAGAGGTACATGGATGTCATGAAATTAACATAATGCCACCTTTGGTTGATTTCATATTGGGACATTCGAAGGAGTTAGAGATTATAATGTAGCGATGAGAGAGGGAAGAAAAGGGTTAGGCAGGAACTATCCTAGTGCTTGATTGGAATTATTTCATCTCAAGGCCTCAAACATGACAAGCTGTAGTAGTTTTGGTGCAAAATATGGGGCTAAGAAACGAGAATCCTTCTTGTTGGGTGACACAAAAAGGAATCCATCTCACCCTGGGTTATTAGTTGAAGTGTTAAGTGAGACATTCCAATGAGGAAGGTTAAGGTTGAGATCATTTATATGAGAAATGGCTAGATGAAAAACTAATGGGATAAGAGTGTGGGCCCCAAATAAGGGTGACATGAAATGTGTCGCAAGGGAATGCTTATTGATGATATATTGAAATGTGGATGCCCCATGGTATTGAGTTGATCACTCGGAAGGGGATTAATGGTCAAATTTCAAATGGTAATAAATTTTGATATGTAGCATGAATTACAATAAAATTTATATCACTAGAAAGTTCTCAGTGGATCAGATGTGATGACGATTTTTATTCTATGTTTTGAGAAAGTAGAAAATAGAGAAAATTTTGTACCCATGTTTCCTTAATGAGATATTAGAAGTTGAGTTAGGCCTATGTAACACCCCGCACTCATCGTGGAAGGTACAAGGCAGTGGGAGAGAGTGTTATAGAGTGGTATCAAAGCATAAGGTTCAACACTAGACCTATAGAGATAAACATTGACTCTAACATTGTATAATAGCATATCCAGAGTCTATCACAAGGTAAAGATAGATATCCAGGTTCGATACTTTGAATGAATGGACTCGAAGGAGAATGTTTTGTGTTGGACATTTGGGAGCATAATATTTCATGGCTCATATATATGCTTAATGACTACTCGCTCGATCAAGAGAAAGTTGGTGGTAGAACTGTGATTGATAACAGTATGTTGATTGTGGACCATGTATTGCATGCATATCCATGATGATTTTTGAATTGTTAAATTAAAGATGATTAATTCTGATGTGTTATATTGATTTCTAACTGATTCTTTAAGATTATAAATGTCATGAGGCTAGTATCAATAAATAGGTTGATTTCTTATTGGTAATGTTAGTATCAGTAAAGAGATTGAATTTAATCAATGGTGTTGGTCTTGGTAACAACACTTATTCCTAATTAATGATGTTGATCTTGGTGAAGAAGTTGATTTTCATTATGGTGGCTAGCCTTGGCAAAGAGGCTAATTTTAAGATTGAATAATTTTGATTCCTAAACCTTGTAATGGAGATACCTAAAGCATGTTGAAGCATATATATATATATTCCTTGCATGACTATAAACCTACTGATATATAGGACTATGAAATTTATGATATTTGAGAACATGTTGACACACACACACACATACATTGTGCCTTGGGTTTGATGCATGTGACTAATAATAATTTTGAGATGTTTTTGCAGCTATAGTGAAACATGCTTGATATAACATGGTTACGTGGTAGCTATACATTCTTGTGCATTGAAGCCACTAACAAGTGGATGAATATGGAAGTGCATGAGAGAATCAATAAAAAAATAGAGGAGTGGCTCGTGTGAGCTCTCAAAAGCTTGAACCATCAATGTATAATGTTAGAGGAGAGGGAGATAAGAGGGACATTCCGTCAAGGACCTTAGATAAAGATTGAAGGATCCCTCCTTGGAGAAATTGGAGGAGCACTACCAATTTTAAAGGTTGTCATGAAACCTTGGAGAGGGCTTGGTCTAAGTATTTATGGATACCTATGGCGGCATAAAATCTGTTGAAAAGACTGGAACACATGGGATTTGGTTGATGTGGAAGCATTGCATGATTTAATTTGTGTTGTTGGCTTCTTATTTCACCTTGTAGCTTTAAGTGTTGACTGTAGGAATGGACATGTTGCGTTGTTTCTAATTTTGTCGTTGTCATGAGATTTAATGGCTCTTAATTTTTCTTCTTGATTCTTACCTTTCATGTTATGGGGTCTTCGGAAATTTGTTGGGTGAGGAAGGTAAATAATGAAGCTCTAGGGAAGAGCTGAGTGGAACCCAATGGGATATATGAGATTTGAGTGAAGCCCAATGCATGAATGAAAAGGGAAGTTGAAGGAAGGAAGGAAGGGTGTGATAGCCAAGTGCATTGGTTAGGTCCCTAGGAGTTAATGGAAATTCAGAAGACTACCATGAGAGTGGCATTAAATGGGAAAATTTTCAAGCCTTAAGTCTACGTAGTTGAGATACATATGTATGCATTCTCTGTATTATAATTCAGAGAGGGAATAAAAGATATTATTTGGTCTTATAGGCCTTTCATTGAAAGACATCACAGTACCAATATAAGCTACTTATCTTTAAAATAATTATGACTGTGCGGATTGCATGGAAATAAATACTATAATTGCAATGATTGGATGATATCATGAGGTTATTAAATGGGTTTTATGAAACATGGAGTACATTGGGAAAATAGGAAGGAAAGGCCATTGTTGGAAATTATGTTATAGTGAAGCTCCTGAGAATTGCAATGAGCATGATGAAAAATATATGGAAAATAAAAAATGGTTGTGTGTGAACAACATGAATACAAAAATGTTCAGTCTAATAAACTATTGTGTATTGGAAAGCAAAGGAATATCAACTTATAGTGTTAGTGATGGAAGCATGGTAAAAGGTAAAATAAAGAAATTTATGTGAAGAATTCCTTTGAACCAAGTTTGGAAAACTATTGTTCTAAATAAATTCATGTCTTGCATGGGTACATGAGGTTCTCTTAACCTTGATTTTATTTTACATATATGAATATTGGTTATGTTCATGAATGTGTTAATGATTAAATGAATGTATGTAATGTCATTGTATTTGACATGTGGTTTTAAGGAATCATTTTTATGTAAGGATGGTTGGCTATGCTTATAAAATGTGATGAATATACAAATGGCATGTCTAGGGTAACATAATGAGCCTATCCAATGAGATCTCGTATCGCATGAGAATCTATTGAACAAGTGGAACTCTTGTTGTTAATTATTTTATTATCATGTGATTATGGAATTCAAGTGCACATGTGTATATTATGTCTCTCACAAGTAAATGTTGATGGTGGTGTGAGGAAGTATATTAACTACTGACTGGAATACTTGGTCAAAGGATTGGGCATGTACACCATTGAGTGTCATGTTGATTCTAGAAGAGAGTTCAATGGAGTAGGGAAACTCAAGTGATAGCTAAGCTAATAAAATAATGTTACTTGCTAGCTAAGAATTACTTGGGCTATGGATTGTTTCTAGAAATAATAGAGCCACTAGAGAATATGTTCATTGAGAGCCTACTAGGAGGTTGAGGCAACATCGAGTTAGTGGGTTGTAACACCTAATGTTTCCTTGGCGGGGGGGGTGGTGGTGGTTGAAAACGTAGGTGTGAGAATAACTGAGAAATTGTTGGCAAGTGTGATCTTATTCCTAAAAACGTAATGTAGCTAAAAAACCTCCTTTCCTATTTATACATATCTCTCTCCCTAACACCAAAATAAGATTATATGTGCTCCGCATGAGCCTTTGTTTTGTTTTTTTGTTGGATTAAAAAGTGACTATGGTGTAATAGTGCCAAGATGTTGAGAATGCCTAAGAAATGGGTTTTATTAATTATATGTGAGTGAAGGGTTGGGAAACCACCTAGATGGCTAGATTTGAAGACAAAGTTGACTGAATATTGCATGGAATATTACTAATTATTTGCCTTGTAGCTGATAAACACATGGTGAATTAAATTAAAGATGAAGACTTAACACCACATGGTGTTATTCTAAATTATATTCCTTAGGGGCTAAGAAAAAATTTAGGTGAGATGAACTTGAAAAAAATGTTAACAATTGTTAGGAGTTACGTTGAGTACTTTCCTTAGGGTTGAGAAACACTCACATAGTTAACCATAAAATTTTGATTTGCACTAACTTTAATTTTTTAGATAATATGAATTTTTTTATATGAAGTGAATTAAAACTATAGGTTTCGTCTCATGAATAACATTGTTGATAGAAATGTGATTTAAAAATTGTTGAAAATTTCATTATGATGAATCTCATGAAAATTTGTGTGCTTATGATGAAGTAATATCATGGAACTACTAACATGAGCATATGAGTGTTGGAAATAATACTGAGAGCGGGGAGGAGGGGTGAATCAGTATTATCAAATCACTAAATTTTTCATTTCCATACTTAGATTCATATATGCTACTTTAGTTAAAGGAACCTGCGTGTACACGCAACTGTGTCTAATGCAACTAGCATATATCTAGTAAACTTATATAATTCAGTTAGTTGATCTTTAATGAGTGCATCAGAACATTATTAACCATATGAACAGTAAGCAGGTGCAGTAAAATAGAATAGATCATCACATATAAGAAGCAGACATGAACACCATGATATAAGGTGGAAACCCAATGTGGGTGAAAACCACCTGCTGCAATTCATCTCTATCTTCCTTTAATAAGAAACTTCTATTTACAATATTTTTGCACTGGTGCAGTCTTATACCATTACGCAGGCTTCTACTTGCAGAAGGCTACAACCTTCTCTCATTCTCCGGCTTCTCCTAGAAGGGAGCTACAACCCCCTTAGCTCTTGTACTAGCTGATGTACTAGTATGTAGGTGCCGACCTACAAAAGGCTACAATCTTATCTCGTTCTCCAGCTTCTCCTGTAATGGAGCTACAACCCCCTTAGCTCTTGTACTAGTTGATGTACTAGTACGTAGGTGCTAACCTACAGAAGGCTACAACCTTCTTTTTCTTCCTCCAGGTACCACGTTTCATAAATTTTCAGACTGGATACTCATGGAACACAACATCATAATCTAAAGGCCACGTTTCATCCAATTTTCATATTGGACACATCAATATCATTGAAGAAAAAAATCAATCACCACTTTCTTCATCAATCTTTGAATCACCCAATACTGAATCACTGAAACCCTGTCAACAAAATGTAGTCACTAGAACACGGAGCATAACACAGAACTCTGCAACAATATTTAGAGCCAACTGTATCATCAGAAATCATGCATGAGAGTGCATACGCTACTTGGAAGAGCCGAAGTAGCGTGTATATGCAACTTCACCAAAGCGAACTAGCGTATATGTCATCAAATACTTACTTATAACTTCGGTTCACTTCTCGACTTCAGACATACCTAGATCATTACGTGTACAAGGATAATACATGTGTTAGCAACCAGATTTAGTCCAACAGATCAAATAAATATAAGTCATCATGATCCTGATCCATGATTAGATCTCATCCATCAACACTAAAGCTAAACACAATCAACCAATCTGAATATGCAGAATACTGACACCAGTCACCAAAACTCAGAACTTTGCATCAACAACCAGAACCACCTGTAACTTCAAACATAATATTTTATATGGTATACGTTATTTAGATGTATCTAACCTACCTATGTACGCGCTTTTATCATAGTCAAACCAGCGTATAAATATTCATTCATGATTTGCAGCTATTCCAAACTTGAGTTATACCCACATCATAATATTTACAGAACATTACATGTGTCAGAATAAAGATTTAGAATAAGCATGATCAAACCATATAGAGATGATTCATTCCAAGCCATAAGATCCTAATCCATCATTATATCTTTTCCTCCATCTACCGTTGAGATTCCTCCTTGGCTCAGATCAAGTAAAGCATTATAAACCCATAACCTGCATATTGGATCTCACTCTTCATCAGATATTTAAAACATTCTGAGTGCTCTTACCTAATGATCTTCTCCTCCTTTTATAGTCTTAGGCCTTACTCAATACCATGGTCCAAAACCACTTAGAACCAATACCTTGGACCAAATACCTAGGGTCAACACGTCGGACAAGATACCTTGGACCAATACCATGGATCACAATACCATGGTCCAAATACCACGAACCAAAACCAAATGTACGCATCTTTCCTTGCATGAAAGTGTGTGCATATGCATACGCTTTTTTTTGTACTGCCAGTCCGCATGTATACACAACTTGGTCAAGGGGAACCTATGTATATATCTTTTCCTTCATTCTGAGAGCCTGAACTATCATCTGAGTGAGTTGCCATCTAAACTGATTCCTTGAAGTTGTCCTGTAAACACTAATGTCATGCATTCTGTCACATCTGTTATCTCTTCTGTAGATTCATCTAGTTACCATGTATAAGTGAGTTGTTTTGCTATAAGAGGGTTGCCATCAAGTACAATACATTCATCATAATGCCAACAATATCTCCCTTTGGACTTGATGGCAACAACAACACCAAGTCACTCTCCCCCTTTGACATCAAGGGCAAAGGGCAGACCAAGATCTTCTCCCCCTAAGAGTTGAAGACTTTCATATCTGAATAGCTAAATATTAATCATGCACCCCCTAGGCATATGTTGAAATCTTTGATTGAACTACCCCTTTGTTCATGCTGAGATGTAATATATCATCCATACTCCCCCTGAGTACATGCAGAGTCTGCAAAAATTTTCAAGAAAATAACATGACTCTATAACTCAACTATGTGAGTTTTACCTTCCTATCACCAATGGATCATACATTCATTCTCCCAACCAAGTGGGGATAAACTTGACTCATCCACCCAACCAAGTGGGGATATACTTGATACCAATTGTTTATACATGAAATATTACATCATCCTTCCCATGCATAGTGGGGGTACAAATTACCAAAATGGATTCATCAAATGACAAAAATAGACAGAGACAAACTATTACATCATGGGTCTTGATATGACTTTTACATTGAATGATATACATGAAATTTATAACAGAGACCATGTATCTAAACAAGACATGATAGTCATCAGCAACTATCATACACAATGTATGATCTGCTCCATAAGTATCTGTCAACGCCATCCAAACCAGCAACCTGTATATGTCCATTAGTGTAGATATCATGAAACTGTAACAAGGTATGTCTACATATAGATATCAACTCATCCTTTTGAACATTATCATAGCCTTCAGTCAATGAATTATGCATATGTCATACAAAATCATTCACATTATATCATATGTGAAAAACACCATAGTCATCATCTATAGCATTGTCATAACAGTATGATCTTTCCACAAGAGCCTTCAATATATCAACAATGTATCATTACTGGGGAAAACCCCACATCTGATAAGCATCAACCATGATAATCAACATATGTGAGTATCAACCTATCATCATAAGGTAAGAACTCAAAGTGATTAAGTAAGCCATGTCTTCAAATAGCTATGTCTCCATGCGACCTGTAATAACACCATTCTCTTGGCCAACCAACAATATGCAACTTAAGTAATCATCCATGTATCCATCATACTGTATATAGCACTATGTATCTAGCAAACCTTGAGCTCAAGCAACAATCCTCAATCATGTGAGAGCCAAGAACTATAGGAATCCTGCATCATAACTATATTATATGATCTTTATGCATATGACAACAACAGCATATGAGTGACTCATCATCAAGTAATGAAGTTGTGTATTCAAGCTTTGTACTTCTCCTTATCCTTATGAAGATTACCATGTAAGCAACATATATGCATCATTAGAGAATCAACCACAAATCTTATTTGAACACCAACTATGTAACCCCAAGAATCATATGAGATTTTGTCATGGGAAACTCATAACCATATCATAGCAAGATATATCTTTTAGCCATATAAGCATCATCACCAAGGACTTCTAACCATACTGCCAACAATGCATTATTCAAAGGATATGCTCCGCCTAAACCTGTGCTATCTGTTCACTGTCAGATCTGATCATGCATATATCAGCAAGAAGTATCAAGGCATCATCATCATCAAGTTAGGATAAAAAACATCTTATGAGTACCAAGACATTTCCACACATTATTAGTGGATTGTAACCATCATCAAATAGAGAAAATAATGGACTGAATCATATAAGACCCTTTTTCCTGAGTCTGTCACACTAATTTTCCTCAAACAAACATATACGCGACTGTGCAGTGTCTAACTCACGTATATACACAACTTCTCTTCATGAAACTTGTGTATGAGATTTAGAACATTGAATTTTTACACTTTCAGCTCCCTCTGAGTCTGTTATGTTTGTACATTTTGCTATGCCACATCTTTCTAACTGTACTTACCTCCTCTTCCATATCTTCAAGTGTGATGATGTTTTCTTCTTTTGGTATGGTGCCCGTACTTTGTTCTTGCATTCTTTTGCTATATGTCCAAGTTTGTTACATGCATAACATCTCATATGGCTCATATTCCTCCTATAGCAGTCAAAGGCTTTGTGACCAAACATATTGCAAGTAAAACAATATCCCTTAAAGTACCTAGAACGTGATGATCTTTCTGTGTGACGGTCTTGAACCATTCTACTTCTGCATCTAGCTACAACATGTCCAAGATTATGAAATATATAATATTCAACATTATTCATTGGAGGAAATAATTGTCTATCACTTCCACAGTTAGGAGCAAAAGATTTTCTTTGAGGAATTTCTTTCCTTGGCTGTTGATGGGGTTGTCCTCTCATCTCCTTGTTGATCGTTTTAGATTTCTCATTAGAGTTCCTTGCCTCACCTTGTGAGCTAGATTCATCTTCAATACATTCATAAAAACCAAGACCGATTTTGATAGCAGGAGACCTATGACTACTAAGAATATCATCCAAGATCTTAGTACTATCTTGAAATCATAAGGGCTTATCCTTTTATTCTAATTTATCATTTATAATATTTACCTCAAATTAATGTTGCTCTTCCTTTTCAGGATTCTACTTCTTCATGTTTCCTTCAGCTTTTCTTCCTTCTTCCAACTGATGTCTTGATTCAAGAACTTCATTTTCTTGTTTTTCAAGAGCATGGAGTAGTTCTTTATTCTGCTTATTTGATTCTTCAATATCTTCTTTTAGCGAGAGGATATTAGATTCAAGACATTCATAGTAACTGGATCTTTCTCTCAGTTTCTTGATTGTTGTTCTCCTTCATTTACTTCATTTCTTAATGGTGTTACTTCATCTTGTAGCTTTTCACATTGATCTTCCTTTTCCTTGAATAGCTTCCTTACCTTGTTTCCTTCCTCTGGTTGAGATTTTAGTTTGGTAGCTTCTTCTTTGGAGGCACATTCCCTTTTTTCCAATAGATCTTACTGATATTTAATTTTTTCTGTAAGCCTTTTAAGTTTTGTCTCTATTTGGTATCTTTCATCCTCACCCATAAGAGTAAGTTCAGTTATTTCGCTATCACTTTCATCATCTTCAAATGGATGGAGAATTGTATCACCAGAGGATAACAAACTCATACCTGATAGCTCTTTTGCTTGTTCATCTTCATTTTGAGGTGATTCTAAATCTGAAGTGTTGCTTCCACATATTCCCCAATCGATTCTCCCACTGTCATATTTCCTTTGAGATGTCTTCTTCTTCTGAGGTGCTTTCTTCTTTAGCTTCCTTCCCATTGTTCTATGGATCTCCTTCAAGCGATCAAGCTTCTACCAAAGGACCTACTCTGATACCGATTGTTGGAAATAATACTGAGAGGGAGGGAGGGGCTGAACCAGTATTATCAAATCACTAAATTTTTCATTTCCATACTTAGATTCATATACGCTACTTTAGTTAAAGGAACTTGTGTGTACACGCAACTGTGTCTAATGCAACTAGCGTATATCCAGTAAACTTATGATTCAGTTAGTTGATCTTTAATGAGTGCATCAGAACATTATTAACCATATGAATAGTAAGCAGGTGTAGTAAACTAGAACAGATCATCACACATAAGAAGCACACATGAACACCATGATATAAGGTGGAAACCCAATGTGGGTGAAAACCACCTACTGCAATTCATCTCTATCTTCCTTTAATAAGAAACTTCCTTTTACAATATTTCTGTATTGGTGCAGTCTTATGCTAGTACGTAGGCTTCTACCTGTAGAAGGCTACAACCTTCTCTCATTCTCCAGCTTCTCCTGGAAGGGAGCTACAACCCCCTTAGCTCTTGTACTAGCTGATGTACTAGTACGTAGGTGTCGACCTATAGAAGGCTACAACCTTCTCTAGTTCTCCAGCTTCTCCTTGAATGGAGCTACAAACCCCTTATCTCTTGTACTATCTGATGTACTAGTGCATAGGTGCTGACCTACAGAAGGATACAACCTTCCTTTTCTTCTTCCAGGTACCATGTTTCATAAATTTTCAAACTGGATACTCATGGAACACAACATCATAATTTGAAGGCCACGTTTCATCCAATTTCCATACTGGACGCATCAATATCATTGAAGCACAAAATCAATCACCACTTGCATCATCAATCTCTGAATCACCCAATACTGAATCACTAAAACCCTGTCAACAAAATGCAGTCACCAAAACACAGAGCATAACACAGAACTCTGTAACAATATTCAGAGCCAACTATATCGTCAGAAATCATGCATCAGAGTGCATATTCTACTTGGAAGAGCAAAACTAGCATGTATACACAACTTCACCAAAGCGAACCAGCATATATGTCATCAAATACTTACTTATAACTTCGTTACACTTCTTGACTTCAGACATACCCAGATCATTACATATACAAGGATAATACATGTGTTAGCAACCAGATCTAGTCCATCAGATCACATAAAGATAAGTCATTATGATCCTGATCCATTATTAGATCTCATCCATTAACACTGAAGCTAAACACAATCAACCAATCTGAATAAGCAGAATAATGACACCAGCCACCAGAACTCAGAACTTTGCATCAACAACCAGAACCACTTGTAACTTCGAACATCATAGTTTATATGGTATACGCTATTCAGATGTATCTAAACTGTGTATGTACACGCTTTTATCATAGTCAACCAGTGTATAAATATTCATTCATAATTTGCAGCTATTCCAAACTTCAGTTATACCTAGATCATAATATTTACAGAACATTACATGCGTGAGAATATAGATCTAGAATAAGCATGATCAAGTCATATAGAGATGATTCATTCCAAGCCATAAGATCCTGATCCATCATTCGATCTTGTCCTCCATCTACCCCTAAGATTCTTCCTTGGCTCAGATCAAGTAAAGCATTATAAACCCATAACCTACATACTGGATCTCACTCTTCATCAAATATTTAAAACTTTATGAGTGCTCTTACCTAATGATCTTCTCCTCCTTTTATAGTCTTAGGCCTTACTCAATACGATGGTCCAAAACCACTTAGAACCAATATTGTGGACCAAATACCTGGGGTTAACACATTGGACAAGATACCTTGGACCAATACCATGGATCACAATACCATGATCCAAATACCACGAACCAAAACAAAATGTACGTGCCTTTCCTTGCATGGAAGTGCGTGTATACGCATACACTTTTTCTGTACTGCTAGCCCATTTGTATATGTGACTTGGTCAAGGGGAACCTGTGTATATATCTTTTCCTTCATTCTGAAAGCCTGAATTGTAATCTGAGTTAGTTTCCATCTGAATTGATTGCTTGATGCTACCCTGCAAATACTACTGTCATGCATTCTGTCACATCTGATATCTCTTCTCCAGATTCATCTGGTTACCATGTATAACTGAGTTGTTCTGCTACAAGAGGGTTGCCATCAAGTACAACAGACTCATCATAATGCCAACAACGAGGTTTACTATAGGTCAAAGAGTAGTAGCTTGAAGATATTGGAGTGTGTAGTAGCACACTAGATATGAATACTTCAAGAGCATGGCCATTTTGGTGGGTAAAAAACCCAATATTATGTACTAATTTGCCACGAAGTATGCCATGACGAGTTTAAGGAAGGGAATTACCTTGGCTATTAGAATTTCCCCCTATGCAAGGAAGATTAAATAAATCATTCGAGGGACTAAGAAACAGATAAGGGTATATTGGGACATGAAAATAAATTGGTTTTAATAAGACATGAGCATGTTGATTGGGATTAGGGATACATTGGGGTGTCTCTTGGGAAGTAATGAGCTAAGACTATTTGAAGAAATGAAACTAGTTGAAGTGGAAAACAACATTGGATGTTGCAGGTGAGTAACACTCTAAAGGAAAAAGTATCCATATCGACAAAGGAATAGCAAGAATCACCATGAAATATAAGTAGCCACTAAGAAAATGATTGGTTTAATAGGGTTTAATAGCCATTAATTTTATTGGGAAAGCAACTGTGAGAATTAAAGGTACTAAATGTAATTGTAATGAGATATGTTTATAAGGATCACTAGTAAAAAAAAAAAATTTATTAGAAACAAAAGGCTGATGATGATGTTCCTCTAAGAGGGAGGGGTTTGTGACAACCCCTCTTGTTAACCCATCTTGTAAACAATGTTATGAATTGTAAAAACACTTAAAATATATTAAATTTTATCATATGAATGGGTTAAGAGGGACACAAATTTAGATATTGTGGAGGTGAAGGGTAGGATTCCTTGAAGGGTTTGATTCTACATTTAAACCCAACTAAATTACTTCTTGTTTAAAATACTACAAGCATGCATTTACGCATGTATATGGGGGACACAATTGATAAGGGGGAAAATAGGCACATATTACTAGGAACTAAAGCTTGACCATGGGATGTTGTTTGAAAGGGGAGTGATTGCACAAAAACATAAAGGAAGTGTATGGGTGCTGAGAAAAACAATAGCCTGAAATCCATTTCCATAACCTACTAAGCCTTGATCAAACATGCCATTAGAGAATACGATGTCGGTAGGGAACCTGAGAAAGAGGAGTGTTGGCTAGAGTGTGGGAGAGCTTGAAAGAAGGAGAGAAGGAAAAAGAGGAGAAAGCATTGTGCAAGAGGAAGAAAAAGACCAAGAAATAGGTATAACACATGAAAGTGGAAGAGTGGTAGGTAGAGAAAGTGATCTAGATTCCCATGCGAATGCACATATGGATAATGTGAATATCCCTTTAGCACTTCCCTTCTTAGCCTATAAATCCAGATTGGGGGTGGGTATCTTCAAGAAATATTGTAGTTTGGATTAGCCTATGGTTGGAAGGAGAGTTGAAGTACCAATACCAATTGCCAGTCATCTAAATGCAAGATAAATTATCTACATGTACTATTGTGTGTATGAATATAATGTGAATTCTTATTGTCATTGTTAAAAATGTCTATGCCAATACTCAGTTATGCTTATTCATGTGTATTTTGATGAGGAATTACTTAACCATCATGAAACTAGGGGTGATCAATTATTGATTTGCTTATGATATAAATTATTAATGATATGATGTAATTAACCTTGAGTGTTCTTACTAGAGAATTGTTGGTTGGTTTCTTAGTAGCCTGGAACAACTAGGATACACTTTAATGACCATATGCCCAATGGATGTTTTTTATTTATATGAATATGAATATATAATGACTTGTTGATGTAGGTACTTGTTTCCTTGAATATTAAATTCCTTGACACCCTATTGTTGTGAGATTGGATGCTTAACATTACCTTAATAACCGCATGAGAGGACATGTGAATGGTTACTAGTGAAATATCAACATTTTTTACTAAATGGTGTGTTGCTAACGGAAATGTTTTTATTCTTCATGTAATTCCATATGGATGATGTTGATAAAATGCATGATATACTAAGAGGAATGTGTGTCCCTTTTCTGTTGATAAATAGATACATGTTCATGGCTATGGTGACATAGAGGTGCATTCTCTGTTGTCACTAGTTAATTCTGAAATGAATGGCTTATGTGTGAATGGATCTCTATTGTTGAGCTAGATGTAAATAAATCCATATCCTTATATGTGTGAATGTATACATATGCTTAGATATAATTGTGTGAATCATGGATATGGCTATGGTTTATATAATGTCATGGTTGTTTCAGAGTTTGAGAGCTAGTCTGAGTCCTCTATTGATAACACTATAACTCAGGAGGGATAACCACCTAAAAATCGCAGTGTTGGTAACATTTTGAAAACTATTAAAATTTGCGAAGTATCATGAAGACATATCCCTATATGGCTAACATTGTTTTCAATATTCAAGGTGTTGATAGCCTATTGCTGTGACCTTTGATGCTTAACATTTCCTTAATAGCCACATGAGAGGATGTGTGAATTTTTAGTAGTGATATATCAACATTGCTGGCTAAATGGTGTGTTGTTAATGGAAATTTTTGTATTCTTTGTGTAATTCCATAAGGGAGTGCAATAGATATATATATATATATAGATATATATGTGTGTGTATGCATGTATATATAAGGTGCTATAAGAATGAATGCCCCAAATCCTTAGCATTGTTATCCTTGATGGAGGTACCGTTTCCCATTACCTAATGGGATGGTCCTTGTTATTTCCTCATATAGGTTCATGAAATAGTAACATGGGCATGAGATATGAGCGTAGGATGGGGTGAGAGAGACGGAAAATTTCCCATCACAAGGTGGATGAGTCTTTGCCTTGGTCACGACCTTGAAGAGGTTGTTCCATAAGCATGAAATGTGAGGAAAAATAGGTTGAGGTGAGATATGTTGATGCGAAAGTTTGGCTCCAATTTTTTTTTTAAGTGATTATAAATGGGACTTAGTGATGTAGGGATAGCAAGTTTTGACCAACATCCCCATAATTCCAAAATTGGGTAGGTGATTTCCTTAACCAAGCTATGGAATAATAATTCCTTGTAATAAAATTTCAATCATGACTATGGAATGGGAATAGGTAATAGAAATACCATGGGGAATAATATTAAAATCAAGTGGGAGGAGATACAACGGTATGATACAAAACCCTTTATAAAACCACTGGATTGAAGTATGATATACATAATATGCATATGCGGGCCATCCATACATCATATGCCTTGAATCATGATTGTGGAATAGTGATATCATATAGAAGCATGGGGAGAAAATCATTACCTTTTTCTTTATTATGGCCCAGTATTTTATCAAGCCTCTTTCCTTATTGAATCTCCATTTTTAAATTCCTTTCAACCACATCATATAACCAATACACTTAAACCTTAAACTCTAACACTTAATACGAGTGAAATCCAAAACTCATAGGTAAAAAGCTCCAGGGAGACTCAACACCAGAATGGAGATTCTTTATGCAATCGGTAGGATTAATTTTTTATTTCTTAATTAATGTTGGTTAAATCCCGCCTTTCGTAAGTATTAGCCACTTGAGCCTTAATAAAAAAATTCTCATAAAACCTCATTTGTGATCTTCACACTAAATCTCGAGACCTTGACACTTTACTTTGGTGTTCCCTGTCCTTGGGAGACAAAAACCAGGATGAGAAATTCTCTAGTTTTTAACATAAAACTCTCTGTCACTAGTTATCCCTGGACCTCGGCCCTTTGGAAATAATTCCTTTTTTCCTTTATTTAAAAATTTTGGTGAAGCTGAATCTAGGATGGGGATATTTCCTACAAACTGACAACTCCAATATCTGTTAAAGGATGACCATGCCACTTTAGAAATGAGTCATACTTAGAAACTTATGGGATTTACGTTTTGAGATAGGAATATTCCCATAACTCAACAAGTTCATCACCCTATCCCTTAGAAAGTATGTTTATACTTGACATGTCACCCTGGCTCTTTCCATGTCATCCCAACACCTTCCATGTCATTTCGACACCTTGAAATTCTCTTCTACATTGAATTTTGGGACATGAATTTCTATGTTAATTGTTGCATGCAAACTTCCTTAAATTGTTGTCCCCAGCCTCTGGACCCTAACATTTTGGAACACAAACGCATTTATAAATCTTCGTGGTAGATTCTTTCAAGGAATTTGTTCTTTGACGGGAATTCTTGTGATGGAATTCACTTTCTATATTCTCACTCTTTTTTATGTGACAGACTCTTGTAGGTTTTAAAACTAAGTCTTAGCCTTCAATCTCTATTCGCATATTCCTTCTATTTTCATTTTTTGAACACAAAAATCCAACTCCAAGTCCTCCTTTATCCTTCAAAATCCCTATTGAACCATCATGCTTCCACTGCACTCTTTATCTAACTGAGTTGGATTTTTGATCTGACTCATTGATCAATAATCAACATTTACTCTTCATTGGTTGTGAATGGATGGGTTTTTAGCTCCTCTGTGTATTATGTTTCCTACATTGTTCCTCTAAATATTTCTTCCTCCTAAGATTCATTTTGACTTGGAAATCTCTTAATCCATCCTAAGCTTAATGTTGCCCAACCTACATCAAAATTGGTTAAAATTAATTAGAGATAGCACATAAATAGATTGTTCTTGCAAAAATGAACAAGGACACTAAAACTACTAAATCATGTGAAAGAGAGTGCTCTCCTATTAACAAATAATTTACATAAAACATATTGGGCCAATTTACAATGAATTGGCCCTTCTTAGTCTCATGGCCACAATTGGAATCACTCTACCAATGCTCTCAATGCACTCTAAATTCCTTCTCATTCACACTTACTATAAAATTCCCACTAGGAAATACCTCATAATGACCAATAATTTTTTTGAGTTTTAATGTCATCTTTTAGTGAGAAATTTTATCAAGCACATCATGGGCATACTACTGTAAGTAGAATATATTTCTAGGTATTTAGTATAAACATACGGTGGCGTAAATATAGAGAAACCAACTTTAGACCAATAATTTATATTCCATGCAATACATAGAAATGATAAGGTTTACTAATAAATATTATAACATTGACAAAATGGAGGTGGTATAATCATCATATTTAACTCAATAAAAGAAATACATGACAATGGAATTAATATAGGAACCTAGTGCCAAATATTGCAATGCAGATTTATTTGAGGACTCAATCTTGAAATATATATCAGTAAATATGATTGGCTAAATTTGACCTCTCCATTTATCATACTTAACCCTCTGCTATAGTCAAAATACGTTACAATACTTCCTTTAGAGATTGATATGTATGCACAATGGCCTGATATGTCTCTTTTTCCATTGGAATCTTTATATTCAGTTTTGTGGGTAATGCATCTAACAAAGGGACCCCAACTCAGCCTCAAATAATGATAATAATAGGGTACAATACATACAATAGACAAGGGAAAGAAACAACCTCTATTATGCTAAGGAAAATTACCCTTAAACACCCTAAACTCGACCACCACAAGTCAACAAGTCTAATAATAAATATATGGATGATTTTGAGCTCCATAACCAAGGTGACCCATCTCTTCAGGGAGAAAAATTTGACATAGGTAGTAAGGAAGGAGTTTGACCCTCTTTTTATTAGAAAAATCAATCATGGTGACTCCATATATGACCATTTTGACATAGTAAAATTTTGACAGAGCACAAACCCTCTTTAAGAGCCAAATCATTCTCAAGTACTTGTTGTAGGGGCTGCAACACCCTCAAAAATTTGGGCTCGCATCCAATTTTAGAACCTCCTTTGAGAATCTTACTTGATGATTGCATGCAGTTAGGTTCACCCTGTGAGCTCGTATGAGTCTGCACACCTACCTTGCTTGACCGTTCAATAGACCAATTTTGCATGTTGATAACAATGTTTCACCTGCGACCATGTTCTGGTCATACATAAGGTCTTCACTCTGTGTGTATGTCTTGTATTCACTAGGTAAACACCCATCGCATTCACACACAAAGTCATATGCACTATCACACAAACATCGTCATGGTCGCCCAACGATCGATCATAGATGTCGTGCTTGTCGCTCCCACTGTTGGTTAATCATGTTGAGCATGTGTGTCTTGATGTTTTGGGACGTCTTGTTGTCAAGTCATGAGAGTGTGTGTTTGCAAGATCACGTATGAATCATTTCACTCACTCACACACTTTGTCATTTTGTTGAAGTTCTGACGACCAAACCACCCTCTTGCAGCAAGACCTTCATCCATTGTCAACTTGACTGACTCCCACACCAAAAATTGCGTAGAGGCTACTGACCATGCCCGCTCTGTTGGCCGATGAAATTGCACAAGCAGGCGAGTCAGACACCAAGTGTCCGTTCCTGTCTACCCCCGAAAATTGTGCAGTTTTCCCAATCATTCACCTGCTAGTTAGCTGACCATTCCCTCAAAAACATGTGCAGTTTTCTCGAGCAAGGCCTCTACTGCCTAGTAGTCCACTCAGCTCAGAAATTGTGCAGAGGTCGTCTGCAAGCCAACCTCCCAACATTTGCGCAATTTTTCCACTAGTGCCCAACTGCCCACTGACCATCCCTTCTAAGAATTGTGTAGCTTCTCTAACTAGTGTCTCACTTCCTATTCCCATCAAAAATTATGCAGAGCCTACCTGTCAATTACCTTGTTGCCTGAAACTTCTCCTCTTGATAACTGCCTAGTCCTTATTAGCCCAGCCTCCCAGCAACCTGGACTACTCCCCCCAAAATTTGTGAATATTTGTCTGCCAACCGAGCCAAACCCCGCAGATAGCCACTGCTAGACCAACATGCCTGACTCCATCTCCCAGTGACTCTTGCACAATTTTCAACAACAATGCCCGAAACCTGCATCCCAGCAAACCTTGTTCACTCTCCCAGTCACCTACATCCGAAGTGACCATGCATCATGGTAGACTAGGAGATTTATGAATTTGATGTCGTCTTGTCATGAGTGACTGCAGATACAGATACATGCACAAATGTGATGTGATGATAGATGGGATGACAAAGGAGAGAACATGCAAGAGCACTTGGTCTCGAATAAACAAATAAATGACCCATTCAAGATGTGTTCATGGATAGACGACCATGCAAGGATGTGTTCACGGACGAACGGACGGTCAGACGAACATGAGAATATGTGTTCACAGACGAATGACCGTGATTTCGCGAATAGATGAACGGATGCATGCGCATTTTCACAAATGAACAAACATGTATGGCATGACCAAGTATGAGCAAGGAAGCAATGTTCCAACCCGACATCAAGTGAACGAACGGCCATCAAAGCCTCTGTGCACCATGCCATGTGGAGGTGATGTTGTGACACACCATGAGGACATCCATCACTCAGCAACACTGCATCTTGACATGCACCAAAAGTAGCACGAACGTCCCAGTACTATCATGTCAAGTATTTTCATGAGTCATGTCATCGACATCTCTACTATGGGAAATATTGTCAATCAATGTAATGTAACGTGGAAGTACAAGAAACCCACTTTTCATATCAAGAGTCATGTAAAGCTGAAAGGTCATAGAAGTCAAACAGTCATTAGGGAAGTTGAATATCCACAAGGTTGAATTTCACCCTTGGCTATAAATACCCCGTCATTTGTACATGAAAAGGACTTTTCACCTCGGATCCTCCCACATAAGCTTGAGAGTCTATAATATTTTATTTGAGGAGTAAGTACTGGCTCCATCACCCCACTCACAAGGTTACTAATGTATGGTGTAACGATGTGTCTTGGAACTTTTGCTTAATTCAGAAGCCTGCTAATAGGCCAGCGCATTTTCACACATGTATTGTAACTGTTGTAAGACTAATCTTGAACACTTGTAATGCATGTTTCTTTAACTTGTTTTTAACACTTGAACTCATTCAATTATTGTAATACATATATATTAATGAATATGTGTTCTATGAGCTATTAACGATGTCTTTCCTATGGCAGTTACCTCCTCGGACATCAGACAGACCTTTCACATAAACTTGCTATAACAACCATTGCACTCGTGCGAACTGCTCGGTTGTGTGTTGTACGTGTTACTTTTCCTTGTGTGTTGTGATTGCCACATCTGTGTGGACTGCTATTTTGGAAGTTATGCATGTTTTGCTGTGTTGTGTGTTCCGAACAGAGTTAGGGGTTCCTCCCATTTGACTTGGGTCTCACTCTCACCCTCTCCCTCTACATTGAAAGAACCATTGACATAAGTAACAATAGTAATCATCAGGCACGTGAACCTCACTACTTGAAGACAAAGAAGACCACTCTCATTTGCTAACAAGTAAGAGTTGAGGCAAATCTTTAAGATAATGGCTATGAGGCCATCATACTTGATGGGACTCCCACACGAAATGGTGTGAGGTCTAGTTGGGACTTCATACTGAGGTGATCCCCTGAATGTTGATGGGTCTAGCATTTTCAACAAACATGGCGCTAGAAGGAGGGTCATCAATTGTTAATGGATGAACATCCTCTCACACTCACTCATCAACCATCTGGTCAAGGAAGTAACTCACATTCCCTCTCACCTATGTACAACTCTGTAGTTTGTTACTTCTCAATTCCCATGACTGAACACGAAATTCCATATCATCACCTTCGTTCCATCCATCCCATGACCCACCAGTTTTTGAAAGTAGTTAGACTGATCCCATGCATACAAAATCTTCCATACACATGAAGGAAGTGTCACACGGAATCAGTCAAAAGTGCGGACACAACCGACCTTGCTAGAAGTCTAAGACATTCTAATGACAAACAAAACAAACTAGAGCTATCCTTCTCTAAACATGCATTATGATATGAGATATCAAGTGTTTCGTTCTTACCTTTGTCCAAACGTTGTTGTAGAAGTCCAAGCTTTGTTGATCTGGATGAGCTCCTCCTTTTCTCCAAAACCTGCAATCACCAACAGTCAAACAATTAAATAGCACCTGATTATAACATAAAACAAAGCATATTCAACATATAGACCAAGGAGTACGTGAAATAACTCATAAAAACAAGCTATTGAGAAGAATGGACCAATTTGCATTAAAGGTAATCAAAAGGAACCATTACAACCTGAGCCTTGGTGTTGTGCAAGCTCCTGCCAGGGTCCACAAGAGTCTTCCTCTACTTTGACAAAGCTCACCCACTTCCAAATAGAACAAGCAAAGATGGCAATCTCTCCTCACAAGCTTCTAAATGGGAGTCCTAATTCCTGCAGCATTTACCCTTAGAAATGTATAGCTTTCAACCTCCCTCCTTCTGGCCCAATGCCTGTATTTATAGTGCTCAAGAGGAAGTTAATCAGGTCCACCATCAATGGGATAGTCCCCTCTTTGGATGGGATAGCTCCCCTATTGATGGGATAAGTTCCTCTTAGGTAGGAGTGCATGAACCATCTGGAGGCGCTCAATACACGTCGAACAACCTTCTAGAATGCTCTAGAAATAACCACAAGTGACTTTTTAAAGATGAAACTTGCGCATTTTAACCTTTTCAGGGGGACGCACCTGCACCTTTACATACAGAGCGTCCAAAGACGCAGTTTTTGTGAACATTGGGTGCGTCCCCTCAGGTAAGGTTGAGAGAACCTGCGTCCCCAGAGATAAATACATTTAGAAAGACTTTCTCTCTTCTTTGGAGTTTGACATGGAGAGCAGAGGCATAAGACTTGCTTAAGAGGGTAGTATGACTGTTGATAGAGTCATCTTAACTGTAAATAGTCATGGTGCCATTTTTTAGTGTAACAGATTGCCCCCTAAAGTGCAAAGCCTGGAATAGATTAGGGTTTTGTATTATCTAGGAAGGGTGAAGCGCTTTATCATTTCGAGGATTATCTCGTGGAGAGCCTGGTCAGAACCTGCAATTTTCAACACAAAATACATGTATAAGATTCTATCATCATTGAGGTAGGCATTCCCATACTCAGATTAAAACTTTAACTAACAGACTAACTACTCTGATACAGGAATGATTTTGCAGTACATCATAATCATAGACTTTTGTAGACACAGTATGGACGCAGCCATCTGTTTATGATTAGTCTACATAGATAATGAATACAAAACTCCTTGCAGCCTGGATGGTAAAGACTCGATCCAGGTTCTTCATTCCTACTTCTCGAATTGGTACGATTCTAGCCATGCGAATAAATGAGTCGATGTCGAACATGGTAGAAACCACTTGATTACCAGTCGATGATGTGAACTGTTAACAAGCGTGAGAGAGACCACCAGTAATGTCAATGGTTCTCAAAGTACCCAGTACAATCCATGAGATGTGAATGAATGAGTTGATGTCGAACATTTCACGGAATCCTTCGATCGAAAGTCAATAATGTAAACTGACGTCAAAGGTGAGAAACCTGCCATTGATGCATGCAGACTTCAAGGCACTGACGATTTCTAAGTCATCTCTCTAGATAATGTGCTGATGTCGATAGAAAGCGACCCGTTGTAGGCAAGCCCACAACACGAAATCATTGTTCAAGTTGAAGAAATGTTGCTGTAAGGACTGACTCAGGGATGGTCAAATGGATGACAAGTATTTTGCAGATGAAAGTTTTTTCTTGCAGACCTCTTGAACACATAACGACACGACAGATGGCTTGGTGATAAACGACTCAAAGTTAATCCCCGGAACCCGGCTGAAGACTTTCAAAGTGGTTTGATCAACTGTGAGGTAAAGGATTTCCCAACCCAGGTGAATGAAAAGTGTCGTGTTCAAGAGTGGTAGTAAAGCTTCTTCTGAGACAAAAGGTAACAAATAGGCTCATTCTTCTCTCTTTTCCCCCACCATTTCTGGCAAGTACCTCTTTATTTTTAACAAGCTTGAGGAGGATAACATATGCTTGATTATAAGCTCATCCTTCGGATGAGTCCAACCTAGTTTTGATTCGAACCCTAGGAAGGAGTGGTTCGTTCCTGTTTGTAATTGAACAGGTCCTTTACTGTGAAATGTTTAACAAGCCCAGTATAGGAGAAACTCGGCGTTTTTCAATTTTAGAGAGTCTGAAAAACTTAAGAAGACTCTAAGTTGAAATTTTTCGTAGATTTGTGTCCCTCAAGCCCGAAAAAGTATAAAATAATACCTGGGGGAACCGCTTGGTCTTGCGACCAAGGAGTACTTTCATAATTAGTGTCACTGACCTGAAAAGTAAAAAGCGATCAAAGACACGTCATTTTATTTCCATATCGAGTTTGAAATGACAAAAACCCGGCAATCTTTTCCCGATTTTACGGTCAGAAAAGAGCTATAAGGGGACCGTCTTTTAATTTCATTTTAACGAGTGTAAAAGAAATGCTCGGCAATCTTTTCATTTTTTAGGAGTCAGAAAAGGGCTTAAAAGATGACTCTGATGTTTTGGTTCGTGAAAAATGACAATTTTCCCTCTAAGTCCCTTTGTCCTGCACAGAAGCAACACATTACTCATACCTGTTTAAGATAGGCAAAAATACATCGAAAAACATCTTTCCATGGTGAAAAATGAACAAATTCATCCAAAAAACCTATAAAAAGACTTTTTACCATGTCATTTTTACCGTTTGACTGTTGAGGTTGAAAAAAGAGCTTTTGGCAAGAAACTTCCCGTGGTCGCTACGGAAAATCTGACCGTCAGAATCGAACGCCGTCTCTTCCAGGTATTTTACAACATCCTACTCTTCATTTTCATCAGATTAAAGTTGATTTTTAGGTTTTAGTTTTTTTTTTGGGGGGGTTTAGGTTTTAGAATGCGCCACTCGGTGGACACAGGTGCCCTTCGGGTGACCTGCGTCCCTCGACTTTTTCCTATACAGGAAAATGGTCGGGGGCGCAGCCCACCTTCAGGCCAGCTGTGTCCGGACGCCCTGTGTTGTAAACGCGGGGTGCGTCCTCCGTGAAAGGCGGATTTTAAAACCCCAACCTCCTCAAAAAACCATTCAAATTTCCTCAAACCAATTCTAATCACTGTTTCTTGGTGTGTAGGGCACTCACCATGTTGGATTGGAGAGAAAGAGAGCATGAAGACGTTGATTTAGCTACAATTGAACATCAACCTTCCATTGATGCCCTAAAAGAATGCGGGCTATATAAATACTGGGCCATACCTGGCATGAGGGCTCAGGTAAGATTCTTAGAATGGCTGGTTGAGAGATGGAACGTTCAAGAACAATGCTTTTACATAAGAGGGCACTAGCTCGACATAGAGCCCTCGGATGTATACTTTCTCACTGGCTTGCCAAACAGAGGTGAGCAACTCAATCTAGCCGGGACTAGGCCGGGTGGCCAATCCCTTGTTAGTCTCCGGGAAGATTGGTGCACACCTGGTGCTCACCATTCGAAAGGCATAGAGATCAAACACATCACTCTGTGTGAACTCAAAGTCATACCGTTCACGGTTACCAGAATTTGCGGCGCGGCCGCTTTACACATTGCTTCCGGGTCCCAAATGCGGATGGCAATTGACTGTTACCAAGGCACCATTTTCAACTAGTGTGATGCTGTGTCGGCTAACGTGAAGAGCCAACTGACTAAGGCAAAGAACGGACGACTGAAGACTTTTGGATATGGGCCTTTAGTCATGAGCTTTGCCTTAGAGAGAGTTCCGATGCTGATCCCTCAGCAACTCACTGTTGATATCTTGGGTCCTCGGGAGCCAAAGCTAGTACGATGGGTTGCGGTGATGGCCCGGCATCCTGACGAGGGCTTGGCAGTTGTTCGATTTTCTGATAGTTACTTTCACTGGTTGGAGGACCAGGTTTTCTCGATCCAGGATTTCCCGTACGCCGGAGTAGATTTTCGAGGTGATCCTGACATGGTTCTTCCACAGGGAGAACAATGGGATGACAGAGGTACTTTATTTCTCACAAATTTTCAAATTATGTATTTTTTTTTTGTTTTTTATATATATCGTCTTAAAACTGACAGTAAAAGTTTCAAAATGCAGACGTTGGTCCACAGCGTCTAGCCAACCTCCGGCCTTTTGAGAGGAGACATCCAGTTGCACCGGTACCGGCCCCACAGGACGCAGCGGCTGCAGAGGTACTAGCTGAGTTGGAGCATGATCTAGAGCATCTGACGGCGGATATGCCTGAGACTACTATGGATGATATTCCTATCAGACTTCAGTGCCATGTAGTCGCGGTCCCTGGACCGTTTAGGAGATTTTTGCGCAAGGTAGCCCATGCAGTGGTGTCGTACAGGGAGCACCACTAGTGATTGGCTAGTCACTTTGTAGACACATGTGACATTTTTGACTTTTTCTACTCTATCATTTTTGCCGATCATAAGGTGTTTTTCAACCTATGATCGAAGACGATGTATATTTTTTGACACACTCCTATCTATATATATATCACTATTACCGGCTTATCTTGTTTAACATGTATGATGAAATGTTTTTAAATTTACTTGCATGATTATCGTAAATGTCTATCCAACACTCGAGAAGCAATTGCATCTGCTAATGTATTTAAGGACCTTGGAATATGCTGATATTCAATGTAATCAAATTCACGTTCCAAGAGATGCACTCTCAAAAACAACCTTAATAACATAGGATTTCGAATGGCATAAACTCTATTAAGCTGTAATACAACAAGTTCAGAATCTAACCTCACTATCAAACGTCGAATTCCAAATGAAATAGATTCGGATAATAATTCAACCACTGCACTGTATTCTGCAATGTTGTTCGTTGTTTGACCGAGGCTTACCCCATGCATAGAAACTAACTCGTCAAAGGGTGAATAGATAACCCAAGCTGCGGAAGAGATATTCCGTGTACTACGACAAGCACCATCAGCAAATCCAATGTATGTTTGGAGAGGCGTCGACATCTGCAATATCAAGAGTAAAACCAAGATAAGCCAGAATAACGACGAAAAACACACTCGCTAAGCTAAGCACACTGACTTAACTAACAAACATACTAACTAGAAAGAAAACCTAACCTAACTGAAAATTCTCCATACCCACCATTTAAGCATAATACCTCTTTAGGTAAAGTCCATTTCTGGGTTTACCCAAAGAGTCCCCATCAAAATCTACCAGCTCATAAGCCCCTTTTGCTAGCTTTTGCTTTGCAATATAGGGTCCATGCCACATAGGAACGAATTTTCTAGCTCCTAGCTTATCGTTAGCTTGATCATATAAAAGCACTAGGTCTCCCTCTGAAAAACTTCGAGGGGTCACATTTCTATCATACTGAGCTTTCATTCGCTTTGCGTGAGTCTCGATTGCCAATGTGGCGTCACGTCGAGTCTCATCTAATTTAGCTAAGTACAATAAATGTTTCTCCTCTTCGGAAGTAGCTGGGAGTAATTCGACAGCCATTTGAAGTGATGGGATTTCGCATTCAATGGGTAACACAGCTTCCAAGCCATAAACTAGCTGGAAAGGAGTGAACCCTGTTGAGGTTTTCACTGAGGTTCGGTATGCCCATAGTGCCGAAAATAACATGTTGTGCCAATTCGACCGATGAATACCAATGGTTCGTCGGATCATGATAACCAGAACTTTGTTGATAGACTCAACCAAACCGTTGGCTTGCGGATAATAAGGAGTAGATCTGTCGTGGCGCAAACCAAGCTGGCTTGTAAGCTCAGTCATCATGATGTTTCGAAAATGGCTCCCATGGTCAGTAATGATTGCTTGTGGGACACCAAACCTAGTTATAATATGATTGAATACGAAAATTGCAGCTGTTTTGCCGCTTGCGTCGAATGTAGGCATCGCCTCGGCCCATTTAGTGAAATAATCAACCGCGAGGATGATATACGCATGCCCCCCAGCTGAGTGAGGGTTACAAGTAATAAAGTCGATACCCCATTTGGCGAATGGACCAACGGCAATTATAGGGTGGAGAGGAGCAGGTGGTGCGCGCATCTTTCGATCAAACACTTGGCAGTTGTGGCACTTCCGGACTGCAATGATACAATCTTTAAACATAGATGGCCAGAAGTAACCAGCGCGCAACACCTTCTGGGCTGTGGCATACCCAGACATATGACCGCCACATGCTCCAGAGTGACAATCATTCAAAACTCTCTCAGCCTCTTCGTGAGTTACACAACGTCGAAAAACTAAGTCTGCCACCCGGCGATAAAGTGTATCTCCAATAATTTTGTATTGCTGGGATTGAAACCGAATTTTTCGACGTTCCGCCTTTGAAGCTTCAGGCCGAAAGGTTTGGGTTTGGAGATAGATGATTATATCCCCGTACCACGGATCTAAAGTACTGAAAAGAATCAAAGATTCGTCCGCAATGGACTCCTCTGCCACAGTCTCTGTGTCAGTACGCGGGAAATCACACATCAATTCCGCAAAAACTAAGGATTTCTTAGACTTGGACTTCTCGAACTCCAAGTTGAACTCTTGCAGGATAACGATCCATTTAGAGTACTTGCCCCCTAGCAGTTGTTTTGTCAAAATGTAAATCATAGGGTTGCAATCTGAAATAACTGTAGTTTTACGGAGAAGAATGTAGTGACGAAAACGCTGGACAGCTTGAACGGCTGCCAGGGCCAATTTCTCCACATGCGAATATTTTAGCTCAGTGGGATTTAAGGTCCTACTGAGATAATATATCACATGCTCCACTCCGAATTCATCTTCTTGAACTAACACCATTCCAATGGTGGAATGCGAAGCTGCGAGGTATAAGAAGTAGTCCTGGTTGTAGTTGGGAGGATGCAATAACGGTGCATGTGTCAATGCGTGTTTAAGTGCATCAAAAGATTGTTGGGCAATCTCATCCCAAAAGAATTGAACGTTCTGTTTCAACAACCGTGTAAAACCTTTAGTGACCTCGGCGTAGTTTGGGATGAATCGGCGTAAAAAGTTCGCTTTCCCTTGCAAACTTTGGAGTTGGCGCAAACTCGAAGGAGGAGGCAATTTGATGATAGCCTCGAATTTTGAGGGATCGACGCGAATGTCGGCTTTTGAAACAACAAATCCCAGCAATCGACTTGTTTCTATACAGAAAACACACTTGTGGGGATTCAACCGAATTCGATAATGCCTACACCTCATAAAAATTGCTCGTAGGTGGACAAGGTGATCAGCTCGGTGTAATGAATGAGCAGGAAAATCATCGAGAAACGGTTGCACAATGTGCTTGATGTCATGAAATGCGTAAGACATCACCCGTTGAAAAGTGGCCCCGACATTCTTAAGCCCAAAAGGTAGTTTGCAATAAGCAAACATCCGCCATGGACAAATGAATGTCGTTTTTGGTTGGTCGGCAGGTAGAATATTGATTTGATTATAGCTCGAAAAACCATCCATGAAGGAAAACATTTCACTTCCGGCACAATCATCAATAATTTGATCGATATAAGGCGTAGGATAGTTGTCTTTTGGATAAGCTCGATTGATATCCCTATAGTCGATACAAATTCTTATTGTTCCTTGTTTCTTATTGACCGGAACAATATTCGATACCCAATCCGTTAACGGGATCGGATAAATGAAACCTGCTTTCAACAGCTTTTCGACTTCCGCTTTAATCGCAGCCGCTTTTCGAGGGTGAATCTGACGCAACCGTTGCCGGATGGGTTTAGCATCCGGGTAGGTCTTTATTTCATGAACAACAATGGCAGGATCGATTCCCGACATTTCCTCGTAAGACCAGGCAAACACATCGCGGAATTCTTGGAATAGGGCCTTGTAAGTTTGGATTTCATCTTCTGTACATGCGGCACCTATATGAATGTTCTCCTCAATTCCGGGTTTCACTGAAATATCAATGGGAATAGTACGAGAGATATTCCCCAAATTCAACTTTGAATCAGAATGTTTCGTTGGATCCTGAGCGTCTTTGACATATTCAGCGGTAAAGATAGATGAAAAATCATTTTCAAATGCATCATCCTTAGGTAAAAACGAAGATCTGTGATGGAGATCCTCCCATGGTAGATCGTCTACACTTAGGATTTGGTGAAGTTGTTCGTCAGATGACACGACTTCGGGAAACGCTATACGTTCTAAGGTTGAGGTGAAAAGTGATTCTTCACTGACCACATTCATTTGGTCGATCTCGGTTGAATAAGAGTCAGTAAAAGACATGAGAGCTTCATAAGCAATTTCATATGGACTCAAGGGCATAGCATCACCGAATGAGTCTATTTCAGAGTCAGATGGGACAATCCAAGGATCATCGTAAATAATGTTTTCTGATGTAATCATATGAATTGTTGCAAATGAAGGTTCTACGCTTAGTGGAGGGAGAGGAAAAGTTCCCAGTAAACCGGAATCCTTAACTAAACCTACACCAACGTCCCTATAAGGGATTGTCGTCTTACCGACATGCTGGATACTCTTTGAAGAGGCTGGGTCGGATGAAAAGTATGTCAACTGATCAATAGTCACGATCTTACCGTTATGTGGAAACTTAATTACTCTGAAGACCGATGAAACGACCGCTGTCATAGCATATGACCAACTTCGACCCAAAAGAAGGTTGTAGTCTAGAGGGGCATCAACCACTTCCACATCCAGACTAACGGTTTTACCTTCTACCCCTATAGGCAATTCCTGTAGAATACCAAACGGACGGAACCCACAGCCATCAAAGGCCTTAAGGATGGTGGGGGATTGGTTCAACGAAGGAGAACCAAGGGATCTCCAACATTGAATCGACATAATACACGTAGAAGCTCCCTCATCAATGACAGTCCTATGAATAGGCCTGTTTTTGACTATCACTGGAATTTGGAAAGCCATTTGATGGGGGAGACGTGGTGTACTATTTTCTAGATCGAAGATTATTAGATTCGGGTCCTGAACATCAACAGCTCCTATAGCCGACAAAAGCAATTTTCGTTGTGCTGGGCATGATTGCAGCACTTCTAACGCCGACATTGCTGAGGGTGAAACAGCTAAGTCCTCAACAATGTTGTAATTCTGGGCCGCTCTCGCATGTGGATTGAAAGCAGACCTTCGAAGTACACCCTTGGCGGGCGGTTTAATTACTAAGTCTGGGTTGGGTTTCTCGATCTGTAGTGGATCGGAACCAGGAGCTGAGGTTGATGGGTTAGAGTGAGAAGATTCTGCTTCCTTACCATCAACAGGATTCTTACTACCATAATCTTGCGATCGAGTCGCAATCCTCATATGAGACATCATCAAAATGGGCTCTTCACTGGCATTCGAGGAAGAACCTATCATCTTATTCTCCTGCTCCGGAAATGGATTTTTTAACACAGCAGGAGTGGGAGAACCTTTGACTATTTTCACAACCTCGGCCCGATGAGGGCAATCTCTCGTAAAATGATCCTCTTCGCAAATAAGACAAGTATATCGAGGTTTGCGCTTCTCGTCATTGGTTTCCGACTTTTCTGTTTTCTCCTTCGGAGCCTTGTCTGCTTTAGCCTTCTTCTTTCCTTTCTTCTTTCCGCCATTTTTTGATTTGGCCGTAGATGACTCTACAGCGTGAATATCGGCGGTAAGTTCAGGAGAAGACTCTCCTGTCGGGGAATCGGGCAAAGTGATAATAGGAGTAGTTGAAGCCTTGGAAGACTTCTTCTTGCTCTTTGTATTCACGATACCTATCATACCATCAGTGGCATGCGATCCCGAAGGAGCAGCAACGATTTGATTCGACTTTGGAAGATCCGGAATCTTCTCGTGTAATGTACCCGACTGAGTGTAAACTAAGTCAAGGTATTGCGCCTGAGCAATGACTTGCTCCTCAGTAACTACTCCGGCCTTAGCTACATCTTCAGTAATCCTTGGTAATAATGATTTAACAAACCATTTAGGTAAGATTTGGTCCGGGATAAAAACTTTCACTAGCCTTCTTCGACGTCTCCACTCATGGATGTGATCGGAAATATACGTAGAGGTTGATTGTTTTAGTGAAGTTAATAACTCCGTGCCGTTATCGTATCTGACCGGCAACTGAAAGTGAGTTAAGAACGAGGTAGCTAACTGGCTAAAATTGTAAAAAGAGGCCCGTGGTAACTCAATGTACCACTTGGCCGCGAGACCAATGAGTGTACGCTGGAAAAGACGTAAGCGGATCGAATCATCCGAGATAGAATTTGAAGCACACCAGAGGTGGTAAGTCATCACGTGATTGGACGGATCCTCTCCAGACTTACCTTCGAACTTGGGTATATCGCTGGGCAACTTATTTGGCATTGACGGCCAGAACGGAAGATATTGAATTGGATCATTCGTTAGACGCGTCAAGTCTGGTAAATCCAAAGTTGCGATAAATGGTAACTGCCGGTTAGGATCTCTGAAACTCTGGGTCACAATACCGGCCCCAGGAGGAGGATATCCAGGATAACTAGGAACAGGAGTCGCATTTGGGATATTATATCCTCCTGGAAAACCAGGATTAACCAGACCGTACTGGGGTTGCTGAGGTTGTTGATAAGTGTACCCAGGATACGGTTGATACTAGTAAACCAGTTGTTGGACAGCTTGCCCAGGTTGGTACTGTCCCTGGTACGGAGGTTGAAGAAATTGAGGTTGAGTAGTGACAACCGTACTTATACCAGGCTGGCCTACAGGCATCTGGACCGTGGTTTGAATCGTAGATCCAGACAACGGTACAGATGTCTGAGGAGTGGTTACAGAGACAGTAGAAACCGGAGCCGTCGATACTCCAGAAGTAAGTATGGTAGATGTGGCGGTAGTTGCAGCAGCCGTTTGAGATGGAGTACTAGGTGCAATTGGCGGCTGAGTAACTACCGAAGTTACAGAGGTTTGAACACTTGACTGGACAGGTTGCGGTTGCTGGGGTGGACCCGAAACTACAGGTTGTCCAGCTTGAGGTACCGACTGTATACTTGGCTGCAACACCTGTTGACCCTGTGATGGATCCCACACTAACATTCCTGGGTATTGACCCATAACAGGTTGAGGATACTGAGATCCATAGCCGGATTGAGGATAGGATTGATAATTGTAAGGTGCAGTTCCCATGCCTTGACCATATGATTGACCTTGAGGTGGTTGATAACCTTGACTTGCGTATTGACCTTGAGGTTGATAACCTTGAGGTAAATACGGATACTGGGGTTGACCTCGACCTTGAGGTTGGTATCCTTGAGGTTGATACCCTTGGGGTTGATACCCTTGGGGTTGCCATCCTTGAGGTTGCCATTCTTGAGGTTGATATTGATACTGAGGTTGACCTTGGGGTACATATTGAGGCTGGGGTTGGCCTTGAGGTATGTATTGCTGCATAGGAGCGTACTGACCTTGAGGTTGCCCCCCAGACACGAATGATGTACCTTGAGGTTGCCCCCCAGGCATTAACTGAGGCTGCCCCCCAGGCGGTAATTGGCCACCTTAAGGTTGGGAAACGGGAACTGAACCTGACATCATGTAAATGTCTCCTACACCCAATGGTACATTACCACTGTTTCCAACTAATAACCCATGATCAACGGGTTGAGGAGATGCCCCCGCAAAGGTACCAGAAAGAGATTGATACCCAGTAGGAACAGAAGGACCGCCATGTAAAAAATATTCAGGACTTTGCGTAAACACGGACGACTGACCAGACATATTTACAGGAGTATGAATACCTCCAGGTGGAAAAGGAGTACGAGGTGTAGAAAAACCTAGCCCAAAGTTGTCTAAATAATTGGTTAACGAAAGGTACCAAGTAGTACTTCTAGGAGGACTGTAAAAGATAGATTCACGCTCCCTTAGATCAAGGGTAATTTGATCTTCAGGATTAGGAATGCCTATTTCTTCCTCTGGAACAAGTTCTTCAATAGCAATCAAACCAACAGGAAGATTTCTGGTGATAATTCTTTCTATTCTCGGTGAATCAGGAACACTAGAAGTCGGAATAACAGGTTCGGATATTTCTGGTTCTTCGCCTGTATCACTAGCAGACGAAAAACTACCAACAAGCTCAGAAACTGTAACAGCTTCGGGATTATAACCCGTCTCTAAACTTTGGTAATCTGGATGGACCACCAAGGAAGATTCTCCTTCTTCAGGTGAACCTACTCTACTGCCACTAGGAGGAGTTACAAGGACCTTTAAACCTTCTAGATTACCTGGATCGTCTCGAGGAGGTGATCCCCTAAGTCTACGGGATCTTCTCAACAATTCGGCCACAGAAACAACTTCAGGAGACTAGCCCCGAAGTCTACGGGACTGTCTCGGTAATTCCGCCACAGCTAAAAACTTTTAACTACTACACACGAAAACAAAATAAAATTTCAAATCAAACCACCTAAAGTCTCTAAAGAACCAAACAAATTTGAATCACACGCCTAAAGAATCTAGGGCGTCAAACCAAACACAAACAGTAGCCTTCCAGACCGAAAGCGCTAGTTGGTGATGAAGCCCAACCTCGCTGGATTCAGTACAGAAGTGGCGGTTGGAACAGTTACCCCGGCAACCTGCTTAATGAATAGACTGGACCAAGTTCCTCCACTTTAACCGTCTCGAGTGAAGTGAACCCCCCAGAAAATCCAAGTGAGTCTAGCCGACGTCTGCTCCAGGTACAGTGGGACCTTCCCTCCACCGTCACCTCGGTAGAATCCTAAAGATAATGGTCACTAAGGTTACCAACCGCAACAAATGCACCTGGGGGAACAGTCTAAACTCCGATAGCACGCAAGGGCAGAGTAGCAAGCTCAATCCCCTTGCCGGCTCCTTGAAAATAATCCAAGGTTTACGGACAAGTGACCCCTGGCTCCTCGACAATGGTTAATCCGAGGTTTACCGTTTCTAATACGTGCGTGTCTGGCGTCGTTCCCAACGAGGGGGGAATGATCCCCTCACTGGTTCGGACATGAGCTCGTGCTTCTCCTTTAAGAGGAGCTTTCCCAGAGTACAAGTGAGACAATTGGATTTATTCTATCACAAGATAAGCTACTTGTTTGGTTTTGTTGTCTTGGAGAGTTAATTACTCACCTACTCCAAGACACTAGCCTGATCTAAATTGGTGTTTCAGAGCCCTAGTAAATAAAAGTTACTACTTCGATTTTACTTTAAGCGTTACTTTTATGGTTTTCTTTTAAAGACAAAAGGTAGTGGAAGTGAAACCAATGGTGTGTAGACTCGACTCCAACCACTACAAAGATGCACCTAAGATGATTTACGCTACTTTCCTTTTTCAATGAAATTCTTAACTAAGAGAGTTGAGAGAATGAAAATTTTAGAGAAAACAGCTTCCTTACAAAAGACAATCAAAGAAACAATTCTCTTTTTCTTTTCAAGCACACAAACATAACCACTCTTTACTTGCACGAAAAACTCTTTTTCTTTCAAAACTTTTCAAAGCTACTTGAAACAAAACTTTTCAAAGGAGATGTTTTTGTATTTTCTCTTTTAAATAAAGCATATAAACCTATCTTAACAAAAAACAATCTCAAAAAAACTATAAAATCTATTAAAACTTGACTCACAAGCAAATCAAAAGAGAAATTACTCTAAGCAAACCTAACAAGGCGAAAGCTCACAAAGATGATTCTAGGTTGTTTTACTTGATCAAAATCAAATCAAGGACCAGCTAATGCAGAATCAAAAGGCTAGTCAAAACAAAACTCAAATCTTTTTGTTCTTTTTGTAAAATGGAATTCAAGACTTAAACAACAAGCACTTCAAAATTGGCCCAAGAGACAACTCAATGGTAAGTTGCTCCCACAGGTAGACTTTATGACAGGTCTGACTTCTTAGAATGTTGACAAAACCAGAGAGATCTAAGGCTTGACAACTCCTACTGCCAAAGTCACTACAAGACCTACTTAAAATCAAACCCTAGGGCTTATACTTCGATGAAATCCACTAAAACACTCAATGCTATCGGAACAAGTTCAGGTGAAGATTTTTGACAAGGGACTAATGAATCTGGGCAGTAAAAACTAAGAAAAAACAAAATCTAAGAGCAAAAAATGGAATTTGCTCAAATTTTAGCAGGGGACGCAGGCAACCCGTTAGCATAGGTGCGGGCCCGCTCTGTGCACACAGAAAAAGTGCGTCCAGGGACGCACTGTGCAGCACTCAAAGGGTGCGTCCTACTGAAAAACTCAAGAAAAATCAAAATAAAACTAATCCTAAGCTAACTCACCCAGAGACAAAGTCACAGAGCCAAAACCAGAAAAATAAACCAATTTTCTCAAAGCAAAGTTCACACAAAGGAAAAGACTTTTCTCATCAATGGAATACCCAGTGGAGTCGCCAATTTGTCACACAGAATCAGTCAAAAGTGCGGACACAACCGACCTTCCTAGAAGTCTAAGACATTCTAATGACAAACAAAACAAACTAGAGCTATCCTTCTCTAAACATGCATTATGATATGAGATATCAAGTGTTTGGTTCTTACCCTTGTCCAAACGCTGTTGTAGAAGTCCAAGCTTTGTTGATCTGGATGAGCTCCTCCTTTTCTCCAAAACCTACAATCACCAACAGTCAAACAATTAAATAGCACCTGATTATAACATAAAACAAAGCATATTCAACATATAGACCAAGGAGTACATGAAATAACTCATAAACAACAAGCTATTGAGAAGAATGGACCAATTTGCATTAAAGGTAATCAAAAGGAACCATTACAACCTGAGCCTTTGTGTTGTGCAAGCTCCTTCTAGGGTCCACAAGAGTCTTCCTCTACTTTGACAAAGCTCACCCACTTCCAAATAGAACAAGCAAAGATGGCAATCTCTCCTCACAAGCTTCTAAATGGGAGTCCTAATTCCTGCAGCATTTACCCTTAGAAATGTATAGCTTTCAACCTCCCTCCTTCTGGCCCAATGCCTGTATTTATAGTGCTCAAGAGGAAGTTAATCAGGTCCACCATCAATGGGATAGTCCCCTCTTTGGATGGGATAGCTCCCCTATTGATGGGATAAGTTCCTCTTAGGTAGGAGTTCATGAACCATCTGGAGGCGCTCAATACACGTCGAACAACCTTCTATAATGCTCTAGAAATAACCACAAGTGACTTTTTAAAGATGAAACTTGCGCATTTTAACCTTTTCAGGGGGACGCACCTGCACCTTTACATACAGAGCGTCCAAAGACGCAATTTTTATGAACATTGGGTGCGTCCCCGCAGGTAAGGTTGAGAGAACCTGCGTCCCCAGAGATAAATACATTTAGACTTGCTTAAGAGGGTAGTATGACTGTTGATAGAGTCATCTTAACTAGAAATAGTCATGGTGCCATTTTTTAGTGTAACAGGAAGCCAAAAACCACTCCCACAAGAGTTTTTGTATCATCAGTTGAAGAAGAAGTTCTTGCCACACTCAAAGGTTTGGCAGACACTGTTGAATATGGAGAAGAGACTCCAATCTTCCAACAGGGAGAAAGAGATACCCTCGTAATCTTGGGCTCAGACCCTGGTATAAGAGGCAGAGGGGAAGGCATTGAAGGAGGAGGAGGTGGAGATGAACCAACAGACTCAGAGCTGGAACCGTCAGATTTAGAAGAAGAGGAGGAGGATGAAGAAGAAGAAGACATGGTTGACCAAAATTTGGAATGGATGACACAGGGACCATTGGCTCCCCTGGGTGCTTTGCACAAGATGCCAAGGTGAGTGGAGAGAATGAACATCAAGTTCGTTCCTAATAGTGCAGTGAAGGAAGAAGACCATCTGGGCAACTTCCACTTTCATCTACAGACCCTTGAGGTACAACACAATCATGTAGCATGTAGACTATTCCCATGTACCTTAGACAGTCACACCGGAACATGGTATCACAACCTTCTGGTCAACTCCATACCAAATTGGGTTAAGTTCAAACATATGTTTCTTGAGAAATTTGATGATGACAAGACCCCATCCATGCTGATTAAAGAGTTAGGAAGCTTAAATATGGAGGGAAAAGAAAAGGTCAAAGACTTCAATAAGAGGTTTCTATGCATCTTGAACAAGTTTTCAGCAGACATGAAACCTCATGAGTCCATCATTGTTGACTACTACACATCCACACTGCCAACTAGCATTGCACAATTCATCAAATAAGCTGTGAAGCCAACTCTACTAGAAAACTGCGAAGATGCAATCATTGTTGAAAAAGACCTATGCGAGATTGGAGTCATCCAAGATGATGAGCTAGCAAAAAACTCCAAAGACATGATTAGGAATTCCAAAGTGACGATGAGTAAGGGTAGAGACAAAGAGATAAGTGATATAGAAACCCTCACTCGCCTCTTGAGGAACTTGATAACACAAGTGTACGAGCTCAAACAGTTGAAGACAAACACTTCTACGAATAGCCATCCGCCTAGGTAGAGACAGGGAAGCATATCATCATGAAGCAACTATCTCCTAACCCAAACTACTTAGAGATCTGTGTTCCAACTCGATCAATGCAAAAATCCTTAATTTTTTTCATTCCACAAAGTTTGTCACCCAGAGAATTCCTATTCAGATTGGAAGTGATTCGAAAACTCGGTACATAGTCACATACTCGAACTCGAAAACACTATGCAGGAATAGCCAGAAGATGCATATAATGATGAAGATGTTGCACTTGGTGAGCCATCAAGTTTTGGGCATGTGGTTAACATGTATTAGTGCTTGCAGGCAGGGATAACGACAAACACTGAGAAGAAGCCCCAAAAGGAGGATTCCTGTTATAATCTCGGAAGTAAAGGGGATCCCCCCATAGTTGGGGAAATGCAAGAAAAGGTTAAACTACTAATGAGGAAGGTTGACCCACTAGTGGTCCCAAAGAAGAAAATGAAAATCAAGCCCAGGAAGACAGTGGCGGACATGAGTACATCCATGAGTAACAAACTGTAGAATACCCCACCAGACAAAAAGAACATTAGTCGTACCCCAGACACCTCAATGAGTCTACCCCCTTTGGGCTACAACATTGTGGATGACATGAAGAAAATAGGCACGAACATTAGTTTGTTCGAGCTAGCTAAGATCTAGAGTCAGCGAGATTTCCTATTGCGTGGATTGGGATATACAACAATGGATAGTGTAGCCTCTACCTGCAAGGGAGCAATCACACCTCCCGAATCACTTTTGACTTTTATAAATAATCTCTCGATGGAAGAAGAAAGCTCAAGTTGCCCTCCATTATTTCTCTCATTTGAAATTTTCAATTTTAATTTTCACAACTGCTTGGTTGATTCCGGTGCAGCAAACAAGGTCATGTTGCTCTCCATTGCTAAAAAGATCAATGCACAATGGATAAAGACATCCACACAAATCATCCAACTTGATCATACACCTATACCTACCATTGGTGAGCTCCAATATGTGATCATCTGACTATGTCATGATGGTCGAGTCCACCAATGCATCAACATTATTGTTGTGGACATACCAGAAGCATACAGTTTACTACTCAGCAGAGATTGGTCCAGGAAGCTAAACGAATATTTTGTTATGGACTGATCACACATGTGGCTTTTGTATAAGGGAAAAAGAAATCTAATCCGAATGATATCCAAGAGGTATATGAAGCATAATGTCATTCCAATCAATGGTGAGAATGAGTCGTTGGCCTTCGCAAAACTCATGTTTGGAAATTGTCTCCTAGAAACAACAATTGGGTGTTATCCAGCACGGCTAGCTCCAACCCCACCAGACACACAGTTGGGTCTCCTTACTTTCCCAACTAAGATAAAGGAAACATTTATAGTATAGTGTAACATTACTAGTAGTAGCAATAGCGACAACAGTAGTAGTAGTGCAAGTGCGTCAAACGATCCGTGTACAAGCGAGTTGTGGAGCATGTATTTTGACGGATTAAAGACACATGATAGCTCAGGGGCCGGGTGTATCTTGGTTGAAACAAACAACATAAAACACATGATTTCAAGCTGCTTGGAGTTTGAGGGCACAAACAACGTTGCTGAGTACAAAGCACTCTTTTTGGGCTTGCAAAAAGCCATTAGCCTCAACATGGTCGCACTCAAACTAGTAGGTGAATCGGAAATAGTGGTACGATAGGTATGTAACACCACTCACTATTTTTCACCTCGTCTCAAAAGTTACTAGCTAGAGGTATGGTAACTAATCTCTAACTTCCAAGCATTTAATATCATTTTTGTGCCAAGAATGCGTATTACAGTTGTCAATGCTTTGGAAAACACAACTGTTAGCATGACATTACTCAGGGATAGATGTATTGTTGAAATTTTGTTTAAGCCTTCTATCTATGATAACATAACTAAGCTATGCATTTTTGGTGATGGTAAATAGATACTACACTCCATGAACAATGTTTATGCTTTCAAGGACACAACAGCTAATGAAGATGAGAACGAGCAACCCCTGCAAATTGCAATTGATGGCAAGAAAGGTAACCCCATCCCCAAGGGTGCAGTTTATCTCAAAAAGCTCTATGACTTGCAGAACCACTTTCAATGGCCAAAAAATAGTAGAACCCATAGGTCCACCACTACAAACAAACATAGCAACCTAGGAACCAATCACGATCTGAAGATAGTCAGTTTTGGTGCGTATTGCACATCGCATTAGCGGAAAGCCTTTGTCTGCTTGATCAAATAGTACTGGGATGTGTCCACGTGGGCATATGATGACCTGAGTACATATGACACGTGAATAATCCAACATGTGGTTCCAAGCACAGGAGGAGCCAAGCCATTGAAGCAAAAACTAGGTAAAACAAAGATGTCTCTTGAACCCCTTATACAAAAAGAATTGACTAAGCTGTTGGATGTTCAGATTACTTACAAAGTTCATCACCACACATGGGTTTCTAATTTAAGTTATGTACATAATAAATATGGGGAAATCAGCTTATGCATTCATTTAAAAAACTTGAACCACTCACGTAATAAGAACAACTACCTAGTGCCATCATTAGAGCCTATGTTGCATGTAGTATTTGAAGCATTAGTGTCGTCTTCACCTAAAGTTCATTCGGGATACCACCAGGTTCTAGTACTGGAACCTGATAGTCTTATACTGGTCCATGATAAGCTTAGCCCACACACATACCATCTGCAATCACTTGACAGGAGGATTGACAATCTTCCTGTCAATGGAAAAGTTCTCAAGCATTACTTTCAGTAGGTCAGGCTGTACCCTGTGCCATGTACATAGTCTATTTGTTGCTTGTTGTGTTTATTTTGTTTTCTTTGCTTACTATTCATGTTTTGTTTGTTCATTCTGCTTATGATTTTTTTTTACTTTTTGTTTTGTTTTCTTCATCCCTTACTATTTTTGTTTCTAGAAATAAGTGTTGCCAACTACTAAGTTCTAGCTTTTGAATGAGTATGTGGCCGAAATCTGAGAGACTTGTGACATTGCAGCACTTGGCCAATCTTGCATCCATCTTCTTTGTGCTTGGTTGTAACCTTTGGCCGATGAAGTCTTGAAGGAAAATAGTAGCTGTCTGCAAGGGGAAATTTGGTCCAACCATGAACTTTTGTCCACTCTAGGAAGCCCCATGCTTGTACTCAGTCTTCTACTTTTTGTTTTCATGCTCATCCAACTAGTAGAAATGAAGAAGGGGAATATCTAAATGAGAAAAATTATGTCAGAGGTCTTACATGCTTCTCTAAAGGAACAACATCTACTCTCAATAAGTCAAGATCCCTCTTCCATCCAAAAACAAATAAGTTCCTATGCAGAGTCCTCTTAAGAAAATACAAAGCCGAAAGAAGAGAAAGGCTTGTTGAGCACAGAGGTGAAGCATGCAACTCCACCAGGGTACTGACCAGGCTTGCTGGAAGTGGAGCAATGCGTGTCTTCCTACGTGACTTCATTGGGGTACTATCTAGGCCTACTAGTAGTGGAGAAATACCAGAGATGAAAATCTTATACTCTGAAAAATCTTCAACTCACGAGCCAAACTACCCTTCCCAATTTCGAAACATTGTGATCAAGCTGAAATTTGTGTTTTGTTCGACTAAGTTGGCAAACGGTGAACCGTGCCTATCCATGGGGTAAGTGGGGAAGCCAAATCAACCCACACAATGATTCAATACTCCTAGAGAGACCAAGGGCATGTGATGTTAATGAACCAAAACAAAGAAGTTGGAGTTCTACTAGTGTGTTACCAAGTGTTGTAGCAGTTGCAACACCCTCAAAAATTTTGGCCCGCATCCAATTTCAGAGCCTCCTTCGAGAATCTTACTTGATGTTTGAATGCACTCAAGTTCACCCCATGATATTGTATGAGTATTCACACCTATCGTGTTTGTCTGTTCAACAAACCAATGTTACATGTTGATAACTATGTCTCTCCTGTGACCATCTTCTGGTCATACACAAGGTCTTCACTTCGTGTGTACATCTTATTTTCACTATGTAAACACCCATTGCATTCACACACGGAGTCGTCTGCACTGTCACACAAGCATCATCATGGTTGCCCAACGATCGATCACACATGTCGCACTTATCGCTCACATTGTCGGTCAGTCATGTTGAGCATGTGTGTCTTGATGTTTTGGGATGTCGTGTCATTACGTCATGAGAGTATGTCTTTGCAAGATTACATATGCATAAGCATAATTTTTCACACTCACACACTTAGTCATTTTTGTTGAAGTTCTGAGGACTGGACCACCCTCCCAAATATATAACTTCATCCGTTGTTGACTCCACCAGTTCCCACCAAAAATTGGCCAAAGGTTGCTGACCATGTCCGCTCCACTGACTGGCGAAATTATGCAGATAGGCCGGACATACACTAAGTGTCCGTCCCTGTCTTCCCCCAGAAATTGTGTAGTTTTCCCAGTTAGTCACCTGCTAGCCGAGCGATTGTTCCCTCAGAAAACTCTGCAGTTTTCCCGAGAAAGTCCTATGCTGCGCAGCAGTCCACTAAGCAGAGAAAATGCGTAGAGGTGGTCAGCAGGCCAGCCTCCCAGCATTTTCACAGTTTTTCCCACCAATGCCTTGTTGCTCGCTCACAGTCCCTTCCAAGAATTATGTAGTTTCTTCGATGAGTGTCACGCTGCCCGCTGCCATCAAAGATTGCAAAGAGCTTGCATGTCAGTTACCTTGTAGGCTAACACTAGTCCTCTCAAAAACTGCACAATCCTTGTTTGCCCAGCCTCCCAGCAGCCCAGACTACTCCCAAAATTTTTGCAGATTTTTCCACCTGCCTAGCTAGACCCCTTGGATAGTCACTGTCAGATCAACATGCCCAACTCCATCTCCCAGTGACTTCTATGTAGTTTTCACTAGTAGTGCTCGGAACCCAAATCCCAGCTAACCTTGTCCACTCTCCCAGTCGCCTGCATCTGAAGCAACCATGCACCATGGTAGACTAGGAGATTTATGAGTTTGATGTCGTCTCATAATGAGTGATCGTAAGTATAGATACATGCACAAACGTGATGCGACGAAAGATGGGATGACAAAGGAGAGAACATGTAAGAGCACTTGGTCTCGAACGAACAAACAAATGACTCATGCAAGATGTGTTCGTTGATGGAAGACTGTGCAAGGATGTGTTCACGGAAGGATGGATAGTCAAACGAACATGTGCAAATGTGTTCATGAATAGATGACCGTGAGTTCACGAAGAGATGAACGGACATACACATATTTTTGCAAATTAATGAACATGCCTGGCATGAACTAGTACGCGCAAGGAAGAAATGTGCCAATGTGATATCAAGCGAACCAATGACCATTGAACACTCCATGCACCATGCCATGTGGAGGTGAAGTTGTGACTGAGGACATCCATCACTCAGCAGCACTGCAACTTGAAATGCACCAACAACATCATGAACGTCCCAGCACTGTCATGCTGAGTCTTTTCATGAGTCATGTCATACACATCTCTACTGTGGACCATATTTTCAATCAATGTAATTTAATGTCGAAGTCTAAGAGACCCACTTCTCATATCAAGACCCATTTAAAGTTGAAAGGTCATAGAAGTCAAATAGTCATGAGGGAAGTTGAACAACCACAAGGGTCAGTTTCACCCTTGGCTATAAATACCCCCTCATTTATACATGCAAAGGACATTTCACCTCGACTTCTCCCACATAGCCTTGAGAGTCTGTAATATTTGTTTGAGGAGTAAGTAGTGGATCCAATGCCCCAACCACAAGGTTAGTGATGTATGGTGTAACGATGTGTCTTGGAACTTTTTTTTAATTCAGAACCCTGCTAATAGGCCAACACATATTCACACATGTATTGTAACTATTGTAAGACTGATCTTGAACATTTGTAATGCATGTTTCTTTAAACTTTGTTTAACACTTGAACTCATTCAATTTGTGTAATACATATATATTAATGAAAATGTGTTGTATGAGTTGTTAAATTTGTCTTTCCCATGTTGTTTACCTCCCCAGACATCTAACAGACCTTTCATGTAAACTTACTATAACAATCATCGCACTCACGTGAACTCCTCTGTTGTGTGTTTTATGTGTTATATTTCCTTGCGTGTTGTGATTGCCACATCCATGTAGACTGCGCTTTCGGAAACTATGCATGTCCTATTGTGTGATGTGTTCCTAATAGAGTTGGGACTTCCTCCCACCTGGCATGGGACTCACTCCCACCCTCTCCCTCTAAAGTGAAAGAACCATTGACACAAGTAACATTTGCAATCAACAGGCACACGAACCTCACTACTCGAAGACAAAGAAAATGACTCTCTTCTGCTGAAAAGCAAGAGCTAAGGAAAATATTTAAGATAATCGAAACCGAGCCATCATAATGGATGGGAATCCCGCACTGAACGGTGTGATGTCTAGCTGGGACTTCATACCAGGGTGATCCCTTAAATGTTGGCGGGTCCAGCACTGTCAACAGTACTTTAGTGTGTACCTCTACCTGTGACAAGGTATATAGAAAACACAATTTTAGGAAATAAATCCAACTGATAAAACCCCTTCAAACTCAATATCTCGAGCAAATATTTTACTCCATTAAATAATACTAGTGAAATCTAAGAGATTTCACTCTTTGGACCAACTAGGGTGTGTAATTTCAACATCGAAGCTAGTAATGGCAGCTAGTGTGTCTCAAACCCTATTATTCTATCCAAAGTCTTTTCAAGTGCTATCTTTCTCATAATACAAGTCACAGAATGAGGAGAGACTCCTCGTTATTCTCTTTTTATAATTGAGTGGTGAATTTTGCCATAATTTTACCCTTTTAATTTTTATTAAACCACTTCAGGAGATTTCCACTTTATAAAATTAAAATGAATTTTCATTAGCCTAGGATATGTCCCCCTTTTCATCCCTTATGAAATTATAATTTTTTCCTAGGTGAATCATGTTCTCTTAGTAAAAATTTCCTGCACCATAGCCTACGGGAACTTATTATGCTCGCATAAGCCATCTTATTTCTCCTAAGCAGTTGGGGACATTATAGTCCTCCTCGCCCGAGTTTTCTTGTCCTCAAGAAAACTCAACTCTAGGTGGTTGAGCACCTGTTCACCTTTCCATGTACCATCCTCAATAGGTAGGTCCTTCAATTTAACTAGGTAGTCTCTCAAAATTATGTTCCTCAACATCCATTCCCTTCTTTCTAGGATTTACTCTTGACCCAAGATTAGCTCGTCTTCCTTATCCACTGGAGGGAGCTTAGTGGAGGTGACTGCTTACTTCTCGAAGGAATTCTTGAGGAATGATACATGAAATATGTTATGAATTTTACATCCTTCACAAATCATAAGTTCATAGGCCACTTCTCCCACTCACCTTGTGATTGTCTATGGCCCATAGAACCTGGGTTTCAACTTTTATGCCCCCTTTGTTTTGAGCGATGAATGTGAATGGGGTTGATGAAAATGGTATGCCATGTCCCCCACCTAAAAAATTCACTCCACCTTGTGCCTTTCTACATAGACTTTTTTTTATTCTGAGCCATTTGTAGGTTATCCTTAAGGACTTGTAATATATTTTGGCTATCACGAATCTAGTCTTTAACCAAAGGGGCATGAAATTCCCCAAATATTCAATTTTCAAATGTTGGGGCATAATCCTCCTATAGTGCTTTAAATGGCTTCATACAAATGACATGTGGAAAGTGGTGTTGTAGTTGTGTTCCCAAAGATGCAACCACTTAACCCATGCCTTTTGTTGGCCAGATACATAGTTTCAGAGATAGCCCTTAAGCCACTTGTTGAAAATATTAGTTTGACCATTAGTATGTGGGTGATAGCTAATTCTCGATGTCATCTCAGTTCCCAGGGGTTTGAATAAATCCTACCAAAATCTTCCCATAAATCTATTGTCTTTGGAACTCATTATGGTTTTCTATATCCCATGCAATCAAAAGACCTCCCTAAAGAATAGCTCAACCACCTACGACGTTGAATATTTATATGGTATGGCTAAGAAGTGCACAAACTTCATGAGTTGATCCACCACTACCTATATGCATTCCTTTCCCTGTCCCAAAGGTAGCCTAGTGATAAAGTCCATAGAGATACTCTCCCAATTCTACTCAGGAATATGGAGTTGTTGTAGGAACCGCACCATATGAGTATGTTTAGATTTGTTCTGTTGGAATATGTTGCATTCTTTCATAAACCTCAACACATCAATATTGAGGTCATTCCAAGTGAACCTCTCCCTAATTCTTGTAGGTTTTTAGGTATCTCAGGTGTCCTTCCAACTTGGTGAACTATGAGTTTCCTACACATTTTTTGCTTCAACTATGATTTTGGTGCAACATAGATCTAGTCCTTATAGTATGTGATATTGTTCATGACCCTATAACTATCATCTTGTATCAATTCCTCCAGAATCTCAGAGATGATTTTGTTTTGGAGTATTCTACAAGAACTAGTGACATCCAATCATTTATTATCTCCATGAGTGAGAGAGTGGATGACATCCTCAAGATGGAACCTTCTACTGCATTGTGCTTCCCCTTGGCATACTCGATCTCAAAGTCATATCATGTAACTAATGATCCAATTTCATTGTCTCTCACTCAGCTCCTTCTGCTCCATGAGGAATCTCAAGTTGTTATGATATGCTTTTACTTTGAACGTATTCCCCACTAGATATTATCAAAATATGGTCAATGAATGCATGGTGGCCAACATCCCCTTGTCATAAATTGAGTAATGTTGCTCATACTCTATAATTGTATGACTTTCGAATGCTATGGGTAGTGATCCTACATCAAAATTTCTCCTATACTAGTCCCCGAAGTGTCACACTCTAACATGAAAGGTTGGGTGGAATCTGGTAATGCAATCACAGGGCATGAACTCATCACCTATTTCATCTTCTCAAATATTTCTTATGCCTTCTTAGTCTAACAGAAAGCCTCCTTTTTGGTTAGGTCCATAAGAGGTGTTTTAAACTATGAGAACCCATTAAAAAACTTTCTATAGTAGTGCAGAGGCGCAGGACGATTTTCAACTCAGTTATATTTTTTTAGGGAAAGCCATTCAATTATCGCGCAAATTTTCTCCTTATAGATCCAAACCCCATCATTCCAAATCGCATGCTTGAATTGGAACATATTTGTCACATTGAACTGACACTTAGACTCCTTTCATATAGTTCCTTCCCCTCAAGAATCCCTAATACCTCATCCAAATGCATTAGATAGTCCTCCAAAATATTGTTGTAGACCAATATATTATTAAAGAAAACTAGAAAATACTTCTACAAATATCCATTGAACACATTTTTCATGCATGAATGAAAATTTCTGGGAGTATTGGTTAGCCCGAATGACATAACCAATAGCTTGTAGTGCCCATAGTGGAACCCGAAAACTATCTTGAGGATGTCCCAGACTACAAGCTCCAATATGGGATACTTTTGTTTAGGATATGAGCAATTTCTTTCTTAGATCTGAGATCATAGAAGTACATTTTAGTTGCAATTTCAAAATAATTGCAAGCTCTAAGATCTCAAGAACATTAAGAAATTGGTTTTCATTTATTACATATGGCAGTTATAATTAACAAAGTGGTTGTAGTTTTTGGAGGGAGGACCCACCTCCACATGGGCCTCAACTCCCTCCTCTTCCACTTTCCCAGAATATTGTCTTCTTGTAACACTTATGACTCCTGCTCCCTTCTTCCTCCTCTTGTTATTTTTCATCTTGATTAATCACTTCACCTCCTTATGCCCCTTGTTCCACAAACACTTATACCCTCCTTATAACTATAGGTTTTAACCCTGTACATAAATTACCTACATATGAATTCTAGAAACAGAAAATAAACAATGGTGAGAGCATAAAATATAAAACAAATATACACAAAGACATTCCCCTGGATCCCAAAACTAGGACTACCAGATTGATTTTTCATTATGTTCCTTTCATTGCTACAATACATATATATACATGCCAAAGCATACATATGTATACACGTTGAAGGATCCATTAACCCTAGATTAGAACATAATTGTAGTTCCCTTGACTAGATCTACAAAATACCATGGGCAGAAAACCATCATGCACAAAATCATGTGCGAAAACCACACACAAAACCATAGGTAGGTCTGCCCACATAATATAGGATCCAAAAGAAAATTTCGTGCCCCACTCAAACCCCCTGACAAGGGGGACTGCCACCCCCTGTTGTGCTCGACGCAATGAACAAAGGGGTCTATCATCCCCCTATGACCCCTCCTTTTGTGCGACTAATCGTGGAAAGAATATAGAAGATACCCAATACCAGAAACACCTTTTTGTCCTCAACCATATCCCTTACAAATTGATACTGAGCATCAATTTTCTTTGTCTTTGAATGATAAGCAAGGTTATTTGTCAATAAAATTGCACTTTGGCTGTCACAGTTTATCCTTATAGCTCGTTGTACTAACCCCATACTTGAACACAATCTCTGCAACCAAATTGCTTCCTTGCTTGCATGAGTGGCTACTATGTTCTCAACCTCTGTAGTTGAAAGTGCCACTATAGATTGTCTCTTACTCATCCAACTCACTACACCTCTAAATAGGTTAAACGCATACCCACTTGTATATCTTCTCTAATCTAGATCTCCAACCCAGTCTGCATCAACAAAGACATGGGTGTCCAAAACTCTATCCAATCCTGGTCTTCCTTGGTAGCATAGACCATAATCACTACTGCCATGCAAATACTTGAAAACCCCCTTCACTGTTGTCCAATTCTCCTTCCCTGGTTTTGACATAAGCTTACTCAATAATCCCACTGCATGTGCAATTTCTGGTATAGTATAGACCATTCCATACTTCAGGCTACTGACTGCACTTGCATATGGAACACATGACATGTCCTCTTCCTCTTCTTGTGTCTTGGGACACTGTTGAACACATAAATTTACACATACAACAACAAGAAACTTCACTGGTTTACTATCCTGCATATTAAACCTCTACAATATTGTCTCGACATACTTCCTCTTGTTTAACAAGAGTTTCCTCTTTTCCCGATCTCGTTTAATTTCCATGCCCAAAATATAGTTTGCAACACCAATATCTTTCATGTCGAATTTGGAGGACAATTGGGTCTTCAATTCCAGGATAATTTCTTTGTTATTTCCAATCAGCAACATATCATCCACATACAAGAACAAATAAATAACATGGTTGCCAATTAATTTAAAATACACACAATGATTTGCTTTGCTTCTGGTGAAGCAAATTCCCTGTATATATGTATCAAATTTCTGATACCACATCCTTGGTGACTGTTTTAACCCATACAAAGACTATTTTAAGTTGCATACTAGTTATTTCTTACCCTTTACTACAAATACTTCATGTTGCTTCATGTAGATCTCTTCTTCCATATCCCTATGAAGAAATGTTGTCTTCACATCCATCTGTTTTACCTCAAAATAAAAAGCAACAACAACAGATTAAAATAATATAATAGAAGCTACCTTGGAAACACAAGAAAAAATATCACCAAAATCAATTCCTGACACCTGGGAATAACCTAGCTTTGTATTTCTCCACCTTGCCTTCTGCATTCATCTTCTTCTTAAAGACCCATTTTCTGCCAATGGGTTTCCTTCTAGCCGACAACTCCACCAGATCCCAAGCCTTATTTTTGTGAAAAGATGCCATTTTGTCAACCATGGTCTCTTTCCAGAGTTTTCCATCCTCTGAATCTATTGCTTCCCCGATAGTTTTGGGATCATCATCAATAATAGATAAATAAATTTTTTGATAGAAAGTAGTTGGACTATACCTTTCTGATGCCTTCTTCCTCAATCTGGTCTTCTCACAGCTGGAGTTTGTGGCTCTTCATCTTCTAATTCCTCTTCTGCTATAGAGTCAGATTCCTCCTCCTTTAGCTCAAACTCTATATTCTCAGGTTCCTTTGGTAGGAATTCATGTTTAATAACATAAACACCACATCGTGGCTGTACACAACCTTCCCTGTTTTTGGGTTCCAAATGTTATAACCTTTTAAACAATCTTTACACCCAATAAAGATGCACCTTTCAGATTTACTATCCAACATGGTTCTTTTTTTCCTTTGGATCATGTACATATTCATCACATCCAGATACCCTCAAATGTGAAAGAGAGGGTTTCTTACCAGTCCATACCTCTTGTGGAGTTTTATCCTCCAACGCTGATGAAGGTGATCTATTGACCAGGTAACATGTAGTCTCCACCGCCTCTGCCCAGAATTCCTATCCTAACTCAACACCACTAGACATGCTTCTTGGCTTTTCCATCGATGTCTTGTTCATTCTTTCTGCAACTCCATTTTTCTGAGATGTGTATGGAGTAGTCTTTTGTCATGCTATACCACACTTCTTACCGAACTCTTCAAATTCCTTCTTGCGAAACTCTCCACTGTTATCTATCCTTAGCACCTTTATCTTCTTCTCTATCTGGTTTTCCACCAGAGCCTTAAATTGTTTAAACTTATCAAAGACTTTAGATTTCTTCATAAGGAAATATATCCATGTATTCATTGACAAGTCATCTATAAATGATACATAGTAGACAGACTTACCAAGTTAAGGAACTGACACAAGTCCAAACACATCACTTTGTGCAAGCTCGAATATGTATTTCACCCTCTTAGCACTAGATGGGAAAATCACCCGATTTTGGTTCCCATATATGCGATTTTCATAGAAATCAAAATCCAGAGATAAATTAGACATACATTCTACCATACCATTACCATGAAGTATTTGAAGGCCCTTCTCTCTAATATGTCCAAGCCTTTGATGCCATAACATGGTCTTTTCTCGAAAGACCACTAGATTTTCTGCCCCACTTTCAGGAACCACATAACTATTGCACCCATCAATAAAAATACTACCCTGAGCTTGTACATAGTTCCAATCTAAACTCCCTGCATCAATACCAGTGCTCCCCAAACCATCATGTAGGTATATTTCTTGAACACTATTTTTACACCTGAATCATCCAACTTGCTTATAGAAATCAGATTTCTGGCCAATGCATGAATATGCAGAACACCTGGAAGTGTTCTAATCCTTCCACCTTGAACCTTCAACATGAATTTTCCATGATCGACAATTCTAACCTTCTTGTCATCCCCTAAGAAGACGTCACCACCATCATATTTATCATACTTGCAGAACCACTCCCCGTGGGGAGTGAAGTGAAAGGATGCACTTGATTCAATCAACCATGCCTCATGATCTACATGTGTACTTGAACAAGAATCCAAGTACACATCCCCACCTTCACCTGAGGTGGTTCGGCCTTTACAGAAGGAGCATAATCATACCCCTTTCCTTTCTCAAGAGCTTTAGATGTACTTTCCTTTTTGAAATGCCCTTCCTTTCCGCATTTCTGGCACACCTTTATAGGTTTTCCTAGAGATTTATATTTCCCACTCGAGGATTTATTTTTCTTTCTATTCTGGGACCATTCTTGTACAGACAAGGAATCACCATTTTGGCCCTCTGTATTTTTCTCTCTCATCTCCTCTAACAACAAGGATGGAACTATTTCATCAAACTACAAGGCCATCACATTGCTACCTATTGCAACAACAAATTGATGCACTTATCGTCATCTAAAATTTTTATATCAAGAGATAACAACCATCTTACCATAGTATTAAAGGCATTCAGATTCTCTGTCAACAAGTCTCCATCCTTCATCCTCAGGTTATATAGCTTTTTTTTGTAGGAATAATTTATTCGCCAGAGACTTAGGTTGGTACAAAGTCCATAACTTTTCCCACAAATCCTTCACCAAAGCTTCCCCTGATATATTCAATAATACTCAATCTAAGATACACAATCATATTGTGCTCTTTTCCATCCAATCCAATTTTACCCAGTATTCAACTGACATTTCCATTGATTTAGTACCTGGATCTACCGAAATCCATTCATTTTCATCCACCAATAGACAGTCCATCTTGAGTTTCCATGACTCAAAACTCTAACCATTAAATTTATCAATCTCTATCCTTCTGTTGCTCATGATCTTAATTTTCCACAAGAATCTATCCCACAAATCTCCCAATTAACAGGGTCTTCCACAAGCCCAAGAAAAACCCCTCAACAACAATGACATCCGCTTGAAGCAAAAACAAATTTAATACCAAATGTAGGTTTTAACCATGTACAAAAATTACCTGCATACGAATTCTAAAAATAGAAAATAGAAAATGATGAGAGAATAAAACATAAAACAGATATACACAAAGATTTTCCCTTGGATCCCAAAACTGGGACTACTAGATTGATTTTTCATTTAATTCCTTTCAATGTTACAGTACATATATATACATGCTGAAGCATCCATAAATCCCAATCCATTCACCTTGGATTATAACATAAATGTAGTTCCCTTGATCGTATCTACAAAATACCATGGGCAAAAAATCAGCATGCCCAAAACCATGTGTGAAAACCACACAAAACCATAGGTAGGTCCACCCACCTAATATAGGGTCCAACAAAAAGATTCCCCAGGGTGCTGCACTGGACGCCGTAGAGGAGGGCTACCTCCCCCCTCAAACCTCCCAACAGATGGGGCTATCACCCCCCTTGTGACCCCCCTGTTGTGCCCAGTGCAATGAACAAGAGGGACTATCGCCCCCCCATGTGTGGGGCTAGTCGTGGAAAGAATATAACACACACCCAACAATAACTACCCGAGAGTAACAATCATTGGTTCATGAATGAACCCAATAGCCACTTTTTTTTAAATTTTTTTTGTTTAATATGTTTTAATTCATATTTTAATTTTTTTTTTTTTTTTTATATTAAATTAATTTGTATTTAATTTAATAAATTTTATTTTTGTTTCTCATTTTTGGAAATTTGATTGAATTGTGCAGAATTTATTCATTTTGTTTCAATTTTTATTATTTTTTGGTAGGATATTAGTTGGAGAGGAGGAAACTAAGTCATCTTGGAGCATTGTTATTGCACTACGGAAGGAAAGAAGAGGATTTGTAGCTCGAAAATAGAGGAATCTAAACATTTTTGGGAGATTTTTGTGAATTATTAATATGAGTATTGAGAATGAGGGAATGGGTCCTCTTCTTTGAATCTTGAATGCTCTGAAAAACTTTTGTAATGATTTTTTTAATCTCTAGGAAGCGGGATACTCAAATATGAGTACTTTAGGGATTTTTCTCTCAAGATATAAGTTTGTTAGTGAGGCAAGGCTTGTGCTTTTGTAAATCTTCTTCCTGCTAGCAGAGTTGATCACTTTAGGAGGATTTTTGGAGATTGAATTTGGAAATAGAGAAAAGAGACCAGGTTTAATAAATTTGTATTTAAATATTATTATTTGGGATGAAAATTTCATCTTTTTTTATAGAAGATTTGTGTAAATTGATTCATATTTTGCATTATTTTTAATATGGGAGAGTGTCTTTTGGATTAGATATCTAATTCATTAGTGTCATGGATTTGTTATCCATTTTTCTTATTTTCTCAAGTGCTTAAATCAGATTTCAGAGTAACTATTTACTTAGAAATCTGTCATCTAAAAATGCTTTAATAACCATTAATATTACATGAATTATTTCCTAGTTTTGGTGGCCAATCATTCATTGTTTTAATTTCCAAACTGAGCATGCATGGAACTCATAATATCAACTATTACAACTTAGTCAGTAGCTGGGAATTCATTATTAAAAGTGTTTTAAATATCTAATTTGTTTAAATTCCTGCACTTGGCATTCGTGAGTTATCTCTTAGATATCAAGTTACATTAGTTTCCTTTAGTTCTCGCACTATATTTAGATAGATTAATGAGTTTCATTTTATAAGTCTTCTTATGGATGGGAAAACTTTAGTGTGGCTTGGTTGAACCATTAATTCATCTTAAGGATTTCTCTCTCGTAAGATCTTTGCAAGAGGGTAAACCTGATATCTCTGAATAATTAGATATATCACAAGTCACGGAGGAGAGACAGGCAATAAATGGACCCAATTTAATGATTGAAAGCCACTACATCAAACAGATAAGGGCATAGTTGTGGCTCTAACCAGGTGGTCTCCCTAGCATGTTGATGAGGTCATGTTTGGCTATTAGCATTTTTGGTGCCAGAAGGAGGGCCATCATTTATTATTCTTATAATATTTCCATTATAAGAATTTATTTTAAGCTTTGGGATATTTACAATACCTCCTTTAAAATTACCTCTTTGGAATTTCATTATTTGAATTCCACATGCCTTCGCTCCAGTAAAGGTGGTTCGACTCTTTTCAAAGGCAAAATTTAACGGTAAGAAAAATGTTCCTCCTTATGATCATGTTTTTCAATCTGCTTTTAATTGTAATCATTTTGATATTGAAGAAGGTGTTATGTGCAAGATGTTTAGTCTCACTTTGACAGGAAAGGTTAAAGAATGGTGTAAATCATTCCCATTTTCCTCTGTTCGCACATGGGATGAGTTTGTTAGATTTTTCCTACATGATTTTCAAGATTATGATTACAAAATGGTATGCGACCAACTTGAAGAACTTCATCGATTTGAAGGTGAGTCTTTAATTGATTTTTTGATTAGATTCAAATTAATTTGTTTTCAATTTCAGCCTAAATATTCGCTTCCACAATTATAGTTAATAAGATGGTTCATAAATCTAGATTCTCTTCCTTGTATTCCTAACCCATATCAGACAATTTGAAGCTTTGATGAGTCTTCTTCGGCTTCTACTAACATGAATGAAAATTCACCTATTGAAGATGAACATATCGATCATGATGAAATCGCTTTAGCCATGTATAATAAACTCCTTCAACCAGTTCACACTTCTTATAATATTAACGACAACCATAATTTTCTCTCACATGTCAATGAATGACAATCCCAAAGCTTGAAAGAATTTTATAGTCAATTATTATAAGATATCAACAAAAAACTTGAAGAATTAGCTACCTCAAAATCTGAAAATCAACAATAAATAGAATTAGAAAATTAGGAAGCATAAGCATAAATTGAAGATTTGAATAAGGTGCATTTTGTTATAGAAATATATGAATTGTCTTATGTTGATCAAATAAAAATTCAATCTAGCCAAACATCAATATTTAGGAAAATGTGATAAAAAAAATCAATGATTGTGAATCTGAAACTGCATTAGGGAAAACAGTCAAGAATTTGCAAATAGAGAAATCTTCAAGTTCATTTCTTTAAACTCCCATTTCTCTCTTTATCCTGATATTTTTGCTGATAGAAATTCATATACTCTTTGCATTAATGTTATTCCAGAGAATAGAGTGGCTGACATGAATGAATTTTCAATTAGTTTAGATCAAGAAAGAGAGACAATTATTGATCATTGTTTTGACATATATGAAAATATGCTCAATACTTCTTCAGGTTTTGGTATCCTGTATGAGAAGGAAGATAATGCTGATGAATATCTTGAAGTCATTTATGATGATTACTTTGACATTGAGGATGTTGATTTGTTTTGTTCTCCATCAAAATTCCCATGTTCAAAGTCAAACCATATTTGAAAATGTAGGGAACCTCAATTCATAAATTGTTCCAATTAATTCTCATTTTCAAACAATTTAATCATTGTCATGATTTCAATATTCGGGACGCATCTTGATTTACAATTCTTATGATTATCAAGCTATTATTTATATTCATAGTCATGAGCCTTTCCCTCTTTCACAAGTAGATGTCAATATTACTTTCAATCGCATTATCTTGGTTGATTCATGTGAAAAGGATTTTTTTTTTAATAAGTCTCACTTGTGTTGTAAGATTATATGTAACATTACTATAAGTAACACTTTGATTTTATTATTTTTCCCTCATTTATTGCATATTTTTACATGTAGATTCAAAAACTTATGTGATTTGCTAAAACATAAGATAAGAATGTACTCTACTCTTCAGCAGAAACCAAAATGGATAGATAAAAACAATAAGAAGAAAAGGAAGAATATTAGTTGCACATAACACAATATTTCTCTGGGTAAAGCATCTTCTCAAAACCCCAACTATCTATATTGCATTAACCATAAGATCTGAGAAGAAAATACGATTCTTTTTCAACCCGAACAATTCTTGCACTAGTAAAATATATCTGCTTGCCTCACAAGCGAGCTCAGGGCAACACTTAGCCAATTCTACTACCTTCCACACCCCTACTTCCTTGCGCAATTCCTAAGAGAATTATCCCATATTTAATTGGGAAATTTCCCACTCATAACTACACAATGCATCCATAGGCCCTCAACTGATTGCATGCACCATCTGTACAACTCGTAAAATTATAGAACTTATAGTAGACTATCCCTGAGCTATAATCTCAACTCAGTCTTCCTATGAAATGACATGCATGAGTTATTTATGATTGAATCTTCAGTTAACTAGTGGAGCAATGAAGCTACACTAGTGCCCGTCCCACTATTAGACCTCCTACTAGTTCCTCCAACAATTAGAATTAGTTTAACTGACTATAACTCAATTAGACTGAGTTAATAAATTACAACTCAAAAGAGCTCAACCCGAGCCCCTAAAATTTTTGGATCACTCTACATGACTCTAGATAGACTTCCAACTAGAATTTCCTAAGCTAACTAAGTCAATTTAACTTAGTTAGCTATTACAAGTTTCTATGAGAATCGAATTTTGATTTAATTCTTAATTTAATTCAAGGACAAATTAAATTAGGATTTCTTGTCGCTATTTCTAACACCCTCTCTCAACAAGAAAGGGATTATCAGCTACCTTGATCCTTCCTCCGTGAAACTAAAATTTGCATCTTGACAAAGGATTTTTCAAAATATTTATACCCTTCTCCACTATGGGAATGTACTCCAACAACGTAATTCTCCTTTGCACATAATCTCGAAGATGATGATAACGGATATCAATATTCTTGGACCAATCATGAAAAAATGGATTCTTAGAGAATTTGATACAACTCTGATTGTCACAGTAAATCCCAGTTGGATCCATCTGTTGACTAAAAAAACCAACAAGAATCTTCCTCGTCCAGATAGTCGCATAAGTTGCTTGACTAGAAGCCATGTACTATGCTTCTGCCTAACTGAGTGCAACTGATCTCTGTTTCCTACTGTACCAAGAAACAACTGTTGACCCAATACTAAAGATCCCACCTAATGTGCTCTTCCTATCGAATGGACTCCCTAAATAATCTGTGCCATTGAAGCCTTCAAGCATCACTCCCTCTCTCTATCTGTACCAGATACGATATTGAGTAGTACCCCTAAGGTATCTCAACATATGTTTTGCTACCTTCCAATACATCTTGGTTGGTTTAACCATTGCTTGACTAAGTTGGTTAATTGCATAACACATTTTTGGTCGTGTGTTCACCAAATACACGAGTGAACCCATAAGCTTCCTATAAATAGTAGCCTCCACTACTTCACCGAAAGTAGCATCCTCCTTCCTTTAGGGATCATCTAGAGGAGTATCCATCGATTTACTTTTGTCCATGTGGAACTTCTTGAGTATCTTGTTGGCATACTTTCACTGAGAGACAAACAGTTCCTCATCTCATTTCCATACTTCCATACGCAGAAAGTTGTGCATGAGCCCCAAGTCATTCATTTCAAACTCTCTTTAAAGATCCTTTTTGCAAGACTTGATCATCTTATCATCACTTTTCAGAATCAAATTTTCGACATATAAAACAATAATCAAAAATTTATCTTCAACCATAATATGGTAAAGGTTCGCATCTACTTCATTTTTTGTGAAGTCCAACTTGGTGAAATAGCTATCGGTCGTGGTGTACTAAGCATGAGATGCTTGTTCCAACCCATATAGGGCTCGCTTGGGTCAAAACACATGCAACTCTGTTGAAATTCTCAAATCCTTTAGGTTTCTCAATATACACCTCTTCCTCAATCATATAATTAAGGAATGTTTTATTTACATCCATCTAATGTATCTTCCACCCCATCTACACTAGCAGTGCTAGAATGGATCTGACTGATGAGTACCTTGCAACAGGAGAAAAATTCTCGTTGTAATCATCCCCTCCACCTGAGAAAATCCTATAGCCATAATCCTAGCCTTGTGTTTCTCCACACTACCATACACTTCTTGATTTACCTTGTAAAACCATTTGGAACTACCATTGACTTATCGCCCGGTCTTGGGACGACATCCCAAACATTCCTTGCGACAATGGAGTCATACTCCTCAACCATGGAATCAACCCAAACTAGTTCCTACACTACTTCCTGAAAAGAGGATGGCTCAATATCTACACATCTACTCATGAAAACCATGTAGCTAGTGTACCTCTCTGATTACCTCCTCTTCCTGCGTTGGAATGTGGGTGCTCCCACATTCTCTCTAGCATCATGCAATAACTTTTCAGCCTCTCTAGTGCACTTCCTCCAATATCTCAAAGACTTTGCATGAGTGGGTGCCTTAACTCACTGCTCCTCTTCATGTGGCTGCTCCACGTCATCCTCAGGATCCTCCTTTGGAGCTAAAATTTCCTCAACCGCATGTAGCTTCAACTCCATATCAAAGAAACATCTCATGAATTTTCTTCGTCAAATTTTACATCTCTGTGACCATTGCCATCCTGTTGGTTGGCAAGTACACCTGATAGTTATGAAGTGTATCAGTGTACTCGAAAAATATTCCCAACTCAGTTGTTGGCTCAAGATTTTTCTATGCATCTTTGGTTACATGGAAGTAGACTGATGAACCAAAAATCCTAAATTGTGCCACATTTGGTTTCTTCTCTTAAAAGTCCTCTTTCGATGTACTCATCCCGAGAATTTGATGATGGCTTCTATTCTGCAAATAAATAGCTATGTTGCATGCTTCAACTCACAACTATTATGGTAGGCCCTAATTATGCAACAACACCCATGTCGTTCCCACAATGCTTATGTTCTTCCTTTCATCCACCCTATTTTGTTGTGGGTTTCTTCTCTGAAAGTCCTCTTTCGATGTACTCATCCTGAGAATTTGATGAGGGCTTCTATTCTACAAATAAATAGCTATGTTGCATGCTTCAACTCACAACTATTATGGTAGGCCCTAATTATGCAACATCACCCATGTCGTTCCCACAATGCTTATGTTCTTCCTTTCATCCACCCTATTTTGTTGTGGGTTATGATGTGTAATCAACTCCTGTTGAATGCCTTATGATGCACATAAGTTTTTGAGCTCATTTGACATGTACTCTCCATTGTTATCGATCCTTAGATCTTTAACTTCCCTATCATTATCCTTCTCAACAAGTTCTTTAAATTCACAAAACTTAGGAAAAGTCTAATCTTTCTTTTCCATGAAGAAGATCCAACACTTACAAGAAAAATCATCAACAAATATCACATAATACATGTGCTTGGCTATGGATTCTGTCGATAATGGTCCAAACACATCTGAGTGAAGTCAATCAAGGATTGTCTGTGCTCTACTATCTTTTTCATGGAAGGAAGATTTGGCCTACTTTCCCAATGTACACCCTTTGCATGTGTCAACCTTCTCTAGTGTACCCTTGGGAAGACCGGTAAAAATTTGTTGCATGATCTTCAAAGTGCCATGGTGCAAGTGACCCAACCTCCTATGTCACAACTCACAGATGTCTTGACTCTGTATCTTCCCTGCTTTCATGCTCAAGGTAGCACAATATTCTACCTCCAACTTGTAGAGGTTCTTCACTCAAACCTCTATCCTCTTCACCTTTCCTATGGCTATGTGACAAAGCAATGCCTTTCCCTTACTAAATATCACATCAGAGCCTCTTTCCTCCAACACGGAAATAGATACCAAGTTCTTCTTTAAACCAAGAACATACATAACATCTCGCAAAGTCAAGGGAGAACCCGACTCCCTCTGAAAGGTAACTGTACTAATATCGGTAGTGCTATACCTACTATCATCACACATCTCAATATGCATATGGAGATCCTTCTCCTCCAAGTTACTTAAGAGCTCTTTGTTACTGGTCATGTGGAAATAATCTCCATTGTCTAGGTACGACACACTACCCATCATCGATGACACCGTACAAATGATGAGGGTAAAATACAGTTTAAACTATGAAGGAAGAGTCTTACCTACCACTCCTCCTGAGGGCTTCTTACCAGCCTTCTTATGTGGACACTTTGTGGAAGAATGTCCCAGCTCATGACAATGAGAACACTTGATTTTTTACATGTCCTTCTTCTTGCCACCTTGACAAGAATCTGATTTGGAATGGGATGACTTCCCCTTCCATTTCTTTGCCTTACTAGCTAAGGCACAATTCTCCTCATCATCATGCTTTGATGAGGATCTGTCTCTCATGTTCCGTTGAATATTTTCCTATACCAAGTCAGACCATAACCGCTCCCACTCTGGTAGCTTTTCCCTCGCATTAACTAAGTCCTGGTAATTATGCCATTTCTTTGGAATTCCTATAAGTGATAGGCTCACCAAATAGTCTTCGGCAATAGTAATCCTGACACTTCCAAGATCATCCTGACATTGGGTGAAATTGGTCAAGTACTTCGTAATTTAGTCACCCTTCTCCATCTTAATATTTTTGAATTTTTCCTTCAATGCTAACATCCTCTAGTCACTTCTATTTCGAAATAGGTCTATCAATTCTTCCCACATTCCAAATGGGGCTTCCTTACCATGGAGATTCAAGACAATATGATCTCGAACTCCTTCTAGGATAGTCCTTCTCTCTTTTACTACACACTTTCTCCATTCAACCATATCTTTAGAATCTGATGTTAGAGCCTTTGGAATATCATTATCAATGAATTCCTTCACCCCATTGTCTTCCCACACTACTTCCATCCCATCCTTCCAAGCTATGTAATTCGAGTTTCTCTCTAGTTCATACTCAAATCTCAAACCGTAGAATGACATTCTACTGACTTTGAAGTGTGAACTGCAAATTCGATTTCACCTGCAATACAAAATTGAATTCTCTACTTCTATACTTTCTTCAACACCGATACCATGTAGATTTTTACTTGTATATTCAACAACTTATGTGATTTGCTAAAACACAAAACAAGAATTTAATCTACTCTTTAGCCGAAACCAAAATTGATCGATGAAAATAATAAGAAGAAAATGAAGAATATGATTCACACATAACACAATATTTCTATGGGGAAAGAAACTGCTCAAAACCCCAACTATCTATATTGTATTAACAAGAATATCTAAGAAGAAAGTACAATGCTTATTCAACCCGAATAATTCATGCACTAGTACAATCTATCTCTCTGCCTCACAAGCCATCTCAAGCCAACACTTAACCAATTTTATTGCCTTCCAGGCCCCTACTTCCTTGTGCAATTCCTAAGAGAATTAGCTCATATTTAAGTGGAAAATTATCAAATCATAACTACGCAATCCATCAATAGGACCTCAACTGATTGCATCCACCATCTGTACAACTCAAAAAATTATACAACTTAAATTACATTATCCCTGAACTCTAATCTCAATTAGGTCTTCCTTTGAACTGAAATGCATGAGTTATTTATGAGTGAATATTCAGTTAACTAGTGGAGTAGTGAAGCTACATTGGTGTCCATCCCCACTATTAGACCTCCTACTAGTTCCTGTAACAGTTAGAACTAGTTGAAGTGACTATAACTCAATTAGACTGAGTTAATTGATTACAACGTAAAAGAACTTAACACGGGCCCCTAAAATTTAGGGATCAATCTACATGACTCTAGATAGACTTCCAATTCGAATTTCCTAATGCAACTAAGTCAGTTTAACTTAGTTAGCTATTACAAGTTGTTATGAGAATAGAATCTCGATTTAATTCCTAATTTAATTCAAGGACAAATTAAATTAGGATTTCTTGTTGCTATTTTTAACATTTATTATGGCTATTTCTAGATATATTTTCTTCTTTCATTTTTCAATTCTTAGATAACTTATGTTAGCATATTGAGCAATTAAGTGTCAAATAATCATAAAGTGCATTACTAGAATCTTAGGATGAATTGTAAAATTTAGATCATGAGCATCAAAAACGTTTAATCTTCTAATTTCATTTGATGTTCATATTTTACCAACTTACTCTTTCTCATAGTATGCATTCTCCACATGAATTAACACTTGTGATAACATCGGTACTAGATGACCAACCATCTAACCCAAATGATGATCCTTTGACATATGCATTAAAATTTCATCTACACTTCATTGATACATTTGAAATTTGTTTGCAGTGTTCACTTATAGAAGATTGTTAATATTTCAGCATATGTACATAAAACTCACAATTCTATGTGGGATATTTCATATAAACATGAATTTTCACAATCTGGCATGTTATCCTCTCCTTTGGACCTATTTCAATCTTTAACCAAAATTCATCCATATTTTTATGACACAATAGTGATTTGGTTCGAGGAAAATATTCAAGAAAGGGCGATTGTAAATAAGTTTCTTTTTGTAAATACATCAGTAATAGATGTTCATAGTTCATTTGATTTTATTTTTGTTAGTTTAGTTATATTCATACTTTTGTTACCGATATTTGATGTATACATATATGCAGAAAATAAAGTACTCAAATGGTTAGATTGGAAATATGATTTCACATCATTTTATTTTGCTCTTCAGACAAAGATTAAAAATAGATTAGCTTAGATTTAGATTTCTTTTATGTTCATATTTCTTTCAATATTGTAGGTTTTTAATAAGCAAGTAGTGAGCTAAAAATGTTTTCTTCATATTCGTTCCATTTCCCAACAGAGTATTCAAAGAATATGCTTGCTTAAGTTGTGCCTATGAAACAATCATACACACTTGTGTGTGTTTGATTATCTTTCTTTGCAAAGCTTCATCACATTGTTGAAATTGTTATCTACAAAGAAAATCATAAATGGTGAATTTTAAAAGAATTGCTACAACTTGGCGCTTTTGAGAATGCCAAATTTCTCAATTCACAAGCTTTTTCATATGGTTTCTTTCATCACTCTTGTCCCTCAACGAAAATATGAAGTCGATGTGAATTGAAATCTCATTACTTAGAATTTAATTTAGATTTAATAAGTAGGTGATTTTGGAACATATCCAAATTTTGAGAAATTCATGGGAGAAGGTGAAGATTCATGAGGTAAACTTGCAGTCAAATTCTCTCAGGTATGCATATAGATGTTCATCTTCATCCGTTTTTTCACTTTTTATTTCAGCACATCTTTTCTCTTTTATTGAATTTTTATTTCTCATATGTGTTTCATTTTTCAGGTCTTCTTTGGCTTGATTTGGAAAACTTGATTAAATTAGTATTATGATAAAGCGAGTAGCTAGTCTTTTAATTCACAAGAATGTTTAGAAAATTATTTATTTTCTCATTAGAATTTCTGTTGTTGTACTTTGTATAGGTTCTTTTCTTTATACTCCCTTTTCTTTCTAGATGTGCGAGATGAGTCATGGTCATTCTTTTTTCTTCTTATTAATGTAAGATGAAATGAAACACTTGGCTCCTTATTTTTTAAATTTGTCATGGGTCTATAGCTTCCTACATTTTAAATGGATGGTTAAAGGAGGCCCTAAAGCAAAGGAAATGACTATTGCTACAATTCAAATGAAGCACATTTTTATTTTCATTTATGATTATTTTGATTTACTGTCAATCCCTTGAACATGAAGCTTAGTGCTCACTCTAGTTTAGATTTAATAAGTGATGATTTTGGGCAAATGAAAACTTTATAGAATGTAACGTCTTCATACTTTAATCTTAATCAAAAGGAGAAGTTTTTTTTTGGAAGAAATCTTTATCTTTCAAGTAAATTTAAATGAAATTCTTCAATGGTAAGTTCCACATGCTCATTTTCATTTGTTATCATTACATTATTTGTTTTAGTTTACTTTTTCGTTTATTCTAATATTTAGCTCTATTTTTGTAGGTCTTCCAGGATCACTTTAAACACTTTACACCCTTGCTTTCTCAGATTTGGACTCTCATTCTCTCTGCTTTTCTTGCTTTCAAGTTTTGGAAAAGTAGTTATAATGTCGACAAAATTGTAAATCAAATAAATTGGGGAGTCTCTGAACCTCTAGTGGTTTCACAAGCCTTATTTTTTTATTTCAATGTTTCTAAGGAGACTTAGTTTCAAAACAAGAAATTTCAAGGAGAGAGATTCATTGTTTGGATTAACTTTATGTCATAACCACTATCTAGAGTTTGAACTTTTGTTTCAATAAATTCTCATCAATTATAACTCTGCAAGAAATAACTCAACAATATCTCAAGTTAAGGAAAAAATATTTTCCTCTTTCATACTGGTTCTTTTGTTGATACATTCTTCGCATCTTGTCTTGTTGAGGTTTTCATTTTTCGCTTTTCATTCAACCTCCAACTTTTAGTTTGCATCTCCTTTTCCTCCTTTTACAATTTTTCAAGTGTTGATTTCACTTTCGCTTTGGATTTATTTTAGTGATATTACCAGGATTTATATGGGAGACTCTTTCTTACCCAAAATTGGTGGGCATGCATGGGAACATTTTACTCTGTCAATTTCATGGGTTTTTATTTACCTCAAAGAGGCATCTTTGTTGAATTTTGAATTCCTCTTACATTAATGCTTTTCCTATGGGGGGTGTTCTTCTTTTCCAAGTGATAGAGTTCATTTTCCAAGGAAATGAAAAACTTGAGTCTAACTCATTTAATCTCGCCCATTCCTCCGCTTTACATAATGAGACTCTAGATTGATAGTTGCACGAAAGGATGTGGGAATTAAACTTATATGAGTATTATATCCATTACCTTTAAAATCTCTTGTACCACCTCGCCCTCTTCCCTCAATTGCAAAAAAATTAATTCTTGATTTTTAACGCTAATCAAAAGGGTTACAAAAATATGGTTGAAAGCACACATGTGTGGGAATCACAAGTAAACCTATCAGGGTATTGAACATGCTTGTTAGTAGTAGGGATATAGTTGTGTGGTACTAAGACAACTTTGTCGGGGTTATGGACGTTTGTTGGGAGCGAAGCAATGTCAGGGAAAGGAGATTATTGATGGACATATAGTTTTCTTAAAACTCCCTATCTGTGCCTCTTTTGTCATGCACATGAGGTAAATATAAATTAAATATTTCCATATAAACATGGATTCTCATAGACTCAGAATGTTTCAAGTACTTATCTTTTAGAACTTTTACTACTCGATCTATTAATTTGGGACACATAAAAAATGTTTTAATTTTTTACGGTTTAATAAAATTCATCATTTTAACCTTTAGGTAAAATTAAGCTCATTACCTTTTAATCGGATATAACTAGTTATTCCTCGTTTTTTGCCATTGTTGTGGCAAATCACAACCCCCATATTTTTTCTTTATTATCTTTATAATAACAATGGCTACCCTCTATGTAAATTTTTGTCATATCGCACTTTAATACTTTCATTTGGTTAATTGTGCATTCTTTTCTTCATATTTGCATTCTAATTGCTTCACTGCGTTAAGTTTCTCGATAGTTTTCATCGAGTTTGATTTTGTCTCATTTGAACTTATGGTTTGCAAATGACGCTTATTGCAAATTTCAATAATTTTCATTATATAAACAAAAAAATGTACAAAATATTTGTTACTTTAATTTTTGTAAATTAATTAATTTTATGTAAATATTAATTTTATTAATTATTATTCTAATCCATTATTCTTCGGAAACATTATAGTCGGAATTATATAATAATTAATAATATATAATATAGTAAATTATATTAAAATAATTAATAATATATAATATAGTAAATTATATTAAAATAATTAAAAATATTTGAAAAATAATAATAATAATAATAATAAATTCGTAGATCCCGAGATCCTCGAAGTCCATTTTAATTGTAATTTCAAAAAACTTACGGGAACCAGGATCGAGAACATTAACAAAGTGGTTTAGTTTTAATCACGAGAACATAAACAAAGTGGTTATGGTGTATTACATACGGGAGTAATAATTAACAAAGTGATTGTATTAGATATCATTTTTGGGATTCAACTGCGTTAAGTAAGTCATTCAAACGTATGACCATTTCCATGAGAGGTAGTCGTAACTGACTAATTTCTCATGATTTTTGAATAGTTCACTTAGCACTCATTGCATCGGGTGATGCTCACAGGGGTGAAGAAGTGGGATTGAAACTAGTGAAATGTGGAGAACGAATCACAGAGCATCAATCATCACTTCCGGGGCTTGCACTCGGTAACCAGGACTTCCCAGGAGGTCACCCATCCCAGAAGAGTCAAGGGATCTCTACTTGAATGGTTCATGAGGCACAATATGCTAAGGTTTTGCAAATGGGGTAGCAAGCTAAGTGGGCTTGATTGTGGGGAAAAACTCCACAGTTAAGCGTGCTTGAGCCAGAGGAGTTCTGGGATGGGTGACCTCCTGGGAAGTCCTGGTTACCGGGTGCAAGCCCCGGAAGTGATGATTGATGCTATGTGATTCGTTCTCCACATTTCACTAGTTTCAATCCCACTTCTTCACCCCTGTGAGCATCACCCGATGCAATGAGTGCTAAGTGAACTATTCAAAAATCATGAGAAATTAGTCAGTTACGACTACCTCTCATGGAAATGGTCATACATTTGAATGACTTACTTAACGCAGTTGAATCCCAAAAATGATATCTAATATAATGCACTGTGTAATCCCCCATACTTAAATTCAAAAAAGAGTCAAGGGATCTCTACTTGAATGGTTCATGAGGCACAATACTTGCTAAGGTTTTGCAAATGGGGTAGCAAGCTAAGTGGGCTTGATTGTGGGGAAAAACTCCACAGTTAAGCGCGCTTGAGCCAGAGGAGTTATGGGATGGGTGACCTCGTGGGAAGTCCTGGTTACCGGGTGCAAGCCCCGGAAGTGATGATTGATGCTATGTGATTCGCTCTCCACATTTCACTAGTTTCAATCCCACTTCTTCACCCCTGTGAGCATCACTCGATGCAATGAGTGCTAAGTGAACTATTCAAAAATCATGAGAAATTAGTCAGTTACGACTACCTCTCATGGAAATGGTCATACGTTTGAATGACTTACTTAACGCAGTTGAATCCCAAAAATGATATCTAATATAATGCACTGCGTAATCCCCCATACTTAAAGTGATTGTACTTTTAAGAGGGAGGACCCACCTCCCTCCTCTCCCGCTTCTCTGGAATATCTTCTTCCCATAACCCTTATGACTCTTCATCCCTTCTTCCTCCTCCCAAATTTTTCCATCCCCGTTACTCACTTCACCTCCTTATGCCTCACATTCCACACACTTATACCCTCCTTCTAACTCGCCTGAGTAACACTCATGGGTTCATGAATGAATCCAAAAGACAATTAATTGTTTTAATTTTATTTATTTAATACGTTTTAATTCATATTTTAATTTTTTAATATATTTTATTTTAAATTTGTAATTTAATTGATTTGTAATTAATTTTATTTCATGTAATTAGTATATCATGAATCAATTTAATAATTGTAAAATAATAATTATTTAATTTTAATTATTTTATCAGTAAAATTTATTAACATAGTTTAGAATTAAAGTTTTAGTTAAAAATGTTTTTTGATCGAAGCATATATTTTTTAGCACATTGCCAATTTTTATAACTCAATTTTGAAGAGGCATATCTTGAGATTTACTTATCCAAATGAGGCCTAATATAGTTCGTTGGGAAGATAGAATCGAGGGGAATAATATGGGGAATTCACTCAACAAATTTTGCACATTTAGTATTCCTAAAAATTAGCATAAGTTGAGGCTCTAAATTTGCACCCAAAAAAAACAAATTTCTAAATTTGTTTTGGAATTTTCATTGGTTGAAGCACTTAGATGTAACAAATTAATTAGGATATTTCCTCTTGAGCCAAAGATAGTATCACATTGATCATAGATAGGTATGATTTTCATTTATTTTATTTGTTTAATAAGAATTTAGTTGGAGATTTTGTTTTCCCATTTTTGTCACTTTGATTTTATTGTGCAAAATTTATTCATTTTGTTTTAATTTTGGTTGGCTTTTGGTAAGAGAGGAGGAAACTAAGGCATATTGGAGCATTGCTACTACACCAACAAAGGAAACATGATTATCAGCTCCATAATAGAGGGGTCTAAACCAGTTCCAACAACTCTCCATTTTTGAGAGATTTTCGTAATTTATTAATATGAATCTTGGGAATGATGGAATGGTTCCTCTTCTCTACATTCTGAATGCTTTGATGCACTTCTGTAAATAGCTTTTAATTGTAGGAAGGGGGATACTTAGATATGAGTACTTTGGGCCTTTTTCTCTTAGGATTTAAGTTTTGTTAGCTAGATAAGGCTTGAAATTTTGTAACTCTTCTCCTTGTTAGCAGAGTTGATCACTTTGGGAGAATTGTTGGACATCAAATTCAGAAACATAGAAAAGATACCAATTTTAATCAATTTGTATTTAAATACCATTATTTTTAATGCAAATGTCATCTTTTTGATAGCAAAATTGTGTAAATTGATTCATATTGTGCACTACTGTTAATATAGGTGAGCATCTTTTGGACTAGCTATCTAATTCATTAGTGTCATGGATCTATGTCATGGATCTATTATGGATTTTCCTTATTTTATCAAGCACTAAAATCAAATTTATGAATAACTATTTAATTAGACATATGTCATCTAAAAATTCTTTAATAACCATTAAGATTAAGTGAAGCATCTTGTCTTGGTGGCCAATATGTCATTGTTTTAATCTCCAAATAGAGCATGCATGGAACTCATAATATAAGCTATTATAACTTCTTCAGCAGCAGGGAATTCATTATTAAAAGGCGTTAAACCCCTAATTTGTTTGATGTCCTACACTTGGTATTTGGGAGTTATTTGCTATATATCAGCTTAGAATAGTTTCATTTACTTTTCACACTGTATTTAGATTATATTTAGAAACAAATTAATTACTTTCATTTTAAAAGTCCTCTTACATAGGGGAAAACTTTAGTGTGGCTTGGTTGAGCCATTAATTCATCTTAAGGGTTTCTTTCTTGCAAGATCTATGCAAGAGGGTAAACTTGATATCTATCTTTTTGTTGATGAATAATTAGATATATCACAAGTCAACGAGGAGATAGAGGAAGTAATTGGACCTAATTGAACCAGTTGAAACCACTACATAAAATGGATAAGGTATTAGTTGGGGGTATGATTGGGTGGTCTCCATAACATGCTTATGAGGTGATTTTTTTCCATCAATAGGCCCTCAAAACTATGTTTCTGTCTTCTACCGGATCTTCGAATTCCATCTGCATATTCCATTGATATGTAGTATACTTCTCGATGTAGTAGAGCCATTGAACTCCTGACACCACATTGGTGTTCGACACATCTACTACAAATATTTCATCAATCACTATGTAATTACCCATGGTTAGCTACAACTTAGGGATGCATCTAGTGTAGTCCGTCTAATATCCACAAGGTATGGATAACACAAAGCTATCGAGCTCCTCTGTAGGAATCCATCTACATTCAGCCATGGTTGCGTCTATGAAGTTCTGGAAACCTCTACCATCAATCAATATCGTCATCTTATGTCTTTCCAAAACCCCTCAGACTTTAAAAGTATGATACTTGGGGAATCCTGGCATGGATGTAATAATAAGGGCATTTCCCTCTACATGTAAAGTATCATCCCCAACTGTCTAATGTATCTATCCATGTACCTGCTCCTGCACCAGCTCCTCATCTTCATCATCACTGTCATTTTCAAAGTACACCCCAATGCAGTGGTCTTTTCCCACCTTATCCTTTCTTTCACACCTATGCCATGGTGCCCAAGGCTCCTGAAAATTAAAACAATTCTCCTTCTTTCTCATCTCTTTCTGAGTCTCATCATCTATATTTGATTTCCGAGTTCCCTCCCTCTCAAAGGGTATGACTTCTTTTCTCTTATGGTGAAAGGGAGGTTGGGAGGGGATCTTCTCTTATGAACAACATCCTACATGTCCCTAGCTCTATTTATTGTCACATGAAGAGAGGTTGGTCCCAAATGCAGAGAACAACTCAAACCCGTGGGGAATTGAAGTTATGGGGAGTGTATGCACAGAAGGATTGAACAATCTAAGTAACACACACAAGATCTACTATTAGTCTTTTCCAGTCTCATTAGCTTGTCTCTTCTAAAGGCTAGGTTACCTAGTTTACATGGAGCTTACTCAATGATAAGCCATCTATCAATAAATACCAATGTCCTACCAAGAGCTGTAAGATCCATAGCTTTGGCCCAAACTCGTAGAGGTTTAGACAACCCCTCCACAAATAACATCACTAATATATCCTCTAAGATATCTATGACCATAATTTCTAGTCTCTGAAATGTTTCAATGTAAGCCTTGGGCTTCTTATCTACTTAAGCTAGGTCAACTCCCTAAAATAAAGCTCTGTATATTTCTTGTCAAACTTCTCTATGAGCCTTTGAATGAACTAAGTGTATGAGGTGATGTTGTTTTGACCCATTAGCATGAGCCCATGGTACAACCACTCATACGCATCGTCATCCAAGTGTAATGTGGCTAGCTTAATGACCTCCTCCTTCATCATTTATTGCGACTAGAAATATGTATCCAGATGACCCATCAAAGCAAGGGATGGTCACCTTCCCCAACGTCTTTTGCAACTCATGAGTCTACCTTAAATCCTTTTTAATTGTATTAGGATTGATTTTTAATTAGACGTGGTAGAAGTTAGTGAAAAACATAACAACTTCGAACTCACATCCCAATACTCTATACTCCAAATAATATGCATAAGGAAATCACTAAATTGTGTGCTCTATTTGGTTTTCTTCTCCGTCATGTATGAACTAAGGCATGTTGGGTCTAGGTTCTTTGTTGTGGAGACTCGAATGACTCTCCATGGAAGCAAGGGTATGGCCAGCCTTAACAATATTTGACCCCTCTCCATTAAATGATTCCTTCTCAGTCTAAGTCCCTTTGTTTTCTATCTTTATCATCAAATCGACCATCACCTATTGGCCCTTAGCAAAATCATATAGAGAACTAAGCAATTTCTTAAATGATTGGGTATCCTTATCCCCCACGTTTGGCTCTTCTCTTTTATTCATACCTTCTATTCCCTTCCCCTTACTAGGGATTTCCTCTTTATTCTATTTTAGAAATCTCCTCTTCCTCTCGAATACGAGTAGGATCTCTATTTTTATAGTGTTTTTTGGAAGTGATGTAAGGATGATCTTCTAAACTCATTATCTGTGGTTACAATATGTCCCGTTAACCTCACAAATTTCGAAGAAAATCATATGACACCACTGTAATATTCGCAATAGGAAATATCCCCAAATGACCAATAACTTTTCTAAGTTTTAATGTCCCCCTTGATTGAAAATTTTTTCCAAGCACATCATGAGCATACTATTGTAAGTATAATTTCTTTTTGGGTATTGAGTGTAAACATATGGTGGGATAAATATGGAGAAACCAACTTTAGACTAGAAATTGATATTCCATGCAATACTTGGAAAATAACAAAGCTTACAGATAAATATTATAACTTCGACAAACTAGAAGTGGCATAATCATCATATTAAACTTAGTAAAATAAATATATGACAATGGACTTAATAGAGGAAACTAGTGTCAAATATTGCAATGAAGCTTCAATTCAGGAGTTGGTCTTGGAATATATATCAACAGAGATGATTAACCAACTTTGACCCCTCCATTTGTTATACTTAACCCTCTACTATAGCCAAAATATGCTACAACACTTCCTTTAGATATTGGTATGTATGCATAGTGGTCTGATATGTCTCTTTTCCCTTTGGAATCTTTATTTTCAACTTCCAAAATTGATTGATATGACTAACAACGAAGAATATGGCTCTGTCTTCAGTTACATGGGTAACACATCCACCAACGAGACCCAAATTCAACCTCAAATAATGATACTACTCTGGTGCAATACATCTAACATACAAGGGAAAACCATGATCTCTTTTATGTTAAGGAAAACGACCCTTCAACACCCTAAAATCGTCCACCACAATTATACACGTTTAGCAATAGATATATGGATAATTTCAACCTCCAAAACTAAGGAAACTTATATTTTCAAAAAGAGGACATTGACCTGGGTAGAAACGAAGGATATCAACCCTCTTTTTAGGAGAGAAAATAAATCATGGCAAGTCCATATATGACCATTTCGACCTAGTAAACTTTTGACAAAGCACAAAACCTCCTCAATAGTCAAATCATTTTGAACATTAGCTTGTACCTCCACCTATGAGAAAATATATATAAAACATAATTTTAAGAAATAAAATCAACTTAAAAAATATCTTCAACCTTGACATCTCCTACAAATATTTTACTGCATGAAAGCATATGAGTGAAATCTAAGACATTTTACTCTTTGGACCAACGAGGGCGTATACTTTCAACACTTAAGCTAGAAATGGTGGCTACAGTTTATAAAACTAATCTAGGTAGATATTGGTGGCCATCTATTCCACTTGGATCCCCACCACTATTTCTTTCACTTTTTCAATTTTTAACCATAGTACAATTTACTTTTTATGGTAGTTTTTTGGGTCTAGAAATTTTGGAGCCATTTTGAGGCCCTAAATGATGTTTTTTTGGAAATCATGCAAATTAGTGAGACTCATTTAGAAGTCAAAAGTTGTAGTCCCTGGATATATCTTTATAACAAGGTATTCTATGAGTGAAATAAAGATTGTATGCCAAAGTTATGACCCCATGAAGTTGATGTACCAATTTACCCAAACGGGGCCCATAGTTTGGCGTTTCATCTCCTAGGGTTAGGTTTTTGGATGTTTAGGGTTTTCCATTAGTTATCAATAATAAATAGGCCTTGGAGCCTCATTTTAACACAGTTCAGAGGAATTTATCCACCACATCTCTTCTCAGAGATAAATTACCATCACTTGAGCTGGTTTATTTCTATTTCTATAGGTAAGCATATTTCAGTTCTTTGATATTAATAAAATAAAGTTTTATTTTTGTTGCAACTCTGTGTATATTTATTCATGTATTTTGTTGTGTTCCTACATAAGTCTGGATTAGTGGTATCAAGTGGTTTTCTCTATCTCTATATTTATTTGCATGTCCCAACGAGATCAAGGTATAAAGAGTTAGGGATCGAACCGGTTGAATCTTTGCAAGACCAACCTTGCAAACCCCAAGAACCTCCCATGGTGGAATAAAATAAATATGAGGGGTTAGGAGATCATTTCAAAATATTTCTTGTGGAAACCCTCGAGTAGAAGGGGAATCCATTGATGGATAACGTTTCCTAGATCCTTCGACGATTACCCACATGAGACACATCTTCATCCAACAACCACTCTAAGGCGCCACTTCTTTTAAGGTATAAGTTAAGTTTGATATTCCCATATTTGAGGGCTAGATAGATACATACACGATCGATAGATGGTTAAATATGTTGGAAGGATATTTTCAGTTCATGATTCTTGGAATTGGGAAAATATTACTTTTAAACTTCACAAGCCACCCCACACATTAAGGACTGGTGGGAAACCTACTGTGAACAAAAGGACAAGAGAGAATCCTCTTTGTTTCAGTCACATCCAATTTGAATTATTTTTGAGATGCCATCAAGGAACAATATTACCCCGTTGGGAGCTATGAACATAAATACATAATGTGGACCATGTTGTGGCAGGGAAGGGGCCAAGATTTGTTAGAGTTTGCAAATGTTTTCCATACCCTCCACACTAAGTTGGGTATCAATGATTCTGAGTGGAATTTAGTACTAAAGTATGATGACTAACAACACAAGTACATCAACGACATGATGGAGTTCCTGTACATCTCCTCACTTGGCACCTGTTATCAATACACTATCAAGATCAATAAAAAAATTTAAACATAATAAGCGAGAATTTGGATCCACGAATCCAAAGCAAAGTAAAGACTCCCCCAAGATGCAGAACAAAGGACAAGTCCAAGGTGCGGTGACCCAATACAACCCATCAAAACCACAAGTGAAGAAAAACACCACGAAAACAAAGAATGACAAGGGAAATGGTGCGAGTTACATAAGAGATCCACTAACAACACAAGTGAGTGTCAAGCCAAGTAGTCAATAGTGGCCAAGGTGAAGGATTCTAAATCAGATGCATGTTCTGACTTTGTGTCGAAAAATGACAAGGGGAATGAAAAAGGGAAGTAGATTATCAATGGAGAGCCTAGTTACACTATTGCCACAACCAATATTTAGAAGGATAAGCCTGAAGATTCAAAGGATGGGGGGTGACTCTTCCACACACAGATGTGGGTGAAGGGTTCTCCATTGTAGTTCATTGTTGATAGCGAGAGCCAAAACAACCTCATTTGAGCAAGGATGAGTAAGTGTTTAGGCCTATCGACCACACCAAACCCACATCTGTAAAACATCGGGTGGCTTCACCAAGTGAGATATCTTCACATCAGATAACAATGTTGCCTTCCCTACAACATCAAGCCCTTCACAGATGAGGTAGTGTATGATGTTTCTCCTCTTGAATTTTTTGATGTATTATTAGGCCAACCATACTAATGGAAGAAACATGATGTGTATGAGTCTAGGTCTTGCATTAGTATTATTACGTTGTGTGATAATTTTTACAAGATATTGGAAGTCACCTACCACCTACAACCATTTCTTTGATCAATACAAAGAAATGTAGTAACATCATTTCCCGGACATGGGAATTTTTTTCCTTACTATTTTTCCTCAGGGCAAGAAGAAGATTGTGGCCATGGCGTCTAGACAGGGCTCCTCCGCATGACAACAATAGATGGACAAGGTTGTGTATGAGGATAGGGACATATTCACGTCACCCATAGGGGTACCTCTACATTGACAAGTTAAGCAGTCCATCGATCTAACCTCTGGTGTGCCACTACCAATGGACCAATTTATTGACACTCTGTTATAGAGAATGATGAAATCAAGAGGAATATTTAGGAACTATTATTGAAAGGGCACACCATGCCAAGTTCATCACCCCATGGGAGCCTGATTGTGTTGGTACAAAAGAAGGATAGGATCGGGAGACTCTGTATTGAATATCGGGTGCTAAACAAGATCATTGTCTAGAAAAGGTATCCAATCACATGGATTGATGACCTTCTTGACTAGCTTAAGGGGGCTAAATATTTTAGCAATATTGACTTGAAGTTCGATTATCGCCAGCCACCGATCAAACCATCCGATGTGTGGAAGACTGACTTCAAATCGAAGGAGGGCATTTTCAGATGGTTATTCATGCCTTTCGGGTTTACGAATTCCCCCGCAACCTTCATGAGGCTAATGGAAGACATCTTGCGACCCTTCACCAACTCATTTTTGGTGGTGTACTTGAATGGAATTCTGATCTTCAACCAAAGTTGGAAAGATCACCTCCACCATATTCAATAGGTCCTACAAACCCTCGGGTAGCACAAATTGTGTGCCAATTTGGAGAAATTCACATTTGGTATGACCCAGGTTGAATATCTCGGGTACTCCTTGATGAGTGAGGTGTGCATGTGGATCCAACTAAGATATAATTTATTTGGGATTAGCTAGCTCCGACTACTCTAACAAATATCCACAACTTTCTAGGTCTTGCCAACCTCTACTGCAGGTTCGTGTTGGGGTTCTCTTATATCACTTGACCCTTGACTCAAGTCACAAAGAGAGGAGTGAAAGAACATTTCTTTTGGTATGAATCCCAACAGAAGGTGTTTTCCGAGTTGAACAATCACCTCTACTCTCTGCCAGTGCTCACATTACCAGACTTGCATCAACCATTTGAGGTCAAGACAAACGCCTCTGACTATGATATTGGTGCATTTCTTACATAGCAGGGGCATCCAATGGCATATCACAATGCGACACTCTCCGACGTAATCCGAAAGTATCCCACCTATTATCCCACCTATTACAAAGATATGTATTCCATTGTGTAGTCTTGTCGACAATGGAAGCATTACAGTATGGGGAAGGAAATGGTCATCCACAGAGACCACCAACCCCTACAGTTCATATAGACATAAGGGAATTTGTAGAACAATCACCATTAGAAATAGTCCACATACCTGCAACAATTCCATTTGAACACTAAGTACAATAAGGGTAGCACCAACACTTTTGCAGATTTCCTCAGCTGACTTCTAGTCATGATGCTGACCACTGTGCTTGACTCTTGTGGGCACGAGATTGCGGGCTGGCCACATCTTTATAAAAGTGATCGAGAATTTGATACCACATAGCAGATGCTCCTAAGAGGAAAGAAAGGTTCAAATTTTCACCTCCAGGATGCACTATTATGCCACCTGGGAAACCTCTGTGTTCCGTCAAGTGAGCATTCCAAAATGATTTGGGAGGCGCACTACATTTGGATGGCTAGACATTTTGGGGTAGAGAAAATAGTGGAAGTGCTGCAAAAGTATTTTTATTGGTTGAACCTTCGACCGGATTTTTGGAAGTACATCAGATATTTCACTACCTACACCATTGCCAAACTGACCATCAAGAAGAAAGGCCTATATTCTCCTCTTCCTACTCTTAGTCGACCTTAGGAATCGATCTCTATGGATTACATGTTAGGCCTTCCTTCTACTAAGCATGACAACAACTATGTTTCCATGGTCATCAACAAATTATCTAAGATGGCCATTCTTGTGGCGTGGAAGAAGAGTATCACGGTAGAAGCCACTTCTAAGCTCTTCTTTGAATGCGTGTGGATATACTTTAGGCTCCCATGGTCTGTTATCTTAGATCTGGACAACAAGTTTCTAAGTACATTTTCGTCAAGTCTCTGGTCGATGTTGGATACCAAGCTCACTAAGTCTATATCTTTCCACCCCAAAACCTATGGCCAACCAAAGGTTTTCAACATGATGATCATAGACATTTTATGCATGTATAACCTAAAGCATCCACTCACATGGGATGAAATCCTCCCCTATGTCCATCACAACTACAAACAAAGCTCTCCATAGCTCAACTAATCAGAAATATTTTCAAGTGGGATTGGGGTTCCAACTACTATGTCCCATTGATGTGGCCATACCATTTGTAGCTACTCCAAGAGACTTGGATCATGCCCATTCTAAAGAGAACATGGCCAACAAATTCATTGAGCATATTTAACACATTTTTCAGTAGGTGCATGACATATTGGACAAAGCCAATGCTAAGTACAAGCAACATCATGATCACCATGGGGGTTCACACAAGTTCCAAGTGGGCAATAAAGTTTGGTTACATTTGTAGAAGGAGTACCTCGTTTGGCCTCACCACAAGCTTCACCCACTCCAATATGGGCCTTACACCATCGCTAAGGTTGTAGGGGAAAATTATTTCAAGCTCAAGATTCCACCATTCCTTGGCATGCACCCAATGTTCAATGTGGACCACCTTCAACCATACTTTCCACCATCATTGAACACATCATACATTGCAAAACAACTCACACCAACATATTTAACCCATAATGCATGGAATAGGCCACAACTATTTGGATCATGGACAGATAGATCAAGAATAATCATAAACATAAGATCCAACGATATTCAGTTGTCAAAGTTGGCCAACTCCTGCACTATGGCAAGTGGCTCACTGAGGACAAAGTTCAACAAAAGTTTCCCCATCTCATGGAGGCATTCAACGCAATGGGGGCCATAACTTCCTAAGGGCGGAGGACTGATCCATGTGGATATTGGTGGCCACCTGTTCCACTTGGACCCCCACCACTGTTTCTTTCAGTTTTTTAGCTTCCTTAATTATAGCACAATATACTATTTTTGCCAATTTTTCAGGTCCTTAACTTCTGGAGCTGTTTTGAGGCAGTAAATAATTTTTTTTTTTGGAAAACAAGGTAAACATGAGGCTTAACTCATCATTATAGACAAAATTTGTATTCCTCAAATATATATTTATAACGAAGTATTGTTCACATCAAATGAAGATCGTATTCCAAATTTACGACCCTCGGGAGTTGATGTATTGATTTACCCAAATGGGGCCCATAGTTTTGGTGCTTCATTTCCTAGGGTTAGGTTTTTTGATGGTTAGGGTTTTCCATTATTTATCAGTAATAAGTAGGCATTAGAGCTCAATTGTAACATAGTTCAGAGGCATGTAGCTGCCACATCTCTTCTCAAAGATAGGCTTCCATCGCTCGAAATGGTTTATTTCTATTTATGTATGTAAGCATATTTTGAGTTCTTTGATATTAATGAAATGAAGTTTTATTTCTATTGCATATCTATGTATATGTATATTTTTGTATTTTTTGTGTTCTTGCATAAGTTTGGATAAAAAATCCTCAGCTTCTCTCCAAAAATCTTGAATCATTCTCTTCCTCAAAATACATGTCATAGAATGATGATAGACTCCTTGTTTTTCTCTTTCTATAACTGAGTGGCCATGTTTTCCACCATTCTACCCATTCAATTTCTACTAAGTCAGTTTAGGGGATTTTCGCTTTATAAAGTTAAAGTGACTTTTCCTTAGCCTAGGATATGTCCCCCTTTACATTACTTAGGAAATTATAAAGTTTTCCTAGGAAAATCATGTTCCCTTATTGAAATTTTCCCCCACCTTAGCATAGGGGAACTTCTTAGGCTAACAAAACTCGTCTTATTTCTCCTAAGTATTTTGGGACAGTACATACAAATAATACATATTCTTAGGCTACATAGTTATAATCAGGATCAGATCCACAAAATTCTCAACAACCCCTATCTTGATGATCCTTTAGATCCACGTATTCCCCAATAGATCAAAATAATCCTAAGGTCTCTTGAACCTCATTCAAAATTCCCGATATCTCCTCAGAGGGAAGGTTTGATTACAATGTTCCTCATTCTCATTCCTATTTACACAATTTCTTTCGATTTTCTTAAAAATATAGGAAATAGAAATAATTAAAGAAACACACTCAATTAGGGAAACAACACCCTTTGTAAATGAAATACCCCTATGTATATTCAAAATGTATTTTTACTTGGAGGTAATATTCTCTTGCATTACCTAGGCATATGGCCAATATGGTAAGGTGTCCTGGAACCAATGGTGATGTGGTACCTAAGTAGCATGCCACATGGCATGTGCCAATAACCATGTTGAATGGCTAAGTGGCCCAAAATTAGTGACACATGGTAGCCTTAGGGAGAGGTAAATGGATGTCATGATGTCACCTTGGGCTAATGTCATCTAAGGATCTCATAAGGAGCTATATATTATAGTGTAGTGATTAGAGTAAGAGATGTAGGGCGAGAGAGATATTGTCTTAATGATTGATGGGAATAAGTTCATCTGGGGAACATAGTAATGAAAAAGTATGGTAGTTTTCGGCATGGTATATGGGATTGAGAGACAAAATAATTCTCGTTAGGTGTCATGAAGAGTAATTTATCTTGCCCCAAGTTGTTATTTGAATTGTTAAGCAAGACTAGTGGTGAGGAAGGCAACAACTGAGATTAGTTATATGAGAAATAATAACATGGAAGACCAAGGGGCTAAGAACATGGTCCCCAAGAAAGTATGACAGAACGTGCATGAGATCATGTTTTTTACAAGATATTTCCATGTGGATTCCATGTGGTAGTGAATTTATGACTTGGAAAAAATTTAACAGTAAAATTTCAAATCGTCATAACTTTTGATTTGTAGTTGGGGTTATGATAAAGTTTATATCGTTAGGAAGCTCTTGATGAATGAAATGTTGTGGTTATGTTTATTTTGAGTTTCTAGAAAGTTGAAAATCAAGAAAATTTTGCAACTCCATTTCCTTAATGAGACCTTGGATGTTAGGTTAGGCCTATGTAACACCCCTCACTCATCTTGGAAGGTACAAGGGGGTGGGAGGGACTATTACAAGGTGGTAATAGAGTAGAAGGTTCAACATTGAACCTGTAGAGATAAAATTTGGACTCTAAGTTTTGTGGGGAAAAATGCCTATGCAGGAAGATCCTATCCACCTAAGGTGTGACAGTGCCTTAGCAACAAACAGAAACATCTATTCTAGTATTCTTCATTTATGAATTAAGAATGAAGAGAGATGAATGGACTAACCGATGTCTTTCATTTGTCCCTCGATCTGGTTTCTCTTCTCTTTGAGAGTTCCCAGCTACTTGCCTTCTCGCTCGCCCAACTTCAACAGGTTCCTGCAAGATCACAAAAAGGGAACACTACACAAAGACATAGATTCATATTCATAACTAGTTCAGGATTAGAAATAAACCAAATATACTAATGCAATCGTACATCAAAGACACATCAGTATATAGGAGAAACCAAGATAGCTTTATTGATGAATAACAAGGTTCAGGAGGAGATACAACCAAGAGAGTTCCAATCCAGCATCTCCTTCCAAGCAAATAAATTTCCTATCTTCACCTTCCTTCAAAGCATTAAGCACCCAATGATTCCAATCTCAAACCAACAACGATTCTTTGCAATAAAAAAATTCCAGCCTCCTCGATCTCATGGAGGAGAGACCCATATATAGATGTTTGGAGAGAGGATGAGTCAGCTTGAGATCTGACTAGTGTCCTCTCCCTCTGTCAGTTCTTGCTTCCACTTGGAGACTAATAGCCTCTTACTCATCACTAGTCGAATTCATTGAGGCAAGTGTCATTGGAGAAGATTCTGGAAGCTTCCAGGGTCTTTCCACCTCGTTGAATGAACTTGCCATTTGTCATTTCCCGCTCAGCGCACCCTGGTAGTGCTTCTACCTGCGTTGCAGTGCACCTAGCCAATGTAATCTCTGCATTTCAGCGCGGACAGCTAGTGGAGCCTCTGAATTGATCCTGAATTAACTTGTTTTTGAGCAGTTTCTGGTGGAGAACTTCCGTGAATTGCTGTGGTTTGTTAGCCTTGTTCCTCTAGGTGTAGGAAGAACATGTTTAGGGACTTTGGATCCCTTAGATTATGGACATTTCATGCTTATAGCCGTAAGGCACAAAAATGTCTATAACAGTTGCCCCCTAAAGTATGAGGTCGTTTATCGGGTGAAATGCTTTATTAGGAGGATCCGAAGTTCATTCAATGCTGGGAGGAGACCTGTAATAAGATACAATACAATACATTATTTTTCATACTGCTTTCATGATCTAGCTGAGGCCGGCATTCCCATGCTCAGCTTTATAAATTCATTTTTCTGTACATAGAACAAACAATCATCTGATGGTAGACTGATAATTTTGATGAAATTATCATCCTTTGTGTAGGATGATTATCTGCTGCAATGATGTACATGTCAATGTCTTTATCTTTCCTGAATATATATCGCAGCCCGGATGGATGAAACTAGATCCAGGGTCTTTAAACTCGTTCGATCTTCACTCTAAGTACAATTCGATCCATGCGAGAAATGTTCTGAAGTCGAACATGGAAAGACATCGCTTGATTACCGGTCAATGAGGTAAACCGTTAACAAGCGCGAGAGGAATCACCAATAATGATAATGACCCTGAAGGTACTGCAGTACAATTCACGTGGTGTGAATAGAGGACTTGGCATCGAACACCACACAAAATCTTTCGGTCGAAGGTCATTGACGTATACCTGTTGCCGGAAGTGAGAAACTTACCATTGAGGCATGCAAGCTTCAAAGTACTGAAGGGGTTGTTCCTAGATCAACTTCTTGGATAATGAGTTGATGTCGACAAGAAGTGATCCATCAAAGGAGGGCCTTAATGAATCCCACATCAATGACACAGAACGGAGCTAATGATTTTGATGGAGGTGAAAACGATCTGATGACATATGATTCAGGGTGGCGGTCATGAAAGAGTATAATGTATTGTAGTGGATGGGACACAGGTGACTTCTCTGAACGACTTATCTTGAACATATGGCGACACTTATGCGATGGATCGGTAGCATTACCCCAAATATGGATGGTATGGCGAGACCATGGTGATGTGACCGGTGAATGAAACAACCCAACCCGATTGTGGTACGGAGGAAAAGTGTCATGTTCAAGAGCGACTTGCTACCATCAAAGTTTTCTTGAGTTTCTCCCAATTTTTCCCCAGTCATTGCTAACCAGTACCTCTTTATTTTTGTCAAGCTTGAGGAGGATAACATATGCTTGTTCTATAACTTGCCCTTCGGGCAAGCCCATCGCTATGTTTTAACGAGCCTAGCGATAGTGAAACTCGTTCTCGTCTAAAGACAAGTTTGTCGCTATTTAATGCTTTTAACGAGTCTAACGACAAAGATAACTCGGTCCTTTTCATTTTTAGAGAGTCTGAAAAGGTACATAAAGTCAACTCCGAAAGTCCTTTTTTGTCATCTAATCCCTTAAGTCCGAAAAAGTATAAAACAATACAGAAGGGATGCATTTTCGATATCTTTAACGAGCCGAACAAAACAAGCGCTCGATCTTTTTGTGCAATAATCCCTAAAGTCCAAAAAGATTAAAATATAGAGGAGCGATAGCACTTCCGGTCGCTTTAAGGAGCTGGAAGGCCAAAACTCGGCAATCTTTTCATATTTTACGAGTCATATGAAAAGAGCTTAAAGAAGACTCGTCTTTTGAGGAACGAGTGATAAAAAGAGTAGCAGTTGATTCCAGGGAAGGATTGGAATTTCCGAATCACGGCAGTGTCACAAGGATGGCTAGTGAAATCACTCTTCGCAGCTGTTCCTCAAAATGGGTAAACAATCATATGGAGGTGAATGATCGGCCAATGGAAAAGTGGAGGTGATGGGAAAACACGACCAAGGCTTTAATGGCTGATAATGTTACATTCACGGTGGTTATTTACCGGAAGATAGTTCATTTTTTAACGAGCTTAAATGCGGAAAAACACTGCTCAGTCTTATGTTTATTTTTTAACGAGCATGAACTATGTGCTAAAACTGCTTGGATCTTGCGTTTATTTTTTAACGAGCATGAACTGTGTGCTAAAACTGCTCGATATAAGTTTGCACGCCCCCATCATAATAACGCAAATCGAGGTGCATCCCCCCCAAGCTTCATTGCATTCAACTTGGTGGTTGGAATGAAGGTTTACCTTTGAGATTTGGAAAGGGGATTGTTTTCATTTTTTAATGAGGTTGACACAATAAAAGAACTATCCTCATGAATCCTTGTATTTACAGTATTTGATCGAAAATCAAAAACTGTAGGATGATAAAGGTCATCTTGAGTGTCTTCTCCACAACCCGGGAGAAGGGAACGATGGTGGGAATCATTCCATGGTGCCCAGTCAATTACCATTGATTGGACAATTCCTTTGTCGGTGACATGCACTTGCGGCCAAGGATATGAAGCGGTACCATATTCTTTAGACCTATCTATCCAAATGCTTGATGAGCGTTGATTTGGGTTTGCCCCCCAGGCCAAGAAAATTGATTGCTACAATATTTCTATTAGGGCGATGATCCATGCTGACAAAATGTTTAGGAATCTTCTGAATCCATTAGATATAGAAGATTTCATATTGTAGGTTTCCACTGTGGTCACTTTCGCCAAATTACTTGGAGGTGGTAGGGAAAAAGTACCCATTAAGGCAGGGTGTTTTAGGAGGCCTATTCCAATATTTTGAAGCGGATGATCGCTTCCATGGATCATTTGAATGCTTCCCGTAACTTGTGAACTGTTGGGGAAAAATGTTTGTTGGTCAATGATTGTAATTCTTCCTTGAAAGGGAAATGCAATCCTCCTCAAGTAGGTCGACACAACTGCGGCCATGGCATATATCCAGGGCCTTCCCAGTAAGATGTTGTAATCTAGGTTTCCGTCGATTACTTCAACATCAACTTCTACTGTTTTGCCCCCTAGTTCAACTTGCAAGTTGCTTAAAATCCCGTATGGAGTGTATGATCGTCCATCAAATGCTTTTAACGTCGTTGACGATCTCGACAAGGGTGGTGAGCCTAAATTCTTCCAGCAACTCATCGACATAATACACGTAGATGCCCCCTCATCAATAATTGTTCGATGAACAGTTTTGTTGAGGGCTTTCACTTGAATAAGGAAAGCTAGTTGAGCTGGTAACTGAGGGTCATATCCTTTATGATCGAAGGCCACAAGATTGGAATCCCTTAGGCCAATCTCACCTATTGCTGATAATAAAGCTTGCTCTTGGGAGGGGCAATTTTGCGGTACCTCAAGTGTCGACATAGCGGACGACGATTGGGCCAGGTCCTCTATTATATTGTAATTCTGTGCTATTTTTGCACGAGGATTAAATGTTGATTTGTGTACTACTCCCTTTGGCAACTTTATCATTTGTTCAGGAATGATGGGTGGCAAAACTTTGGTCAAAGTTGTTGTCGAACTACTAGGTTGTTCATTAGCCTTGTTATTCGACAGCTATGGATTCCCATAATCTTTATTCCTTGACAAAGCATCATTTTGCTGCTTTGAGACAGACAACATAAGAACTTGGGATCGAGAAGCATTTTTATTAGCAACCAGTTTGGTTCTCGGGTTTGGAAACAGATCAGTCAATACTGTTGAGGTTTTCGGACTCTTAAAGAATCTTTTAAGCTCAGCTTTGTATGGACATTCATTCGTCCAGTGGTCCTCATCGCATATTTGACACCGGAAAAGGGGTTTCCTTTGCCCAGAAGTGCTTGCAGAAGCTTTTTCAGGAGATGACTCATCCTGCTTCTTTTTCCTCCCTTTCTTTTTCTTCTTGCCCCCTAGCTGCTTCAGTTTTTTTCCCTTGTCGGTTGACATGGCATTTACTTCTGAGGCAAGAAGTTCGTCTTTTTCATTTTGATCTGAAATCTTACGGGCTTTCTTGGACATACCCTTTGTCGATTTCACGTTTGTCGTGCCAATCACACCATCGCCGACGTGAGAGTCATTGTTTGATTTAGGAGGAGGAGGAATTGAGAATTCCAGTCTAGGGGCGTCAGGTATTTTGTCGTAGAGCGTGCAACACTGAGTATAGACCAAGTCTAGATATTGCGCACGAGCGATAACTTTCTCTTCCGTTACGACTCCCCGCTTTGCAACATCTTCCGTTATGGCAGGAAGTAACGACTTGATAAACCATTCAGCTAATAGCTGATCGGGAACGTATGTTTTTACCATCCTACGACGACGTCACCACTCATGTATATGATTAGATATGTGAGTGGCCGTTGTCTGTTTGAAATTGGTTAGGAGTTTTGTTCCCGTTTCATACCTTATCGGTAATTGAAAATGGGTTAAGAAAGTCGTGGCTAAGGTACTGAAATTGTCGAATGAAGCTCTAGGCAATTCAATATACCATTTTGCTGCTGGACCCGTTAACGTCCTCTGAAAAAGGCGAAGTCTTATCGAATCATCATTCAGGGTGTTTGACGAACACCACAGATGAAATGTCATCACATGATTCGACGGATCTTCACCCGGATTTCCATTAAACTTAGGAATATCTGATGGAAGTTTATGCGGAATCGCTGGCCACCAAGGGGCATAAGCAATTGGATCATTCGTCAGCCGGTTTAGATCTGGTAATTCTAGAGTTGCTACAAAGGGCAACTGTTGATTCAGGTTAGGCGAAGCATACCCAGGATAAGATGGAATTGCTTGAGCAGTGGGTCTTTGCATACCAGCATAATGTATTTGATGTTGGAAACTTTGACAAGGTTGATGGGCATAACCATTATAGTATGGTTGTTTATAACCGCTTTGAAAATGCAGTTGCCCATTACTTACAAAGACTTATTGCTCAGGTCCTTGATATGATTGCTAGAATTGCGGTTGTTGAGATTGAACCAGCCCTGGTTGTTGGACCATTTGCTGTTGTCCAATACTGGATGATTGACCAAGATGAGGAGTCATAGTACTTGTTTGAGCCTGAGTCGCTTCAGATAAGGAGGCACTAACCTGAGGTTGTGATTGAGTTGTTGAGACAAGAGGTTGTTGTATTGCAACCTGAGAAACTTGGGGTTGACATACAACAGGTAGCGCTTGTACTTGCGACGCAATCATCATACCAGGTATAGTGGGAATATTTGACACAGGGTGGACTGGTTGCATTGAATATGAAACCCTTGGTTGCTGAGGCAGTATTGGTACCCAACCGCTGGATGTAATTCCAGTTTGACCTGAACTTTTTTGTAAACTCCCATATGGTTGTTCTCCGGGAGGGAACAATGAAAAGGCATACTGCCCTCCATATGGTGGTAATCCAGTACTTAAAGGGCAGATTGGCCTTTGAAGACACATTGGATCAATTTGTTGAGTTTCAACATAAGAAATACCAGATGATAATCCAGATGAAGAAATAGTAACTAACCATGTCGTCGAAGCAGTCCCTGATGGGACTCCGGCTTGTTGTTGATAACTTGCCGGGACAGATGGTATACCATCGAACATCGTTGGGGTAGCAGTAGGAGGCTTTGCCGCTGCTGTGTCGGATGACACAGTCCTGGACGTCGATGGTTGTTCAGACATATCTAGTCTATCCAAAAGATTTTATAGCGATTCTACAAGAACTTACGATGAAAAGAGACTAACTTTGAAGATCAACGAGGGAATGGTGATGATTATTCGGTTTAAAATAAATTTTAACGATGCTTAGACACAACCTGATTTTTCAATTTTAAAGAGTAGAGAAAAAGCAAAAGATGGCTCTAGTCTCCTTTGATGTTTTAACGAGCCCGAAGTGACAAATGCTCGGATGGACTTTTTCCGTTATAGAGTCTGAAAAAGGCCAAAAGGAACTGCTCTGGAGTTCTAGGTAGAGGCAAGACACCGGTTAGTCCATTCATCTCTCTTCATTCTTAATTCATAAAGGAAGAATACTAGAATAGCTTTATTGATGAATAACAAGGTTCAGGAGGAGATACAACCAAGAGAGTTCCAATCCAGCATCTCCTTCCCAGCAAATGAAATTCCTATCTTCACCTTCCTTCAAAGCATTAAGCACCCAATGATTCCAATCTCAAACCAACAACAATTCTTTGCAATAACAAAATTCCAGCCTCCTGGATCTCATGGAGGAGAGACCCATATATAGATGTTTGGAGAGAGGATGAGTTAGCTTCAGATCTGACTAGTGTCCTCTCCCTCTGTTAGTTCTTGCTTCCACTTGGACACTAAGAGCCTCTTACTCATCACTAGTCGAATTCATTGAGGCAAGTGTCATTGGAGAAGATTCTGGAAGCTTCCAGGGTCTTTCCACCTCGTTGAATGAACTTGCCATTTGTCATTTCCTTCTCAACGCACCCTGGTAGTGCTTCTACTTGCGTTGCAGTGAACCTAGCCAGTGTAATCTCTGCATTTCAGCGCAGACAGCTAGTGGAGCCTCTGAATTGATCCTGAATTGACTTGTTTTTGAGCAGTTTCTGGTGGAGAACTTTCGTGAATTGCTGTGGTTTGTTAGCCTTGTTCCTCTAGGGGTAGGAACAACATGTTTAGGGACTTTGGATCCCTTAGATTATGGAAATTTCATGCTTATAGCCGTAAGGCACAAAAATGTCTATAACACTAAGTTGGTTTAATATAATATTTAGAGTCTAACAAAAGATCAAGATAGAGCATCTAGGTTCAATACTTGGATTGGATGAGATCAAAGGAAAAAAAATTATGCCTGTATATTTTTGATAGAAATTGCAACTACTCAAGATTTCAAACTAAAAACAAGAGACACAAATTCTACTCTATTGATCTGTAGAATGGAAGTCACAATTTAGAAAAACATGCATAGTAATGAAACAAGAAAAACCACAAGTACATAGTGATTTATAGGGGAAACCAACTAGGAAAAACCCCTCAAGCTTCTTTGCATTAATCAATTGAATAGAGAAATTATTAAAATTTCTTTCTCTAGCCCTAAGCACAACCTACAAAAGTAAAATTGTTCTCACTACTAAATGATGACCTCTGTCCAACACTTATCTACTTCATGCCTCCTCTTGTCTCCTATTTCCTTATGCAAATCTAAGCTAATTCTATCTTCTAAACAAAGGGGAAGTCCCTATTTCCTTGCAAAATTACCAAGGATTGATCAACTACCTACATGCAAAATTCTGTACACTCTACTAGTATACAAATAATTTTACATTAGCCTTAATTTCTCCACTCCAACCGAGGAATTCGAATTCCTTGCATGTGTGAGATATTTTGGGTTGATTGATTAGTTATTTAGTATATATCTGAGTTAGACTATTGACTCATTAGACAATGGCCTTCAATTGACTCTATCAATAGTTAAATGTCAGTTAACTGAGTGCAAATAGAGATAAATGAACTAGATTTCTAAAATCTAGCGATCAACACATGCACGACTGAACTCCAAGCCCACTAACTCAGATTTACTGAGATGATTAAGTGAGAAGAGCCATGCCAGAGTGGTTAACTTCCTCCAATTTGTCCTGTTGTTGTGGTAATTTGATCTACTCAATTTGACTAAGGCTAAAGTAAAATTGAGCCTTTCTTGCTACACTTTCTAACACTCCCTCTTAGCAAGAAAGGGATACCATCCCTATCCTAGATGTGTGGAATGTATGGTAGAACTACCTCTTACTATTTTTGTTTCTACTACAACAACTATGACTAATAAGAATCTAAAAAAATACAGAATCATTTGTGTCTTTGCAACTGTCCACTGGGAAAATTGCACTAATGTTGACTCTACATTGTGCCTCCTGCACTGTTATCAACACTCTTGTGTTCTCCTCAACTTCTAACAACACCAGCTAACAATGGTCCATCTGTTACTGAACACTATCTGCCTCTATAACACTATAATGATCCATGAGGAAAGTATACCACAAATGCTCTCCTATGGGTCCTCCCCAAATCTTAGTAGCTTTGGGGTTAAGGCTTGACATCACCCCAACTCACTCGTCGAGATATAGATCCATGCATGGAAAAATATACCTCTATATTGTTGATATTTTTCACTCTAAATCCAATATGCCTCACTTTTCCAATAGCTACATGTTTCAGAAAGGCTTCCCCTTACTAAAAATAACATAATAACCTATATCCTCCAATACTATTACAAAGATCAATTTCTTCTTCATCCCAGGTACAAACATAACATCTTAGAGGAAAATATGGGAGGAATACTCCCTCTTAATTGTTATAGTACCAATTCTTGTAGCACTGTACCTCCCATCATCCCCAATTTCTATATGCATATTGAGATCCTTCTCCTCCATGGTACTGAAAGATTCCTTGTTTCATGTCATATGGTAAGATGCACCATAATTTAGGTACCAATCACTCCCTCTTATTACGCTTTCCATGCAAGCAATGACGGTCAAATATAGCTCGAATTTAGATGCCATGGCATATCCTCCTGCTCCTTCTATAGGATTCTTGCTTGATTTCCTATGCAGACACATTATAACATAGTTCCTATATTCATGGCAGTGAAATAATTTTATCTTTCTTAGGTCCTTCTTCTTGCCATTTTTCTGGCTGGAGTCAGCCTCACCTTGGGCCTTCTTTTCCTAAGCCTTCATTCCTTTTCCAACTAGAAAAGTCGTCTTCCTCTTCTTTGTGTGTTACTCCATCTCTAGTATTTTTCCTAATATCTTCTTGAACCAAATCCGACCACAACCTTTCCCAATCTGGTAATTTTTCTCTTCATTCACAGAGTCCTAGTAAGTATGCCAAGAGTTTGGATGGCCTAAAAGAGCTAGGCTCACTAGATCATCTTTTTCAACATTCACCCCAACACATCCAATCTCATCTCGAACATGAGTGAATATGGAGAGATATTGTGGGATGGTATCATTTTTCTACATCATAATGTTTGGAAGTTTATATTTCAGGGCCACTTTTCTATGGGCACTGCTATTTTTGAATAGCTCAATCAATGTGTTCCACATAGCATATGATGTTTCTTTGCCATGTATAATTGAGACCTAATTGTCCCTCACACCTTCCAGGATGACCCACCTAGATCTTGTAGTGTCCTTCTACTAATGGGCTAACTATTGTTCATCCGATGTCATTGGCTTTTTAATGTTAGTCTAAGTGTATTCAAGCACTGCTTCCATCTGGTCCTTCTGGGATATGAAATTTGAGCTACCCTCTAGGGCATACTCCAATCTTATTTCAATGAAATATATTCTCCCAAATATAAAGAAAAAGATGCTACTGAAGTTACAATTCGAAATTCATAAAGAAAATATTCAAAACAATGGCCTAATGTGATTTAGGGCTCCGATACCATGTAGAAATTTCACAGAAATTGCAACTACTCAAGATCTTGAACTGAAAACAAGAGACAAAAATTCTACTCTACTGATCTACTGAATGGAAATAACAAATTAGAATAATATGCATAGACATGCAACAAGAAAATCCACAACTACATATTTATTTATAGGGGAAACCAACTAGGAATAACCACTCTATCCTCTTTTCATTAAGCAATTTAATAGAGAAACTATTACAATTGCTTGCTTAAGCTCTAAGAAAAAATTGTAAAATTAGGTATGTTCTCACTACTGAATGAGGATCTGTGGCCAACTCTTAGTCACTTTATGCCTCATCTGACCTCTTATTTCCTTGTGCAAATTTGAGCTAATTCAAGCTCCTAAACAATACAAAAGTCCCTATTTCCTTGCTCAACTACCGAGGATTGATCATTCCTGTATGAAAAATTATGTACACTCCACTAATATACAGATAATTTTACATTAGCCTTAATTTCTCCACTCCAGCTGAGGAATTCGAATTCCATGCATGCATGAGCCATTTTGGTTTCATTGATCGGTTAATTGATATATCTCTGAGTTAGACTATTTTCTCACTACACAACTAACCTTCTATTGGAAATAATACTAAGAAGTGGGGTGAATCAGTATTGTCAAATTCTTTTCAATATGCCTTCCAGATTTATACTTTAATTTATTCTTCAGATATTGATCATTAATTTGTATGTCAGTGCCATATAATAATGAACAAGAACAAGAAAAATAGATAAGCACACCAAAGAACACCAGATATAAGGTGGAAACCCAATGTGGGTGAAAACCACCTGGTGCAATATGTCTCTATCTTCTTTCAATTAGAAACTTCTTTTACAAGGATTTTGTATTGGTGCAGTCCTTTACCAGTACGCAGGCTGCAACTTGCATAGATCTACAACTCTCTCTCATTTTTCAATCTCTCCTGGAAGGGAGCTACAACCCCCTTTGCTCTTCTACTTCTTTAAGGACCACGTTTCATTAATTTTCAGACTGGATCCAAGAAGATCAAATAATCATCAAGTACATGCAAATCACCCAATATCCTTATACAATCAACCAATGAATCACCCAACTTCTCAGAATGTTGTAAACAGAAAAGTAATACCAGAAATCTAAACCCAGAACTCCGCAGCAATAGATAAAAGACAGCCAAAAAATGATTCAAGACAAGTCCGCAACTTCACCGATATAACCTTGCGGATATCCGTAGTGTTTCTGTGCCAGAATTGCGCAGATCCACACTGTATCCTTCTGCTTCTCTGCGTACCACCACAACTTCCCCTTCTGCTGAACTGCGTACTTCAACTCAAATATCCACTGCACTATTTGTCTGACCGCGTATCTCCGCACTGTTCCCTCTGTACCTCTGCGTATCTCCGCACTTTGCTTTATTCTGCGTTGCGTACCTCGCACTACGCCTTCTGTTGCGCTGCGTACCCCCGCAATGCGTCTTCTCCTGCACTGCGTACCCCCACACCTACGCCGTGGATCGCCTGCAAACCTCTGATTAGGGCCAAATTAATAGTCTTCCATGTGCCACAGTCAGTCAGATCCATAGATCTGATCATGTGCCCGAGAGTTTACGACTTACCAATAGATTCGCCTTAAGATTTCTCCTTGATTTAGGTCTAGCTTTGTAAAACCAAACACCCAAAATTTCAGATTTTAAGATATTCAATTTTCACCCGTGTCTAGCCAACGGATCTCGTTCCCCTTTTTATAGTCAAACCCTTATCCACACCATGGGAAAAAACCATCAAAAATCAGTACAAGGGATCCAAACCGGGGTTCAATAAATTAGATCCTATACCACGGGCCAAAACCATAGGATCGTAAAAGACGGGCTAAATACCAAGGGCCAAACATAGGATACCCCATGTTAGCGCGCTTCTCTGCATTGGAGTGAGTGAACTGGGGGACCGCACCTTATGAACAGTGAACCTGTGGGTATGTCCGCACTCCCTGGACGGCGAACCTGTGGGTCCGCACCTTTCAAACTATGCACCTATGAACCTCTTATTTTCCATCATTTTAAGAGCCTGAAAAGATTTTTGCCACTTGAGTGAGTTGCCATCAAGTACAACACATGTACCATAGAGCCAAACCAGAATCATAATGCCAAGAATCTCCCCCTTTGGACTTGATGGCAACAACAACCAATCACTAATCACTCTCCCCCTTTGACATCAAGAGCAAAGGGTTATGCTCCCCCTGAGACCATGCTTAAATCTTTGATCATGTTCCCCCTGACGGTAAACCAGATCTACAAACCATAATCCTCCATATACCATAAGAGAAAGAGATAGAGACATATTGCAGCAATATTTAGATCAGCATCCATGTTCTCCTTCTGTGCTACCATAATGCCAACAATGCATTATATGTGCTCCTCCTGAACCCGTGCCATTTGATCTTCGACCAATCCATAAGCGAGCAAATGTACACGTATACCCCAAATGAACCTCACGTACAACCAAAAATAGATGAGATTTAACAACAAGATGATGCATCAATTACCCCCAGCTTTTGCCTGAGGTATTCAAAGGTCTCCCTGGGCAATGGTTTGGTGAGTATATCAGCAACCTGTTCCTTAGAAGGAACATACTCCAACTTGACCTTTTGTTCAAGCACCTATTCCCTGAGAAAGTGATACTTGATCGGTATGTTCTTGGTCTTTGAATGCATGACTGGGTTCTTTGAAATGCTGATTGCACTTGTATTATCACATAAGATGGAGATAGGTGGAGTACAAGTGATTTGAAAATCCTGCAAGGTCTACATCATCCAAAGGAGTTGATTGCAACAAGATGCAGCAGCCACATATTCCGCTTCAGTTGTAGATAAAGCAATCGAACTCTGTTTCTTGCTGAACCAAGATACTAATCTGGAACCCATAAAGAATGCACCACCACTTGTGCTCTTCCAGTCATCCACGCTTCCGGCCCAATCTACATCTGTATAAGCATGAAGTGTGAGATCTGTATCTCTAGGATACCATAAGCCATAGTTTTGAGTTCCTTGAAGGTACTTGAAAATTCTCTTCACTGCCTGAAGATGAGTTTCATTTAGATTTGCCTGAAATCTTTCAACTGTTCCCATTGCATGCATGATGTCTGGTCAGTTACCTGTTAAATAATGTAGACTTCCAATCATAGATCTATAGGTTGGTTGATGCACTGCTGCTGATTCATCATTTGCACTGAGGCTACATCCTGTGACCATGGGGGTACATACTGGTTTTGCATCTTCCATGCAATATTTCTTCAAAATCTGCTTGAGATACTTGGTTTGAGACAAGAAGATCCCACCTTTATTTTGTTGGATTTGCAATCCAAGAAAATATGTCAGTTCTCCAAGCAAAGACATTTCGAATTCTTTCTGCATCACGAAGGCAAATCTTTGATTCATAGCTTCTTCATTGCTGCCAAAGATATTATCATCTACATACACAGCAAGTATTAGTAATTTGTCATTTTCAATTTTTATGTAAAGATTGCTATCTGTTGATCCCTTTGAAAAACCTTGTTGATGAAGATATTTGTCCAAATGGTAGTACCAAGCCCTTGGAGCCTATTTAAGACCATAGAGAGTCTTCTTTAATCTGCATACAAGATTTGGATCATTCCCAAGGATGAAACCATTTGGTTGCTCAATGTACACTTCTTCTTCTAAGTCCCCATTCAGAAAGGCTGATTTCATGTCCATTTGAAAAACTTTGAACTTCTGAAAGCTTGAGAGAGCAAGGAACATTCGGATGGCCTCAAGTCTGGCAACAGGAGCAAAAGTTTCTTCAAAGTCTATTCTTTCTTCTTGAGCATACCCTTTACACACAAGTCTGGCCTTTTTTCTAATTACTTCTCCATTTTCATTCAACTTATTTTTGAAGATCCATTTTGTCCCTATGACATTTTTATCTTTTGGTCTAGGAACCAACTCCCAAGTGTTGTTCTTTTCAATCTGCTCAAGTTCTTCATCCATCGCCTTGACCCAACATTCATCTTTGCATGCCTCTTTTACATTTTGTGGTTCAGTGGAGGAGAGCAATGCCAAATATCTTGAGGCTTCTGCAATTGTTCTTCTTATTTGTACACTTGCTTCTTTCTGCCCCAAAATCTGAGATTCTGGATGATTCTTCTAAACGTACCTGGATGGAGTCTTCTCTTCTATCCTTATTTGCTCCTCAGGTGCCTCTTGAGGTTCTTCTTCATCATTTGTATGATCTGGAGAGTAGTCTTCATCTTCTTCGATATTTTCATGATTTACTTGCCTAGGGATGTATCCTTTTTCATAAACTACTATATCAATGCTGTCAACAATTCTTCCAAGTCTTTTATTGTAACACTTATATGCTTTGCTGTGGGGAGAATAACCAAGGAGAATGCCTTCATCTACTCTAGGTTCAAGTTTGCCAAGTTGTTCATCAGTGTTCTTGATATAGCATTTGCTCCCAAAAATTTTGAAATGCTTTACCGAAGGAGTCTCACCGTACCATAGCTCATGAGGAGTTTGAGTGCTGTTCACTGGGACATTTGTTTTGTTGAGAATAACAACCGCAGCAAATGCCGCTTCACCCTAGAAGGTTACGGGAGTCCCAGACTCATCAAGCATAGCACGAGCCATTTGTTGGACTGTTCTGTTCATCCTTTCCACCACTCCATTTTGTTGAGGAGTCCTAGCTATAGAGAATTCACTTCTTATTCCATGTTCTTCACAGAAATTGAAAAATTCATTTGAGGTAAACTCCCCACCTCTGTCGGACTTGAGGCACTTAATTTTGTGATCTGATTCATTTTCAACCAAGGCTTTGAAAGATTTGAATTTTTCAAATGCTTCGTCCTTGTGTTTCATAAGTCCCAACCAAACCATCCTGGAGAAGTCGTCAATGAATAGTATAAAGTATTCATCTCCTCGAGGTGACCTTGTCCTAAATGGACCACATACATCTGTATGGACTAGTTCAAGAGGCCTGCTGGTTGATCCTTCCTTCTCAGGGAAGTTAGTTCTGGTTTGCTTATCAAACTGACATGATTTACATATGGTGTTGTTTGGAGTTTTGATATCTTGAAGACCACGAACTGCCTGGTATTTGCATGCTTTCCTTATTTGTGAAAATCTTATATGCCCCAACCTTCGGTGCCATAACCAATGTTCATCATCCTTGCTCAAATAGCGTTGTTGTTGTCCTTCTTCAAATATGTATAGATTATTTGGAGTTCTTCTGCCTTTGATCACTGTTTTTCCTGTATCAAGATCACGAATGCTACATCAATTTGATCGAAATATTACCTCGGTTCCTTGATCGCACATCTGACTGACACTCAGTAGATTATGCTTCAAGCCATCAACATATAAAACATTTCCAGCTTTGACCTTTTCTTTCAAATGAGCAGTGCCTTTTCCTTTTATGGCTGCAGGGGTATCATTTCCAAAAGAGACTTTTTTACCCTTTTCTAAAGAAGTACATGATTCAAGTTTTTCTTTATCACCTGTCATATGCTTCTAACATCCGCTGTGGATGTACCATAGATTTTCCTGTCCTTCTGCATAAAAGGCTATCCCACATCTTTCTGGTTGTGGTTCCTTTATTCTCCATGTTCGGGTGCTTGAGGCTTGTTCCTTTGTCTGCCGAAACTTGCTCCTGCATTCAGAATCTTCATGACTGAAGTTATTACATTCAATTTCATTTTCAAGGGCCGAAAAGTTGTTATAGGTCCTTTTCGTAATCCCGGTCATACTTCTTTGTTTTTGAGCTTCTCTAGTCATGATTGTCTTATAGGCAACACATTGAGCTACTTTGTGACCAAAGTTATGGCAAGAGAAACATTGGCCATTGAAGAAACTTCTGCGATTATCAAATCTACCAGCCAAATGATTGTAATTTCTACTGTCATCCATTCTTGAAGCAAATTGAGAAGTTTTTACCTGTGGCTGGTTGTAGCTTTTGTTCACCCTTAAGATGGATTGCCCGTGGTTTACCTGGTAGTATCTGTTTGTTCTTGATGTAATTCGTCCCTGCTTGACGTGATGATCTCCATCAGGATTTTGCTCATTCCTCCTTGCTGCATCAAGATAACTCTTTAAGGTGGATGCTTGAGATGTTTCTCCATTATAACCCAGACCTGTCTTAATTAGAGGAGAACGTTGTACATTGATAATCTCATCCAGAGTTTCAGATCCTTTAACAAACTTAAGATTAAGAACCTTTGTTTTCTCAATTTCTTTTCTCAGGCCAACAATTTCACATTCTAACTTTTGAAGAGATTTTTCTTTTTCATCAAGTTGAAATTGCAGCGTATCAATGATCACATTCTTTTCTTCTAAACATGTATTGAGCCTAGAAATCTCTTCATAAAATTCATCCACATCTATAGCATCCATGTAATCATCATCTTCAAAAGCCATTAAAAGTTTATAATGATTACCTCATTCATCTTCGTCACTATTTGATAGGCCATCACTGTCTTCATGAGTGTAGCAACTTTTCTTAGTTGCATTCTGTTTCTTGTTCCATCTAAAAGGTTCCTTCCCTTTGTCAATCTTATCCTTGTGAGGACATTTGACAGCATAGTGACCGACTCTTCCACAAGCAAAGAATTTGAAAGGTAACTTACCTCGGAACCGTCTAGTACCCTGTTGAAGATTTATGAAAAAATTTGATTCTTCTTCTTCTTTTGACACGTGTCCTGACTAGTAGTACTCGCCTTTGCCTGAAGCCTTGAAGGTAGCTTCTCTCCTGTCTGATGGGCCTCCTTTCCTCATTTAATAAGCAGTTAGAATTCCGTGCAGCTATGAAATTTTAAGGCTTCGTAGATTCTCTTTTTCTTCTATAGCAGAAACTTTAGATTCAAACCTAGGGGACAAAGATCTTAGAACTTTTTCAACCACAACAGCCTCTTTTATTTCTTCACCCAAAATTTTCATACAATTAACAATATCATCTACATGAAGAAAATAGTTAGCCACACTTTCATCATTATACATCCTGAGATTTTCATACTGAATCCTGAGGGTTTGAAGTTTTGCTCTTTTTACCTCATCATCTCCTTCATAGCTCAGAACAATCTTGTCCCATATCTCTTTTGCAGATTTAAACTGCATTACCTTGACAAATTCTGATTGAGATAGGCATCCTAATTGAGTATTGACCGCCTTTGCATTTGTTTCATATTTCTTCTTCTCAGCCAGATCTATAGGAGTTGTTGATGGAAAAGTATACCCTGTATCTATGATATCCTAGACTTCTGTACCAAGAGATTGAAGATAGGTAGTAAATCTTACCTTCCAATAAACGAAGTTTGTCCCATCAAAAATTGGTGGCCTGATTGATGCTTCCCTCTCGTAGTTGCTCATGATGCAAGATCTTTCTTCAAGCGATCAAGCTTCTTCTGAAGAACATGCTCTGATACCAATTGTTGGAAATAATACTGAGAGTGGGGGTGAATTAGTATTGTCAAATTCTTTTCAATATGCCTTCCAGATTTATACTTTAATTTATTCTTCAGATATTGATCATTACTTTGTATGTCAGTGCCATATAATAATGAACAAGAGCAAGAAAAATAGATAAGCACACCAAAGAAAACCAGATATAAGGTGGAAGCCCAATGTGGGTGAAAACCACTTGCTGCAATATGTCTCTATCTTCTTTCAATTAGAAACTTCTTTTACAAGGATTTTTTACTGGTGCAGTCCTTTACTAGTAGACAGGCTGCAACCTGCAGAGAGCTACAACTCTCTCTCGTTTTCCAGTCTCTCCTGGAAGGGAGCTACAACCCCCTTTGCTTTTCTACTTCTTTAAGGACCACATTTCATTAATTTTCAGACTGGATCCAAGAAGATCAAATAATCATCAAGTACATGCAAATCACCCAATCTCCTTATACAATCAACCAATGAATCACCCAACTTCTCAGAATGCTGTAAACATAAAAGTAATACCAGAAATCTAAACTCAGAACTCTGCAGCAATAGATAAAAGACAACCAACAAATGATTCAAGATAGGTCCGCAACTTCAGTGATATAACCTTTCGGATATCCGCAGTCTTTCTGTGCCAGAACTGTGCAGATCTGCACTGTATCCTTCTGCTACTCTACGTACCACCGCACCTTCCCCTTCTACTGAACAACGTACTTCAACTCAGATACGCACTGCACTGTCTGTCTGACTGCGTACCTCTGCACTATTCCTTCTGTGCCTCTGTGTATCTCCACACTTTGATTTCTTTTGCACTGCGTACCTCGCACTACACCTTTTGTTGCATTGCGTACCCCCGCACTGCATCTTCTCCTGCACTGCATACCCCCACACCTACGCCGTGGATCACTTGCAAACCTCTGATTAGGGCCAAATTAACAGTCTTCCATGTGCCACAGTTAGTCAGATCCATAGATCTGATCATGCACCCGAGAGTTCACGACTTATCAATAGATTTGCCTTAAGGTTTCTCCTTGATTTAGATCTAGCTTTGTAAAACCAAACACCAAAAATTTCAAATTTTAAGATATTCAATTTTCACCCGTGTCTAGCCAAGGGATCTCCTTCCCCTTTTTATAGTCAAACGCTTATCCACACCATGGGACAAAACCATCAAAAATCAATACAAGGGATCCAAACCGGGGTTCAATAAATTAGATCCTATACCACGGGCCAAAAACATAGGATCGTAAAAGACGAGCTAAATACCAAGGGCCAAACATAGGATACCCCATGTGGGCGCGCTTCTCTGCATTGGAGTGAGTGAACTGGGGGACCGCACCTTATGAATAGTGAACCTGCGGGTATGTCTGCACTCCTTGGACGGCGAACTTGCGGGTCCGAACCTTTTAAACGGTGCACCTGCGAACCTCTTATTTTCCATCATTTTAAGAGCTTGAAAAGAGTTTTACCACTTGAGTGAGTTTCCATTAAGTACAACACCCGTACCATAGAGCCAAACCAGAATCATAATGGCGACACCTTCAACTGACTCTATCAATAGTTAGAGGCGAGTTAATTAAGTGCAACTAAAAATAACTTAACTGGATTGATCAAATTTAGCAATCAGCATATGCATGACTGAACTCCGAGCCCTTTAACTTGAAGTTACTGAGCTAACTGAGTTACAAGATCCATGTCACACTAGTTAACTTCCTCCAAGTTGTCTTGTTGATGTGGAAATTCGATTTATGCAATTTGAATAATTCAAGAGTCAGATTGGGCCTTTCTTGGTACAGTTTCTAATAGTGCCAGACCCTCAAGATCATAAGATTACATGGCTTGCATATAGAGCATGTGCCTTTAAAGATTTCTTTCTTGATAAAGTGAAATTTAGTGGTAGCACTATGATTGATGGCTATGTGATGATTCCAAACCATGTATTACATACATATCCATGATGAATTTTGTAATTTTGAAATTCAATATGACCGATGTTGATGTTTTATATTGCTTTCTAACTAATCATTTAAGATTGTAGATGTCATGATGCTAATCTCAATAAAGAGCTTCATTTATAATCGGTAATTCTATCCTCGGTAAAGAGATTGAATTTAATTAATGATTCACGTCTTGGTTAGGATACTGATTTCTAATTAATGATGTTTATCTTGGTGAAGAATTTGATTTCGATTATGGTGGTTGGCCCTAGAAAGGAGGTTGATTTTAAAATTCAATAATGTTGATCGCCAAACCTTGTAATGGATGGACCAAAAGCACGTTGAGGCATGTGTGTGTGTGTGTGGGTGTTTGTGTGTACATATCTTTATATATGTATATCTATATGGACACACACACACACGCACACACACACACACACACATTTATTTGAGCCAGAGGTTTTATGTGTATGTAACTGATAAGAAATTTGAGATGTGTGTTTAGTTGCAATGCAACATGCTTGGTATAGCATGGCTAGGTGGAAGTTGGAAATTATTATGCATTGAAGATGCTAAAAATTGGGTGCATATGGAAGTGCATGGGAGAATTGGTATAAAGGAAAGGAGTGGCTCATGTGAGCTCTCAGGAAATTGAACCAACAATTTGTAATGCTAGAGGATAGGGGCAGAAGATGGGTATTCCCTGAAGGCCCTTTGATAAACATTGAAGGATACCTCCTTAGATAAACTAGAGGGGCAATGTAAACTTTAATGGTTTCCATGAAACATTGGAGAGAGAAAAATCTAAGTATTTATCCATACATATGGTGTTATAAAATCCATTGACAACACTAGAAATCTTGGGATTTGGTTGATGTGGAAGAAATACATGCTTTGTGTTTTGTTGTTGGCTTCTTATTTCATCTTGTTTCTTTGACTATTGACTATAAGCATGACCATGCTTCTTTGTTCATAATTTTGTTGCTATCATGAGGTTTTATAGTTCTTCATTTTTATTCTTGATTCTTTCCTTTGATGTTTTTGGGCATTGGGAAATTTATTGGGTGAGGAAGGTAAATAATGAAGCTGCAGGGAAGAGTTGAGTGCAACCCAATGGGAGATATCGCACTCATATAAGGCCTAGTTCATGAATGAAAAGGGTGCTTGAAAGTAGGAAGGAAGGGTGTGATAGCCAAGTGGGCTAGTTGTGTCCATGGGAGTAAATGTATGGTGATAGGGTAACCACGAGAAGGGCAGGAAAAGGGAAGACTCTCTAGACTTAAGAATATATGCTATAGATACATCCATTTACATTCTTTGTGCTATAATACAAATATGGAATAAAAGATGTTGGTTGGTCCTATAGGCCTTACGTTTAAAACCATCATAGTAGCAAGATAATATACTTATCTTTAAAAACAGTATGACTCTATGGATGGAATGGAAGAAGAAATTATAATTTCCATGATTGGGTGACATGGTGAGGTTACTTAATGGGTTTCATGCAACATCAATCACATTGGAAAAATGGGTAAAAAACGGTTGTTGTTGTAGCAAAGATCCTCATAGTTGCAGCAAGCATAAAGAAAAATATATGTAAACTAAAAACTAAATGTGTATGTAAATAACATGAGAAAGGAAATGTTGTGTTTAATAAATATTTTTGTATCAAACAAAAAATGAATATCAACTAATATTACCAATAATGGTAGCAAGGTAAAAGGTAAAAGAAAGGAATTTGGTTAAATAATTCCTAAAGACCGAGTTTGGAAAACTATTGTTCCAAATAAAATCATGTCTTCCATGGGTACAAGAGGTTCTCTTAACCTTAATTTTATTCATCATATCTAAATATGTGTTATGTTCATGAACATTTAATGATTAAAATAATGTATTCAATGCTATTGTATTTGAAACTTGGTTGCTAGGAATTATTTTTATGGAAGAATGATTCATTATGCTTATAAAATGTAATTAACATATATAGATGGCATGTTTGCAGTAACATAATGAGGTTATCCAATGATATCTTCTGTTATGGGGAATCCATTGAGCAATTAGAAATCTTGCTATTAATTATTTTATTATCATGTGATTATGAAATTCAAGTGCCCATGCGCATATTATGTCTATGAAAAGGAAATATTGATGTTGATGTTCATAGCTATATTAACTACTAAATTAAAACCTTGGTGAAAGGATTGGGCATGTTTTCCACTAAATTGAAGTTTCATGGCAGAAGAGAGTTCAATGGAGTAGGTATGGTTGGGTTATAGTCACGCTGAGAAAACTCTGGGGCTTGCTAGTTGAGAGTCCACTAGGCTATGGCTTGTTTCTAGAACTGATAAAACCATTGGAGACTATCCAGGTTGATAACTTACTAAGAAGTTGATGCACCCAAAGGCTAGTGGGATAATAGCACCAGATATAACCTTGGGGGGGAGGGCAACTGAGAACATAGATATGAGCACCACTGAGAAGTTGTTGGAAAGCACACTCTTATTCCTAGAAAAATAGTACAACTAAAAAACCTCCTTCTCTCTTTATCTATATATCTCTCTGCAAGACTGAACTGATATTCTATGTGCTTTGCATGAACCCCTGGGTTGTTTTGTTTTTTGATTAAAAAGGCACTCTAGTGTAATAGTAGGGAGTTGCTGAGAACACTTGAGAAATTGTCTCTGGTAATTATATGAGAACGAATGGTTGAGAAACCACACAATGTGATGGATTTAAAGATGAAGGCTGCTGAAGATTGCATTGAGGATTACTAAGTGCTTTCCTTGGGGCTGATAAACACTTGATGAATTGAAGTAAAAATGAAGAATTAAGATTGCATGGAGCTATGATTAACGTTGTGCCTCGGGGGTTGAGAAAACATTTAGATGAGTTGAGCTTGAAGACAAAGTTAAAAATTGCAAGGAGTTATGTTGAGTGCTTGCCTTGGGCTAAGAAACACTTAGATAGTTTAGCTTAAAGTTGTAATTTATAGTAACTTGAATTTATGAGCTAATATGATTTTGTTGTGATATGAAGTGAACTAAAACTATAGGGTTCATCTCATAAAATAAAATTAATGAAAAAATGTGATTTATAAATTTTTGAGAATTTCATTACGATGAATCTCATGAAAATTCATGTTCTTATGAGGAAGGAAGATCATGGAACTTTCAACATGAGTATATGGTGCTTACTGCAAGTCAAACCGTAGTGACTTGAAGATATCGGAGTGCATAGTAGCACACTAGAGATTAAGAGATCAAGAGAAGTGCCATTGTGGTGGAACTAGAACTTGATACTGTCTACTCATTTGGCTTGAAGTATGCCATGATGAGTATAAGGTAGGTAATTGCCTTGGTTATCAGAAATATTGCTCTGCAAGGAAGAGGCATTAGATCATCTGAGGGACTAGGAAACATAAAAGGGGATGGTATGAAATGAAAATAAAACATTTCTAGTAAGTCATTAGCATGATAATTAAAATAAGGTGTATATTGGGGTAAGAAATGAGTCAAAACTATTTGCAGAAAAGGCATTGAGCGTAGTAGACAATGGAAATGAAGATTGGAGGTGAACAATGCTCTAAGTGAAAATTTATGAAGATGGAAAAATACACAACAACTGTAAATAATGATTGCAAAAATGACTGGTTTAATGGGGTGGCATACCCATTGAAGTTTTTAAGAAAGAAACTATGAAAATTAAATGTAACAAATGTAATTGTAATGAGATATGTTTATAAATCTCACTAGTAAAAGAATTTTTTTGTTCAGGAATAGAACATCTAGGACGTTGTTCCTTAAAGGGGGCGGGTTTTGTGACAACCCCTCTTGTTAATTTTCCTTGTAATATTTTTTATAAATTGTAAACCCACTTAAATTATATTAAATTATATAGGATAGCTGAGAACATAGATATGAGCACCATTTAGAAGTTGTTGGAAAGTGAACTCTTATTCCTAGAAAAATAATACAACTAAAACACCTCCTTATCTCTTTATCTATATATCTCTCTGCAAGATTGAACTGATATTCTATGTGCTTTGCATGAACCCCTGGGTTGTTTTATTTTTTGATTAAAAAGACACTCTAGTGTAATAGTAGGGAGTTCTTGAGAACACCCGAGAAATTGGCTTTGGTAATTATATGAGAATGTATGGTTGAGAAACCACACAATAGGATGGATTTAAATATGAAGGCTACTAAAGATTGCATGGAGCATTACTAAGTGCTTTCCTTGGGGCTGATAAGCACTTGATGAATTGAATTAAAAATGAAGAATTAAGATTGCATGGAGCTATGATTAACGTTGTGCCTCGGGGGTTGAGAAAACATTTAAATGAGTTGAGCTTAAAGACAAAGTTACAAATTGCAAGGAGTTATGTTGAGTTCTTGCCTTGGGCTAAGAAACGCTTAGATAGTTTAGCTTAAAGTTGTAATTTATAGTAACTGGAATTTATGAGCTAACATGATTTTTTTGTGATATGAAGTGAACTAAAACTATAAGGTTCACCTCATAAAATAAAATTAATGAAAAAATGTGATTGATAAATTTTTGAGAATTTCATTACGATGAATCTCATGAAAATTCATGTTCTTATGAGGAAGGAAGATCATAGAACTTTCAGCATGAGTATATGGTGCTTACTGCAAGTCAAACAATAGTGACTTGAAGATATCAGAGTGCATAGTAGCACACTAGAGATTAAGAGATCAAGAGAAGTGCCATTCTGGTGGAACTAGAACCTGATACGGTCTACTCTTTTGGCTTGAAGTATGCCATGATGAGTATAAGGTAGGTAATCTCCTTAGTCATCAGAAATATTCCTCTGCAAGGAAGAGGAATTAGATCATCTGAGGGACTAGGAAACATAAAATGGGACGATATGAAATGAAAATAAAACATTTCTAGTAAGTCATTAGCATGCTAATTGAAATAAGGTGTATATTGCGGTAAGAATTGAGTCGAGACTATTTGCAGAAAAGGCATTGAGCGTAGTAGACAATGGAAATGGATATTGGACATGAACAATGCTCCAAATGAGAATTTATGAAGATGGAAAAATGTGCAACAATTGTAAATAATGATTGAAAAAATGATTGGTGTAATGGGGTGGCATACCCATTGAAGTTCTTAAGAAAGAAACCGTGAAAATTAAAGGTAACAAATGTAATTGTAATTAGATATGTTTATAAATCTCACTAATAAAAGAAATTTTGTGTTCAGGAATAGAACATTTAGGATGTTGTTCCTTGAAGGGGCCGGGTTTTGTGACAACCCCTCTCACTAATTTTCCTTGTAAGATTTTTTATAAATTGTAAACCCACTTAAATTATATTAAATTTTATAGGATGACTAGGCTGACAAGGACACATATTCAAAGTCTATGGAGGTGAAGGGGATGATTGCTTGAAGGCCTCATCTTGCATTTAAACCTAGCTGAAATACTTCTTAATTAAAATACTACATGCATGCATTTAAGCTTGTGTATGGGAGACATAACTGAAAAGGGAGATAGTAGGCATAGGTAGCCAGACATTAAAGCCTGAGTATGGATTTCTACTAGAAAGAGGAGTGATTGCAAAGGAACTTAAATGAAGTGTATGAGTGTTGAGAAAAACGATGAGTCAACACCCACTTCCATTGTAGAATAAGCATAAGTTAAACACACCATTAGATAGTGTGTCAGGGGAGGACATGAGAAACAAGAGTATTAGCAAAAGTGCCAAAGAGGTTGAAAGAGGACAAGAAGAAGGAATATGAGAAAGAACTCTGAAAGAGGAAGAAAAATGCCGAGAAAGAGGTATAATGCATTATAGTGGATGAGTGATATGTATAGAAAGCACTATGAATTACCATGTGAATGTGCATATGGATGGTGTGAATATCCCTTGAACACTTCCCTTCGTAGGCTCTGAATGATTCTCCAGGTGGTTATATTCAAGAAAGATTATAGTGCAAATTAGCTTATAGTTGGGAAGATATTTGAAGAACCAATATCAAATTTTAGTCATATAAATTCCAGATAATTTCTCTACTTGTGCTACTATGTGAATGAAAATAACGTGAATTCTTATTTTCATTGTTAAAAATGTGCATTCCATTAACAAGTAATACTTATTCATGTGTATTTTGATGATGGATTCATGAACCATCATACAACCAGGTGTTATTAACTACTAATGTGCTTGGGGTAACAAGTATTGTTGACATGATGGACTTAAGCTTGAGTTCTCTTGAAGGCTAGAAAACTTACCAATGTTAAAAAATACGAGACCACAAGCGAAATTTTTTGTTGAAAGGTCAAAGCATGTGTTAAGGATATAATAGCTTCAGTCCTTTACAGGACTAAAAATCTCTGAACTTTTTGCATGAATATGAGAATCCTCAGGAGGATCGATGAGTCCCAATACTAGATCACGGGCCTAGTAGAATCTAAAAGAAGTAATAAAATGAGTCTAAGATTCTATATGAAGCAAGTGGAGGTCAATTGAGAAGGTTCAAAAGGTCTCAAGGATATAATGAGGAGGAAAAAAATAAATACATGTGATATCCATCTGAGGGGCATTATGAAATTTCTCAAATAACTAACTAAGGAATGATTTTAAATTGTGTGATCAATAAATCTAGTTATTTTAATAGTTGAAAGGGTTCATCATGTAATGTATTCTAGAAAATATACCTTTTTATACTTTGTGCCACCCTTCCTTGAAAAATTATTTAATGGGAACAAAAGTGATGTAAATTTAATGAGCAAGGAATAAGATGATCTGAAGTCTATAAAGGTATTAATATTTTACAAGGGGTTAACTCGAGAATGACCAAAAGAGGGCTCAATATAACAATACAAAGTATGAATTTACTACTTAATCACAAGACTAAAAGAAAGAAAAATTAATGCCTTAATATTAGGAGTTCAAGCATATTACATCACATCAGATCTTGATAGAAATCCATTCATTCTACCATACTAAGATCATTTCCTTCTTTGAGTTCAAGAAAATATTTTCGGTGGAAGACATAGATTCTCGGATCAAGAGGTTGAGATTCATTGGGGATGATTATTACCTCTACTACAAGATCAAGAATGCTTATTTGAAGTTGTGATGATATTATGGGAGAACATATTTGAAAGACAAAAAAACCTTGTGAAGGTTGATTCATTTCTGAAGTTGTTTATTGAAGTGCTATTTGATTGTCTCTTTGAGATTTTGTTTCTTTATAAGTCCTTGAACAACAATGTTATCATTATACTTCTTGAAAAATACATATTGCATTCACTGATTGAAATATTCAAAGGGAGTTGTAATGAAAAGGCTCTCTTGGAAGAATGGATAAACATAGGCTTTTGTAAAAGAATAGAATATCTAAAGGATACAAGTAAAAGGAATGTAGCGTATAAATATTATAATCCAAGTCGTATTCTTGAAGCTATTGAAGTGTGGAATCAAATCTCACTCAGGTGTCAATATGAGCTTGTGGTTGATTCCTAGAACAAAAATATGAATGCTAACATATGTTCATGAATAATATTATTCCATCGGCCCTTGACATAAGACGCCTTGCACATATTATTGAAGATTGTGCTTTGTTGTTGGATACCATTGCTTGAGTCTAGATGTTAACAAAACAAAAATTAATGGATTTATTCTTCAAGTATGTGAGACATGATTAATTTAAAATTTGTTCCATAAGCAGAGGGAGCTGAAAATAGAAATTAGAACACTTGTACTATGTGCTATTCTAGAAATATCTAACTCTAGGGATTGTAAACCCTAGATTAATCTTGAAGGATAAGGAAGCCATAGGGTTTGAGGATAAAACCCTAGCGCTAGACCTAGATTAATGTTTCCACTAAAAGTAGAATCCATAGCTCATTCATGGAAGGAATGAAATCATGCTAATAGTAAGGACGAGGATGGTAAAGTTGTGGGATAGAGGTAAGAAGGCTAAGATCAAGGGGGGTCTGAAATTTTCTATGATCCTCAAATATAAGTAAGTTATATCTCTCTTCCTTGATGATTATTATTATTGTTTATTTACTATTAGTTAGCCTCTTGTCTTAGTTTATTTTGTTAGCTATAATTCTTCTTACTTTATCACATAGTGAATATTTTAGGTACATAGTAAAGGCTACCAAGGCTCAAGTAGCTAGTGGAAGAAGTGGAAGAACAAAGCAAAGTTTATGATAATAAGACTTTCCAAAAATTGATAATTTGGGTTGAGGGATTTTCTACTAGATGAGATCGAAGCCCATAGGGATTAGACATGTTAGAAAGCTTGAAGTATATTGTAATTTTCCAAAGAGAAGTCAATGGTAGTTATAAATATATTTAAAAGATATATCATGCAGTAGTTGGCAGCATAAAAGCAATATTTGAGAAGGTTCTCCTAGAAAGAGGGAGAGGATCATGACAAGACATTTGCTCCAAGTTTCCAAGTACACTTCTTTAATACTATTATCATTTCTTTGAAAAGTGCATGAGGTGAATGCAAAGATGATTTTTCTCAATCAACTAATTAAGAAAGAAGAAATGTACGTAGAGCTACCTTAGAGACTTGAGGTAAATGAGAAGAAGGTACATGATTGAAGAAGGCTTTGTACTATCATAAGCACACACATTGGGCTTGGTACTTTTGGATTGATGGATCAAGGTTGATCCTATTTGATTTTTTTGACTAGAAAAATTAGAAGGACTCACTGAGTAAGAGGGAGAAGTTGCTCTAGAAAGAGTAACTTTCATAAATAGAGAGAGAAATCATAGAGCATTATTTTATCTTTAGAGGGAGTTGACCTATGAGTTCAAGATGATGGATTGTCATTGAAATTGTCACGATAGATAATTTATATGCTAGATTACGACAGTGGTAGATGGAGCAACAAATATTTTCATATAAGAATTTGTGTTAGAAATAACACTCAGTTAGGGTAACCATAAATATTTAGATTGAGCCAAGGCATGTGGCACAAGATGTATTGAAGTACTAGCTTGGTATAATTCAAATACAATGTAGCCAGTTATGATTGAGATATGTCTCAAATAATGAAGTACAACTGCAGGGGTAAATATATTGAAATTTAGGAGAGAGTGAAAAATACATAAAAATTTCATTTAAATATTTCTTTAGTTTGGGCTCCATTATGATGAGCAGGCATTAGACATCTGTCAAACTCAATATTGCAGAGGTCGAGTATATTATAACTTGGTTGGAACGTTGAGAAGTAGTATGGATTCAAACGCTACTTGTAGGGTTGTCTTGATCAAGTGCAAGTTATGGGAACGATGACATTAGAGAATTTTTTAGGTCTAAAATGGGTCTCCTAAGAAATATTGTAAAATAATGGTGAAAATAATAAATTAATATTATCTTACCTCATCAAGTTGTGGAGGGAAAAAATAAAAGGTACATTTTCAAATCGTATTTTTAACTTATCTCCCTATGATTTTACTCAAATTTTGAGCAGGAGCACTCGTTGGATGTGGAATTTAATTTTGCATCCAAGGTGTACCCATGTTTCATACTTTTGATGGAACTTATCACATGAAAAATGTGAAATATATAGAAAAATGTGATTGCAATCAGATTTGTTATGTATTTCAAATTTTTCATGTAGTAGGGTCCATCACAAGTATGCATCATGGGTGCTTTTTGGATGAAAAATTAAATTTCATATCCAACGAGTGCTCCCGCTCGAAATTTGAGTAAAATCCTAGGGAAATAAGTTTAAACTACAAGTTGAAAATGCATTTTTTTTAATCCTTTTACCTTTTTACTCCAAAAATAGTGAGTCACCCCCCATGTTTGACATCATCATATTGAATCCTATTGGTTCTTATAAAGTTGATTTTTGTTGTACACTTTTTTTTACACCCATTTTTGTACCTCAAAATTTCTCTAATGCAAGTTGAAGCACAGTGAGATCTAATACCAAGACATGGTATAGAAGGAAGTAGTATTAATTCAGTACTATTCTACATTCAAGTAGATTCTTAATAAAGCTTCTTTTTTACGATGACATCTATATACTTTGAGGACTAGGTTGAAGTGAATGAGTATGCCTCTCTAAATAAGAGGGAGAGATATAGTTATACCATTGAGGATAGTCATTCTCCCTAGGTTAAGTTGACTATGATTAGGGAAAATGGTCCATAGTACCATTAGGGAAAGAAATTCTCCCTATTTCAAATAAGACTAGATTAGAGAGAATTTTCCAACAGAGGACATGCATTCTTCCTGTGTCAAATATGACTATATTAGGGAAAATGGTCCAACAAAGGATAATCATTCTTCCTATGCTAAGTATGTTGACTAGAAGAGATCCAAATTTTCTTCTATTAGAGATAAAAATCATTAGAAGTAATTATTCACTAGAAGACCTATGAAAAACAAACATCATCCAATTTAAGAGAGTGAATCAAAATTGTAATTCTCCTTGATAAATGGAAAAATCATCCCTTTAATATAATATACATGTATGTGTGTAGTGCAATTAATAGAGGAAATGGCCCTTTTATTGGTAGTTTTTTTGGGCAATTGTTTCCAAAATACCATAGAGATATTTAATAATAATAAGTTTAAGATGTTTAATATGAAATATATATATATAGAGAGAGAATTTTTAGAAAGTTATAATCCATAAAGAATAAATGATGAAAATCATTCACCCCAATGAACTTTAATGAAAAATTCTAAGTATACTAAGAGTTTTTAACTATATTGATTTTATATTTTTGACCTAGAAATACTATCACCTAAAGTATGTGAACTTCATTTATACATTAAGTAAACTCAATTTCAACAATAAAAAAACAAAATATATTTTAACTATAATTATTTAAGAAAAATATTATAATGATTATTCATAAAATCACTAAACTTTTATTAATTAATTTTCCTTATTAGCACTTTCATAAGACTTTGAATTGGAATAAAGAAACAATACATGATTCCCTACGACCTCTACTCTACAACCTTCCTTGCACATGTTCATGCCTGACACTCTACATGTCGATACCAGTCTCCCTTCCCTTACCTTAGACCCCTCTAACATTATTTCCTAAGTGTGACCTGTGGAATGGAATCCTTGGGGGGAGGGGCTTCAGGCCCCTCCAACTAATTGAAAAACCTCACCCGTTTTGCAAACCATGACTCTAGAAAATCTAAGATTGTTGATGCCATCTTGTGTGAGTAAATAGAAATCATAGGCCACAAACCAAACCCATCCTTTTGCTCAGAAGAATAATGGTACATGCATCTCAAAATTTGTTGAGATCCCAAGGATTCAAATTGCCCCCACCATATTTAATGGAAACGTCCAATTCATGAAGGATCATGTCCTACTATGCAATTTTATGCAAATATGGCTAGTGAAAAAAGCTCTTCTCAACTAGATCATGCAGTGTTGGAAACTCAAATATCACTACAAAGACAAATTAGGCTCTGAAGGGTTCTTCATAGTGATATTCACCCATCTAGAAGACAAAAAGGTTGTCATGAATAAATGATTTTACTTCTTCAAGAAGGGAAGCACACACAATTTTTCATACTGCCTCAGTCGACCACTGATCATTGCGCTCAACTCTTGTGGCATGAGAGTATGGGGTGGCCGCATCTTTATAAGAGCGACCCAAAATTTGGCAACACATACCAGATGCTCCCAGAAGGTAAGAAAGTTCCAAATTTTAACCTCTAGGATACATTGTTATGCCACCTAGGAGACCTCTGTGCTCCTTCAAGCGAGCGTTCCAAGATGATTTAGGAGGTGCACTAAAATTAGGTCATTGGACATTTTGGGGTAGAGAAAATAGTGGTAGTGTTACAAAAGCATTTTGATTGGCTGAACCTTTGACAAGATGTTGGGAAGTACATCAGATCATGCACTATCTATGCCATTACAAAACCGAATATCACGAAGTAAGGTGTATATACTTCTCTGCCTACTCCTAGTCGACCTTGGGAATCCATATCCATAGACTACATGTTGGACCTTCCTTCTACTAAGGATGGAAATGACTACGTTTTCATGGTTGTTGACAAATTCTCTAAGATGGTCATTCTGGTGGCTTGCAAGATGAGTATCAAAGTAGATGCCACTGCTAAGGTCTTCCTTGAATGAGTGTGGGTATACTTTTGGATCCCATATTCAATTATATCAGATCAGCACAGAAGCTTCCTAAGTACATTTTGGTCATGTCTCTGATCGATGTTGGAATCAGATCCGAAGGTCTATTTGGCTGATAAAATCGCATGAAAGAAGGGTTCCTCGTTCGAGTGGGAGCAATGGCTGAAGATGGTAAGTTTAGGGTCGAGAAATTTAATGGCCAAAACCTCTTGCTATGGAAGATGTAGATGGAAGATTATCTGTATCAGAAAGATCCGTAACTACCATTGAGCGGAAAAATAAAGAAGTCGATGGCTATGACAGATGAAGAATGGAACCTTCTTGATAGAAAGGCACTCGGAACAATACGGTTGTTCCTTGCTGCATCAGTCACCTTCAACATTTCGAAGGAAACAATGACAGAGGGTTTGATTCAGGTGTTGTCAAAACTATATGAAAAACCCTCGGCCTCCAACAAGCTATTTCTTATGAAATGGTTACTTAATATGAAGATGTCGGAAGGTGGATCTGTTGGAGGTCATTTAAATGATTTTAATACAGTTACAAGTCAGTTAAGTTCTGTAGGGGTAAACTTTGAAGATGAAGTTAGAGCTTTGTTACTCTTGTGCTCATTGCCAGAAAGTTGGAATGGTTTAGTAATGGCCATTAGTAACTATGTCTCTGAATCTAGTACTTTAAAGTTTGATGATGTTATCGGTGCTATCCTTAGCGAGGAAATGCAACGGAAAAGCTCCGGTGAGACGTCAGGTAATGCTTTGAGTGCAGAGTCTAGGGGAAGAAAAATGGAAAGAGGAAAGAGCTCAGGATATCACAATAAATCAAGGAAAGGAAGATCCAAGTCTAGATCAAGGATAGTGTGCTGGAAATGCGGAAAGAAAGGACACCTAAAGAAAGACTTTAGTTCTCGGAAGGGAAAAGAAGGAGATGCACAACAAGAAAACAATCATGAAGCAAATGTGATAGGTGAGGTGTTCAAAGATGCTTTGATTCTTTCTTTTGAAAATATTACTGATTCCTGGGTGGTAGATTCAGGGGCCTCATTCCATGCCACACCTGATAAGAAATACTTTCATGACTATGTTCAAGGAGATTTTGGACAAGTTCGTTTGGGTGATGATAAGCCCTGTAAAATTGTTGGAATGGGTAAGGTTCTTGTAAAACAACAGAATGGAAACCAATGGCTACTAAAGGAGGTAAGGCATGTTCCATATCTAAAGAAAAATTTGATTTCAACAGGGTAGTTAGGCGGTGAAGGTTGTGTGACAACTTTCACAGATAAAGCTTGGAAGGTCACCAAAGGAGCCCTAGTAATAGAAAAATGAAAAAGGGTTGGTACATGGTATTTATGAAATGGTATTTCTAACTCTGTTAATGCTTTAAGTTCCAAAGGAGTAGATACAACATTATGGCATCATAGGCTCGGAAAAATGAGTGAAAAGGGAATGAAGATTCTTCACTCAAGAAATCTTTTGCCGGGTTTGAAGAATGTTTTTTTTTTTTTTTCTGAATCAGTCTATTTCTATTATAGTACAAAAAAGTAAAAAGTTACATCAGAGTTACAACAAGGATGTGGCCTTGTAAATCTTGCCATGAGATTGACAGTTTGCCCAGAATTACACATGCCAAAATTGAACACAGTCAAAAATTGGGTGACTTCCTTCTGTTGCATCTTCTCCAAAGACTCTAAATAGTGCATAACAGAGACATGCTGAGGCAGACAATCATAACAATGATGAACACCGCTTAAACATGGACTTATAAACATATTGACCCATATTTCCGACACAAAGACTTTGAGACCCAGACTACAGCCGAACACATCCAGAAAAACAAGATTCGAAGACAGAGTAAAACACCTACTTCCGAGGCTGCCGAGAGCGGAATGCCTGACTAGATCAATCATCGTTCGTGGTGTATGGTTCTTCCTCTACCGTGCACCCAAATTGCAAGGAGTCTTCCGAATATGAGAGTGGGACCACCGAGCTGGTTGGGACTCCCTGAGTAGGCTCGCTTGGACCCGCCAGGCCTGCTTGAGTAGCTAAGGAGGAACTAACTGGGCGTTGCAGATCAATTGTGGGCACTGTCCCTTGAACTGGTGGATTTTCCAGATTTACTTCTGCCTGACCTCTGAGATTATCACAATTCTCTACATTAATAGAGACAATGAAAGTGGAGTTGGCGAGTGTGCAGGGTATCCGATACCTGACCGTAGGATGTGCCTCATGTCCACATTCTGTAATGATTCCTCTCCCATTCCCTCTGCCACTGCCAGCTCTATTGCCATGGAGGCGGTGCTACTCAGGTGTTAATTCGACAGAGGAAGAAGGGAAAATGGGGGCAGACCTCCGAGTGGTGGCCCGACCGCGAGAGCCTCCTTGTCTGCTGCTCATCCTAAGCTGCTCTCGCCGCATTACCGGATTCAAAGGATGAATCAGCGTGCAGATACCCGGAGAGGAGAAATTAACCAGGACGGAGGCCGCATAATTTGGCGTGCAATGCTTATAAACCACTCGCAGGCTTGGAACAATGTCTAAATTGGGCGCGGAGAATGAATGCCCCTGAGAAATTCCCCACACCACAGAGGAGTGTGCTAGTGTTGCAGTGGTATGCCAAACGACTGCAAAGGAATGCGAAAAGGTGGCAGGATCTCTAGGGTTATGTAGCTCCATCGCACAGGTTACCAAGAGGCGTATTAAGGTGGACAAGACCAGAGTTAAAACCTGCATTAAAGATCCTGCATGCGACCAGCTAAAACATGTTGTGGGGTACTCGGTGGCACACATGGGCTGACACCTGCCCATGTGAAGCGCCACCTTGGAACTGCCAAACTCATTGATCACCCACATCTAGGAGGGTTTGAAGAATGTTGATTTGGACTTTTGTGAGAATTTCATTTATGGAAAATAGAAGAGAGTCAGATTTCTCAAAGTTGGGAAAGAAAACAAGAGCGAAAAATTATATCTTGTACATATAGACGTACGGGGACCTGCTCATGTATCATCTCTCGGTGGCTCTCGTTATTATGTTACCTTTATTGATGGTGCAACTAGAAAAACTTGGATTTATTAGGAATAAATATGATGTATTTGATACTTTCAAGAAATGGAAAGCTTTGGTTGAGATTGAGACAGGAAAGAAATTGAAGTGTCTTAGATTAGACAATGGAAGTGAATATTGTAGCAAAGAGTTTGATAGGTATTGTTTAGAGCATGGAATTCGCAGAGAGAAGACAGTTCCAAGAACACCACAAGAAAATGGTGTGTCAGAAAGGATGAACGGAACAATCATGGAGCGTGCAAGGTGCATGAGATTGCATGCAGGATTGCCTTTACAGTTCTAGGCAGATGCTGTAGATACTGCTATCTATCTAATAAATAGAGGGCCTTTAAGTTCCTTGGATGGTGGTGTTCCAGAGGAAGCATGGACAGGTAAAAAGGTAAGCTAATCCTTTTTAAAGCCTTTTGGTTGTGAGGCCTTTGTCCATATTGATAAAGAAAATAGAACAAAGCTTGAGGCAAAGTCAAATAAATGTACCTTTATTGGATATGGTGTTAATGATTTTGGTTATCGCTTTTATGATTACGAAAATCACAAAATCATTAGGAGCAGAGATGTAATATTCAATGAAAAGGTCTTGTATAAGAATCAGTTGCAGGAAAAGAAGCAAGAAAAAGAAAACAAGGAATATGCAGTTCTTGACGAAATCACTGAAAAAGTAAAGGTGCCTAAAAATAATAATAATTGACAACCACAACAATAGCAACCACCACAACAGCAACAGGCACCCCAAACACCTGAAAGTGGTGTTATAAGATCTACCAGGATAAGTAGACCCCCTGAACAATACTCTCCTTCATTATATTATTTACTGTTGACTGATTCTGGTGAACCCAAATGTTATGAAGAAGCAATGCAGGTTGAAAGCAGGAAGAAGTGGGAGGTAGCTATGGAAGAAGAGATGGACTCCTTAATGCATAACCAGACTTGGGACTTAGTAAGGTTGCCTACAAGAAAAAATACATTGAAGAGTAAATGGGTTTATAGGCTGAAGGAAGAAGATGGAGGAAAACGGAGGTAGAAAGCTAGACTTGTGGTGACGTTGTTTGCACAGAAGAAAGGTATTGATTTTGATGAAATATTTTCTCCTGTTGTTAAAATGACTTCAATCAGAACTATTTTAAGTCTAGTAGCAGCTGAAGATTTTCATCTTGAGCGGTTAGATGTAAAGATAACCTTTCTCCATGGGGATTTGGAGGAAGAGATATATGTGCAACAACCACAAGGATATGAGGTGAAAGGGAAGGAGAAACTAGTGTGTAGGTTGAAGAAGAGCTTGTATGGCTTAAAACAAGCTCCAAGGCAGTGGTATCTAAAATTTGACAAGTTTATTTCTGAACAAGGTTATACTAGATGTCACTTTGATCATTGTGTTTATCTAAAAAAGAAAAATGATGGCAGCTATATTATATTGTTATTATATGTAGATGACATGCTTATTGCAGGGTCTAACATGCAGGAAAAAAATGTGCTCAAAAGAAAATTGGAAAATTCATTTGCAATGAAGGATTTGGGAGCTGCAAAACAAATCCTTGGTATGAGAATCCCTAAAGATAGGAAAAATCGCAAATTAACATTGTCTTAGAATGAGTACATACAAAAGGTGTTGAAAAGATTTAATATGCACAATGCAAAACTAGTTAGTACACCTTTTGCTAGCCATTTCAAACTTAGTAATGAAATGTGCCCAAAGACCCAAGAAGACATGGATTATATGTCTAAAGTTCCATATGCATCAGCAATTGGAAGCTTAATGTATGTAATAGTCTGCACAAAGCCTGATATTGCACATGCAGTGGGAGTTGTAAGCAGGTACATGAACAATCCAGGAAAGGAAAATTGGATGGCAGTGAAATGGATTCTCCAATATTTGAAAGGTACCAAAAATCAAGAATTATGCTTTGGTGGTTCAAACATTTCTCTACAAGGTTATGTTGATGCAGATATGGCAGGTGATGGAGATAACAGGAGGAGCACTACAGGATATGTATTTACTATTGGTGGAACAGCTGTCAGTTGGGTTTCAAAAATCCAAAGTGTTGTTGCGCTTTCAACAACAGAAGCAGAGTATGTTGCTGCTACAGAGGCTAGTAAAGAAATGATTTGGTTACAAAGGTTTATGGGTGAATTGGGTAAGGAGCATGATATGGGCACGTTATACAGTGATAGCCAAAGTTCCATTCATCTTGCAAAGAACTCAGCATTTCATTCTAGGACTAAACACATACAACTCAAGTACCATTTCATATGATCAGTGTTGGAAGATGGAGAGTTGAAGCTGGAAAAGATACACTAGCTAGAATCCTGCAGACATGCTAACAAAAGTTGTAACCAGGGAGAAACTGAGAACATGCTCGGTTTCAATAGGTCTTCAAGGATGATGATGAAGATGAGAAACAACCAGGTCCAAATAGGAGTCATTTTCCAGCAAATGAAGCAGCGGTGGAGTTGTTACAATCATTATCCAAGTGGGAGATTGTTGTGTGTGGAGCATGATTGTTCTGAGGTCTTTTGTTTTAGCTGGATGTATACCCCAGGAAGGTTGTACACCCCTCCACGCGGGGAGAGGTGGGTGCGGGGGGGACTTGTCCCCCCTGTCGGGGTCCACGGGGGCCGATCCCCCCTGGCTGGGGGGTCCGGGGGCCAACGGTCCCTCAGCGGGGTTCGAGGGCAGCGCCCCCGAAGCCAGAAATAGATGTAAAATTGCCTTGTAAAAGTATAGTATTTTCTAGTCAATCTGGGCCATTCATTAAGTGGATGATCTGATGGTAGAACTTATGTTTAGTTTAGGGTTTTTTTCCCTGGAAGGCAACCCCTCTATTTATATGAAGGCATTGTATTTGAGGCTGAGATATAGATGTGTATTCTCTGAGTGAGAAAAAAAGAGGTGAGACTGTGAGAGAAAACATAGGATATTACAATGGATTTGTTGTAGGTTGTGTCTCTTCATTTTGCTGGATAATAGAAAGGAAGGACTGGCTGTTCGGGGTGGACGTAGCCCAAACTGGGTGAACCACATATATCTGTGTCTCTCATGTTTTATGTGTTTTTTGTGTTTATATTTCTGCAATATTTTATGTGTTCCATTGCTCTGTAATATATAATTTTCTAACAATCGGTATTAGAGCCAGATATTGGCTTCAAAGGGATTCTTTGATGTCACAGGTTTATAGTTCTTGATAAGATCAATGCAGCCTTTCTTTTATAGATCTTGGTCTGGAAATAATGGTGGAACAATCTTATGGTGAAGAACCTCAAGGAGAATGTGTGGAAGATAGTGTTGGCTAGGGATCGCAGTGCATTTGTGATATTTACCAGTGCTAGAATCTACGAGGGCTCGCAGTTGGAGTGGTTTGATAGAAGTTTTTGAGAACATCAAATTGAGAGAGGATGGATCAGAATTGCAGCAGCAATAAAAAAAAAAAAATTAATGAAGTCAAAATTATTCCATGTAAATGGGCATACTACTGTAAGACCTGGTAAGGCATGTGTACCCCTCGGTGATCACTCGTAAAGTCTGGGTTAGACCTAGGTGATAGGGTGGATGTTGGATTAAAAATACCTCGGGTAAAAACTCTGGGGGGGGTAAGAGCTAGAGTGAGCGGGATTGTCTCACTTAGCAGGTTTGGCTGGAGTTAGTCAAGGAACCCCAAGTCAATTTTAAGGGGAGAATTGTTAGCTAAAATTGACTCAGGATAGAGTCAAAGTTGACCAGGTTAAACAGTGATGGTTTTGGGGCACATGGTATTGTGCACCCATAGTATTCTACCCGTGGTATTATATGTAATGGAGCTTATAAAAGGTTGGAAGGACTTCATTGTAATGGAAGAGCTGGAGGTGAGAGGTGAAGGCTCACTTGGTCCGATTGGCCAGGGTTTTGGCCAATGCTAATAAGATCTTATTAGGTTGGGATTTTCCATGGATTTTGGGTTTTCCTAGATAAACATTTGTGTTTATCTGTTTATGGTTGTTGCTGGCTATTTGTATATTTATTCTTCTCAGTATTTATCTATGTTATGCAGTAAATTTCTTGACGGACACTTCCTAAGTACATTTTGGTAATGTCTCTGATCGATTTTGGATACCAACCTCACTAAGTCCATGAATTTCCACCCTGAAACTGATGGTGAAACAAAGGTCGTGAACAAGATGATCGTACAAATTTTGTGCATATACAACTTGAAGCATGCATGCACATGGGATGAAATCCTCCCTTATGTTAATCACATCTACAATAAATATCTCCATAACTCAACTTGCCACAACCCCTTTCACGTGGGATTGGGATTCTAGCCACTATGTCCCATTGATGTGGCGACACCATTTGTAGCTAGTCACACATATTCAACTCATGTCTAGTAAAAGGATGACAAGACTAACAAATTCATTAAGGCATTCACCACATCTTCTAGTAGATCCATGAAATATTAGACGGGTCCAATGCTAAGTACAAGGAACAACATGATCAAGATCAGGTGAAACACAAGTTCCAAGTGGGTGACAAAGTTTGCTTACATCTGTAGAAGGAACGCCTCACTAAACCCTACCACAAGTGTCACCCACTCTAGTATGGGCCATACACCATCACCGAGGCTATAGGGGAAAATTCCTTTAAGTTCATAATCCACAGTTCCTTGGCCTGTACCTAGTATTCAATGTGGACTGCCTTGTACCATACATTCCACCATTACTATACACATCCGACATTGCAAAACAAATCACACCAATGGAGTTAAATCCATATTGCATGGAACATGCAAAAAAGGATCGAATTATGTAAATGTAGATCAAGAACACTCACCAATATAGGATATAGCTATATTAAGTTGTTAAAGTAGTCCAACTCCTTCATTAGGGCAAGTGGTTCACTAGGGACCGGGTTCAACAAAAGTTTCCCTCTCTCATCGAGGCACTCAACACAATAGGGACCATTTCTTCCTAAGGGGGGAGTATCAATCTAGGTGGATATTTGTGGACACCCACCTATTCCACTTGGACCCCCACCATTGTTTTTTTATTTTTTTAGTTTCCTTAATTGTAGCGCAATTGACTACTTTTGGAAGTTTTCTGGGTCCTTAACTTCCAAGGCCATTTTACGGCCCCAAAAGGTTTTTTTGGAAAATGGGAAAGCATGTGTATTTGTCTTATGTGATAAATTAAATTTTATATTCCTTGGATATATATTTCTAACAAGGTATCATGCGCGTTAGACAAAGATCGTATTCCAAATTTACACCCCCGGAATTGATGTAGCAATTTACCCTAACGGGGCCCATAGTTTTGGTGCTTCAAATCCTAGGGTTCACTTTTTGGATGTTTATGGTTTTACATTATTTCTCAATAATAAATAGGCTTTTGAGCCTCATTGTGACCCAATCCATAGGCATGTAGTCTCTACATCTCTTCTTAGAGATAACTTACCATCGCCTGAGCTAGTTTATTTCCGTTTATGTACGTAAGCATATTTTAGTTATTTGATATTAATGAAATGAAGTTTTATTTCTGTTGCACCTTTGTGTTTAGGTGTATGTTACTTTCCTTCATAAGTCTGGATCACATCATCCATGGTTCACATCATCATCTTGAATCTTAATGGTTCTTATAAATTTGATTTTGGTTGTACATTCTTATTTTAAGGCTCATCTTTAACTTCAAAATTTCTCTAATGAAGGTAATTTATGACTCATTTCACTTTCCAATGTCATTTATAGAATCATTTTCAAAGTGATTTGCAATGACCTTAAATCCATCCTTCCTGTCCTCATGTCCCTTTAGTAAACTAGTTATGTGGAAGGAAGGCATATCCTTGATGGAATCATCTTAACTCATGAAACCATCTACACCCTCAAAACCGTGAATAATATAGGAATGTTAATCAATTTAGATATCTATAAATCCTTTCACAAACTAAACTTTGCCTACATGGAAAGAATTCCCTTGTCCTTTGGCTTCAGTGCCCACTAGACTCAATGAGTCATGTATTTTGTCTCTCTAGCCCTCTTCTATATTTTATTTAATGGATCTCCATCTCACACTTTCAAACCCTCATGGGGAATTGGACAAGGTTATCACCTTTGTCCCTTCCTCTTCATCCTTATAGAAGAAATGTTGAGAAAATCCATCAAAGCTACTTTATGCACGGTACATTACAAGACCTCCTTTTGCACGATGATATGACCCTTTATCACAACCAATTTTTTGATGAAACACTTCTCATGAACCACGCACCAGTCAAAGAGTCCAAAAGAGTAAAGGAAATCTTAGTCCTTTTCTTGGAATCTTATAGAACCTCCATCAAGTTGGAAAAGTCCAAAATATTTTTCTTCAACACCTCCCATTCAATTTAATGCTACTTTTGCTTCAGTGACTATGCTCACTTCACTTGAGCATGCTAAAAAATTCTTCCCCTAAGATCACACTTAAAAAATAACACTTCTTTTTAAAAAACATCAATTGTACCAAGAAATTGATATAAATTAGACATTGCACTAGGTAAACTCTAATGGATCCTCAAAAGGAAGTGTCCATTGACACAAAATGTTACTCCACATGAACGAAATACCACCAATTGGCATAGAGATATCAATTGAAAATTAAGGAACATGTAAAGATTATACCAATTATGTTATTGAACACAAGATTACTAGGCATAATCAAATTCGCAACGTAAATGAAATATGGGCATTTCATTCAAGATGAAAACCTTTCATTTCTTGTACAATAATTCTTCCCGAGGGTAAATATCATTTCCTTCTACTACTACTAAAGAAACTTCCCTTGAGCCAATGCTCTCTGATCTCATACATCTACTTCCTTGCTTTTTCTTATGGATTTATTTTGTGGACCTTATTTAAATTTGGTGTCCTTATCACTCCACACTTTTGTTGTAGCCCATATTCTTCTCACGCGTAAAGTGTTGTGAACTCTCCCTAGAACCATAGTAGTTGCATTGTCTTTTCGTCCTGCAATACTGATACATTTGAAATAGAAATCTTTATCATTTTCATCAAAAAGGGAAACTCAGTTATAGTTATATCATTCAAAATCACCTCTCTTTCTATTCCTTCTTGAAGCCTACATCTAACTTATTTGGCTTCATTTGAAGCTATTCTCTTACTTTTAATGAAGATAAACATAGGATATAATTCCCTTGAGTATATTGTCCTCTTTTTTCTTCAACACTTTCATTTGATGAGTCCTAGAAGGATCATTACCTTTTAATTACCTTTCTACCTTACTTTGGTTTTAATCTTGGCTACCTAGGTTGAAAATGTGCTTCTCCTTTCTTTCTTCTTTCTTCCTTTATATGTTCTTGCTTCCCTTTTTCTTTACCTAAAACAGATAAATAAAAGTGTTGCTACGTCTTTATTTTCTTGAATGCTTACCATTGAGGAAAATTAATTACCTATCATTTAATTGTCAACCCAGGGGTTTCGTAAAATTTGTGAAACATGCATGCACTGTATATTCTAGAAATTAACTTCCAATTTAGATCAATATAACTACGAAACCAAATAACGACAAACCAAATTCACCTATTCTAATTCAATGATCAGTTCAAAAGAAATCATACTACAATTATAGTACAACATGTGGAATTGAAATCTTAATGTTTCACACTTGGAGGAATTGAATTCCTAATCTACAACACTTTCAGGAATTGAAATCTTAATCTACCACACTTGCAGAAATGAAATTGCATGAAATTAAATATACTCTAAGGGGTCATGTGTGCATTATCAAGTCAGGATCCTATGAAATGAATAATCAAAACCACATGATATGAAATGAAAGCAAAGACAATCATTCTTAACCTCTAGATATGAAAGAAAATAAAAAAAATCACTCTTAACCTCTCACACAGGAAAAGAGATGAAAGAAATAAATATTAATCTATGAAAAACAATAAACCTCACACACTACAAGTGGTCAATCCAAAAGTATGAGAGATGGCAAGTTGAGAGGCTCCCAATGCAAGCATTACTAGAAACAGGTGAACATTAGTCATGAGTATGGTGCTAAATCTAAATTCCATTCATGAATAATCTTAACTTGGACACTTGAGTATCTCCAAATTTTCGCATACCTTTGAAAGGAGAAGGATCTCCTATTTATACAAGAACATAAGAAGCTACCTCATTAATTGAGGTCCATTATTCTTTCCTAGATCCCTAGAAAATATCACAGAGTTACAACTCAAATAGGTAATGATGAGACACATAACCTCTTTGACCTTTATCCTAATCTTCTTCCACATCTTGAAGGAAATTCGAATTTAAGCATTCGAGGCCACATGAGGATGCCTTGGAAGCTTCCAAATGACCTACACATGTCATGAAACTCAAGCCACTTTTAAATATTAGCAAGTATATATCTTTTTTCTAAGTTTTAACCATTTAATTCACTTATAATACTAGAAATCATTAACTTTTGGAAAACAAAAATGGAACCCATATAATTATAAAAATGGAAGCTAATGAAAGGTTATATGGTCATGGAGTTGTGACATGTGAGTGAAATGGTGGTGAGCAAGGTGAAATTGGGTGATATTTTGACTACATTTTGGAGACTCTACATACCCCCCAACTGACGTTATTGCATTTCCTTATGCAATCTATTGCATTTCTTGGTAATGATTTTCTTTTGAATTAGCTTGGCTTATATCAATTGTCCTTAAACTTTGCATTTGGCAATTTCATTTATTTTTGCAAAGTATTCCTTGTCATACATTGAATTGCAACATGTTTGGTTGGTTCTTGTGTGAAATCCAATCTTAATTGGTATTGGTTCTTGTGTTTTAATACATTGTTTCTTTTTGTCCCAGCAATATTCATTGAACATATTTAAGAATACATCTTTAAATCAACCATACAATATGCTCATCATTTAGGCATTTATTTTCAAATCACATAACTTTTGAACCATAATGAAATCATAATGATTAGGACAACGATCTTAGGATGAAATGAATTGATATGGTGAGTGATCATAAATGGATGTCCCTTACCCCCCAACTAAAGGTGTTTACGGTTTTTTTCAAATGAGAAAGGAAATATGGTGAAGTATTTTTCAAAAAATTATAATTTTAGTATTCAAGGAATTGTATGATTAAAAGCTAGAAAAGAACATACCTTTACTTACTTAGGAAGTGGAAAAACTATGCATATGCAGAGATGTTGTAGCTACTGCTTGATCATGGATCGAAATGTAGAATTTCATTTACTTCTTGTTTGCATAATTGCTAGATGAGGTGGTGAAAGTGGATTCTCTATTTCTGCTGCTAAATCTGTCGTATGTGCTGCAAAATGCTAAAATTCTATAGTCTTTACACTGCTACAAAACCCGATGGTACAATTCTAGTCATGCAAATAAATGTGTTGTTGTCGAGCATGAAGAGAAGTCATTAGATTATTGGCAATTGAAGAATGTCGTTAACCAATGTGAGGAAAGCTCACCATTACTGTCAATGAGTGACAAGGTACCTATGTACATATTGCAAAGTGTGAATAGATGCGCGGATGTCAAGCCACTTGTAAGATCTAATGATCAAGGGACATTAATGTATTCCCATGATTGTCAGCGAGAGAAATTGTCATTGATGCATACAAGCCTCAAGGTACTAATAAGGACTCTAGCCCTGAATCTAGATAATGTGTTGATGTCGATAGGCCAAGACTTGTTAGAAGGGAGGCATTAATGAATCCCCCATCATCTAACATGAGTATGGAATAATGTTTTTGGAAGGACTATGGATGGAAATTTTCATCAAGCAAGATTTATTTAATGGAAAGGAAAACGACAAGAGGGTAAACAAGTGAATGAAAGGAAAAAGGAAAAACCAGCACGTAAGTGAGCTGAATGTCTCTATGAATGGAAATTATGGAAAATGTAAATGGAAAATGTAAATAGAGAATGTGAAGGAAACATGCGACTCTTTGCAAGGAAAATGGTGATGCTGATACTTTAATGAAAATGCTTGAATAGCTTGTGAGTTTGGAGAGGAAAAATGATGGCATTTATGAATGATAGAAATGGATTCAATTGGTTCATGTTGATTGAAATTGGTCGTAGAAAACCAATAGTGCACAAATTGGCCTCCTCCAATTCTTCGACTGTCCTAGAACCTAAAAACAAACATGGCACTAATATAGCAATAAAATGTAAGTGTGTTCAAAGAGAAGTGATCAATTTCTCTAGGTACATATGAAAGATTTGTTTAATTGACAAGTTCATGACAAGTTTTCATTTCAAATGATTAGTCCAATTTCACAATTGCGATAATAAATCCAATTTCTAAAAGAAAACAATTTCCTCAATCTATGATTGAATCATATAATTTCATAAAGAAAAAAATTATTATTTGTGAATGCTTGATGATTCCTAGAAAACAATATTCGATAAAAAAATTCATCAATTGATCTTGTAGATAAAGCACCTTCATAGTTCTTCTTCTTGCCTACATCAATCTTGAAAACATAACATTAGATAAAACCAATAATAATTTTTTGAGCATGATTTTTTGATTAGAATGAATTGTTGACAAATATATCATTGAGTTAAATAAAAAGCTACATAAATGTTTCTCAGCTACAGAATTGTTGTTCAATTGCAGAATTGTGCAGCTTCTGTAGCTAAAGTCCTGTAAACCTTCTTTGGTTGAAAAATGGCAGAGAAATTTCTAGTTGTTGATGCCATAGCCTTGTTTGCTTTTCTTCTCTCGTGTTTTATGATTCTTTCTTTTGTTTCTTGCTTCGATGGGTGTGTTTGAGTGAATCACCACAACACTCTTCTCTCAAATTACTCCGGTCATTAACTAAATTTTGACATCAAAATTTTTTATGGCAATTTTTTCATGGCAATTTAAAAAAAAAAAAAAAAAAAAAAAAAAAAACTAATGAAATATTTACAAAATTAAAAGGTGGAATATAAAAGCAAAACATTAAACATACTAATCACAAAACATAACATATATAAAACAAAAGTACAAACATTATTAAAAAACACTTCTTAAAAAAAATGAAAATAAAAACAAACATTATACAAAACATATATATATACGCTTTAAAAAAAACATAACAAATACAAAATCATATGTACAAACCTATAAATAATGAGATAACATTATATACATAAAACATTAGAAAATAAAAATAAAAATACACTAAAACATATAATGTTAAAACTAACAACATAACAAAAGTAACCAATCATTATCCATAAATGTTAGAAACAAAAACACATATATAACAACACATAACATAACAATAAAAAACACATATAACATTTTATTTTAAAAAGCACTACATAATAAAAATATATAACAAAAAAAAAACTAATTAAAACGAAATTTTCCATGTAAAAGAAAATGTTTTCTATGTGATATTATAGCCGTGAAGAATGGCAGTGCAACATGTTTTTCCTTGTGAGAAGGTTAATTAATCTTTTGTATTTTGGTGGCTGCAGGTAGCTGTGACGCTGTCTCCCCAACAATTTTAGTTAATATTTTTTCGACTTCCTCTTCAGTTTCTTCTTCAATATCCTCAAAGTCAAGTGCAAAATCCAGGAAATCATTCACCACCTCCTCAATGACTCCTGCATTGGTCATCCCTTTGGTGAATTCTTGCATTATGGCAGCCACTTCTAGAGCCCTCATGAGCCCATTCATGAGCTTCATCACCTCAGTACTTTTTGACAAGTTTCCAACAACCCGAGCAGTTGCAACACCTTCTCCAAGGTGCATAGATATTAAATTTAGCTATGCCTTGTTCTCATAAAGGCATTGAACAAATCGCCTCGATCTTACAATTTCCTTTTCCAAATTCTTTGCCGACATCATGTCATTTTACTTTGTTGAATCCTTCACTTCTTTCTGTACTCTTTTTTTTCATGCTGAAGGAAACCTTATTCTGCAGCTTTACACTTTGTTTTCTAATTTGGTGATCAAGGATTTTATTCAACTCTTCTAGCACACAGGCTTGTTGAGATGTTATGTCGAGACTCTCCACCTAACATGCACCGTATGATCTCCATGGCGGATCTACCTCCCGTAGATCAGGGAAACCAGATCTTCTCCTTCTATCATGGTCGTAACTGTTTGTGCATTAAATTATAAATTTGTTTTCCTCACTCAATATCACAAATAAGGCTCCAAAGAACCTTGAAAATATTTTAAACGGTTAAGAATTTGAGAAAATTTCTCCTTCGTAATATAACTAACCCCATTCTGAGAGAAACCCAGGTTTTATTTTTTTGAATTTCGTTTTCATTTGGCCAGAAAACATGTTTTACAATGACGTATCCAAAACCGCTATACATTTCTGGCAAATGCTTAGGTCAAAAAAAATACTTGTTGGATTTTTCATGTCCACTACTAAGCATGGATGAGGATGAGTGAGATTATTTTCACAAAAATTTAGCAATCAAATATTTCCATGATTTCTTGATACCACACAATCTTCTCTATTATAGTGATTATTGCAGAGAATCGTGGCTCCATCTTTCACTTCTAAAACAAGAATAATATGATTTAATTTTTAGCTCAATGATCCATCATCATTATCATTTGTAGCACAGTGGAATTGAGTTGATTTTACGAGCAGGCTCCACGGGCTGTGGCATGCATTGCACCTTTTTCTTATTATACCACAAACGATCCAGTGGGCTCAGAGTTTGAATGAATTTTTGTTTTGTAGGGTTTTTATATTGAATTTTTTATTTGCAGGTTTGTTTTGAGGTCGATTTCCAAGAATTCATATCCATGCTTATCCTATTGTGTTTGGTGGTGACAACCGCCTTCTCAGAAACCAAATACACTAAGTATAAACACACACTGAATTGACGAATCATGCTTAGCACCAACTGCAAGAACTTCCATAAGCTCTTTCATGCCAGATCTTGTTGTTCACCATATTTTTCATGCTAATACCACTTTCAATAATTGTCAATGATTTTTTTTATATATATATATATATATATATATATATATATATTATTTGTTTAAATATATATTTAAAATTTGTTTAAATAAACAAATCTAAAAAATAAATTATATGTTCTATTTTTTTTTTAATATATACATATATGAATTTAAAAAGAAACACTTCATTTATTTTTATTTTATTATATATATGTGTTTCAAATTATTAAAATACAAGAAAATAAATATAATCTAAAAATTTAAAATTCTAAAAAAAATGCAATCAAGCTTTATTTTATTTTTCCTAATTTATCTACTTGATTTTTTTTTCAATTTCAAAGTATATGAATGTTTCCAATGGAGCCATGTGTGTAACAAAATGATAGATATACTCATATGCAGGTTTCAAATATATTCTTTGATATGTACCAGTGTATGAGAGACCAACTGGCTTGATTTCAATAATGTCAGAAGATGCTGAAGAATGGAATTCTGAGAGCCGATAATTGTCTTAAACCAAGATTCAATGTAATCTTGTCTTCCATGGTTTTATGATATCATGCCATGTGAGTCTTCAGAGATTTGATCTTCATTCATAGAATCAGGTGATAGACCTGAATATTTTTCCTATTAGAATTTTTGTTATTCAATGGCGATTGGTGCTTTATTTTGCAGTACCTCAACAATATGAGTGGATTGAGGTGTTTTATTGTTGGGGATTCCAAATGGTTGTGCAGGTAGTGTAGTGGTAATGGATCTTTGTGGTACTTGTGTGGACGATAATGGTTGAATTTAGGTCAATGAGTGTGAAATGGATGTTGTGGTGGAGCTGGATAATATGAATAACATTGAGCTTTACATTGAGTATAGTGAGGAAAAGATTGAGGATACAATGGATTTCTTCTGTAAGGCCCTTTCCAACCTTGTTTCCAAGATTGGTTTTGAGATTTGGATTGAGATGGCCAAGGTTGCCAAGGCAAAGGTGTTTTCCAATGACTCTGAGATTGTTGTGAATAACCCTGAAATTATGCACAAGGATATTGCATCATACGAGGTTGATGAGGTTGCCATGATCATTTTGGAGCCCCATAAAAAGATTGTTCCAACATTTGATTTGCTCCTTGGTAAACTGCCTTTAACCCTGGTAATGATGCACAATCTTTAGTAGTATGTGATCCTGCACAAATTTCATACATTTTAATGTTATCAAGTGGAAATTCATGCAAAGCATGTTTCTTTTTGCATTTAGGCAAAAACATAAATGAAGCAACATTCTCAAATATCTTATTGTTTTCAATTCTTACCATATCAATTAGTTCTTTTAAATTACCAAAAATATCTAGCAAACTTTTAAGTTCAATTTGACTTACCAATAGTGATGTCGACTTACCTACTCTTTCCATAATAGGATCTTGAGGGAATCTTGCATACTTTGCTTTTCCTCTTGATATGTTCTTACAAAATTCAAAAATCTCTTGAAATGACAATTGATAAACATCTCCTTTTCCCACCAGGTTAAAAAGATCAATCCATTCATCCTTTATAGTATTTATTAGGAGAATTTTTAATATGTTTGATCCTAAATTATGCATTTTAGATCTTTTTATATTATAAGTAAATCTCTCCACTAGGTCTTCTATATTTTCATCATTTTTTTTATTCATCTTAAAGACTTCATTTCTAAGGTCATGGTGTTTGTAATGATTTTCATATTTTTCCAAAAATACTATTTTTATGTCATCCCATGTCCTTATAGAATTTGTTCTTAAAGTCATGAACCATCTAAGAGATTTATCCTTCAATGTTGTTGGAAACAAATTCAATTTTTGAATGTGTAATGAGTAGCCATAAGATCTACAAATGATTTCGAATTCAAAAATAAAAGTTTTTGGGTCTTCTGATCTCATACCTCTGAAGTTAGTAAGTATGGATGGAGGGATCTTCTTCGTTTGAACATTGACATCATTTTCTTGAATGGGAAATCCAAATGGATCTTCCTCATTGTCATAATCTCCATCCACTTCTTTATCCTCTTGTGTCATCTCTTCTAACTGCAAAAATAAGAATTCATGATGTGGATGTGTGGCTCTTACTGGACCATGTGATATAGTAGGGTTGGTAGGTGATTGTAGGTTTTTCAATTATATTTTTTTTATAAAAATTATATTTAGGTAAATTATTTATGCATCTACATGTTTTAATCATGCATATAGAAAAAAAACTGGAAAAAAAAATGAACTCTAGACTGAAAGCTAGTTCATATGCACATTTCCTCGACAATGATGCCAAAATGCTGAGGCAAATTAATTACCTATCATTTAATTGTCAACCCAGGGGTTTGATAAAACTTGTGAAGAATGCATGCACTGTATATGCTAGAAATTAACTTCCAATTTAGATCAATCTAGCTACGAAACCAAATAACGACAAACCAAATTCACATATTCTAATTCAACAATCAATTCAAAAGAAATTATAGTACAATTATAGTAAAGGGAGTAGAATCGAAATCTTAATCTTTCACACTTGTAGGAATTGAAGTCTTAATCTACCGCACTTGTAGGAATTGAAACCTTAATCTACCACACTTATAGAAATGAAATTGCATGAAATGAAATCTACTCTGAGGGATCATGTGTGCATTATCAAATCAGGATCCTATGAAATGAATAATCAAAACCACATGATATGAGATGAAAGCAAAAATAATCATTCTTAACCTCTAGACATGAAAGCAAATAAAAACAATCACTCTTAACCTCTCACACAAGAAAATATATGAAATAACTAAATCTTAATCTATGAAATAAATAAATCTTAATCTACGAAAAACAATAAATCTCACACATTATAAGTGGCCAATCACACTTGAGTATCTCCAAATTTTCACATGCCTTTTAAATGACAAGGCTCTCCGATTTATACAAGAACATAAGAAGCTACCTCATTAATGGAGGTTTGTTATTGTCTCCCTAGATCCCTAGAAAATATCATAGAGTTACAAATCAAACAGGTAATGATGAGACACATATCCTCTTTGACCTTTATCAAAATATTCTTCCATACCTTGAAGGGAATTCGAATTTGAGAATTGGAGGCCACATAAGGGTGTCTTTGAAGCTTCTAAATGACCAAAACATGTCATGAAACTCAAGCCACTTTTAAATATTAGCAAGTATATGTCTTTTTTTTTCTATTTTTTAACCATTTAATGCACTTATAATATTAGAAATCATTAAATTTTGGAAAACACAAATGGAACCAATATAATTATAAAAATGGAGGCTATGGAAAGGTTATATGGTCATGGAGTTGTGACATGTGAGTGAAATGGTGGTGATAAAGGTGAAAGTGGATGATATTTTGAATACATTTTGGTGACTCTACACTTACTCTTGATACACCCAGTTCCTACAGAGGGGTCTTCGATGAGGGTAAGAGGATCATTCTTCTTGCTTTTTTTTCTTGTTTCTTTCTCCTATTTTCAACATGTTATCCCCACACAAAGTGTTGAAGACAAACTCATATTCCTATGCCCCTATATTTATTTTCATGTTCAATGATTGGGTTTATACCTTTGCAAGCATATTCTGAGAGGAATAACTTAGTTTCTCATATCTTAAACTTGATACTTTTGGCCCAAAATTTCCATAGTTGTAGCATTCAATATGGCTTAGGAATGGGGCAAAGGAGTTATGAATTATAAAAAAAATATCACTATTTCTTCTCGTACTATTATCATACCCCTTATTGGGAATCCTAAGGATTGTTGGGTTGCTACTACCCAACACATTTTTATTTCTTTCTTTCCATGTACAATCTATGGATTTATGTCCATGATTGTCGCAAGAGAATCAATAACCACGAAAAGGGTTTTGATAAGTGGAAATAACTTTTACTTGGGAGATTTGTCCTAGAGAGGGAAGGACCTTAATTGGTTCTTCATTTTGTATTTGTGGCCATCTGAATTGTTGCCTTGAGTTATTATTTGCTATTGTTTCCTCTTCTAGCTATTACTATCTTTTCCTTTATTTTGCAACTTCTCTTGTTGTCCAACAATTTATTTTCCTTTATTGTTGTTGGAACCTTGAATTTCCTTTTCTTGGCTAGGCTTTTTTTTTACCTTTCTTTTTTGGGACTCAATTCTTCTTTGAATTCTAACCTAGTCTTAATGAGAGGGGAAATCTATCTACTTAATATATCATCCAATATCTTGGAGCCCATTTTTATCTTTTGATATTGATACAATTGATCATTTTCATTTTATAAATCATGTCTCAATGAGTCTACTTTAGTTTGTAGTCTCTCATAGAAGTATTCTTTCTCATTTATCTAAATGGTCAATATTTCATTTAATCTACCAACCTCTCCTTGTTGATATTCAAATAAAAAATTTATTTTCTCAACTTACCATTTTGAAGCCGATATTATTGTAGTTGATTTTGTTTTTTGTTTTCCTCTACAAGCTTGTTGATATGTTTTAGTTAATAGATGAACTTATTTCTGAATTAGATCTTCTAATATAAATATATTCCTTCTCTATCATAGGTACTAACAGAGACCCAACCAATATGTATTTCACTTTTAGCCTTTTCTTCATCACTACCCAAGTTATTCTCATTTTCTCCTATGGATGTACACTCATCAGTTCTCTCTTCTTGAGAGATACATTCATGTACTATTGCTAGAAGTGTAGGTATCTATTCACTATGACTACATGCATTTCTATAATTTTCTTTAGACAATGTATGTTAACATCTAAAATATAAGTGACCTATTTCTTTACATTCATCACAGAACAATAGCTTATCTTCCATGTAGTCTTACCTCTTATCCAAGTCTTCTTCTTACCCTTTGGATTGGATATCAACAACTTGAACATTTGGAGCAAGATCTTTAGAATTTAGAGCATCTTTCTTTGGGGATGTCTTCTTCCTCCTTCTCCTTCTTTTGTTGTCTCCAACAACAATATTTAAAGGGTCTCGTTCACCTATTGAGCATAAATGTTCTTCATCCTTCTCTTAAACATCATGTCTATGTCCTCCATATATATGCTGGAGAATCTCTGACATTTCTTTAGCAGACTTTCAATGGCTCACTTTAATGGAGTGTGAATCTGGTGAACACTTCAAGATAATCCTTCTTGCTTCACTAGAGTTATCATCCTGCATTCCATTCTGATGTAGGAGCATCCATCTCACAGTGACGAGGCAGAAAGGACTCCAACCAGGTTGACAGGCGAGGAACTGAACTGTTAAAATGCTATTGGGAATAATTTTTCTTTTACTTTATTTTACAAGTCAACAACAGTTAGATGTCTTTACTTTTCCAGTTTAGGATTACTGTAGTTTCATTGTTGATTAAAAGGTAGTTTATGTAATTAGGAGAAATAACTCTTAACTGTCCTACAAGTCTTGTAATGTCAAAATGATTATAGTTACCGATAGAAACAGAAGTTATGTAACTGTCTTTGTAACAGAAAAAGACAAACTGTAAGCCTTAACTGAAGACAGAGGCTATAAAGCCAAAAATACAGGTACTGGAAAGGGGGGTCAGTTCAGAAGAGAACAAGCTGAGTAAATTTACTAATAGAATTGTCAAGCATTCAAAACCAGAAAAGTACTGTCCATCAAAATTACTTTCTAAATTATTTGTTGATCTCTCATTCCTATGTTTTTCATCATTTAACAGACCTTTGTATTATTATAAACTAAGCACACTGTCATGGCTATTGTACAAGTACGAACTACGGTTAAATTTTAGACAAGCAGAGAGAATCTTAAATAAATTGCAGGCCACAAGACAAGCAGTCACGCTTACATACAAGCGCACAACAATACAATTACGGATGAGTGAATACGTTCAACCCACAGCCACTAAATGAAAGACAAGCAAACAAATTGAATGCCCAGAAACGTAACCGAAAGACAAGCGAAGACATCACAAGTATCAATCACCATAATTTTCTTTCATTAAAAACGAATTTCATTTACATTGTCCAGAATAGCAATTCATAGCTAGAATCAGTAGGGTCGAGTTCCCTCACATATACAGAGACCAACATAGTCATAGCGAGGGAAAATTCAACCAGAAATTACAATTATACCGGTCAAGCATAAAACCCTAGGTTAGGGTTTGAAACAGATTTGTAACCGGGTTACGTTGAAGCCACATTTCCACACATAGGACTCAACTCTGAACGACAACGGCAAACAGAGGACCACACAGTGACCAGACAACCAACTATTGGACGGGCCGTCCTTCGAACAGTGACCCATATTCAGCAGAACAAAACAGGTTGCAAGCCTACTAGAAGATACGCAACCAAATGTCGTTGAACACAGGGGCTTGCACCGTCCAGGTCGCCTGAGAGGACCTTCAAGAACCAGGCGTGAATGAGTTCGAGCCACAGAAAAGCTCAAAGGGACGAAACCCTCTAAAATCAACATAAAGACTGATAATAAAAAAAAGAAAAAAGAAAACCCTTACCCAGAGAACGCGAGAGGAGAGGCCATATTTTTGAAGCAGAGTACGCCATAGAGCAACTGAAGAGAAGAGGAACAATTTGGGGTTAGACCCAGAATGAGGAGCAAGTAAAAAAATTGAAGCATGGAGAAACATTTTACCTGTATCAAAAACTGAAGTCGCTTCCCGGATATTCCTGTGCTTGCAGCCACAGACAAGGCAGCGTTACCAAAAGGCAAAGGTACCATAGCACAGCGCACCCATCATTTTTTCCATACGCAGAGCTCGCAAACCCTCGGAGCCAACATAACGATAAACAAAGAAGAGTCGAGAAGGCGCGTGAAGATTAGGGTTGTATAGTTTACCAAGGCAGGGTATTGTCACATTTACATTTGCATTCAATGCACAGCTACCACAACTACAGAGCCGCGGGAGAGACAACAGCTCACCGCCACGTCAACAAACCAAATATCATATAAAGCGCAAAAGCTTTGCCAAGTGGGCTGGGTTCCATTAGAGTGGTATCAGAGCTGTTTAAGTTGAAGAGATTTGGGAGAAATGGATATAGGTAGATGAGGACGAGGCAGAGGTGCCCGTAGAATGGCAGATGAGGCGTTGAGAGAAGAACTCAGAGTTCTTACTGCCCGATTGGAAGCAGTAGAGGCAGGCAGGAGGAGAGATCCAGAGTTAGGTGATGTGAGTGAAGAAGAAGTGGAAGTAGTGGCAGATGGGGCTGAAGGTGATTCACCAGAAGTGAAGTTATTGAAGTCTGTATTATTGTCAAATAGCAAACCAAAACCAGAATTACCAACCTACGATGGCAGTTTATCGATTGATGTTGTATTAGATTGGATTAGCGAGATGGACAAGTACTTTGAATGCGAGGAAATTAGTGAAGACCGTAGGGTCAAATTTGCAGCAACAAAGCTGAAAGGACACGCAACCCTGTGGTGGGACAGTGTCCAGAATGAGAGGAAGAGATTGAACAAACCTCCGATAAAGACTTGGACGAGGATGGTAGCTAAATTGAAGGGCAGATTTCTGCCAAGAGATTACCAAATTGCGTTACATAGGCAGGTTCAGAATTTGAGACAGAGGGGTCTGACGGTGAAAGAGTATACGGAGGAATTTTATCGAGTAAATTTGCGAGCAGAATACACAGAGGATAGAACAGAAAGGATAACCAGATATGTAAATGGGCTGAGGATGGAGATTTTGGATGAAATAAGTATTTTGTCTCCCAACAATACGGAGGAGGCATACCAGAGCGCGGTCAAAGCAGAGGAAAAACTTAACCGAAGGCAGAATGCCCGGAGAGGACGGGGGTCTAACAAAGGAAGAGGCCAGTCCTATGGCAGGGGCCGAACTGCCAGCAACAGTGAGGAAGCCAGCAGTTCGAGAACTTCGGGAACAACAGAAAAAGGAGATGGAACGAGAGGTGGCAGATCATTTTAGCGCGGCAGGGGAAATGGCCGTGGAAGGGGAGCTAGTTACCAGTGCTACAGATGCCACAAGTGGGGGCACCGCTCTTTTGAGTGCCCAGAAATAGATTTAACTGGACAACGAGGTGCATATGTGGCGCAACCAGAGGAAGCAGCAGCACCCCCTTAAGAGGCAGAAAATGCCCCAGAAACAGGAGAAGCTTTAGTGCTGCGTAAGGTGTTGTTGAAGCCAATTGATGAGAGTATTGAGCAGATGCAACGAAAGCTCTGTTCAGGACAATTTGTAAATCGCAAGTTAAGTGTTGTAAAATGATAATTGACAGCGGAAGTACTGACAATTTGGTGTCAGTCGAGATGGTGGAGAAGTTAGGACTGAAGCGTCTGAAACACCCCAGTCCATATCGAGTTTCATGGCTACAGAAGGGACACCAGTTGTTGGTGGATGAGTAGAGTGAAGTGGAATTTCAGATAGGATTTTATAAGGACAAAATTATTTGCGACATTATGCCAATGGACGTATGCCACATCTTCTTGGGCAGACCTTGGCAATATGACAGAAAAGTGACACATGATGGGGTGTTGAACTATTATAAGTTTGAGAAAGATGGGGTTAGGCATACCCTTGTGCCTATCAGGGAAGAGAAAGAGGCAGCTAAAGTAAATGAACCTAAGGCATTGCTTATGAGCGAAAAACAATTTTTAAAGCAGGTTGAAAACAGCGAGATGAATTATGCTGTAGTCAGAAAGACAAGGACAGTTTTGTTGCACACAGAAATCACAGATTTGCCTATAGAAATACAACAGATGTTGGAAGAGTTTACAGATATAGTAGTGGACGACTTGCCGGATAAGTTACCTCCCAAGCAGAGCATTAGTCACCATATTGATTTCATATCAGGAGCCAGCTTACCAAATAAGGCAGCTTATCGAATGAGCCCCAAGGATAATGAAGAAATCAAAAAACAGGTGCAGGAGCTATTGGACAAAGGATTGATCAGGGAGAGTTTGAGCCCATGTGCTGTACCAACAGTTCTCGCCCCCAAAAAGGGAGGAGAATGGCGGATGTGCACTAATTCCAGGGCCATCAATAAAATCACCATACGGTACAGTTTTTCGTTACCGCGTATGGATGATATGATGGACTGTATGAGTGGGGCAGCTTACTTTTCTAAGATAGATTTAAAGAGCGGATATCACTAGATTTGGATCCGTGAGGGAGACGAGTGGAAGATAGCTTTTAAAACCAATGAGGGATTATATGAATGGTTGGTCATGTCGTTCGGGTTGAGCAATGCGCCCAGCGCCTTCATGAGACTCATGAATGAGATGCTAAAGGAATATATTGGGAAGTTTGTAATTGTTTATTTGGACGACATACTTATTTTTAGTAAGACACGAGAAGAACACTTTCGGCATGTGCGTAAAGTGTTGGAGAAGCTACAGCAGAACAAGTTATTTATCAATTTGAAGAAATGTACGTTTTTGCAGAAAGAGTTAATTTATCTCGGATTTGTGATAGCGGAGAACGAATTAAAGATGGATCCGGAGAAAGTGACAGCAATCATAAATTGGGAAGAATTTGTTTGAGGTACGTAGTTTCCATGGATTAGCGAGTTTTTACAGGAAGTTTATTAAAAATTTCAGCGAAATTTGTGCTCCTATGTTGGAGACCATCAAAAAGGCCAGCCAACCTTTTCGATGGACAGAATAAGCAGAAAAGAGCTTTCAGCTATTGAAAAAGAAAATAACAGAAAGACCGATTCTCAGGCTACTAGATTTTCAAAAATTATTTCAGGTACGTTGTGATGCTAGTGGAACAGCAATCGGGGCTGTACTCAGTCAGGAGGATAGACCGGTGGCATTTCTTAGTGAAAATCTGAATGAGAGTAGGCAGAAGTACTCCTCGTATGACAAGGAATTCTACGCAGTGGTACAGGCGCTAAGGCATTCGAGGCATTATTTGTTGGGGAACGAGTTCATGCTATTTTCAGATAATTCTGCATTACAATATGTAATGCAGCAACACAAACTTAATCATAAACATGCCAAATGGGTGGAGTACTTACAGAGTTTTAATTTTGTGCTGAAGCATATCAGCGGGCAAGCGAATAAGGTAGCCGACGCATTGAGCAGAAAAGCTTTACTATTGCAGAAAAGCACTGTGCAGGTTTTAGGCTTTGAACATTTACAGGATCTTTATAAGATAGACACAGATTTCAGAGAAGCCTATGAGGCATGCCAAAATCCTTTGATAAGAGGAAATAGTCCTTGGTTGGACTATAACATACAAGAGAAATTGCTTTCTAAGGGAGGAAAACTGTGTATCCCTAGAAGTTCTTTCAGGGAGAACATCATTCGTGAAAAACACAGTGGGGGTTTGGCTGGACACTTTGGTATTAACAAGACTTTGGAGCAACTTAGTCACTTCTATTTTTGGCCAAGAATGCGACAGGACGTACAACGTTTTGTGGTTAAGTGTAAGGTGTGTCAACTAGCGAAGGAGCATAGCCAGAACACAGGATTGTATACGCCATTGCCTATTCCAGGCAGACCTTTGGATTCGGTGAGTTTAGATTTCGTGTTCGGACTGCCAAAAACACAGAAAGGATATGATTCGGTAATGGTAGTGGTAGATCGTTTCTCGAAAATGGCACATTTTGTACCTTGTCGGAAAACTAGTGATGCCACTTACATGGCCCACTTGTTTTTTAATGAGATTGTCAGATTACACGGGTTACCAACAACCATCCTATCAGACAGAGACGTGAAGTTCACGGGAAATTTTTGGCGTACCTTGTGGAAAAAGATGAACACCCAATTAAGCTACAGTTCTGCTTACCACCCGCAGACCGACGGGCAAGCAGAAGTTGTGAACAGAAGTCTAGGAAATCTGTTACGCAGCTTAGTCGGAGAAAATTCTAGAATGTGGGACCGAGTGCTAGCGCAAGCAGAGTTTGCTTACAATGATTCCCCGAATCGTAGCACGGGTCTCAGTCCCTTCCAGATTCTTTATGGCATGCACCCTCGTGGAGTGCATGAGCTTTGGGATCTTAGGTTACAGGAACGATGGAGTGCGGATGGAGAAGATTTTGTAAATGAAATGAGGGATTTACATGAACAGGTGAACGCAAAATTACAGGACAGCAGCTCGAAGTATAAGGGACATGCAGATTTGAGGAGAAGAGAAGTTCATTTTGAGGTAGGGGATGAAGTTCTGGTACACTTACGTAAGGAGCGGTTCCCTAAAGGTACGTACAATAAACTGAAATACAAGAAGATAGGGCCTTGTAAGATCTTGCGGAAGTTTTCAGCGAATGCCTACGAAATACAACTACCACTTGGAGTAGGCATATCACCTATCTTCAATGTGGCAGATTTGTTTCCGTATACAGGCGATCTGTTGGAAGAGAAGAAGGATGAACCCGGACAATCCACGCGGAGCACCCAGGAAGACGGAGAAAGTTGGAAGAAACAAATACCTTATGTCCAACCTCCTGAGATCGAAAGCATCCTCGAAACTCAGGTAGTTAGGTGTACTCGGCGGAAAAATTATTTTCAGTACCTGGTCCAGTGGAAGAACCGTCCGATTGAGGATAGCTCATGGCTTGACGCCAGGCAGATTGAATGAACAGGGACATTAGTGGAGGAGTTCATGAACCGGAGTCATGATCTTTTCAGACCCCGGGAGCCTGATGCAGGAGCATCCAGCTCACAATGACGAGGCAGAAAGGACTCCAACCAGGTTCACATGCGAGGAACTAAACTGTCAAAATTCTATTGGGAATAATTTTTCTTTTACTTTATTTTACAAGTCAGCAACAGTTAGATGTCTTTACTTTTCCAGTTTAGGATTACTGTAGTTTCATTGTTGATTAAAAGGTAGTTTATGTAATTAGGAGAAATAACTCTTAACTGTCCTACAAGTCTTGTAATGTCAAAATGATTATAGTTACAGATAGAAACATAAGTTATGTAACTGTCTTTGTAACAGAAAAAGAAAAACTGTAAGCCTTAACTGAAGACAGAGGCTATAAAGCCAAAAATACAGGTACTGGAAAGGGGGGTCAGTTCAAAAGAGAATAACCTGAGTAAATTTACTAATAGAATTGTCAAGCATTCAAAACCAGAAAAGTACTGTCCATCAAAATTACTTACTAAATTATTTGTTGATCTCTCATTCCTATGTTTTTCATCATTTAACAGACCTTTGTATTATTATAAACTAAGCACACTGTCATGGCTATTGTACAAGTACGAATTATGGTTAAATTGTAGACAAGCAGAGAGAATCTTAAATAAATTCCAGGCCACAAGACAAGCAATCATGCTTACATACAAGCGCACAGCAATACAATTACGGATGAGCGAATACGTTCAACGCACAGCAACTAAATGAAAGACAAGCAAACAAATTGAGTGCCTAGCAACGTAACCGAAAGACAAGCGAAGACATCACAGGTATCAATCACCATAAATTTCTTTCATTAAAAACGAATTTCATTTACATTGTCCAGAATAGCAATTCATAGCTAGAATCAATAAGGTCGAGTTCCCTCATATATACAGAGACCAACATAGTCATGGCGAGGGAAAATTCAACCAGAAATTACAATTATACCGGTCAAGCATAAAACCCTAGGTTAGGGTTTGAAACAGATTTGTAACCAGGTTACGTTGAAGCCACATTTCCACACATAGGACTCAACTCAGAACGACAACGACAAACAGAGGACCACACAGTGACCGGACAACCAACTATTGGACGGGCCGTCCTTCAAACAGTGACCCATATTCAGCAGAACAGAACAGGTTGCAGGCCTACCAAAAGATACGCAACCAAATGTCGTTGAACACAGGGGCTTGCGCCATCCAGGTCGCCTGAGAGGACCTGCAAGAACCAGGCGTGAATGAGTTCGAGCCACAGAAAAGCTCAGAGGGATGAAACCCTCTAAAATCAACATAAAGACTGATAACGAAAAAAAAAAAAACCCTTACCTGGAGAACGCGAGAGGAGAAGCCATATTTTTGAAGCAGAGTACGCCACAGAGAAACTGAAGAGAGGAGGAACAATTTGGGGTTAGACCCAGAACGAGGAGCAAGTAAAAAAATTGAATCATGGAGAAACATTTTACCTGTATCAAAAACTGAAGTCACTTCCCAGATATTCGTGTGCTTTCAGCCACAGACAAGGCAGCGTTACCAGAAGGTGAAGGAACCATAGCATAGCGCACCCATCATTTTTTCCATACGCAGAGCTCGCAAACCCTTGGAGCCAACAGAACGATAAACAGTGAAGAGTCGAGAAGGCGCGTGAAGATTAGGGTTGTATAGTTTACCAAGGCAGGGTATTGTCACATTTACGTTTGCATTCAATGCACAGCTACCACAACTACAGAGCCGCGGGAGAGACAACAGTTCACCGCCACGTCAACAAACCAAATATCATATAAAGCGCAAAATCTTCGCCAAGTGGGCTGGGTTCCATCACATTCACTATAAAGACTCATGAATATAAATCAATATCCATTAAATAGATTTCCATTCTAAAATTTCAAACCACATAGTCTACTCCATTAAAAAATGGGACTCCTTTAGGTATTAGCCAAACTTTATTATCCATGTTTCTTTTTGATCTACCTTCAAGAGGTTAATATTTCCCTTAAGGAAACTTTCTCTGATACCATTTGTTGGAGAAAATGTTTAATACTATGAAGTGGGGTGAATCAGTATTAATATTAGTTTGTACTTTTATGCCAATTTATATTTTTTTCCAAGCTTGGAAATCATTCATGTGAGCCATCATCATCATATCATATAACAATAATACAAATCAACACATCAACAAACACACCATGAGAGACATACACATAAGACATCAAGGTTTAATGTGGAAACCCTTTCGAGAGAAAAACCACCAAATCTTTGTTTGTATTATGATGTATAATATGAGCTCCTAATCTATTTACATCAATATTTTGTGAGCACCCACTCACAGGAAGATCCAACTCCCTTATATTGTTTTCTAGCACCAACTAGCAAGAAGCATCAACACACTTAGATTATTTTCTATCATCCACTAGCAAAAATCACCAACTCCCTTCTTTTGTAGACACTTGATCATGTTACCATGAAGCACCAACTTCATGGATTTATGCAAGCACCCACTTGTAGGAAGCACCAAACTCCAAGATGTCTTCACCCACTTGATGGAAACTTGAACTCCCTATTTTGTAGTCTATGATCCCGATTGATGTAGGAACACAACAAAATAAAAATATAAACATAAAAACATATATGCAGTAGAAATAAAATTTCATTTCATTAACATCAAAGAACTGAAATGTTCTTACATACAGAATGGAAATAAACTAGCTCAGGGGATGGTAGCTTATCTCTCAAAAGAGATGTTACTGATCCAGATTTAAAGAGGAACACGAAAAATTACAGATGTAACCATAAATACAGAGATGCAGTAGAAATAACACTTCATTTCATTAATATCAAATACTAAAATATGCTTACAAACATAATGGAAATAAGACTAGCTCAGGCGTGGGTAGCTTATCTCTGAGAAGAGATGTGGCGACTACATGCCTTTGAACTGCATTACAAAGAGGTTTGAAGGCCTATTTATTATTGAGAAACAATGGACAACCCTAAACATCCAGAAACCTAACCATAGGAGATGAAACGCCAAACTATGGGCCCCATTGGGGTATCTTGGTACATCAACTTCTCGGGGTCATAACTTTGGCATGTGATCTCTATTTGATGCACACAGTACCACGTTAGAAAGATCTACCCAAGGTTTACAACTGATGAAAATGAATATCAAGTTAAAAACACATATTGTCCACCAGTGGTTTTCCCAAAAAACGTTATTTAGGGCCTCGAAACGGCTCTCAAAGTTTAGGACTTGAAAAACTGCCAAAAATAGTAAATTGTGCTACAATTAAGGACACTAGAAAATTGAAAGAAACAATGGTGGGGGTCCAAGTGGAATAGGCGAGTGGCCACCAATATCGACCTAGATCAAGTAGGTACATGCCTCTGTACTGTGTTACAATGAGGCTCAAGGGCCTTTTCATTATTGAAAAACAAAGGAAAACCCTCAAAAACCAAAACTCTAACCCTAAGAGATGAAATGCCAAGAGTTTGTGGGCCCCATTGGGTTTAGTTGGGTAGCCAACTTCCCAGGGACGTAACTAAACTCATTGGAAATAGCTCTCTAAGTACTACAATATTTGCTATAAGCCCCTACCAATGCCTATGGGGCTTGCTATGGACATAAAAAAATGTCATTTAGGGGGTCAAAAGAGTTCTCAAAGTTTAGGACCTGGAAAGCTACTAGAAATAATAAATGCTACTATAATCAAGGAAGAAGATGAAAATGACTACCGGTCTATCTAGAATAGGAGGTTGAACACTAATATCCACTTGGATCAGTCCCCCTTCCCCTGAGGAAGAAACCATCCCCATTGCGTGCAAAGCCTCCACGAGATGATAATTTTTTTGAACCTAGTCCTTGTGACCCATTTGCCTTAGTGAAGGAGTTGGCATAATTTGACAATTTGATATCGCTAAATCATCTTTTGGTGAGTGTTATTGATTTATGTGTCCATGATCCTATCAGTTGTAGCCTACTCAATGCAACTTGGTTTGAGCTTTGTTGGTGTCATCTTGTCAACAATGTCAGATGTGGCCAACAATGGAGGAAAGTATGGTCAAAACTAGTCCACATTGAATAATGGGTACAAACAAAGGAATGATGGAATTATGAGCTTGAAGACATTCCCCCCTACAGCCTTGCTGATGGTGTACAACCCACATCAAAGTGGGTGAAGCTTGCAGTGGGGCCTAGCCAGGCGCTCCTTTTGCAAACGTAACCAAACTTTGTCGTGCACCTAGAACTTGTGTGGCACTCGATGTTGATCATGATGACGCTTTTACTTAGCATTAGATCTATCTAACATGTCATGGATCTACTAGAATATGCACTGAATGTGCTCAACGAATATGTTATCCTAGTCATCTTCAGATTGGACATTAGTCGAACCTACTTCAGTAGCGGCAAATGGTATGGCCACATCAATGGAACATAGTGGCTAGAATCCCAACCCCACCTGATTGGGGATGCGTCCAGTTGAGCTATGGAGAGATTTTTTATAGTTTTTCTAGACATAGGGGAGCATTTCATCCCATGTTCATGGATGATTTGAGTTGTACATGCATAAAATATGCACAATCATCCTATTGACGACCTCTGTTTGGAAATCAGTTTAGGGGTGGAAGGTCGTGGACTTAGTGAGGTTGGTATCCAACGTCGACTAAAGGCTTGACCAAAATGTAATCAGGAACCTTCTGTCTCGATATAATATAATGGAATGTGGGATCCAAAATTGTATCCACACTCATTCAAAGAAAATCTTAGCAGTTGCTTCTGCTATGATATTGTTCTTGCAGGGCATCAGAATGGACATCTTAGAGAATCTATTGACGACCATGAACACATAGTTGTTGCCATGCTTAGTAAAAGGAAGACCTGAAATTTAATCCATGGAGATGTATTCCCAAGGTTTCACAATGGCAGATGAAGTGCAATATTTGATGTATTTCCCAACGTCATGTCGAAGGTTTGGATAATAAAAATACTTCTGCAACATAACCACTATTTTCTCTAGTCTAAAATGTCTAACGACCCAATTGTAGTGCGCCTCCCAAATCATATTGGCACACTTGCTTGTAGGAACAAATAGGTGTCCTAGGTGGCATAACTATGTGCCCTGGAGGTGAAAATTTGGAACTTTTTTTTTCCTTCCAGGAGTATTTGATATGGTATTTTGAAGTCTGGATCACTCTTGTAAAGATACGACCACCCCAAAGTATCATTTCCATAGGAGTCAAGCATAGTGGTCAACGGCATAGTCAGTGATCGGTTGAGATAATATGCAACATTATCGGTGTTTTCATTCTTATGATGATGTTCAAACGAAACTGTTGCAGATATGTGGACCATTTTTTATGACAATATTTCTACAACTTGCCTTGTGTCTGTATGAACTACAGGAGTCGATGATCTATTTGGATGATTGTTTCCTTCCCCATAATGTAATGCTTCCATTATCGGTAGGCCTACACAATATAATACATCTATTTTTCATAAGAGGGATACTTTCAGATTGTACCTGAAAGTGCCTCACTGGGATATGCCATTGGATGCTACTGCTGGGTAAGAAATACACCAATAGGATAGTCGGAGGAGTTTGTCTCAATTTCAAATGGTTGCTACAGGTCTAGTAATGTGAGCACTGGTGCAAAGTATAGGTGATAATTCAACTAGACAAATGCCTTCTATTGGTATTTAGACCAAAATAACTTTTATTTCACTCCACCCTTGGTGACTTGACCCAAAGGCCAACTGATAAGAGATAATCCTAATATGAACTTGTGGTATAAATTGGAAAGACTAAAAAATCTTTGGAGTTATGTTAAAGTGATTGGGGCTAGCCAATCTCAAATAACTTATATCTTTGCTAGGTCCACATGCACACTGATGTACCTTAGATATTGAACATGTGTCATACCAAAAGTGCATTTCTCGAAATTGGCACACAATTTGTACTATCACAGGGTTTGGAGGAGCTATCGGATATGGTGTATGTTCTCTTCCTAACTCCATCTAAAAATCAAGATGTCGTCCAGGTACACTACCTCAAATGAGTTGGTAAAGGTTCACAAGATGTCATCCATCATCTACATGAAGTTTGCAGGGGAATTCGTCAACCTAAAAGGCATGAACAACCTTTCAAAAAGGCCCTCCTTGGATTTGAAGGTGGTCTTCCCCACATTGGAGGGTTCAATTGATACCTGGTGATAACTAGACTTCAATTCAATCTTTTTGAAATATTTGGCCTCCTTGACTTGGTCCAAAAGGTTATCAATAAATGGGATTAGATACCTATTCCAAACAATGATCTTATTTAGCGCCTGATAGTTAATATAGAGTCTCTAGGTGTCATATTTCTTATTTACCAACATGATTAGGTTCCCACAGTGTGATGAACTCAGCCTGATGTGACCTTCCTGTCGTAGCTCCTGAATCTACCTCTTAATTTCATCATTTTCTAGAACAGAGCATCAATATATCAGTCCATTTGGTAGCAGCACACACGGGGTTAGATCGATGTAGTACTTGACCTGATAGTGTATAGTCTACCCCTGTGGGTGAGGTGAAGATGTCCCTATACACTTCCACGACCTTCTCCATTTGTTGCTGCCCTATAGAGGATCCCTATCTAGAGGCTATGGATGTGACCACAATCTTCTTCTTTCCTTGAGGGAAAATAAAAAGGAAGAAAAAATTTCCGGTTTGGGAAATGGTCTTGCTGCATTGCTTCACAGAGATAAAAGAGATGGTCGTAGGTGGTGCTACCTCTGGTATTCTCTATAACTTATCTCCCAAGGAAATAATGACATTGCGAGGCCTAGAATCATACACAACATGACACATCTATAAGTATGGTTGGCCTAATAATACATAACAAAATTCAAGAGGAGGAAAATTACACAATAGCCCATCTTTGAAGTGCTTGATGTTATAGGGAAGGCAACACTATTGGCTAACGCGAAGATCTCACCCTTGGTGAAGCCACTCGATGGTGTATGGCTATGGTTTTGGTGTGGTTGGTAGGCCCAAATTCTTCATGAATTTTTCTGAAATTAGGTTCTTTTGGCTTCGACTGTCGAAAATGAATTGTAGTGGAGAACCCTTCACCCACATTTGTGAGTGGAAGACATTCTCCTACTCCTCTTGATCTTCGGGCTCGATCCTCTAATATTGGTGGTGGTAAGGGTGGCACTAGGACCTGCATCAATAATCTACTTCCATTTTTCATTCTCTTTGTCAGTTTCTGACTCAGAGTCAGAACATGCATCTAATTGAGAAGCCTCCAAATCATCCATCAGTGACTACTTGGCTTGACACTCACTCATGTTGTGAATGAGGCAATTATGGAACTCACAACATTTCCCTCTGTCATTGTTTGTCTTCGTGGTGTTCTTATTTTCTTGTGGCTTCAGTGGGTTATCTTGGGTTCCCCCACCTTAGCATTGTCCTTTGTTCCACAATTTTATGGTGCCTTTTCATTGCTTTGGATTCACATATCCAAAGTCTCACTTCTTTTGTTAAAATTTCTATTCGATCTTGACAACAAGTTGATAGGTCGTGGCAAGTGAGGAGATGTTTTGGAACTCCATCTCCTCCTGGATGAACTTATGTAGATAGTCACAGTTCTTGAGTACCAAATGCCACTCAAAATGCTTAATACTCTGCTTTGAGTGAATGGTATGAACAATATTTCTGAACTCCAACACATCTTGGTCCCCTCCCTGTCGCAGCATAGGTCCACTTTATGTATTTATCTTCATAGCTCTCGATGGGGTAATATTGTTCATTGAAGGTGTCTCAGATAGAATTCCAAGTGGGTGTGGCTGAAAACAATGAAGATTTCCTGTTGTCCTTTTCTTCAAAGTAGGTTTACCACCAGTCCTTGACATGGAGGGAAACTTTGAGGAGTGTAAAAGTAATCGTTTCCCAATTGGAAAAGTCATGAAATGAGAAATATCCTTCCAATAGATTTAGCCATCTATCTACAACATTTTCATCTATCTAACCTTCAAATATGGGTTGTCAAAGTTAAATTCCACCTTAAAAGGAGTGGCGCCTACAGAGTGGTTGTTGGATGAAGATGCATCGCCTGTGGATAGTTATTGAAGGATTTAGGAAAAGTAATCTATCATTGCATTCCTTTGTCGCTTGAGAGTTTCCTTCAGCAATATTTTGAAAGGGTCTCCTACTCCCTCATATTTCTCTTTTTTATCCATGGGAGGCCATTGGGGTTTGTGATGCTGGTCTTGCTAACTCCTTATACCCTAACCTCATTTGGGACATGCAAAGAAAAATAGAGAAAGAGAAGACCACTCTAATACCCTTGATCTAGAATTATGTAGGAGTGCAAAAAATATGGATATATACATAAACAAAGAGATGCAACAAAAATAAAACTTCATTTCATTAACATCGAAGAACTGAAATATGCTTACATACAAAATGTACATAAACTAGCTCAAGCAATGGTAGCTTATCTTTAAGAAGAAATGTCACAACTACATGCCTCTAAACTTTGTGAAAATGAGGCTCAAGGGTCTTTTTATTATTTAACATCAAAGGAAAACCCTAAAAATCCAAAATACTAACCCCAAGAGATGAAACACCAAGTATTTGTGGACCCCATTGGGGTTAGTTGTGCAACCAACTTCCCAAAGTCGTAACTTGATCATATGATCTTTCTTTGGAGCGTACGATACCTCATTGGAAATATATCTTTGAGTATTAGAAGATATTCCATAGGCCCATGCCTATAATAGACCTAAAAAATCTTTGTTTGGGAGTCAAAACAACTTCGAAAGTTTAGGACTTGAAAAACTACTAAAAATAGTAAATGTTGCTATAATCAAGGAAATGGGTGAAACCAACCAGAGGTCTAGATGGAATAGGTGGGTGGACACAAATATCCACCTAGATAAATCTCCAAACCACACTCAATAAGGAAATCTATGCCCTCCGTTATGACACCCATGTGGCCTGATTTCATATCTCTGTCCTCCTTAGAAAACTTCACTTTATTCAACCATGCAACACTGTGTCTTCTACTCAATATACTGACCTTGCAACAACACATGTTCAACTCTCGACCTTTTTTGTTCCACAATATATCTCATTCTTTGTTAGTAGTTCTTACTCTGACAAAGTTCTCTACATAACTCCCTGATAATGATGCATCCCCCCTGACATACAGAATTGGAACTATGGTTTTGTTCCTCTACTACATAGGGAATGACATAATCGTTGTTTTCAATCACACAATTCCCAAGTGATTACATCAACATGGCTCTCCATTTTTCTATTACTTTATTTTCTCTAGCACCTACAACACACTTTCATTGACCTTCATATCACATTATGGCTTACCATTCTGTTGTGTACTACTTCTCAGCCACTCCAACTATATTAATTCAAGGAATTAGCTTTGGAGTGCTTTATCATGCTATTAATTGACTCTGAGTCCAATATTTCTGATTAGTTATGGTGTTTATTATTGTGAATGATTCTTCATCAATTCTTTGAGCATTGTGGTCCTTTCTTCCTTGAACCCATGTTCTTTGCAATCACTATTAATTGTAACCATGCCTCTAGTGCACTGCTAAACTTAGTGAGGTTGCTTAATGCTTCTAACCAATTCATACCATGCTAACCTATTATGAAACCAACTCACAATAAGATAGAAAAGAGAGATAAATGCCTTAGAATTTAGCCTCTTCAAGGGGGCAACCTCCTTTACATTACACAAATGAACAATTCTTCGATGATACAAATGAAAAGACCTCCTTTCTATATATAGGAGCCTAAGGGGTCACAATATAGCTAAAGACGACCAAACAATAATAATATAAGGGCACAAAAATAACAATAATGGGCTTCTAAGGGGCCAATAATAACAATATGGGGACAATAGGGGCACAACAATAACAATAAGGGATACAATGATAATAGTAATGGGGGAATCACTAGTATTATAGCGACCTAACATGCCCCTCTCCTTCAAAAAAGTGTTCTCCTAAATTCTTAAGTAGTTCTGGATGCTTCTTTATAAAACTCTCATCCTCCCATGTGGAATCTTCAATGGGTAAGTTATTCCACTTGATGAGATACTCTGAAATTGATTGATTTTGTAGCTGTCGAGTTCTTATGTCTTTAACTGCTTCAAGTTCTAATATGATTTTTCCTTCCTCATCAAGTTCTGGAAATATTGTTTGAACTAGGAGCTTGTCACCTATAACCTTCTTTAAGCATGAAACATGGAAAATTGGGTGCACTCGGGAAGCTACGGGAAGCTCCAATTTGTATGCCAGAGTACCTATCTTTTGCAACACCTTGTACGGACCATAACACTTTGGTGATAATTTATTATACTTCTTAGCTTGCTTGAGGGACATTTGTTTATATGGTTGTAGCCGTAGGAATACCCAATCACCTACATCAAAATTTCTTTCACTGCGATGTTGATATACCTGTTGTTTCATTCTATTCTATGCCAAGGTGAAGTTATCCTTTAAGAGTTGGAGAACTTTTTTTTTATGCTCGTAGTGATCTTCCACTACTTTAACGTTAGAATTTTCTCTTAAATATGATGTAATGGATGGTGGATGATATCCGTAAATTGTCATAAATGGGGTCATTTTTGTTGCGGTATGGAAGGAAGTGTTATACCACCATTCAGTCAGAGGCAACCATTTGACCCATTGTGTCTATTTATTAGATACAAAGAAAGAAAGATATCCTTCCAAACATTTTTTTACTATATGAGTTTTCCCATTAGATTGAGGATGAAAAGATGAGCTATGAGCTAATTGAGTACCAAGACAAGAAAATAATTCTGTCCTAAAATTTCTAGTGAAAATAGGATCTCTGTTGCTTACAATAATCTGTGGGTTTCCATGTAGCTTTTGAATTGTTTCCATAAATGCAGTAGAAACTATACTCACTTTAAATGGATGATATAATGAACACAAGTGTGCATACTTGGTAAGTCTGTCAACTACCACCATGATAACACTCTTTCCTTTGGACTTGGGTAAACTTGTAATAAAATCCATTGAAACCTGCTCCCAACGTTGGCTTGGAATGGATAAAGGTTGTTATAGACCCGAGATCTTAATTGTTTCAACTTTGTTTTGTTGGAAAACCAAACATTCTGCCAAAAAATTTTGAATATCTGATTTAAGGACATCCAAAAAAAATTCCTTCTTAACCATGTGTTAAGTTTTGAGAAATCCTGAGTGCCCTCGTAAGGGAGAGGTGTGAAATTCCCTAAGAATATTTTGTTTTAGTTGGGAATTATTATATAGGTATAACCGATCTTTATACCATTACAAATAACATTTCCAGCTAAATGTATCAGATGTATGAGGATCTTGTTGTAACTTTTGAATGAGTGCCCAGACTTCTTCATCATTCTTCCATTCATCCCTTGCTTCATTTATCCAATCTGGTTGGATAATAGAAATGGCACAAAGAAATGCTCAACATCCTCATCCATTCTTGAGAGTGCATCTTCCACAACATTTTGCTTCCCTTGTTTGTAGATGATTTCAAACTCATAACCCAACATCTTTGTGACCACTTTTTGTTGCTCTTCTGAAGATAATCTTTGTTCAAAAAAGTATTGAAGACTATCATGATCTGTTTTTACCTTAAAGTGTCTTCTCATTAGGTAGGGTCACCATTTGTTAAGTGCATGTAGTATTGCCAACATTTCCTTCTCATAAATAGATTTTTGTAAATACTTTCCTTTGATTCGACAACTTTTGAAAGCAATGGATCTTTCTTCCTGCATTAAAACAACACCAATTCCATTTCTTGAGGCATCACATTCCACAATAAAGGTTTTTGTGAAGTCCGGTGTAGCTAAGACCAGTGCTTGACACATTGCCTCTTTAAGATGCTCAAAGGCCTTCGTTGCTTCTGGAGTCCATGAAAATGCATCTTTCTGCATAATTTTGTTAGAGGTGTTGTTATTCTCCCATAATTCTCAACAAACTTGCGATAATACCTTGTCAACCCAAGAAATCCTCTTAGATGCTTTATGGATGTGGGGATTTTCTATTCCTTAATGGTTTTAATTTTTCTAGGGTCTACCTTAACACCTTCATGAGATACAATATGACCTAGATATTCCACCTCTTATACTCCAAAGAAATGTTTGGAGCTTCTTGCATATAATTGTTTCTCATCCAAGAGTTTAAGCACCATGTCAACATGTTGAACATGATCCTTCCAAGACATGTTGTACACTAGTATATCATCAAAAAATACAAACACAAATTTTCTAAGAGGGGGTTTGAAAATGAAATTCATCGAACCTTGAAATGTAGAAGGTGCATTGGTAAGGCCAAAAGGGATGACCAAAAATTCATAATTACCCTTATGAGTTCTAAATGCTATTTTTGGAATGCCTTCAGTCTTCATTCTGGTTTGATGATATCCTAACGAAGATCCAACTTGGTGAAGTCAATTGATACATGCAATTCATCAAATAATTCATCAATGACATGAATGGGAAATTTATCTTTAATAGTGTGCTTGTTGAGGTCCCTATAATCTGGACACATGCACCATGATCCATCCTTCTTGTGAACCAATACTACTAGAACAGAGAAAGAACTTTGACTAGGTTGAATTATACCAGCCTCTAGCATTTCTGCAACCATACGTTCAATTTCACTCTTTTGGGCATATGGATATCTATAAGGCCTGATGTTTGGAGGAACACTTCCTGGAATCAAATGAATAGCATGATCATTATCACAAATAAGTGGGAGGCCTTTGGGAGTCTCAGATACCTTGGAATGATTGTCCAAGACTTTTTGGAGATCTCGAGAAATAGATGATTTCAATGCGGGAACCTCTAGTGAATATAATTGTGTAATTATGCCTCATTGTTATTTATTTAGAAGCTTTGTCATTCCGTTAGAGCTGATTATCTTTCCTGGTTTCCCTGCGATACCCCTTAATTCAACTTCCTTTCCTTTTGAACAAAATTTCATGAAAATTTCTTGGAAATTAAAAGATATTGTACCCAAGGACTGTGGCCAGTGGACTTCTAGTACAACATCAACACCCCCCATTGGAATGGAAAGCATTGGGCTATTCAATATATATTCTACCATGGATAGCTTGATATTATGGAACTTTACTGAGCAATTTATGGTTACTCCACTTGTAACCATCACCTGACACTCTGGTGCTAGGTATAGGAAGCAATTCAATTTCTTGGCTATTTACAATGAGTAAAATTATGGGTACTACCTGAATCAATCAACACTATTACCTTTTTCTTCTTGATATGCCCTTCTATCTTGATAGTTTGAGGAGTTGTAATTCCATCCAATGCATTACAAGATATGGTCGGATTCATTTCTTCTTTCTATAGGGTTTTTTCCTCATGTATATCCCCTTCTTTGACGTTTCTTGTTCCTTTTCTTCCTTTTATTCACAATCTATGTAAAATAATTTATTCTTAGCACACTTATGACCTTTAGTATATTTGCTATCACAACTATAATAAAGTCATTTTGTTTTTTTTTCTTCCAATTGTTGTGGCGACAACCTTGTAGGTTGTGGATGGCTAGGGGCAACAAAACTTCCATATTTATGAATGTGAGTGGTAGGCTTCCTTGTTTCTATAATTTTTCTTTCCATTTTTCTTTCCAACATGAATGCCTTCTCCAATGAATTAGGTTCCCAAAGGTGAACCTCGTGTTGGATGTTATCCCTTAAAGTCCCTATGAACACATCAATCCTATGCTCCTTTGGAATATCTTTCACCCTTATATTCAGTTTTTGGAAGTCCTCAATGTGCTCCATCATTGAGCCCTTTTGTTTTAGATTTATCAATTGGCTAAAAAAAGTGTTGCTTTTTGTATCCTCATAATGTTTTGTCATTTCATCCGTAAAAGTATCCCAAGTGACAATTTGTTTACGAGAGCAAAGCCATCGATACCATACAAATTGATTTGTTTCCAAATATAAAGTTGCAATGTGTACCTTTTGTGTGTTTTGCAGATTATGGATATCGAAAAATTGCTCCATCTGTAGTATCCATGTTACGGGATCCTTTCCATCAAACTTCTTCATATCAGTCTTTGGAACATGGTGGTTTTGTGATCCAACATTTGAGTCTATGAAATCATGATTAACATTTATTTTGTTCTCATCATGAGTGTCCTTTACTACCCTTTCGCCATTAGTAAGCATTTCTTGTAGAAACTTTGTCAAATCTGCCTTTAAATCTTCCATCTTATCTTCCATTCCTTTCCTTAAATCATCCTTCTTAGCTTCCATTCCATCCATCTTAGCTTCCATGTCATCCACCTTAGCTTCCATGTCATTCATCTTAGCTTCTACGCCTTTCTTTAAACCATCCATCTTAGCTTCCACGTCATTCATCTTAGCTTCTACACATTTCTTTAAACCATGCATCTTAGATTCCACGCCTTTCTCTAAACCATCCATCTTAGCTTCCAAACCATACATATTACCTTTTACATATTTCTTTAAACCATCCATCTTAGCTTCTGTTACTTTTTGTGCGAGTGAAATTTGTTGCACTTGGTCTTGTAATTTTGACATATCATATTGCATTTCTTCCTCTTCTTCACGAGTCATGTTAGAGACTTCAGGTTGCTTACTAGATGTTTCCATTTTCTTTGTTCGGGACATCAATTAATTATAATAATGCTTCACTATGCCCTTTGAATTCCTTCAAACTAATTTTTTAAAACAAACTTATGAAAAAATAGAAAATAAACTACACATCTTTTTTTCATTTTGTAGGAGCTCAATATTGAACATGTTGTATCTCTATAGTTTTGGATCTCCAAGGTCTGAAATTACTTCCTGCAGCAATCCTCTGAGTGCTATTCCTAACCCCACAAGTCTGGTAGAGAGCGTGGCTTTTAACCATGTGGTCGTGGGTTCAGTTCCCACAGACAAGAGTGAATGCTTTAAGTAGCTCATAGAACTCTGCTTTAATTATTTGAAAAAATTTGTATTGATGACTCTAGTTTAACGTTGTTCGGCTCCTTATTACAAATAGTAACTCTAATTTAATGATGTGAGAAAAAGACCCTACTTTAATGATGTTCGACTCTTTATTACAATAGTAACTCTGCTTTAATGATGTGAAAAAAAGACCCTACTTCAGTAACTTTGGTTAAATGATGTTACATTTCTTTCATAATGTGAAAAAACTGATGTTCACACTAATTCTTATAGATAGTAACTCAAATGGTGAGGAGTACACTACCCCACAAGACTTGTTTCTATTAAATGTTGATTTTATTGTTGGCATAAAATTGTACTTCTTTACAATTCAGAACCTAGATCCATCTTATTTCCTGACCTACCAAGCGTCAAGAGGGATCAAATATTTTGATGTGAAAACCTCTTTTAAAGTGAAAAGAGATTTGATCCCTCTTAGCATTTCATAAGTCTGAAAATAAGATGGATCTAGGTTGGTTTTATTATTAATTATAATTATAGTATTCTATAAAAAAAAAAATTGTTTATAGAGACCAAATGTTTCAAATAATAATTATAATTATAACTATAAATATTTTATTTTGTTTTGATTTTATTTTTATTTTTGTGTAATTTGACCTAGAGAAAATGTTTACATAACAAAGCAAGACAGGACACCATCTCTTTCATACTAGACTTGATAGGGTATCCCAACATAAGAAATAGATTAAAATGTTATTCTAATGATGGTGTTTAACTCTAAAGGGATCAAGAAATTCAAACATATAGCCTCTCTAAAATCAATACAGTAATCCAAGAAAATTGTACTTGTAATTCATTGATGATCAATGGAGTAAAATGTCATTATAATGAGTTTAACTCTAAAGTGAATAAAATAATCAAATAGATGGCCTCTCCATAATCAATATAAAATCCAAGAAAGTTACATTGACCTACACCTTGGGTCAAAGGGTTTCTTCACAACGGTATTTGCAAACATCGAAGACAAGGAAAATTTTTTTGAAGGTGGGCCGTACTTTTATGCTGCAACGGGTCTCTATATAAGACCTTGGATCATGAATTTTGTTCCAAAATGTGAGACCTTCACTTTGGTCCCAGTTTGGGTAAGACTCTATTCTCTTTCTGTCAATTATTGGCAAACATAGTCCTTATTGGCCATAGGAAACAAGTTAGGACGTTTTGTCAAAGCTTCTAAAGCCACTAGGAGGGGAAAGTACACTTCCTTTGCTAGAATATGTGTGCAGATGATCTCTTTGGAGCTCTACTAGATGAGGTAATCTTAGAAGTTCTTGATAAATAATGGGTGCAAACTGTGGACTGTGAACATATTCCATTCAGATGTCGCAAATTCCATGAGAATGGGCACTTATTCCGGGACTGCCCTCTCACTAAAATAGAGAATACGAGTAAAACTACCACAATGAAAGACTATGAAAGATTTCACAAAGTGGCAAGCAAAGGAAAAGGAAGCAAGAGGGGGTCAAAGATACAAAAATCTAATGGAAAACAAGTCAGTCAAAATAGGTTCCAAGTCTTGGAAGAGGAGGAATGGATCACTACTGCAAACCAAATGAAGGGAGAAGGTTTAATGGAGAAAGGGAAAGAAGAGGATAGGGAACAAACACCAGATAAAAATTAGCAGACAGAAATGATGGTGAGTGATGCAAAAACAAAAATGGATCATGAAATGACGCAAAGTGAGATGGAAACAGAGGGCCAAGAACTTCAGGAGATTCTTGAGAAAGAAAATCTAGATCTAGAGGATTTCTTGATTCAAGGAACCAAAGAAGGGATAAACTCTTTACCTCCAGAATATTTTAGTAGAGTCCAGCAATTATTTATATGGAGAACCCAAAACAAAGGGTTGGAGAGGCAAAGATACAAGGAAAAGAAGAATAGAAAAGGGGTTATAAACGGTGAAAATCACACCAGGATTAGCACCCAAAAACCCAGGAAAGAAAAGAGGTAGGAAAAGGTAGAACAAGTTATTGATGGAATGTGGAAAGCTAATGATAGACTCATGTAAGATGAAAAACCTAACTAGCTACTCTTTTCCCAATCTTTAATAATGAAGTTTACTCCTTGGAATATTAGAGGACTTGGTAGTAAAAGAAAACATAGACTGATTAGCAATAGAATGAAACAAATAGCACCAGATGCGATCTTCATCCAAGAAACTAAATGTTCCATTCAAAAAATAAAAGAGATTCACAGTAAATGGCTCAATAATTATGAGTTTCTGGAAGTCAAAGAAGAGAATATAGCAGGAGGTATACTCACCCTTTGGAATCCAAAAAAAAAAAGACATTTTAGATGCCGAGGCATCTAGAGAATATCTATCAGTGGTCATATAGCCTATAGGAGATTAGGAAACCTACTTGGTTAAAAATGTTTACGGCCCCCAAAGACTCGAAGGTAAACTCAAATTTCTAGATTCTCTGGAGAGACTCAGAGATATGCATTCAGGCATTCCTTGGATTTTGGGAGGTGATTTCAACATGATCAAATCACTTTCGGAGAAAAACGGTGGAACCAGAGTTATAAACAAAGACTCTCTAAAGTTTCAGACTTTTATAGATACCATGAGGTTAGTGGATATAGTAACGGGTAATGGCATATTTACCTGGAACAAAAAAAGAGGAGGAGAGTCTCAAGTGGATTCAAAACTAGACAGATTCATGAATTCAGAATACCTTATGCTCAATGACAAGGAAATATCAGCGAGAATTCTCCCCTTTGGAGGATCTGATCACTGGCAGGTTCATCTGGAGGTGTAGAGTATTGGTACTCCCTGGAACACACCTTTTCGATTTGAAAACATCTGGCTTTCCTATCCATATTTAAACAACAACATAGCCAAGTGGTGGTCAGAGGATTTGAACATTTAGGGCACAAAAATGTTCCTTCTTCAGAAAAGACTAAAACATATCAAGCTCCGGCTCAAAGATTGGAATAATAATGAATATGGACACATATTTGAGGCTAAAAAGGTTGTGGAGGGCAAAATGCAGGAACTCAACCAAGCCCTTATCACAGATGGATTTGATGTAGCCAGAAATGATCAAGCTGCTAAATATAATCAAGATTGGGAGAATTTATGCAAACAGGAGGAAATATATTGGAGGCAAAAATCTAGGGTTCAATGGCTCAAAGAAGGAGAATGCAATACCATATTTTTCCATAGATCCACTATGGCTAATAGAGTGCACAATAGAATTTCACTGATCAAGGATGAGAGGGGTAATGAACACAACTCTCATGCAGAGATAGAAGCAGTTACTTTTAAGCACTTTTGAGATATATCCAAGGAAACCTATCATGACATAGAAAACTCCATTAGGGACTTCACCAAACATATTCCTAGGCTGGTGTCCAAATAAGACAATTTCTACCTTAACAAGCTAGTTATCGAAGAAGAGGTTAGCGAAGTGCTCAAAGAAATGCAAAATGGTAAAGCACCTGGCCCAGATGGGTCCAATGTAGATTTCCTCAAGGCTTGCTGGAATATTGTAAAACGGGATATTCTACATGTTGTAGAAGATTCTAGGATGAACATAACTATTTTGAAAGCTCTGAACACCTCCTTCATCGTCGTGATCCCCAAATAGGAGGCAGCCCAATCTCCTAACAAGTTTAGGCCAATAGCTTTATGCAATGTGGTTTACAAGATTATCTCAAAAGTGGTGGCCAACAGACTCAAACCTCTCCTTCCTACCCTTGTTTCCATGGAGCAATCTGGGCATGTGGAAGGAAGGCAAATTCTTAATAATATTATTCAAGGTCATGAGGTGGTTCAATCTCTGACTTGCAACAGAAAGGTTGGTATGACCATGCAATTGGACATAGCCAAGGCCTACGATAAACTGAATTGAAATTATATTAGGAAAGTTCTTATTTCTTTTGGGTTTGATCACAGCTAGGTGAGATGGGTCTTGGCCCTGGTCACTTCCTCCATCTTCTCAATTCTCATCAATGGCTCTCCATCTGAATATTTTCTTCTTTCTAGAGGCCTCATACAGGGGGACCCACTCTCTCCCTTTCTCTTCATCCTCGTGATGGAAGGACTCGGTCGGTCTATCAAGCATGCTAAAGAAGTTGGTAAGATCAAGGGTCTCAAACTTTCTGATGGGGAATAGGCTTGGACTCATCAACAATTTGTGGATGAAACCATGTTGCAAGGTATCCCCACAGTTAAAGAATCTCTTGCATACAAAAAAATTCTAAATGACTTTGCCAGGGCTTTAGGTATGGGGGTTAATCTCTCCAAATCTGAGATTTTTTTCTTCAATACTAATATTCCCATTCAGAGAAACATTGCTAAAATTATGGGCTTTCAAAGGGATTCTCTCCCCTCAAAATATTTTGGGATTCCTCCAACTGCTAAGCCATTACACAAAAGAATTTGGGATCTGGTCATTAATAAACTACAAGAAAAAATTAGGAAATGGACTATGAGGACCTTAAACTTGGCTGGTAGGTTGGTGCTCACGAAGGCCATTCTACAATTAATGACAGTTTTCATGTTTTCTGCTCTGCCTGCACCTAAAGGAGTCTTGCATCTGTTCAGAACCATTCAGAGAGATTTTCTCTAGGGCAAGGGGGAAGAAAAGAATAAATGGGCCTTCGTAGCTTGGGAAAAAATCTACAAACCCAAAAAACAAGGGGGTCTTGGTTTGGAAGATCTTGAAATTTTAAGCGAAGCTTTAGGGGCTAAATTATGGTGGCATTGGATAAAAGAACCAAAGGATCAGTGGGCTATAATTTGGAAAGAAAAATACTCCAGCTCATGGAAAAGTAACGACCATATTCGAATGGATGGAAATATTAAGGGATCTCACATTTGGAACAAGGCCTGGGATAATAGAAGACTAGTCCAAGATAATGGCTTCTGGGAAATTAGAGAGGGAAACTTAGCTCTATTCCGGGATGATAGATGGCAACAAGAACCCATTCTATTAAGTGAGGAATTGAAGGATCTTAAGGCAGAGACAGACACTAAAGAATTATACAACGTTAAGGATTTCTGGGATCAAACCAACAGTATAGAAAAATGGAGAAATTGGAGGAAATTTGATTTTAGGGATGTCAACCCCTTAAAAGATAGAGCTGAGAAGCTAATGCAAGAGTTAGATCGAAGAAAAAATTTAGTGTCAGAAGGGAATGACCAGTTGAGATGGGCCAACAATAGCAAGGGCACCTTTAATCTTAAGGAAGATAAACTTATTCTCCTTCGCTTGGTCTCCCAGGCTTAGGACACAGTGTGGAAAATACTTTGGAGACATCAAGCTTGGATGAAAATTAAATTTTTCATGTGGCTAGTTCAGCATAGGAAGATTTTGACCTGGGACAACATCGAGAAGGGGTAGTTTTGGGGCCTTCTAGATGTCATCTTTGTGAAGCTTAAGAAGAAACAATGGAGCACCTCCTCAGCAACTACACCTTTACCTCCAGGTTATGGGATTCTTTTGCCACCATTTTCCAATAATTAAATAGAGACAAGGGAAGCATCATCAATGCCCTTAACAAGTGGAGAGGTAATTTTTCGAATAAAGAAGTCATCAACTCAGCTTGGGCCCTTACACCAAGCTTCATTATATGGAATATTTGGAAAGAAAGGAATAACAGAACCTTCAAGGATGTAAAAAAACCAGCCCTTCACCTCTTGGATCAGATCTTAAAACAACTTCAAGAGACCGTGGGTACTATAGTTCGAAATCTCCCTAAGAATACACCTTTGGCTCCAGATTTGAGGACTCTCTATCAGCTAGGGTTGCAGGGTCTCATTCCTTAGGGTCCGGATAGGAAGATTCTCATTAGAGACTCTGAGCTTGATTTTTGGCACTCACCCCCCAAGGGTTTTTTAAATTCAATATTGATGGTGCCTCAAAGGGGAATCTTGGTAATGCGGGTCATGGCAGGGTTTTAAGAGATGAAAGAGGAGATATTCTATTCATTTTCCATGGTCACCTAGGGAGAGCCACCAATAAACTCGCAAAAGTTATGGCTATGGAGCAAAGTTTAGAATTCATGATTTAGGATAATCGAAACAATGTGATTATGGAAGCAGATTCTGAGTTAATCATTAACTAAGTCAAGAGAATCAGTTGGGGTATGGCGCCGGGAAAGGCCTCAAGGAACTGGAGGCTGCTTTAAATCTTTTGACGGATCCATAGCCACCTTCTGAACCTCCGCACAATTAATTTTAAACATGTACGCAGATCGACCAATAAACTGGCAGATCTTTTGGCCAATCAAGGAGTGATCTGCATAGAAAATAGGTTTGCAATGAAATGGCAAGATCCATCTCAACATAGGCTAAAAGTGAAGTGCCATGATCAGGCTAAGGAAGATTGGTTGGTGTTTCAGAGCAGGGCCATGGAGGAGAGAATAGATGACTCAGAATCATTATGATCAGTAGAGTGTACATGATTGATTATCGAGCGAGTGTTGTGCTTCGGAAGACCTTCGTTGTTCGGAGAAATATGCTCAATCCGGTTATTGGTGGTTGTAAAGCGAGAGTTTTATTTCTCTGGGTTTCAGGTAGGCTGGTGGATGCCTCTTCTCACAAAGGCAAAGATAAAGCAGATATAGCGAGCAATTGGATGCAGGGATCCCGTGGCATCCTCGATTCCTTGATTCGTTCGCCTTTGTTCAGAATACCATGGCTAGAGTGGTTTTGCGATGATCATAAGCCTCATGAGTAGGAAGCAATTTTCCCTTTTTTTACAACAATCCCATTCAGTGAACACCACGTGGTAGAGGGGCCGGAGGAAATACCGCTCTAATCACACGCTAATGTTCGGTGATGTTGATCGGAGCGATATGAACCTCAACCATAGGATTTCACGAAGAGGATCTATGGTTCGTATGGATCAAGCAAGTTGGTGGGTTCACAGGAGCAAATGGCGGCCGTATTACCATGGGTTGTCCGCCCGTGAACATTATGCCGGTTTGGGGAATGTTTTCCAGCGATCGCGGGCCTTGCTTGTGGTAAGTGGTATTTCCATTTTAGGAGAAATCGCATATAGTAGGCTACACGTGGCAGTGGGGTCGGCCAAAATACCATCCTCATTGCAAGCTAAATTTCAGCATTTTCGCCATCATGATATGAACCTCTACCATGAGATCAAGAGAGGCAGATCGACAACTGCGATTGATCGTGCAAGTTGGCCAGATTGGTGGGTAAGTTTTCCACTTTTTAATTGGGTGAATTAGTCATCTGCCATCGGATTGGGTCAGCGTGCTCTTCAACAATAATGACGTTTAAGGTGGCATGTTTGGGAGTTAGCGGGGAGTGTCAGTGCTCCTCTTCTTGTCGGGAGGTTTTGGGCTCAGGTGGGAGGCTTGTTGTTTTGGCTTTGTTGCAAGCTTCTTCTTCATTTTGACTTTTATAAAATATTAGATGTAGGGTTTTCAGGGTTGGGGATTTCGCCTCGGGATCATTCACTGTCGGGATTGGGGGTCTCTTCCTTCGTCCACAACTCATTGTGGACAGTTGTAAATTTTGTACCTTATTAATGATTTGAAGGTCTGACTCTTGCATTAGCAAAAAAAAATATTAAATCCAAGAAAATTGTACTTGTAATTCCTTGATGATAAATGGAGTAAAATATCATTATAATGAGTTTAACTCTAAAGGGATCAAGAGAGTCAAATATATGGGCTCCCTAAAAGCGGCTAAAAACCTAAGAGAGCTACTTGAACCATAGATGAATTTTTCAGATTGTCAAATCCAAATGTAATAACGATTTTATAGGATTTAAATCTCTTTATACGATTAAAAAATGAAATTTAAACAATATAAAATTACTATAATAATTGTTGATAAAACCAAATAATATAATATTTAAACTTTTCTATATAAACCTTTCATTTTTTCAATGATTTCATAATATTTTATTAATTGTATGTATTGAAATTCTTATTCATTTCACCTTATCAGTCTTAATCACATTCTTATTCACATTAATTTTTTTTAATTAACTTAATTTAAAAGTAACCCAAGCATTCTTATTATTCTTATTAAATGCTGATTTTATCTTTTACTCTCTAATTAAAATTTGATAAGAATGTGTTAAAATAATATATATAAAAGGTTTTATTAACTATATATATATAGATATAATTTTCCTTCTCCATAATTTTAGATCATAAATGACATAAATCATCGGTTTCATGTAGTTTAAATCCAAAAGGACCATGAAGGTTAAACAAATGAATTTCTAAAAATTGCGTTGATCATAAATGACATAAATCATCGGTTTCATGTAGTTTAAATCCAAAAGGACCATGAAGGTTAAACAAATGAATTTCTAAAAATTGCGTTGATGTAAGATTTTGGATGTGTGTTGTGTGAGATATCTTAATCTCACCACCCATTATCAGGGACTCATTAAAAAATAGTTAAAATTGTAGGAAAGTTGATTAAATATGAAATATCAGCTAACCCAGCCATTTAAATGTTTATAAAGCATGGATAGGCATCAAGACACTTTATTTTAAATCATTAATATTATTATTAATAGAAAATGATTTTTAACACGGTGAAATTGCATTTTTTATTTAAATTTAAAGAAGAAAAGACATAATTAGCTTTAAGAAAAGTAACAACCTTTTAATGTCAATTGAGATTATCTTGTATGGTTTGTAGAAATGGCTTTTATTTATTGCCTTAATTGATTATTATTATAGTATATATGTTAAAATGTGTGGCCCTAGTGGGAATTCTAAGGAATTTTGTTGAAATATTTGTTTTGAATCAAAACTTTATATATATATAGCTTTGATTCAAAACAAATATTTCAACAAAATTCCTTAGAATTCCCACTAGGGCCACACATATATATATATATATATATATATATATATATATATATATATATGTATATATACATATATATGTACATATATGTATATATACATATATATATACATACACACACATATATATATATATATATATGTTGAGCATAAAAAATATTTCAATATGTAAAAGGAATAAGTAATTAAACTAAAAAGATTTAATTACTTCATAATAAGAGGTGATGTGTAATTTATTCAATTTATAAAATTAGTGATATCTCATAATAGTAGGCAATTTCATAAGAAAAATGGAGGGGCAGGCTGTCACACGGAATCAGTCAAGGGTGCGGACACAGCTGACCTTCCTAGAAGTCTAAGACATTCTAATGACAAACAAAACAAACTGGAGCTATCCTTCTCTAAACATACATTATGATATGAGAAATCAAGTGTTTCGTTCTTACTTCTGTCCAAACGCTGTTGTAGAAGTCCAAGCTTTGTTGATCCGGATGAGCTCCTCGCGTTCTCCAAAACCTGCAATCACCAACAGTCAAACAATTAAATAGCACCTGATTATAACATAAAACAAAGCATATTCAACATATAGACCAAGGAGTACATGAAATAACCCATTAACAACAAGCTATTGAGAAGAATGGACCAATTTGCATTAAAGGTAATCAAAAGGAACCATTACAACCTGAGCCTTGGTGTTGTGCAAGCTCCTTCCAGGGTCCACAAGAGTCTTCCCCTACTTTAACAAAGCTCACCCACTTCCAAATAGAACAAGTAAGGGTGACAATCTCTCCTCACAAGCTTCTAAATGGGAGTCCTAATTCCTGCAGCATTTACCCTTAGAAATCTATAGCTTTCAACCTTCTTCCTTCTGGCTCAATGCCTCTTTTTATAGTGCTCAAGAGGAAGTTAATCAGGTCCACCATCAATGGGATAGTCCCCTCTTTGGATGGGATCACTCCCTTATTGATGGGATAAGTTCCTCTTTGATAGGAGTGCATGAACCATCTGGAGGTGCTCAATATTCATCCAAGAACCTTCTAGAAAGCTCTAGAAGTGACCACAAGTAAGTTTTTGAAGATGAAACTCGCGCATTTTAACCTTTTCAGAGGGACGCACCTGCCCCTTTAGATACAGAGCGTCCTTGGACGCAGACCTTGTGAACAAAAGGTGCGTACCCGCAGGCAAGGCTTGAGAGAACCTGCGTACCCAGAGATAAACATATTTTATAAGGACTTTCTCTCTTTCTTGGATTTTGACATGAATAGCAGAGGCATAAGACTTGCTCAAAAGGGTAGTATGACTGTTGATTGAGCCATACCGACTGTAAATAGCCATGGTGACATTTTTTAGTGTAACAGATTGCCCCCTAAAGTGCGAAGCCTGGAATAGATTAGGGTTTTGTATTATCTAGGAAGGGTGAAGCGCTTTATCATTTCGAGGATTATCTCGTGGAGAACCTGGTTGGAACCTGCAATTTTCAACACAAAATACATGGATAAGATTATATCATCACTGAGGTAGGCAATCCCATACTCAGATAAAAACTTTAACTAACAGACTAAACTACTCTGATACAGAAATGATTTTGTAGTACATCATAATCATAGACTTTTGTAGACACAGTATGGGCGCAGCCATCTGTTTATGATTAGTCTACTTAGATAATGAATACAAAACTCCTCGCAGCCTGGACAGTAAAGATTTGATCCAGGGTCTTCATTCCTACTTCTCGAATTGGTACGATTCTAGCCATGCGAATAAATGAGTCGATGTCGAACATGGTAGAAACCACTTGATTACCAGTCGATGATGTGAACTGTTAACAAGCGTGAGAGAGACCACCAGTAATGTCAATGGTTCTCAAAGTACCCAGTACAATCCATGAGATGTGAATGAATGAGTTGGTGTCGAACATTTCACGGAATCCTTCGATCGAAAGTCAATGATGTAAACTGACGTCAAAGGCGAGAAACCTGCCATTGATGCATGCAGACTTCAAGGCACTGACGATTTCTAAGTCATCTCTCTAGATAATGTGCTGATGTCGATAGAAAGAGACTCGTTGCAGGCAAGCCCACAACACGAAATCATTGTTCAAGTTGAAGAAATATTGCTTTAAGGACTGACTCAGGGATGGTCAAATGGATGACAAGTATTTTGCAGATGAAAGTTTTGTTTGCAGACCTCTTGAACACATAATGACACGACAGATGGTTTGGTGCTAAATAACTCAAAGTTAATCCTCGGAACCCGGTTAAAGACTTTCAAAAGTGGTTTGATTGACTGTGAGATAAAAGATTTCCCAACCCAGGTGAATGAAAAGTGTCGTGTCCAAGAGTGGTAATAAAGTTTCTTTTTAAACAAAAGGTAACAAATAGGCTCATTCTTCTCTCTTTTCCCCCACCATTTCTGGCAAGTACCTCTTTATTTTTAACAAGCTTGAGGAGGATAACATATGCTTGATTATAAGCTCATCCTTTGGATGAGTCCAACCCAGTTTTGATTCGAACCCTAGGAAGGAGTGGTTCGTTCCTGTTTGTAATTGAACAGGTCCTTTACTGTGAAATGTTTAACGAGCCCAGTATAGGAGAAACTCGGCGTTTTTCAATTTTAGAGAGTCTGAAAAACTTAAGGAAACTCCAAGTTGAACTTTTTCTTAAATTTGTGTCCCTCAAGCCCGAAAAAGTATAAAATAATACCTGGGGGAACCGATTGATCTTACGACCAAGGAGTACTTTCATAGTTAGTGTCACTGACCTGAAAAGTAAAAAGCGATCAAGGACACGTCGTTTTATTTCCATATCGAGTTTGAAACGACAAAAACACGACTATCTTTTCCTGATTTTACGGTCAGAAAGGAGCTATAAGGGGACCGTCTTTTAATTCCGTTTTAATAAGTGTAAAAGAAACGCTCGGCAATCTTTCCATGTTTTAGGAGTCAGAAAAGGGCTTAAAAGATGACTTTGATATTTTTTTTGTGAAAAATGACATTTTTCCCTCTAAGTCCCTTTGTCCTGCACAAAAGCGACACATTACTCATACCTGTTTAAGATAGGCAAAAATTCATCGAAAAACATCTTTTCATGGTGAAAAATGAACAAATTCATCCAAAAAACCTATAAAAAGACTTTTTACCATGTCATTTTTACCGTTTGACTGTTGAGGTTGAAAAAGGAGCTTTTGACAAGAAACTTCCCGTGGTCGCTGCGGAAAATCCGACCGTTAGAATTGAACGTCGTCTCTTCCAGGTATTTCACAACATCCTCCTTGTCAATTTCATCCGTTTAGAATTTTGTTTTAAGTTTCATTTTTGATTTTTAGGGGGTTTTGGGTTTTGGAAACCGCCCTGCGGGGGACGCAGCTTTCCTAAAGGCTGACCTGCGTCCCCCGACTTTTTCCTACACAGGGAAAAGGTCGGGGGACGCAGGTTGCCTTCAGGCCACCTGCGTCCCGGCGCACTGTGTGCCAAACGCGGGGTGCGTCCTCCGCAAAACGCGGGTTTTGAAACCCCAAACTCCCAAACCAACCAATGAAATTTCTCAAAACTAATTTTAATGCCTGTTTAATCATGTGTAGGGCACTTATCATGCTGGATTGGAGAGAAAGAGAGCATGAGGAGGTTGATGAAGCTGCAATCAATCATCAACCCTCCCTCGATGCCCTAAGAGGATGTGGTTTATACAAATACTGGTCCATTCCCGGTATGAGAGCTCAGGTAAGGTTCTTGGAGTGGCTGGTCGAGAGGTGGAACGTTCAAGAACAATGCTTTTATATCGGCGGGCAAAAACTCGAGATAGAGCCTGCTGACATTTACTTTCTTACTGGCTTGCCGAACAGAGGTGAGCAACTCAATCTGGCTGGGACTAGGCCGGGTGGCCAATCCCTTGATAGTCTCCGAGCAGATTGGTGCCTACCTGATCGAGAGCACAAGAAAGGCATAGAGATCAAATATGTCTCTCAACGTGAACTCATGGTCTTGGCTTTCACTGTGACCAGAATTTGTGGCTCAGCCACTTTACATATTGCTACTGGGTCTCAATTTCGGATGGCAATTGATTGTCTCCAAGGCACCATTTTCAACTGGTGTGATGCACTGTTGGCTAACTTGAAAGTCCAACTGACCAAGGCAAAGACCGGCAGACTAAAGACCTTTGGATATGGGCCTATAGTCGTGAGCTTTGCCTTAGAGAGGATACCAATGCTGATCCCTCAGCATCTCACTGTTGATATTTCGGGTCCTCAGGAGCCAAAGCTGGTACGATGGGTTGCTGTGATGGCCCGGCATCCGGACGAGGGTGCGGCAGTTGTTCGATTCACTAACAGTTATTTTCACTGGTTAGAGGACCAGGTGTTTGCGATCCAGGATTTTCCGTATGCCGGAATAGATTTTCGAGGTGATCCGGACATGGTTCTTCCACAGGGAGAACAATGGGATGACAGAGGTACTTTATTTTTCACGAGTTTTCAAATTATGTATTTTTTTTTTGTTTTTTATATATATCGTCTCAAACTAACAGTAAAGTTTTCAAAATGTAGATGTTGGTCCACAGCATCCAGCCAACCTCCGGCTTTTTGAGAGGCGACATCCAGTTGCACCGCTACCGGCCCCACAGGACGCGGCGGCTGCGGAGGTACTGACTGAGTTGGAGCATGATCTACAACGTCTGACGTCAGATATACCAGAGACATCTATGGATGATATTCCTATCAGACTGCAGCGCTACGTAGTCGCGGTCCCTGGACCGTTGAGGAGATTTTTGCGCAAAGTAGCTCGTGCAGTGGTGTCGTACAGGGAGCACCACCAGTGATTAGCTAGTCACTTGTGGACACATGTGACATTTTGACTTTTTGTACTTATCATTTTGCCGATCATAAGGTGTTTTTCAACCTATGATTGAAGACAATGTATATTTTTTGACACACTTCTACCTATATATATATATATATCACTATTACCGGCTTATCTTGTTTAACATGTATGGTGAAATGTTTTTTAAATTTACTTGCATGATTATCGTAAATGTCTGTCCAACACTCGAGAAGAAATTGCATCTGCTAATGTATTCAAGGACCTTGGAATATGCTGATATTCAATGTAATCAAATTCACGTTCCAAGAGACGCACTCTCAAAAACAACCTTAATAACACAGGATTTCTAATGGCATAAATTCTATTAAGCTGTAATACAACAAGTTCAGAATCTAACCTCACTATCAAACGCCGAATTCCAAATGAAATAGATTCAGATAATAATTCAATCACTGCACTGTATTCTGCAATGTTATTCGTTGTTTGACCGAGGCTTACCCCATGCATAGAAACTAACTCGTCAGAGGGTGAATAGATAACCCAAGCTGCGGAAGAGATATTCCGTGTACTACGACAAGCACCATCAGCAAATCCAATGTATGTTTGGAGGGGCGTCGACATCTACAATATCAAGAGCAAAACCAAGATAAGCCATAATAATGACGAAACACACTCACTAAACTAAGCACACTGACTAACTAACAAACATACTAGCTAGAAAGAAAACCTAACCTAACTAGAAATTCTCCATACCCACCATTTAAGCGTAATACCTCTTTAGGTAAAGTCCATTTCTGGGTTTATCCAAAGAGTCCCCATCAAAATCTACTAGCTCATAAGCCCCTTTTGCTAGCTTTCGCTTTACAATATAGGGTCCATGCCACATAGGAACGAATTTTCCAGCACCTATCTTATCGTTAGCTTGATCATATAAGAGCACTAGGTCTCCCTCCGAAAAACTTCGAGGGGTCACATTTCTATCATACTGAGCTTTCATTCGCTTCGCGTGAGTCTCGATTGCCAATGTAGCGTCACGTCGAGTCTCATCTAATTTAGCTAAGTACAATAAACGTTTCTCCTCTTCGGAAGTAGCTGGAAGTAATTCGACAGCCATTTGAAGTGATGGGATTTCACATTCAATGGGTAACACTACTTCTAAGCCGTAAACTAGCTGGAAAGGAGTGAACCCTGTTGAGGTTTTCACTGAGGTTCGGTATGCCCATAGCGCCGAAAATAACATGTTATGCCAATTCGACCGATGAATACCAATGGTTCGTCGGATCATGATAACCAGAACTTTGTTGATAGACTCAACTAAACCGTTGGCTTGCGGATAATAAGGAGTAGAGCTGTCATGGCGCAAACCAAGCTGGCTTGTAAGTTCAGTCATCATGGTGTTTCGAAAATGGCTTCCATGGTCAGTAATAATTGCTTGTGGACACCAAACCTAGTTATTATATGATTGAATATGAAAACTGCAGCTGTTTTGCCGCTTGCGTCGAATGTAGGCATCGCCTCGGCCCATTTAGTGAAATAATCAACCGCGAGGATGATATACGCATGCCCCCCGGCTGAGTGAGGGTTACAAGTAATAAAGTCGATACCCCATTTGGCGAATGGACCAACGGCAATTATAGGGTGGAGAGGAGCAGGTGGTGCGCGCATCTTTCGATCAAACACTTGGCAGTTGTGGCACTTCCGGACTGCAATGATACAATCTTTAAACATAGATGGCCAGAAGTAACCAGCGCGCAACACCTTCTGAGCTGTGGCATACCCAGACATATGACCGCCACATGCTCCAGAGTGACAATCATTCAAAACTCTCTCAGCCTCTTCGTGAGTTAGACAACGTCGAAAAACTAAGTCTGCTCCCCGGCGATAAAGTGTATCTCCAATAATTTTGTATTGCTGGGATTGAAACCTAATTTTTCGTCGTTCCTCTTTCGAAGCTTCAGGCCAAAAGGTTTGGGTTTGAAGATAGATGATTATATCCCCGAACCACGGATCTAAAGTACTGATAAGAAATAAAGATTCGTTCGCAATGGACTCTTCTGCCATAGTTTCTGTGTCAGTACGCAGGAAATCACACATCAATTCAACAAAAACTAAAGATTTCTTAGACTTGGACTTCTCGAACTCCAAGTCAAACTCTTGCAGGATAACGATCCATTTAGAGTACTTGCCCCCTAGCAATTGTTTTGTCAAAATGTAAATCATAGGGTTGCAATCCGAAATGACTGTAGTTTTACGGAGAAGAATGTAGTGACGAAAACGCTGGACAGCTTGAACGGCTGCCAGGGCCAATTTCTCCACATGTGAATATTTTAACTCAGTGGGATTTAAGGTTTGACTAAGATAATATATCACATGTTCAGCTCCGAATTCATCTTCTTGAACTAACACCATCCCAATGGTGGAATGTGAAGCTGCGAGGTATAAGAAGTAGTCCTGGTTGTAGTTGGGAGGATGCAATAACGGTGCATGGGTCAACGCGTGTTTAAGTGCATCAAAAGATTGTTGGGCAATATCTTCCCAAAAGAATTGAACGTTCTGTTTCAACAACCGTGTAAAACCTTTAGTGACCTCGGCGTAGTTTGGGATGAATCGACGTAAAAAGTTCGCTTTCCCTTGCAAACTTTGGAGTTGGCGCAAACTCGAAGGAGGAGGCAATTTGATGATCGCTTCGACTTTCGAGGGATCGACGCGAATGCCGGCTTTTGAAACAACAAATCCCAGCAATCGACCTGTTTCTATACAGAAAACACACTTGTGGGGATTCAACCGAATTTGATAATGCCTACACCTCATAAAGATTGCTCGTAGGTGGTCAAGGTGATCAGCTCGTCGTAAAGAATGAGCAGGCAAATCATCGAGATACGGTTGCACAATGTGCTTGATGTCGTGAAATGCGTAAGACATCGCCCGTTGAAAAGTGGCTCCGGCATTCTTAAGCCCAAAAGGTAATTTGCAATAAGCAAACGTTCCCCATGGACAAATGAATGCCGTTTTTGGTTGGTCGGCAGGTAGAATATTGATTTGATTATAGCCCGAAAAACCATCCATGAAGGAAAACATTTCACTTCCGGCACAATCATCAATAATTTGATCGATATAAGGCGTAGGATAGTTGTCTTTTGGACAAGCTCGATTGATATCCCTATAGTCGATACAGATTCTTATTGTTCCTTGTTTCTTATTGACGGGAACAATATTCGATACCCAATCCGTTAACGGGATCGGATAAATGAAACCTGCTTTCAACAGCTTTTCGACTTCTGCTTTAATCGCAGCCGCTTTTCGAGGGTGAATCTGACGCAACCGTTGCCGAATGGGTTTAGCATCCGGGTAGGTTTTGATTTCATGAACAACAATGGCAGGATCGATTCCCGGCATTTCCTCGTAAGACCATGCAAACACATCGCGGAATTCTTGGAATAGGGCCTTGTAAGTTTGGATTTCTTCTTCTGTACATGAGGCACCTATATGAATGTTCTCCTCAATTCCGGGTTTCACTGAAATATCAATGGGAATAGTACGAGAAATATTCCCTAAATTCAACTCTGAATCAGAATGTTTCGTTGGATCTTGAGCGTCTTTGACATATTCAGCGGTAAAGATAGATGAAAAATCATTTTCAAATGCATCATCCTTAGGTAAAAACGAAGATCTGTGATGGAGATCCTCCCATGGTAGATTGTCTACACTGAGGATTTCGCGAAGTTGTTCGTCAGATGACACGACTTCGGGAAACGCTATCCATTCTAAGGTTGGGGTGAAAAGGGATTCTTCACTGACCACATTCATTTGGTCGACTTCGGTTGAATGAAAGTCGGTAAAAGACATAAGAGCTTCATAAGCAATTTCACACGGACTCAACGGCATAACATCACCGAATGAGTCTAACTCAGAGTCAGATGGAACATACCAAGGATCATCATAAATAATGTTTTCTGACGTGATCATATGAATTGTTGCAAACGAAGGTTCTACGCTGAGTGGAGGGAGAGGAAAAGTTCCCAGTAAACCGGAATCCTTAACTAAACCTACACCAACGTCCCTATAAGGGATTGTTGTCTTACCGACATGCTGGATACTCTCTGAAGAGGCTGGGTCGGATGAAAAGTATGTCAGCCGATCAATTGTCACGATCTTACCGTTGTGTGGAAATTTAATTACTCTGAAGACCGATGAAACGACCGCTGTCATAGCATATGACCAACTTCGACCCAAAAGAAGGTTGTAGTCTAGAGGGGCATCAACCACTTCCACATCCAGACTAACGGTTTTACCTTCTACCCCTATAGGCAATTCTTGTAAAATACCAAACGGACGGAACCCACGGCCATCAAAGGCCTTAAGGATGGTGGGGGATTGGTTCAACGAAGGAGAACCAAGGGATCTCCAACATTGAATGGACATAATACACGTAGAAGCTCCCTCATCAATCACAGTGCGATGAATAGACCTGTTTTTGACTATCACTGGAATTTGGAAAGCCATTTGATGGGGCAGTCGTGGTGTACTATTTTCTAAATCGAAGATCATTAGATTCGGATCCTGAACGTCAACAGCTCCTATAGCCGACAAAAGCAATTTTCGTTGTGCTGGACATGATTGCAGCACTTCTAACGCCGACATTGCTGAGGGTGAAACAGCTAAGTCCTCAACAATGTTGTAATTCTGGGCCGCTCTCGCATGTGGATTGAAAGCAGACCTTCGAAGTACACCCTTGGCGGGCGGTTTAATTACTAAGTCTGGGTTAGGTTTCTCGATCTGTAGTGGATCGGAACCAGGAGCTGAGGTTGATGGGTTAGAGTGAGAAGATTCTGCTTCCTTGCCATCAACAGGATTCTTACTACCATAATCTTGCGATCGAGTCGCAATCCTCACATGAGACATCATCAAAATGGGTTCTTCACTGGCATTCGAGGAAGAACCTATCATCTTATTCTCCTGCTCCGGAAATGGATTTTTTAACACAGCAGGAGTGGGAGAACCTTTGACTATTTTCACTACCTCGGCCCGATGAGGGCAATCTCTCGTAAAATGATCCTCTTCACAAATAAGACAAGGATATCGAGGTTTGCGCTTTTCGTCATTGGTTTCCGACTTTTCAGTTTTCTCCTTTGGAGCCTTGTCTGCTTTAGCCTTCTTCTTTCCTTTCTTCTTTCCACCGTTTTTTGATTTGGCCGTAGATGACTCTACAGCGTGAATATCGGCGGTAAGTTCAGGAGAAGAATCTCCTATCGGGGAATCGGGCAAAGTGATAATAGGAGTAGTTGAAGCCTTGGAAGACTTCTTCTTGCTCTTTGTAGTCACGATACCAATCATACCATCAGCGGCATGAGATCCCGAAGGAGCAGCAGCGATTTGGTTCGACTTTGGAAGATCCGGAATCTTCTCGTGTAATGTACCCGACTGCGTGTAAACTAAGTCAAGGTATTGTGCCTGAGCAATGACTTGCTCCTCAGTAACTACTCCGGCCTTAGCTACATCTTCAGTAATTCTTAGTAATAATGATTTAACAAACCATTCAGCTAAGATTTGGTCCGGGATAAAAACTTTCACTAACCTTCTTCGACGTCTCCACTCATGGATGTGATCTGAAATATACGTGGAGGTTGATTGTTTTAGTGAAGTTAATAACTCTGTACCGTTATCGTATCTGACTGGTAACTGAAAATGAGTTAAGAACGAAGTAGCTAACTGGCTAAAATTGTAAAAAGAGGCCCGTGGTAACTCAATGTACCACTTGGCCGCGAGACCAATGAGTGTACGCTGAAAAAGACGTAAACGGATCGAATCATCCGAGATGGAATTTGAAGCACACCAGAGGTGGTAAGTCATCACGTGATTGGACGAATCCTCTCCAGACTTACCTTCGAACTTGGGTATATCGCTGGGCAACTTATTTGGCATTGACGGCCAGAACGGAAGATATTGAATTGGATCGTTCGTTAGGCGCGTCAAGTCTGGTAAATCCAAAGTTGCGATAAACGGTAACTGTCGGTTAGGATCTCTAAAACTCTGGGTCACAATACCGGCCCTAGGAGGATATCCAGGATAACTAGGAACAGGAGTCGCATTTGGGATATTAAATCCTCCTGGAAAACCAGGATTAACCGGACCGTACTGGGGTTGCTGAGGTTGTTGATAAGTGTACCCAGGATACGGTTGATACTGGTAAACCGGTTGTTGGACAGCTTGCCCAGGTTGATACTGTCCCTGGTACGGAGGTTGAACAAATTGAGGTTGAGTAGTAACAACCGTACTTATACCAGGTTGGCCTACAGGCATCTGGACTGTGGTTTGAATCGTAGATCCAGACAACGGTACAGATGTCTGAGGAGTGGTTACAGGGACAGTAGAAACCGGAGCCGTCGATACTCCAGAAGTAAGTATGGAAGATGTGGCGGTAGTTGCTGCAGCCGTTTGAGATGGAGTACTAGGTGCAATTGGCGGCTAAGTAACTACCGAAGTTACAGGGGTCTGAACACTTGACTGGATAGGTTGCGGTTGCTGGGGTGGACCAGGAACTACAGGTTGTCCTGCTTGAGGTACCGACTGTATACTTGGCTGCAACATCTGTTGACCCTGTGACGGATCCCACACTAACATTCCAAGGTATTGACCCATAACAGGTTGAGGGTACTGAGATCCATAGCCGGATTGAGGATAGGATTGATAATTGTAAGGTGCAGTCCCATATGATTGCCCTTGAGGTGGTTGATAACTTTGACCTGAGTATTGACCCTGAGGTTGATAACCTTGAGGTAAATACGGGTACTGGGGTTGACCTTGACCTTGAGGTTGGTATCCTTGAGGTTGATACCCTTGGGGTTGATACCCTTGGGGTTGCCATCCTTGAGGTTGCCATCCTTGAGGTTGATATTGATACTGAGGTTGACTTTGGGGTACATATTGAGGCTGGGTTGACCTTGAGGTATGTATTGCCCCATAGGAGCTTACTGACCTTGAGGTTGCCCCCCAGACACGAATGAAGTACCTTGAGGTTGCCCCCCAGGCATTAACGAAGGCTGCCCCCTAGGCGGTAATTGGCCACCTTGAGGTTGGGTAACGGGAACTGAACCTGACATCATGTAAATGTCTCCTACACTCAATGGTACATTACCACTGTTTCCAACTAATAACCCATGATCAATGGGTTGAGGAGACGCTCCCGCAAAGGTACCAGAAAGAGATTGATACCCAGTAGGAACAGAAGGACCGCCATGTAAAAAAGATTCAGGACTTTGTGTAAACACAGATGACTGACCAGACATATTTACAGGAGTATGAATTCCTCTAGGTGGAAAGGAGTTCGAGGTGTGGAAAAACCAAAGTTGTCTAAATAATTGGTTAACGAAAGGTACCAAGTAGTACTTCTAGGAGGACTGTAAAAGATGGATTCACGCTCCCTTAGATCATGGGTAATTTGATCTTCAGGATCAAAGACGCCTATTTCTTCCTCTGGAACAAGTTCTTCTATAGCAATCAAACCAACAGGAAGATTTTCGGTAATAATTCTTTCTATTCTCGGTGAATCAGGAACACTAGGAGTTGGAGTAACAGGTTCGGATATTTCTGGTTCTTCGCATGTATCGCTAGCAGACGAAAAACTACCAACAAGTTCAAAACTGTAACAGCTTCGGGATTATAACCTGTCTCTAAACTTTGGTAATCTGGATGGACTACCAAGGAAGATTCTCCTTCTTCAGGTGAACCTACTCTACTGCCACTACGAGGAGTTACAAGGACCTTTAAACCTTCTAAATTACTGGGGTCGTCTCGAGGAGGTTCACCCCTAAGTCTACGGGATCTTCTCAACAATTCGGCCACAGAAACAACTTTAGGAGACTGGCCCCGAATTCTACGGGACTGTCTCGGTAATTCCTCCACAGCTAAAAACTTCTAACTACTACACACGAAAACAAAATAAAATTTCAAATCAAACCACCTAAAGCCTCTAAAGAACCAAACAAAGTTGAATCATACGCCTAAAGAATCTAGGGCATCAAACCAAACACAAACAGTATCTTCCGGACCAAAAGCGCTAGTTGGTGATTAGGTCCAATGATCCAGGTGGATATTGGTGGCCACCTGCCAGGTCCACTTGGACCCCCACCATTGTCTTTCTCAGCATTTTCAGTTTCCTTAATTGTAGCACAGTTTACTATTTTTAGCAGTTTTTCGGGTCCTGAACTTCCGGAGCCGTTTTGAGGCCCTAAACGACATTTTTTTTGGAATTCTGGGGCGACCGAGCCATATGTTGCCTCCCAAAGTGGTAGTACTCGGATAGATCTTTCTAACGAGCTATCGTACGCGTCAAACGGAGATCGTATGCCAAAGTTACGACCCCGGGAAATTGATGTACCAATTTACCCAAACGGGGCCCACAGTTTGGCGTTTCATCTTCTAGGGTTAGGTTTCGCTATGTGAAGGGTTTTCCATTGTTTCTCAACAATAAATAGGCCTTCGAGCCTCATTGTAATACAGTTTAGAACAGTTCAGAGGCATGTAGCCATCACATCTCTTCTCAGAGATAAGCTACCATCGCCCTAGCTAGTTTATTGCCATTTCTGTTTGTAAGCATATGTCAGTATTTTCCATTAATGAAATGAAGTATTATTTCCGCTACATCTTTGTGTATATGGTTATCTCTGTAATTTGTTGCGTTCCTGCTTAAATCTGGATCAATGGTATCAGAGCGGTCTGCTTTTTCTCTGTTTTTCTTTGCATGTCCCCAACAAGGTCGGGATATAAGGAGTTAGGGCTTGAACTGGTTGAACCTTTGCAAGACCAGCCTCGCAAATCCCGACGGCCTCCCATGGCGGACGAGAAGAAAGACGAGGGGGCAGGAGATCCCATCAAAATCTTGCTCGAAGAAGCGCTCGAGCGACAACGGAACGCGATGATGGACAGCTTTGCGCAGATCCTTCAGCGTCTACCCAGAAGCGGTGCATCGGCTTCCAGCAGCTCCTCTGGAAACGCCACACCCTTTAAGGTACAAGTTAATTTTGAAATCCCCATATTCGAGGGTCAGATAGACGCCGATGCCGTAGATAAATGGTTAAATCTGCTAGAGGGTTATTTTTCTGTTCATGAATTTTCGAGTCGGGAAAAGATTGTTTTTGCTCTTCTCAAAGCAGCCCCCCACGTCAAGGACTGGTGGGAAACCTACTGCGAGCAGAAGGATGAAAGTACTGGCTCACTATTTTCAGCCGCACCCACCTGGGATTCGTTCCGGGATGCCATCAAGGAGCAGTACTACCTTGTCGGAAGCTATGAGGATGAATACATAAAGTGGACCACGCTGCGGCAGGGAAGGGACCAAGATGTGCCAGAGTTCACCAATATTTTCCATACCCTTCGCACAAAGTTGGGTATCAAGGATTCGGAGCAACATTTGATACTCAAATACCGTGGCTGCCTGCACAAGTACATCCAGGAAGAAATACAGTTCCTAAACATCCCCTCGCTCGGCGCAGCATACCGGTATGCCGTCAAAGTCGAGCAGAAGTTTAAACAAAAGAAGCGAGACTTTGGATCTGCGAATCCAAAGCAGGGGAAAGGTGCCCCTAAACCACAGAACAAAGGACAAAGCCAAGGCGGGACAGCCCAAGACAACCAGCTGAAGCTGCAAGCAAAGAGCAATGCCGCGAAGCCGAGAAAGGACACTGGAAAATGGTGCGAGTTCCATAAGAGCTCCACTCACAACACAAGTGAGTGTCGGGCCAAACAGTCACTGGTGGCTGAGCTAAAGGTTCCAGAATCAGATGCATGTTCCGACTCTGAGTCAGAACCCGATAAGGGGTATGAAAAAGGGAAGCAGATCATTGATGCGGATCCCAGCGCCACTGTTGCTACCGCAAAGATCCAGAAAAATGAACCCGAAGATCCAGAGGAGGAGGAGCGTCTCTTCCACTCCCAGATGTGGGTCAAGGGCTCCCCGATACAGTTCATTGTTGATAGCGGGAGTCAAAAGAACCTCATTTCGGCAGAGGTCGTGAAGCGGTTGGGCTTACCGACCACAGCACATCCACAACCATACACCATTGGGTGGCTTTACCAAGGGCGAGATCTTCGCGTGAGCCAGCAGTGTCGCCTTCCATACAACATCAAGCCCTTCACGGATGAGGTATTGTGTGACATTGCTCCCCTTGAAGTTTGTGATGTATTACTAGGACAACCATACTTGTGGAAGCGACATGCTGTGTATGAATCAAGGCCCCGTGCTGTTATTATTACATTGGGAAATAAGTTGTTCAGGATACCAGAGGTACCACCACCTGCCGCCATCTCTTTGATTACTGCAAAACAATGCAGTGAGATCATTTCCAAAACCAGGAAATTTGTTTTCCTGATGATACGCCCTCAAGGGAAGAAGAAGACAGTGGCCGCGGCCTCCAAACGAGGTCCCTCTGCACGGCAGCTACAAATGGACAAGATTGTGGAGGAGTACAAAGACATCTTCACCTCCCCGGCAGGGGTTCCTCTGCACTGTCAAGTCAAGCACTCCATTGATCTGACCCCAGGTGTGCCGCTACCCAATGGACCAATTTATCGGCGCTCCGTTCTGGAGAACAATGAAATCAAGAGGCAGATTCAGGAGCTCCTACAGAAAGGTCACATCCGTCCGAGTTCTTCGCCCTGTGGGAGCCCGATAGTGTTGGTACAGAAGAAGGATGGGACGTGGAGACTCTGTATTGACTATCGGGCGCTGAACAAGATCACTGTCTGTAATAGGTACCCGATCCCGCGGATTGATGACCTCCTAGACCAACTAAAGGGGGCAAAATATTTCAGCAAGATCGATCTGAAGTCAGGATATCACCAGGTACCAATTGAACCCTCAGATGTGTGGAAGACTGCCTTCAAATCCAAGGAGGGCCTCTTCGAATGGTTGGTCATGCCTTTCGGATTGACGAATGCTCCTGCAACCTTTATGAGGCTAATGGATGACATCTTGCGGCCATTCACCAACTCCTTTGTAGTAGTATACTTGGATGACATTCTGATCTTCAGCCAGAGTTGGGAAGAGCACCTCCACCACATCCGATAGGTTCTCGAAACACTGCGGCAACACAAGCTATGTGCCAATTTGGAGAAATGCACTTTTGGCATGACCGAGGTCCAGTATCTGGGATACATCATTGATGAACAGGGGGTGCATGTCGATCCAGCCAAGGTCCAAGTCATTCGGGATTGGCCCTCTCCAACCACTCTAACAGAGCTCCGCAGCTTTCTAGGTCTTGCCAACTTCTACCACAGGTTTGTGTTTGGATTTTCTCATATTTCTTGGCCCTTGAGTCAAGTCACCAAGGGCGGGGCGAAAGAAAAATTCTTTTGGTCTGAATCTCAACAGAAGGCATTCAGGGAGTTGAAGGATCGCCTCTGCACCGCACTAGTGCTCGCGTTACCCGATTTACAACAACCATTTGAGGTCGAGACAGATGCCTCTGACTATGCTATTGGGGCAGTCCTTACTCAACATGGACATCCAGTGGCATATCACAGTGAAACACTTTCAGACACAGTCCGGAAGTACCCCACTTATGATAAAGAGACGTATTCCATTGTACAGGCCTGCCGACAATGGAAGCATTACATTTTGGGGAAGGAAACGGTCATCCACACAGACCACCGACCTCTGCAATTCATACAGACCCAAGGGAAATTGCAGAATGATCGCCATCAGAAGTGGTCTACATACCTGCAACAGTTTCACTTGAATATCAAGTATAAAAAGGGCAGCACCAATAATGTTGCAGATTGCCTCAGTCGACCACCGATCATGGCGCTAACCACCGTGCTCAACTCTTGCGGGCACGAGACTTCTGATTGGCCACTTCTCTACAAAAGCGACCCAGAATTCGGCCACACATACCAGACACTCTTGGAGGGTCGGCAGGTTGCAGATTTTCACCTCCAGGATGCCCTATTATGCCACCTCGGTCACCTTTGTGTTCCTTCAAGCGAGCGTGCCAAGATGATTTGGGAAGCACACTACAGTCGGGCTGCTGGGCATTTCGGGGTCGAGAAAACAGTGGCAGTACTGCAAAACTATTTCTATTGGCCGAATCTTCGACAGGATGTTGGGAAGTACATCCGATCATGTACTGCCTGTGCCATTGCCAAACCGACCATTAAGAAGCAAGGCCTCTATACCCCGTTGCCTACCCCTAGTCGACCTTGGGAATCCATCTCCATGGATTACATGTCAGGCCTTCCTTCCACTAAGCATGGAAATGACTGTGTTTTTGTGGTCGTCGACAGGTTCTCAAAGATGGCCATTATGATGGCCTGCAAGAAGAATATCACAGCAGAAGCCACTGCTAAACTCTTCTTTGAACGAGTGTGGGTGCACTTTGGGATCCCACAGTCTATCATCTCAGATCGGGACAGTTGGTTTCTCAGCACATTTTGGTCTAGTCTCTGGTCAATGCTGGACACCAAACTCACGAAGTCCACAGCCTTCCATCCTCAAACTGATGGCCAGACAGAGGTTGTCAACAGGATGATTGTGCACATTCTGCGCATGTATAACTCAAAGCATCCACGCACATGGGATGAGAGCCTCCCCTATGTTCAGCACAGCTACAACCGAGCTCTTCACAGCTCCACTGGCCATAGCCCTTTTCAGGTGGGTTTAGGATTCCAGCCACTATGCCCCATTGATGTGGCCATGCCACTTGCAGCTACTCACATGAATTCAGCTCATGTCCAATCCGAAACAGATAAGGCCACCAGCTTCATTGAGCGCATCCAACATATTCGCCAGCAGGTCCATGACATTCTTGAGAAATCAAATGCCAAGTACAAGCAGCGACATGATCAACACCGGGTGCCACACAAGTTTCAGGTGGGCGACAAAGTCTGGTTGCATTTGCAAAAGGAACGCCTTACTGGAGCCTATCGGAAATTGAGACCACTTCGATATGGTCCTTACACCATTACTAAGGCTATGGGAGACAATGCATTTGAGCTCAGCATTCCCCCATTCCTTGGCCTGCACCCAGTGTTCAATGTGGACCGCCTTCGGCCATACTTTCCACCATTGCTAGACACATCCGACATTGCAGAACAGCTCAAACCCACAGAATTAAATCCAGATTGCATGGAACAAGCTGCAACTGATCGGATCATGGACACACAGATCAAGAACACTCGCCAACAGCATATCCAACTGTATCGAGTTGTTAAAGCAGGCCAACTCCTTCAGCAGGGCAAGTGGCTCACCAGGGAACAAGTTCAGCAGAGGTTTCCTCATCTCATGGAGGAGCTCAACGCAATGGGGACCATTGCTTCCTAAGGGGGGAGGAATGATCCAGGTGGATATTGGTGGCCACCTGCCAGGTCCACTTGGACCCCCACCATTGTCTTTCTCAGCATTTTCAGTTTCCTTAATTGTAGCACAGTTTACTATTTTTAGCAGTTTTTCGGGTCCTGAACTTCCGGAGCTGTTTTGAGGCCCTAAACGACGTTTTTTTTTGAATTCTGGGGCGATCGAGACCTATGTTGCCTCCCAAAGTGGTAGTACTCGGATAGATCTTTCTAACGAGCTATCGTACGCGTCAAACGGAGATCGTATGCCAAAGTTACGACCCCGGGAAATTGATGTACCAATTTACCCAAACGGGGCCCACAATTTGGCGTTTCATCTTCTAGGGTTAGGTTTCGGTATGTGAAGGGTTTTCCATTGTTTCTCAACAATAAATAGGCCTTCGAGCCTCATTGTAATACAGTTCAGAACAGTTCAGGGGCATGTAGCCATCACATCTCTTCTCAGAGATAAGCTACCATCGCCCTAGCTAGTTTATTGCCATTTCTTTTTGTAAGCATATGTCAGTATTTTCCATTAATGAAATGAAGTATTATTTCCGCTGCATCTTTGTGTATATGGTTATCTCTGTAATTTGTTGCGTTCCTGCTTAAATCTGGATCATCCAACCTCGCAGGATTCAGTACAGAAATGGTGGGTGGAACAGTTACGCCGACAACCTGCTTAATGAATAGACTGGACCAAGTTCCTCCACTTTAACCGTCTCGAGTGAAGTGAACCCCCCAGAAAATCCAAGTGAGTATAGCCGACGTCTGCTCCAGGTACAGTGGGACCTTCCCTCCACCGTCACCTTGGGTAGAATCCTAGAGATTATGGTCACTAAGGTTACCAACGGCCACAAGTACACCTGGGGGAACAGGCTAAACTCTGACAGCACGCAAGGGCAGAGTAGCAAGCTCAATCCCCTTACCGGCTCCTTGACAGTAATCCAAGGTTTACCGATAAGTGACCCCTGGCTCCTCGACAATGGTTAATCCGAGGTTTACCGTTTGTAATACGTACTGCCTGGCGTCGTTCCCAACGAGGGGGGAATGATCCCCTCACTGGTTCGGACACGAGCTCGTGCTTCTCCTTTAAGAGGAGCTTTCCCAGAGTGTAAATGTAACAATTGGATTTGATTCTATCACAAGATCGACTACTTGTTTGTTTTACTGCCTTGGAGAGTTAAGTACTCACCTACTCCAAGACACTAGCCTAAGCTAAGTTGGTGCTTCAGAGCCCTAGAAAATAAAAGTTACTAGTTCAATTTTACTTTAAGCGTTACTTTTAAGGTTGTTCTTTAAAGTCACAAGGTGATGGAAGTGAAACCAATGGTGTATAGACTCGACTCCAACCACTATAAAGATGCACCTAAGATGATCTAGACTACTTTTGCTTTTTCAATGAAAATCTTTAACTAAAAGAGTTGAGAGAATGCAATTTTTAGAGAAAACAACTTCTTTAGAAAAGAAAATCAAAGAAACAATTCTCTTTTTCTTTTTGAGCACACAAACATAACCACTCTTTACTTGCACGAAAAGCTCTTTTTCTTTCAAAAACTTTTAAAACTACTTGAAACAAAACTTTTCAAAGGAGATATTTTTGTATTTTCTTTTTCAATAAAACATGTAAACCTACTTTTAACAAAAAACAATCTCAAAAGCTATAAAACTATGAAAATTTTGACTCACAAGCAAACCAAAAGAGAGATTACTCTAAGTAAACCTAACAAGGCAAAAGCTCATAAAGGCGATTCTAGGATGTTTTACTTGATCAAAAACAAATCAAGGGCTAGCTAATGCAGAATCAAAAGACTAGCCAAAACAAAACTCAAATCTTTTTGTTCTTTTCGTAAAATGGAATTCAAGACTTAAATAACAAGCACTTCGAAAATGGCCCAAAAGACAACTTGATGGTAAGTTACTTCTATAGGTAGACTTTTAGAATAGGTCTGACTTCTTAGAAAGTTGACAAAACCAGAGATATCTAAGGCTTGACAATTCCTACCGCTAAAGTCACTACAAGACCTACTCAAAATCAAACCCTAGGGCTTACACTTCGACGAAATCCACTAAAACACTTAATACTAATGAAACCAGTTCAGGTGAAGATTCTGGACAAGGGACTGATGAATCTGGGCAGAAAAAACTAAGAAAAAACAAAAACTAAGAGCAAAAAAGGCAAAAAATGGAATTTTCTTAAATTTTGGCAGGGGACGCAGGCAACCCGTTAGCACAGGTGCGGGCCCGCTCTGTGCACACAGCAAAAGTGCGTCCAGGGACGCACTGTGCAGCACTCAGAGGGTGCGTCCTACTGAAAAACTCAAGAAAACCAAAAATAAAACTAATCCTAAGCTAACCCACCCAGAGACAAGATCACAGAGCCAAAACCAGAAAAATAAACCAATTTTCTCAAAGAAAAGTTCAAACAAAAGAAAGGACTCTTTTCATTAATGGAAACTATCCCCAGCGGAGTCGCAAATTTGTCACACGGAATCAGTCAAGGGTGCGGACACAACTGACCTTTTTAGAAGTCTAAGACATTCTAATGACAAACAAAACAAACTGGAGCTATCCTTCTCTAAACATACATTATGATATGAGAAATCAAGTGTTTCGTTCTTACCTCTGTCCAAACGCTGTTGTAGAAGTCCAAGCTTTGTTGATCCGGATGAGCTCCTCCCGTTCTCCAAAACCTGCAATCACCAACAGTCAAACAATTAAATAGCACCTGATTATAACATAAAACAAAGCATATTCAACATATAGACCAAGGAGTACATGAAATAACCCATTAACAACAAGCTATTGAGAAGAATGGACCAATTTGCATTAAAGGTAATCAAAAGGAACCATTACAACCTGAGCCTTGGTGTTGTGCAAGCTCCTTCCAGGGTCCACAAGAGTCTTCCTCTACTTTGACAAAGCTCACCCACTTCCAAATAGAACAAGTAAGGGTGACAATCTCTCCTCACAAGCTTCTAAATGGGAGTCCTAATTCCTGCAACATTTACCCTTAGAAATCTATAGCTTTCAACCTTCTTCCTTCTGGCTCAATGCCTCTTTTTATAGTGCTCAAGAGGAAGTTAATCAGGTCCACCATCAATGGGATAGTCCCCTCTTTGGATGGGATCACTCCCTTATTGATGGGATAAGTTCCTCTTTGATAGGAGTGCATGAACCATCTGGAGGCGCTCAATATTCATCCAACAACCTTCTAGAAAGCTCTAGAAGTGACCACAAGTAAGTTTTTGAAGATGAAACTCGCGCATTTTAACCTTTTCAGAGGGACGCACCTGCCCCTTTAGATACAGAGCGTCCTTGGACGCAGACCTTGTGAACAAAAGGTGCGTACCCGCAGGCAAGGCTTGAGAGAACCTGCGTACCCAGAGATAAACATATTTTATAAGGACTTTCTCTCTTTCTTGGATTTTGACATGAATAGCAGAGGCATAAGACTTGCTCAAAAGGGTAGTATGACTGTTGATTGAGCCATACCGACTGTGAATAGCCATGGTGACATTTTTTAGTGTAACACAGGCATGATGGACATATTACACACAAAAAATAATTCATACTCCTCACGACAAAGCCGAATTACAATCCACATATATGGTGGTAATGAGATCTAACAATTTCTAAGACAGGGGAATATTGTTGAGAAAATCTCTCAACAAAATCTAACCACTACCAAACAAAATCTTCCTACATTCTAATGTAAGCATTATTCCAAGTGCCCCCGTTAATGCTTGCAGTTAGCTGATTACAACGGTTAATACAGAAATGCAAAACTACATTTCACATGTCACATCTCTCTCATTGATCTTCCTCAACACTTATCCCCACCCTGAAGTCTCCAGACAAAGCTCTTTTCACCACCACAATATTCAAGCTTCCCATTTAACTCATTTAAGACATAATCGCCTCTAACCCTCTTTGATGAACTTTGTATAATTGATGCTTCTCGATCGCCCAAAGGCAAATATCCATACTAGATTGTATCCAATAATCAATTATACAACTCACCTTTCTACACACATGGATCTCATAACATAACCTATAACTGGCACTATTTAAGCCCAAAGAAGAACAAGATCTAATAGACTCACACAATTAAGTTAGTGATACCTTCTCTTGACATCGAAGAAAGTTGAGAATCCTTTATTCAGTCGTTGGTTCTACAGTTTTGCAAAGTCACGTACAAGCACACAAAGTCTCCACACCATTAATAAAATGAAACCAAATTTCCACACATGACCATGAACAATATTCCGCATAGTAAATCGAAATAAAACTCTAAAAATAACCAATGGTATCAAATGACCCCTTGCTACCATATCTTCCTGATGCATCATAAGTTCCTTTTCTAAATATGTTGTCCTCTTATTCAACACAAGGAACGAATGTTTTCTATTGAAAAAAATTTGTATTCTCAAGGTTTATATATATATATATATATATATATATATATATATGTTGAGCATAAAAAATATTTCAATATGTAAAAGGAATAAGTAATTAAACTAAAAAGATTTAATTACTTCATAATAAGAGGTGATGTGTAATTTATTCAATTTATAAAATTAGTGATATCTCATAATAGTAGGCAATTTCATAAGAAAAATGGAGGGGCAGGCATGATGGACATATTACACACAAAAAATAATTCATACTCCTCACGACAAAGCTGAATTACAATCCACATATATGGTGGTAATGAGATCTAACAATTTCTAAGACAGGGGAATATTGTTGAGAAAATCTCTCAACAAACTCTAACCACTACCAAACAAAATCTTCCTACATTCTAATGTAAGCATTATTCCAAGTGCCCCCGTTAATGCTTGCAGTTAGCTGATTACAACGGTTAATACAGAAATGAAAAACTACATTTCACATGTCACATCTCTCTCATTGATCTTCCTCAGCACTTATCCCCACCCTGAAGTCTCCAGACAAAGCTCTTTTCACCACCACAATATTCAAGCTTCCCATTTAACTCATTTAAGACATAATCGCCTCTAACCCTCTTTGATGAACTTTGTATAATTGATGCTTCTCAATCTCCCAAAGGAAAATATCCATACTAGATTGTATCCAATAATCAATTATACAACTCACCTTTCTACACACATGGATCTCATAACATAACCTATAACTGGCACTATTTAAGCCCAAAGAAGAACAAGATCTAACAGACTCACACAATTAAGTTAGTGATACCTTCTCTTGACATCGAAGAAAGTTGAGAATCCTTTATTCAGTCGTTGGTTCTACAGTTTTGCAAAGTCACGTACAAGCACACAAAGTCTCCACACCATTAATAAAATGAAACCAAATTTCCACACATGACCATAAACAATATTCCACATAGTAAATCGAAATAAAACTCTAAAAACAACCAATGGTATCAAATGACCCCTTGCTACCATATCTTCCTGATGCATCATAAGTTCCTTTTCTAAATATGTTGTCCTCTTATTGAACACAAGGAACGAACATTTTCTACTGCAAAATGAAGCACTTCGACAATTAAGATAGTCTGTTGATTAGTGTACTCCATGTTTGCAATGTGGTGATACTGGAAACGAAATGTTGTTCTCTTATTACAGGTATGCACTCATTATTAAGAGATAGATACCCTTTAAATGTACATCTGAATTAAACTCGCCATCCAAGAAAATCCAAGAAAATTGTACTTCTAATTCATTCATGATAAATGGAGTAAAATGTCATTATAATGAGTTTAACTCTAAAGGGATCAAGAGAATCAAATATATGGCCTCTCAAAAATCAATCTAAAAATACAAGAAAAGTGTACTTGCAACTGATTGATGATAAATGGAGTAAAATATCATTATAATGAGTTTAACTCTAAAGGGGTCAAGAGAGTCAAATAGATGGCCTCTCCAAAATCCAACTGAAAATCTAAGAGAACTACTTGAACCTTAGATTGATTTTTCGAGATTGTCAAATCTAAATGTAGTAACCATTTTTGAGGACTTTAAATCTATTTATACAATTAAAAAATGAAATTTAAACAATATAAAATTACTATAATAGTTTTTTGGTAAAACCAAATAATATAATATTTAAACATTTATTTCTAAACCTTTTATTTGTTCAATGATTTCATAGTATTTTGTTAACTGTATTTCTTGAAATTATTATTCATTTGACCTTATGATTATTTTTTTTCCCACGAAAGAACCGTAAATTTATTAATGAAAACAAAAGTTGATATTGTAGATGTAGAAGCATTCCATCAATCCAGTCAATGACCAATGATCATAAAACCATGAACAAACTAGTAAAAGGAGGAGAAGTTAAACTTTTCTTTGTTACTTCTTCTATTCAAATTTCCGCCATTCACCTTGTGATGACATGGACGGTATGATAGCTAGAAGATTGTCTTCTAACTTTATTGGATTTTATTTTTCTGAATCTGAGCTTTCTGAAGCAAGATGGTGCTTGGTAACCCCTAAATCTAGTGTTTCATGAAACCTCTTCGGCTACATGATGGGAAAAGGTATGCTTATCCGAGCACCATTTGTATCATCCATTTCTATATTTTTTTGTTATACTCTGATTTCCTTCATTTGAAGGGGGTTCTAGTTCTTCTTCTTCCTCTTCCTCTTCTGACGAAGGAAATTTCCAATTTTTGGGGTGCTTTCCTTTTTTTTTCTTCCTTTGTGTCTCTCTATTTGCATTAGGACATGTATTTCGTAGGTGAGATGTTTGTCAGAATATTCGTCATCTAAATGGCGTGTTTTCATAATATAGATACTACATCCAACTTTGCTTGTTGTGTTTCAATCGTATGCGATCTTGAAAGCCTTTGTTGAGGTCCACCTCCATAAATATTCTAGTGAAAGTGTAGATTTCTTCCTCAATTCTTTGTGTATCTATCTTGATCTATCTCCTTGAGAGATTCCTAATAGCTTCTAGGACTTTTCGATGCCAAAAGTGAAAGGGGATGTTGTTCAACCTAACCTAGACTGACATTCTTGATACTACCATTGTGTTTGCATCAAATTATGGAAACCATGAGGTTACACAAATTTATCCTATAGATACCCAAAACCAAGGTCCTTCATGTAATACATAGTCTCATATTTCCGATGATGCAAGCTTTACTATGAAGAATCCCTTTGAACATAAATGAATCTCACAATTTAGATCCCAATTTGTGAGGATCCAGTGGAATAGATCAATTGGTTTTGTCCAAAATATGTTGAATCTATATATAACCACTAGGGCTTCATAGCTAGAACACATATCCTTTGTTTCTGATAAGTCTATGTTTAGTTCTAGCACTTGATTCAGTTTTTCTACAATATACGGATTGGGTATTTTGTGTCTGATAATAGTAATTTTTGATGCCTATTTTCCTTTAAGTATTTCTTTGAAAGAAATACCTCCGTTATTATTCCCTTGATTTGGTATTATAGATTTAGGAATACTGGATCCTGTCATTCCCCAAGTGCTCTTTATTTTTCATGATCTAGCAGATCCACCACATAGTATCATGTTTAGGATAATGGTGGATGATGGAGAGACATTGTATTCTTGAAGAAACTATTCATTCTACATTGACCTCACACTGTAGATCAAATTCTACTGATTCATGGGAATGTTGAACTTATCCTAGATATATAGATTCAGGTGGGTCACATTTTTGGGAAGCATGGACCTAGATCAATGTTGGTTTTCCATTTGGAGGTTGGAAAAAAATTTAAATAGGGTTATGCAGTTCCAAATTCGATGGTTGAAGATCTACAAGTTCCATATTTGGATATGGATTTGCTTTCTAATGCGTGGGAGGATTCATGGAGACCCAAAAGTTCCAAAGATCCTATCTAGAAAAACAATGATCGATTGTGCTTATGCTTCTATGTGCAAGGTTGAAAATTCTGTTGAGGATTGTGATATTGTTGTTGATTCCAGATCTGGCATATGCTTGTTGCCCTTGGATCTAGTGAGTTATCCATCCTTGAATCGATACTTTTCAAAAGTAGATCTGTCATCCATAGTCATGGAAATATTCCATGCGATTGGATCGAAAGCCGACTCATTTCTGTGATAGAGCGATGTGAAGGGCACCACCAGATCCCATCGAAATGGAGTTGCTCTGCTCCATGGATGGGTTGAGGAGATTCCTAGGTCCCATCAATGGATCTAATGGTCGAACCCACATCTGTGAGCAACAATCGGTATGCCTATTGCTTGACATAACAACCTACAAAGGTAAAGTAATCTAGAGGCCACTGTGTTTCTGATCTCCAAAAGCCCAAATCTGTCCCGACGAATACTTCAAATGCAGATCAAAGCTTTGTTACAAGGGTCTATGGCAAGTTGCTGAAGAATACTTTGAGCCTGGTGATTGATACTGGTGCAATGGAGAGGACATATATGTTAAGGAGGAAAGAGTGAATGCTTCTCCTAGTCCAACTTAGACTGTGGCTGTCTGTGAGGGTTCCTAGAGAGGGCTTGGCAAGTTCGACCCTCTTTGTGTACCATTTTACTTCAGAGAGTATTGAAATCCTATCTTCACATGCCATCAAAAAATTCAGCTTGACCTTATGAGTCTTAATCACATTCTTATTCACACTAATTTTTTTAATTAACTTAAGTTATTGGTAAGGAAATCATTCTTATTATTCCTATTAAATGTTGATTTTTTTTTTAATTTTCTAGATACTTTTTTTTTAGTTTTTTTGTTTTTTAACTAAAATTTTATAATAATTTGTTAAAAAAATATAGACACAATATTTTATTAACTTTATATACTTATGAATTTTCCCTCTCCATAATCTGTAGATCATAAATTAGATAAATCATCAATTCCATTTAGTTTAAATCCGAAAGGATATTAAGGTTAAGCAAATGAACTTCTAAAAATTGTGTTGATGTAAGATTTTGGATGTGTGTTGTGTGAGATGTTTTACATTTCGAGCTATCTCACCACCCATCATCAAGGACTCACTAAAAATTACTTAAAATTGTAGGAAAGTTTCTTAAATATGGAATATCAGCTAACCCAACCATGTAAATGTCTACTAAGCATGGATAGGCATCAATACACTTTATTTTGAATCCTTACTACTATTATTAATAGGAAAGGATTTTTAACATGGTGAAATTGCATTTTTTTATTTAAATTGAAAGAATAACAGACATAATTACCTTTTAGAAAAATAATAACCCTTTAACGTACATTGAGATTATCTTGCATGGTTCGTAGAAATGGCTTTTATTTAATTCCTTAAATGATTATTATTGTAATAGGTATTGTAATAAGTAATTAAACTAAAAATATTAAATTACTTCATAACAAGACGTGATGTGTGATTTATTCATTCTATAAAATTAATGATATCTCATGATAGTAGGTGATTTGACAAGAAAATTAGAGGGGAGGTCATGGTGGACAGACTATACACAAAAAAAAATTCATATTCTTCACTACAAAGCCAAATTACAAGCCACACAAATAGTGGTAATGAGATCTAGTAGTTTCTAAGACAAGAGAATATTGTTGAGAAAATCTCTCAACATACTCTAACCACTAACAAACAAAATATACCTACATTCTAATGTAAGCATTATTCCAAGTTTCCCCTTTAAAGCTTACATTTATCTCATTACAATGATTAATACAAAAATGAAAAATTACAATTCACATGTCACATCTGTCTCATTTTCCTTCCTCGACAATTATTCCCACTCTAAAGTCTTCGTACAACACTATTTTCACCACCATAATATTCGAGCTTACCATTCAAATCATTTAAGACATAATTTCCCCTAACAATATTTGGTTAAATTTGTATAATTGATGCTTCTCAATCTCCCAATGGACAATCTCAATATTGGACTATATCCAACAACCAATTATGCAAGTTAACTTTACAAACACATGGATCTCATAAAATAACCTATAACTAATGCTCTTTAAGCCTAAAGCACAACAAGATCCATCGGCATATAACAGACTCACACAATTAAATTAGTGGTACCTTCTCTCACCACCGAAGAATGTTGAGAACCACTAATTTAATTATGTTCCTTTGTTGAGTAGTTGGTTCTCAACTTTCGCAAATTCATGTACAAGCACATACATTTTATACACTATAAATAAAATGAAACCAATTTTCCACACATAATAATAAACAATAATATGCATATTAAATTGGAACAAAACTCTAAAAATAACCAATGGTATCAAATGATCCCTCACTACCATATATTCCCGATGCATCATAAGTCCCTTGCTAAATATGTAGTCCTCCAATTGAACATCAGGAATGACCATTTTCCAATGAAAAATGAAGCACTTCGACAATTAAGATAGTGTGTTGATTAGCACACTCCATTTTTGCACCTAGTGATACTACAAACCAATGCAGTCCATATGCACTAACATTAGTCTATATATATATATATATATATATATATATATATATATATATATATATATATATATATATATATATATATATATATATATATATATATATATATATATTATATATTATTTATTTATTATTTTTTTATATTTTTTTTATATTTTTTTTAATTTTTTTTTTAGAACAAACTCTCCCTCTACTGTACTGCATGTAGTAGCCCAAGGATAACAAACAAGTAGAAATGAAATCTCATCTCCAACATTGAAACCTATAATTCCAAAGATAAAACCTTTTACTCATTCGTGTGCCCGATTAATTCTGCAGTAATTGGCACAGAACCATGTAACAAGTTCGTACACAGCAAATAAAGTGCATGAAATGCATAGGCTCCTTTCTGAGTATGTAGCTCCAACATTTGCAATTAAGATTCTTTCAGTTGTTATATATAGAAACTCATTGTAGCTTGAATCCACAAAAAAATTGGCACAAATTAAATTGTAGGTCAGAGTTCCCATTGTTGACTTTGCCAACCCATTTCATCTGATGCCACAGATTATACTGATTGTTGCCAAATTGAACCCACTAGCATCACAATATTAGTAGCATCTTACTATTCTCTAACTCCATGATAGCACAACCAAATTCGCTAACAAAATCCATACAAACAACCGAATCGATATCTATTGTAGATTTGTCCTTATAAATTCATTGGTGCACTTCCATTAGTTAACATAAATCTTCTTCGCTACTCCTTGCAACCATGCCAACCAAGACATAAAAAAAAACAATATCAACACTGCAATAATTTGAAAATGAAGACTCTAACTATCTATGTGCCAAAAATATCATATCGCATATCCCTTTCATCCTCTTGAGCCTTCCCGTGAGGTAGACATGTTCAAACCTTCTCCGATACCAACACGAAAATTGGAGGAGCAGTCGTGGTGGATAGATTACGCAAAAAAATAATTTGTATTCTTCACTACGAAGCCAAATTACAAGCCACATAAATAGTGGTAATGATATACAATAGTTTCTAAGACGAGAGAATATTGTTGACAAAATATCTCAACAAACTCTAACCACTAACAAAAAAAAGATGCCTACATTATAATGTAAGCATTTTTCAAAGTATTTTAGCACAACCCCGCAACAATTCGAAAACAAGGACGATAAATTCCAAGAAAACATGGAGGATTTTATTAGAAATATAAGTTGATTGTCTAGATATACAATTTGTGAAATCTAGATCTACAAGTTTCTTAGCTAAGATGGTGACTCCTATGATTGAGGTTCCTAGTCTCTATTGGCATCTCCCACACTAATTTCTAAGATTTTGAGTGTTCCATGATAAAATTTTCCATAATGGTTTTTAGTTTCCAATAAATATATATGTTGTGCATGCATCTAACTTTCCGGGTCTTGGTATTGCTAGTATTGCTAGTGTCACCTTTTTTCTATTGAAGCTTCCCTTTCAACATATTGAAATTCTCTCTTGATTTTAGGAGGCATGGATGGCACATATATATTATTAGAGTTGCTATGGAATTTTGGGCTCTCTAGGGATGTTGAGATCTTGGTCCACGCGTCGTAGCATGATCAAGGTAGACCATCAATATATAAAAGAATATAGTCAACAATAAATAACAACAATGGGATAGGGGACATGGAACAAGCAAGCATTCTTATTTCCATTCTAGGAGGGCTAGTTTCCCTTCTTTTTGAGCATAGAAATAAAATATGAAAGATTCACAATTAATCTCTTACTTTCTTGAGGTATGATAGACCACATTGGTTATGAAAGAGTCACAATTAATCTCTTACTTTCTTAAGGTCTAATAAACCACATTGTTTTTCATGGATGTTAATCATTATTATAATTAATTTCATATTGAAGTGATTTATTTTTATTCTTTTTGTTTAAAATTGGTTTCACTATATTTTCAACAAAATGTAGCTTACAGAGTTCATCTCGGTAGTCCCTGCACTCCCTTTCCGACTAGACTTTTTGATATTGGAGACTAGAAAATACAAGAATCGACAAGTTACATAAATTATTTCTCAGAGGATTTCTAGCCTTAGCATATCCAAAGTTAACAAAAAAGAACACATAGCTGATAGAAACATATCAAGGGGACGGGGGTGAGGGGGGAGTATAGGGGGAGATGCAAAGAAATTGACCTGATCATTCACATGAAAATCGATATGTTCCACCCTCGCTTCGAGACTACGAAGATGGTGATTTGTACGATGGTGATGGTGTTAGAGACTATCCAACTACTCGAAAATTTCCTTCTGGCTATACTGAATTTCATTGAAGTGAGCCATAATTTTTTTCTATCTTCATACTTATGGTCCTTGAGGATATCCATATTAATTTGGATGCATTGAAGCTATTCAGCTATATATTCCATGGTGACTGGAGCTACTACATGACCATGTGAAGGAGGTGGATAGAGAGTCTCAGTATGCTCAAATTACTAGTTACCCAAATTGGCTGAGGATGCACTAAGACTAGGCTCGACATGCCTCCCCTAGATTTTCTACCCACCCCTGTGGCAAGGGCGACCTCTTTGAAGAGGCATGGATAAGTGGAATGAGTTAATAAGATGGTAGAGGCAAGACCCCAAAGGAGCAACAATAGAGCACCTACAAAACCCAACAAAAGTATGAGAACTGCCACTGCAATGGAGAAGGCTACACTAGGGAACTCGCCACCCGCCCTCTGAAGCAAGACAAATAAACATCTTCCGAAAATTGAAGGCCAAGTGGGAAAAACTAAGTCCAACACCCTAACCACCCTCCACCATAGACAACATAAACACAATTAAACATAAACTAAAAAATGGGTCGATCCCTAATCACCCAAAAGTCATCCTCACACCAGGAGATGCCTAGAAGAGACCACGAAGAACTTGCAACCTCGCACCCACCTAACATGAGATAGGAAATCTCTGAAATGTACGGATGAGAAAAGAAACTAAGAGACACAAATTCGTTACCCCACTAAGATATTTGAATTCCCGAAGAGAGGATTTTGCTGAGCACAAGCCAATGATGGGCCAAACATTGGAGACGACTCAGTTTCTTTCCTGTTCAAATGCCCGTGTCCCAAGGACAGAGAAAATGATAAATTCTAAGCCACGTGAGAGAGTCTCTAACCTCCACAATGCCTCTCAGCCAAGGCCAAAAATTCAAGAAGCCACCATGGATGCGGATCTACACACCTCACTTGCCAAAATTCCTTGCCCGAGCTTCAACACTGGATTGCACTCCAAATAAATTTATCCACAGGGAGAGGAAGATCTTCCCTAGTATCGGCAGAGTGAATACCGAGATTTTGCATGATGTGGAATTAATGTGCATGTGGGACAGGAGCATGTTCTAAGGGCCACTCATTTGACACTTGTGCTAATGTTTGGTCACCACCATTGGGGCATTGAAGTGGTTTATTATTTTTCTATATTAATTTGGTTATTTCATGTATAATAAATTTACACTCTTCTAATCTAATATTAATTTAAGGTGTAGCCTAACTTTTCTCTCGATTTTTTTTTATTAATTTTAACCAAAATATAGTAGATATCTTTAGAAACTAAAGTTTAAGTTGTTTAATCAGTAGAATTTGAGAACCCCAAAGGTTTTTCAGGGTGTTAAATCCATTTATACATTCAATAATATGTTTTAAACAACAAAAAATCATAATATTTCTTAAAATTGTATTGTCCCATAAAAAAATCACAATATTTCTCATTCAGGAGGAAAAGGGTATTTTGTCTATAAGTTAAACCACTGCTTAATTTAATACTAAATTTGGAAATTTAATATAAATTATTTTTACCCTTTACTCTATAGTGTTAAAACGAGTTTGACGATTTTTTTTATTAACTTATTAATGTGAACGATTTTTCCATTTCATATATATATATATTTCTAATTCTTTTAATTAATTTTATTTATTAATAAAATAATAAATAAGTAGTAATATATTTGTTTTCAACCTACAAATTTTCATAGGGAACTAGCAACCTCACCTTCATATATGCAATAATGAGCTAATAGAGAGCAAGCAAGCGACATATGTAGAAAACTCATAGAGTGGGCAAGCCACATATATAAAAAACTCATAGTTAAGCCTAAGAGCCAAACCTCCAAAGACTAGGCTCTTTCTATTTAATATATATTTTTCTATTTTTTTTAATTAATTTTATTTATTAATAAAATAGTAAGTAATCATTAATATTAATTTGTTTTAAAAATGGGTGAATGGAATGGAAAACCACCATCCTGTGACTCAAACTAAACACTTGTTGATAATAATTACTAATATTATTAATCATATGGTGTATATATTTCTAAGAGTTATTTTCTTTTCTTATTTATTTATTTGTTCCTCCTGTGACATTCTTAATATTATAAATCTAAGCTTTTGAGTATTGTTTATTTATTTGTTTTATTGTTATTCTTAAAGTTATGAATCTAAATTTTTGGTACTCAAAATGAATGAAGTGTTTATCCAAAAATGATATGAAAGGGTTTCCTATTAAGGATGAGAAGTGGTTTGATAAATGAATGATGTAGAATGTGGATCTCAACTTCTTCTTAAAAGGAGAACATCATACATGATGTTTTTATGTCATTTAGCTAGTTCTGGAAAGATTATTTTATCTTATTTCTTACATCAAAGTCATGTAAAAACAAACCAAATAAGAACTATTACCTCATGATATTATATGTCACCATGGCCTGATTAAGATATTGTATATAGATGAGTTAGATAAGAAAAAACAAAACATGAGGAAGAGGACATGGAGAAACCCTGCAGCTAGAATACCAAGAAAGGGTAAGGCTAAAAATCCTATTGAAACCTTAGCCCTCAAAACAGAGGTTGAATTTAATCATATGCCTGTTGAGAAAAACCTTGTAAAGGAACAAAATATTAAGATATATGAAAAGAGAACAAGAAGAAAAAAGACACAACTGTCAAAAAAGGAGGAAGTAAAGCATCAAGAAAAAAAAGTGAGAAAGGAAAGCAGAGTATGAAAATAGGGGATGAAGATATAAAAATAGATCCTAGATTTTTCCATAGGAAACCCCATACTCATCCTAGAAATAAATTAAGGCGGATTTTTAAGGAAAATTTTAATACTAAGATAAAGGAACCATTGATAATTGATGAAGAATAGAATGTGAAGTCTTCAAAGGGCAAGAAAAAGGCTAGAGAATAGGGGAAAACAAAGTATGCAGGCAGGAAAGGGGAAGGGGCTCTAAAAGCTAACAAAACTATACAAAAGGGTAATAGAAGGATGATAAGAAGCCAAGACAAGTTAAACCTCCTTGCTCTGGCTATTGAATCTGTGGAAGAATGATAAAGTTAAGTCTTGCATTCATAACTAAACCTCTATGTACTGTGTGGCTTGGATATTGGTGTGACTTCTGCATCTGGAGGAGGATATATGTGGAAGTTGAGCTCTAAATGTCCTCTTAATGTATCCAGGCTAAGTATTGTGATGGAAAAAATTGGTATCTACCCTCGATGTATCCATGTTGAGAAACATGATGGAGATATTCGAGATTCGACCTCCATATTTCAAAATTGATGCTCTCATGGTCGATATTTGTGATAAAGTCATAAAAAATTAGTGCAAGTTGTCAAAGATCAGCAAGGAGACCACAAAGCTTGAACAAAAGATCACTTCCGTGATTTTAAGTGGCAAATGGGATGAATTGAAGCCCAATACCTACAATGTGGTTAAGGTTTGGGGACATCAGACCTAGGTTGCCACTACAGAGAAGACAAAAATTGGCAACCATGTATGGAAATGACACAACCATATGATTCTTTACAATGAGGAAAAGGCTTTTCACATTGAGTACATCTATGCCAATGATTTCCAGTGCCTTGGGGCAGATGAAAATGTGATGCTAAGAAGGATGCCCAAAATTCGGTTTTGTGGGAGTAGATGGAGAAAGCCGACGAGTTCAATGCTTGTATTTTGTGAAAAAACAATCATATGGCCTCCAAGACATGACTTGAAATATTTTTCTTACCATGGATGTCTAGTAAGCGTTTATATATATCATGGGTTTCTCTACTAAGGTTTATATCAAGTCTGTCTACTAGGGTTTTCAATTGGAAGACACTTTAGATGCCAATGCTCCATGGAAATTGTTAAACAAAAGAAACCCTACTACTTAAACCCTTGCGGTTTAAATATTTTCCTATGCTCGTAAGCTTCATTATCTTCATTGATCCAAAGCAGGAGGATATGGCGAGTGAGAGTGAATTAGAGGTGATGTACAAAGATGTTGCATAGGCCCGGATAGGAATTTTTCATATGAAAATATCATGGACATTGAGGCTAAGGCCAAGGTGGATGATTTAGACGATATACCACTAAAGAATCAATGTGCTAGTTATGGAGTGGAAATCCCCTAATTTCAATGAAAAAATTCCTAGCCTCTCTGCAGCCCTAGCAGATCAGTGTGTGCTTTTTATCCCTAAACTCTTAGTTTTGATAACCCACCTTAGATGGAATGCTTGTGTTATTTTGGACATAGGGAGACTCGACATTGGTTAATTCTAATTTGAAGTAGCATGCATTCTTCTATCCTAAAAATTTCCTATTTTTAAATCAAAATTTTAGCAGTGCCACACTATTTAAAAGGCTTGCACCCTTGCATGCAACTTCTCCTACACTAGCATCAAATTACACTCCTTCAACGCTCCTCTATCGATAACTTAACCCATGTGACCCTATCGCCCTTTGGGTTGAGTAATTTTAGATTGGAATGTTATTATTGGATAAAGATGAACTTGAATGGATAAAATAATATACTCATGAGATTGGACAATCAATATATATTTTCATTAAAAATCAGGTCTTCTTACATATATATGAATGAAGAGGAGAAGGATGTATGTAACTTCTTCCTTTTATTTATTGTAAACACTAAAGTACTTAATATACTATGTATTTATGTAAAGTAAATGTTAATTACTAATAAATGAACATTATTAATAATCACTATAACATCCTCCCTTAATGGTATTTCTAGAAAATACACCAACCTTGTCTCAAAATTTGACAAATTTATCTAGACCAAGTGGCTTGATGAAATTGTCTACAGACTATTATTCTATAGTGCAATATTGAAGTTGAACCTCTTCATTTTCTACAAGATGTCGGATGAAATGAAAATGGACATCAATGTGTTTGGTGCACTCACGAAACACTAGATTCTTCGTTAATTTTAGAACACTTAAATTGTGACATAAAAGAATTATTGGCTTGGTTTGTTCAAGCATCAAGTCTGCAACTATTCATTTAAGCCAAATTGTTTCACATGTTCCTTTTATTGTTTCCCAATGTTCTGCCTCCATCGACAAAGGTGAAACCACATGTTTTTCACTAACCCGTAAAATTGTGTCCCTTGCAAGACTAAACTCATATCGAGTTATTGATTTTCGGTTATGTATTCATCCCACACAATTAGAATTTGTATAACTTATTAAATACAATGCATCACTTTCACCATATAGTAATCCAAAACATATTGTACTTTTATCATATTTCAAATCACTTTTTATTGCTATCCAATGTTCTACTTCAAGGTCTGTGAGAAACCTGGATATGTAGTTGTTTGTAAAAATCAGACCTATCCCAATGATTTTAAGATAAATCAAACTTCCCACAAGTTTCCTGTAAATTGTCTCATTTGTGGATTTTGAGTCTATTTTAGCTTAAAGTTTCAACTTCTCCATTTATGTATATATTTTTACAATCAATAATCTTATATTTGTCTAGTAGATTTGTTTCATGCTTAGTATGTAAAGTAAAAACACACTTGTTACTATTCCAAACTTCAACATCTAAGCAATGTTAGAGGAGGCCTAAATGTGTAATTTGAAAATTCGAATGTGATTCAGTTTTATCTTGGTAATTGATTTGGCCTCACTACCTATGATGACAATGTCATCTAAATATATTACTAATATATCTGTTATCCTACAAATGTTTGTCAATTTTGATGTACCAAACTCTTGGTTCTTATTTGGGACCATAAAGAGCCTTAGCTAATCTACATACCATAAGTTCCTTTATGGGAACCTAGAAACCTTGAGGTTGACACATATAAACCTTTGCCTTCAAAATATCGTTGAGGAAGGTGTTAGAATATAATGCTTACATGTCTAATACGTCACATTAGTGACTTAAGCTAAATGATAGGCCTTTTGGTTATTATTAGCTTTTAGAGTTTTGGGAGAATATCACCTCCAAAACTCTATATAATAGAAGTGAATCTTGTTGTAACTATCTGAATTATTTTGATAACAAAATTTTTTGTTTGTCATGTGCATGTACTCTATCTAGAGTTCCATCAGTAAGTGTGGTCCAATTCATTTTATAATATGGTATCAGAGTAGATGATTATCCTACCCTAAATTCCATTTGAAGGTTGATGTCATTGGATTAGAGAGATTCTTAAGAGTTGTAGTGTTCACATTTACAAGAGCTAGTGTCCTTACAGGTATGAGCCACTATCATTTGATACTTGAGAAGCGCCAACAAGGAATATGTGTGAACGTTCTATGTGGTATTTAGGAACTTCATTAGAGGCATTTCCATTTCATATTATGAAGGATTATGTTTCCAACGTATAAAGGTTCCTGGGGAAATTTTGGATTTGACAATGGAGTGGTCGAGCTAGCTAGTATGTCTAATTCAAAGAAGATGGTGATCAGATAAGTGAGCGTTGGGAAATGTATCCTAAGTGGAATCTATAGAAGTCTGTCTGGTGTTGGGAGTCATTTCATATGCTATTTTCTAGCTCAAATCAGTGTATTCTTATCATTTCTCACTTCCTCATCCTCCCAAATACCTTAGCAATATTTCTATCATTGTAGTGAATGAGAGTATAATGTTGTTGATCTAATGTAGTTTATATATAGTTGGATAGCTTGACTATTATTGTAGAAAGAATATGACACTGGGATGGCTTTGCACCATTCTTATACACCATGTGAAGAGTATTTATTGTCTTGATCTAATGGTTTTTTGAATCCCCCACTAGTGCTATCGTTATGGGATTTTGGTAGTTCAAAGGTCTCCATGAATTTGTGGCTCACTGAGATCAAAGATTTGTTTTTTAATGTATTCCTAGAAGGATTTCAATAGATTAGACTCCTTTTCCCTATATTGAATAACACTAAAAGGGATGCACGTCCCTAAGGGATTATTGAGTGGAGAAAGAGGTATTCCTTGTGTTAGTGGGTCAACGGAGGGGGGTGTTATGATTGTTTGATGGATAGATAAGGTTCCTAGAGAGTTCTATAATGAATATATTTTCTAACACAAGAGAAAATGAGTTGTGTTGAGTGAGCTAGAAGCCAATAACTTCAATGCATTGTCTTGATCACCTCATACACTATCATGGATGTGGTAATTATCTTAGATTCCTATGGTTAGGTGAAAAATTAGGATTATATCATTTTGAAAAATAATATTATATATTTTTTTTACAAATTCATTATTTAATCATATTTTATGTTATGATATGCATGTGATTATGCTTAAATATAGTGATGCGTGTTTGGTTTATATGATTTTATTTTATTTTATTTCATGCTTGTTTAATTTCACTATATTTTAATTATCACATCTACACATATGTTTGTTTAATTCTCTCTCCAGAAGGGACCTTCCTTGTGGGGATTGTGGTGAATGGTCTTGAACAATATGCTTTGTTACTACTTGTCCAACAAATAAGGGTTATGGTCATGGATGTCGTAATGTGATGTGGGTGATAACATTTAAAAATAAACCCATTTTGGTGTTGTTACATGAGAATTTGAAGACATGCTTCATATATATGTGGGACAAAATGCTTTTCTTAGTGATGAAACAACACAATTTGATTGAGTCAATATTGAAATTTGAGCCCGATCCTTCCATTTCTTCCTATTTGAGTTTGTGGGAGGTTCTTGATCCCACCATTTCTTCCTATTAAAGTATTTTTATCTAGGTTGAAGGAGCTAAGGGGGTTGAGTTACAAGTGAGGCCAAAGAGGATGGATGGACTAAAACTTTCTTAAGGTTCACGATCCTACATGTTCTTCCTATTGAAATTGAAGCGCTTTTATCCTAGTTGAAGGAGCTGAGTAGGTTGAGTCGCATGCATAGTTAAGGAGGATGCACGGATTGCAACTTACCTGAGGTTCTTCATCCCACCGATTCTTCCTATTGAAATTGAATCCTTCTCAACCCGATTGAAGGAGTAGAGAGGTGTTGATTCATAAGGACAGTCAAGGAGGATGCAGAGACTAAGCTTAAGGGGACATGGTAATGACTCGATTAACTGGTTATTTCATTTTATTTTAGTTTAGAATAGGTTTAGGGTTATAATACTTTGTTTTGTGACATATTTTCATGCCATCAATGGGTGTGTGGTTGGGGAATTTCCCATTCCAAAGTTTCCTTACCACTACCTAGCATACCTTATCACTCCCTCCTTGGCACTCCTAACACTCATTGACACTCCCTGAAACACCCTCATATTCATTCACTTCTATGCTCTTTGACCCAGTGCTCCCTTATGTTAGCCTTGTACTCCCTAACACTCCTCGGTATGCATTGGCACTCCTAGCTTACCTTAACACTATTCAACATGCCCTACCACTTCATAACGTGCGTAACATTCCCTCACACATGTTGGCACTTGGTAAGTCCTAACATGCCTGACATGTGTTGAGATTCCTTGGTATTCTTTGTCATGTGTTGGCTTGCTTTAAGATTAAAGTTATTTGAGATCAATTATTAGAAAGTAAGAGAGAGGTAAGAGAGGAAGATTGGTCTAGGTGGATATTGGTGGCCACCCACCTACTCCACTTCGACCCTCCATACTGTTTCTTTCAGTTTCCTTAATTATAGCACAATTTACTATTTTTGGAAGTTTTTCAGGTCTAAACTTTCGAAGCCATTTTGAGGCCCTAAAACACTTTTTTTGGCAAAACAGGGAGACCCACACCTTGCGACAGAGGTTTGTAATTGAAAGTTGTTGCTCCTAGATAGATCTTTCTAAAGAGGTATTGTACATGTCAAACAAATATCCTATGCCAAATTTATGACCCATAAAGGAAGAGCCAAAGTATTTCGAAGAGCTCCTACTAACCCCTAGTAAACACTTCTACTAGACACAACTTCTCTTTGCCATACCAGTCACCATACCTTCTTTACCTTCACCTCGACCCTAGGCATCAAAAGTCAAACTATAGATACACCTTCCTTTGTTAGTGGTACATCTCTATCTATATCTCGAAAATATGGTTCTTCAAATGTCTTTGTATCCCCTGAGGTATGTTTTAAGACTGGAATAGAAAGGGAATAAGTGGCTAATATGCCATATGTTGAAGTTGTAGGGTTTCTTATGTAGGCTTGAAATTACACATTTAAAGATATTTGTTGGTCTATTTATGTCTAATCCAAGGAAGGAGCACTCGGTCAATGTGAAAATCTTTTTTGGTATTTGAAGGAGACCAAGGACTATGTTTTATGTTAGAAGAAAAATCAAAATGAATAACTCTATTTATAATATTTTATAGATGTTGATTAGGGAAGAGATGTAGATAGGGGAAAGTCTACAAGTGTATTTGACTTTTTTTGGTGGAGCCATCAATTAGATGACTAAGAATTAGTCTATTGTTGCTTTGTAAAGTGCAAAGGATGAAGACATTGCTACTACAAGGGCTACCAAGGAAGCTACAAAGAATATTATATGGACATTTTTTTGTTACTGTCAAAGTGCCATTACATTTAGTAGATCATCGACATATTATACAAGAACTAAACATAATATAATTTAGTCTCATTTCCTTATAAACATGATTGAGTTTGGTTTTATGTAGCTGGTCAAATGTGAAACTAAATAAAATGTAGTAAATTTTATCATAAAAATTATAGCTAAACCATCCCTTAGAATAGGACAAAATATAATATGAAAATATAATATCAATAAGTTGGAATTATTTTGTTTCCACTTGATTTTCTAACTTATTGGTTATGTTCATATTCATAGTTTCTTATTAGAGTACACTACCACACTAAAGTAATTTAGAACAGTATTTTAAGAGGAAATTATCCTACTAAAATTATCTTAATTATTTAATAGTATTAGTTAAAGCAAAAGAATCTTGACTATTCTAATTATCTTAATTAACACAAAACAAAAAATGCTTATGGCGTGAGTTTATAACATGTTGAAATCCCATTTCAGAAAGATAAAGTGCGAGAAGGCTCGATTTCCTTCATTTGGGAAGTCCTTCGTGTGTGATACCCAAGAATATAGAATACTTCGTTCCATCTGGATATGACCAGATCGATGCCCAGATCAATAGCCAGCATTAGAGCATCCCCTCCATGTCGAGATCGATTACCAGATCGATATCAAGCATTAGAGAATCTGCTCCATGTCAAGATCGATTCCTAGATAGATCGATTACCAGATCGATATCAAGCAGTAGATCGATTCCGAGATAGATAATCATAGTCTACAACTGCACAAGTAACAGTAAATGTAGCCACTAACTTTTTACGAACAGAGGCAGGGGCAAAGGCGCCAAACATACCCAGTAGAGATAGGCGCATATGAGGTGGGCATACAACTGCACAGGTAAGAGAAAAGGTAGCCACTATGTTTTTACCAGCAGAGGCCGGGGCTATTACTACTATTACTAAATCAATATAGATCAATATTACTATTAAATCAATATGATTTTAAATCAATACTATTACAAGTAACTATAAAAAGAATTAACACTATTGAAATTGCAATTTTTTAATTAAATTGAAAAGTAAAAAAAAATTGCTTTTAGGAAAAATCTCAAATTTTTAATGTAAATTGGTGTTATCTGGGTGGTTTCACTCAATTGGTGTTATCTGGGTGGTTTGAGTGAAGTGGTTTTTGTTTGATGCCTCCATAATTATTATTGTAGTGGTTATTTTAAACTTTTTGGGCTTACTAAGAAGTCTATAGAATTTTGTTGAAAGATTTGTTTCAATATCTACTAAACATATATTTATACAGGAAAAAAATATTTTGATTTTGACGTGAATAAAATATTTCAATATATAGAAAGAATAAATAATTGAAGTAAAAATATTTAATTAGTTCATAATAAGAAGATAGGTGTAATTTACTCAATCTATAAAATTAATATGCTGTATGTGATAAGAACAACTTATTTAGACACAACCTTGTAACAATGGGAAAAAAGGTGAGTTGTATTGTGAAGGATCAATTCGAAAAAAGGTGAGTTGTATTGTGAAGGATCAATTCCAAGAAAGTAGGGATGATTTATTTAGAAACATAAGCTTGTTAGACATCCTCACTTCCTCCAGTAAATTCACTACGAGCAACAAAATATTGCTCCCATGATATCAAATGGGATTTCAAATGGTTATCTGGGTGGTTTGAGTGAAATGGTTTTTGTTTGATGCCTCCATAATTGTTATTGTAGTGGCTATTTTAAAAATTTTGGGCTTACTAAGAAGTCTATAGAATTTTGTTGAAAGATTTGTTTCAATATCTATTAAACATATATTTATACAGAAAAAAAAATATTTAGAAGGCTTGTGCTAGAAAGAAAAATGGGATTTCAAATGGTTATCTGGGTGGTTTGAGTGAAATGGTTTTTGTTTGATGCCTCCATAATTATTATTGTAGTGGCTATTCTAAAATTTTTGGGCTTACTAAGAAGTCTATAGAATTTTGTTGAAAGATTTGACGTGAATAAAATATTTCAATATATAGAAAGAATAAATAATTGAAGTAAAAATATTTAATTAGTTCATAATAAGAAGATAGGTGTAATTTACTCAATCTATAAAATTAATATGCTGTATGTGATAAGAACAACTTATTTAGACACAACCTTGTAACAATGGGAAAAAAGGTGAGTTGTATTGTGAAGGATCAATTCCAAGAAAGTAGGGATGATTTATTTAGAAACATAAGCTTGTTAGACATCCTCACTTCCTCCAGTAAATTCACTACGAGCAACAAAATATTGCTCCCATGATATCAAATGGGATTTCCATCTTATCGTCATGGATTTTTCCCTTATTAAATAAGTGATTAGTTGGATTTTTTTCTTACACAACATTTCGAGCACTCTCACCACCCATCATCACGACCTCACTAAAAATTAGTTAAAATTCTAGGAAAGTTGCTTAAATATGGAATATTAGCTAATCCAACCATGTAAATGTCTAGTAAGCATAGATAAGCATCAAGACATCTTATTTTAAATCATTACTATTTTTTTTTCACTTTCTGGTTCACGAATACCCGCGTCAATGGGTAGCCACTACATCCAGGGTTGTTCAACACTGAGTGGACGCACCCGAAGGCAACCCCAAGAGCTTTCGGGATTCGACCCTGTGACCTCTCATTGACGAGGCACTTGATTTGACCAATTGAGCTAAGTCTTGGGGCTTTTAAATCATTACTATTATTATAAATAGAAAATGATTTTTAACATGGTGAAATTGCATTTTTTATTTTAATTGAAAGAAGAAAAGACACAATTACCTTTAAGAAAAATAAGAACCTTTTGATGTCAATTGAGATTATCTTGTATGGTTGGTAGAAATGTATTTTATTCAATGCCTTAGATGATTATTATTGTAATAGGTATGTTAAAATTTGTAGCCTTAGCGGGAAGTCTAAGGAATTTTGTTGAAATATTTGTTTGAAATCAGCTTTATATATATATATATATATAAACTTTGAGGGAAAAAAATATTTCAATATGTAAAAAGAATAAGTAATTAAACTAAAAAGATTTAATTACTTCATAATAAAAGGCGTTGTGTAATTTATTCAATTTATAAAATTAGTGATATCTCATAATAGTAGGTGATTTCACAAGAAAATTGGAGGGACATTCATGGTGGACACATTACATACAAAAAATAGTTTATATTCTTCACTACAAAGCCAAATTACAAGCAACATAAATAGTGGTAATGAGATGTAAGAGTTTTTAAGACAAGAGAATATTGTTGAGAAAATCTCTCAAGAGACTCTAACCACTAACAAACAAAATCTGCCTACATTCTAACGTAATCATTATTTGAAGTTCCCCATTTATTGCTTACATTTAGCACATTAACACGATTAACACAAAAATGAAAAATTACAATTCACATGTCACAATTGTCTCATTGGTCTTCCTTGGCTCTTATGCCCACACTGAAGTCTCCAAACAACACTCTTTTCACCACCACAATATTTGAGCTTCCCATTCAAATCATTTAAGACATAATCGCCTCTAACCATCTTTGATGAACTTTGTATATTTGATGCTTCTCAATCTCCCAAAGGAAAATCTTGATATTGGACTATATCTAGCACTCAATTATGCAACTAACTTTTCTACACACATGGATCTCATAACATAACCTATAATTGATGCTCTTTAAGCCCAAAGAACAAAAAGATCCATGAGAATATAAAATAATCACACAATTAAATTAGTGATACCTTCTCTCGGCATCAAAGAATGTTGAAAACAAATAATTTAATTATATTCCCTTGTTCACTAGTTGGTTCTGCATTTTTGCAAAGTCATGTACAATCACACAAATTTTACACACCATAGATAAAATGAAACCAATTTTCCACACATCACCATAAGCAATATTCTGCATAGTAAAATAGAACAAAACTCTAAAAATAACCAACAGTATCAAATGAACCCTTGTTACCATATCTTCTTGATGCATCATAAGTCCCTTGCTAAATATATGGTCTTCCTATTGAACATGAGGAATGATGATTTTATGCTGCAAAATGAAGCTTTTCGAAAATTGAGATAGTCTATTTATTATAGCACTCCATGTTTGCAACTCGTGATACTGCAAACCGAATGTTGTTCTCTGATTGAAGGTATGCACTCATTATCAAGAGATGGATACCCTTTAAATCTAGATATGAGGTAAACTCGCCATCGTGATGTGCACAAATGTAGTCCATATGCACTAACATTAGTCTCTTTTTTGTTTCTCAGAATGAACTCTCCCTCTACTATACTACATGCAGTAGCCCAAGGATAACATCCAAGTAGAAATTAAATCTCATCTCCAATTTTGACGCCCATAATTCCAAAGAAAAAACCTTTTACTCATTCATGTGCCCGACCTAGAAGTGAAGCATGTAAGCTCGTGCGATTTACTTAAACCAGTAAAGTTTCAACTCATGCTTTGAACTCCAAATTATGCACTAATTGGCATAGAACCATGTAATGAGGTGGTACATGGAAAAGAGAGTGCATGGCATGCATAAGCTGCTTTGTGAGTATGTAGCTCCACCATTCGCAATTAAGCTTCTTTTGGTTGTTCTCTATAGTATCTCCTTGTAGCTCAACTCCACACAAATTTTAACAAACACAAATACATTCTCCAAACAAATTGGCACAAATTAAAATGTGGGTTGGAGTTCCCATTACTGACTTCTCCAACCCATTTCATCTGATGCCACGTATTATGCTCAAAGTTTCCAAATTGAACCCACAAGCATTGCGATATTAGTATCACCTTACTACTCTCTAACTCCATGGTATAACACATCCAAATTGACTAACAAATTCCATACAAACAACTGATTGGATATCCATTGCAGACTTGTCTTGATAGATTCATTGGTGTGATTCCTTTACTTAACACAAATATTCTTTGCTACTCCTTCCAACCATGCTAGCAAAGACATGAAGAAAAACAATATCAACACTGCAATAATTCGAAAATGAATAGTATAACTATTTATGTGCCAAAAACATCAGATCTCATATCTCTTTCATCCTCTTGAGCCATCCTGTGAGGGAGACATGCTCAAACCTTCTCTCATACCAACAAGAAAATTTGTGGAGGAGTCATGGTGAACATATTACACACAAAAAATAATTTATATTCTTCACTACAAAGCCAAACTCTAAGCCACATAAATAGTGGTAATGAGATCCAATAGTTTCTAAGACAGGAGAATACTTTTGAGAAAATATCTCAACAAACTCTAACCACTAACAAACAACTTATTTAGAAATATAAGTTGAATGTCTAGATATATAGGTTGTGAAATCTACATCTGCAAGTTTCTTGGCTGAGATGGTGAATCCTATCATTTAGTTTCCTGGTCTCTATTTGCATATATCACACTAACTTATGAGCTTTTGCGTGCTCCACCATAAAAGTTTCCATAATGTTTTTTTAGTTTCCAATAAATATCTATGGTATGCATGCATCTAACTTTCTAGGTTTTGGTATTGCTAGTGTCATGGACCCAACTTCCCACCTCCTCCTCTACTTCCACGTAACTAATAAAGCTTCTTTCTGTTGAAGCTTCCCTTTCAACATCTTGAAATTCTCTTCTGATTTTAGAAGGCATGGCTGACACATATATATTAGTAGAGTTGGTATAGAATTTTGTTTCTTTAGGGATGTTGAGATCTTGGTCCACTACGACCATAGAATGGTTGAGGTTGACCATCGTTATATAAAATAATATAGCCAACAAAAAATAACAACAATGGGATAGGGGATAGGCAACATGCAATCAAGCTTATTTCCGTTCTAGGAGGGCTTATTTCCCTTCCTTTTTATCATAAAAATAAAATATGAAAGATTACCAATCAATCTCTTACTTTGTAAGGGTATGACAGACCACATTCGTTATCAAAGAGTCACAATTAATATTTTACTTTCTTATGTTCTAATAGACCACATTGGTTTTCTTGCATGTTATTCATTATTATCATTAATTTCATATTGACGCGATTTTCTTTTGTCATTTAAAATTGCTTTCACTAGTTTTTCAACAAAATGTAGCTTATGGAGTTCATCTCGGTAGTCCCCGCTCTCTCATTCTGACAAGACTTTTTGAGATTGGGGACTAGAAAATACCAAGACAAGCAACTTACATACATTATTTCCTGGAGGCCTTCTAGCCTTAGCATATTTCAAGATAACAAACCTGAAGCCATAGTTGACAACAACATATCAAGAGGGGAAGGGGACAGTACAAGGGAATGCGAAGAAACCGACTTGATCATGCATATGTTAATCAATATGTTCCACCCTTGCTTCCACCCTGCAAAAATGGCCCTTCGTACGACTATGGTGGCATCGAAGACTGTCCAACTCCTCAAGAAATTCATTCTAGCTATATTGAATTTCATTGAAGTAAGCCATAATTTTCTTTCTATCTTCATAGTTGTGGTCCATGACGATATACATATTAGTTTGGATGTGTTGAAGTTGTTCAGCTATAGATTCCATGGTGACGAGAGATACTAGATGACAAGGTGAACGGGGCGAAGAGAGAGTCTCAGTATCCTTGGATTCATGGCTACTCGAATTAGACGAGGATGAACTAAAACCAAGCTTAGAACACATCCACTAAAACTGCTACCCACCCCCACGATGAGGGTGACCCTATTGGCGGGGCATGGAGAAGTGGACCGAGCCGATTAGATCGCAAAGGAAAGACCCAAAAGGAGAAAAAATAGAGCACCTACAAAACCCAACACAAGTACCAAAACCACGAAAAAACTCCAATGGAGAAGACTTCACCAGGGAACTCGTCACCCGCCCTCTTAAGCAAGACAAATAAACAAGTTGCCAAATAGGAAGGTTGAGGGGTAAAAGTTGAATCCACCACCCTCCACCACAGATAACATAACCAGAATTAAACAATAAAGAACACACAGGTTGATCCCCAGTGACCCCAAAGTCGTTCCCACACCAGGAGACACCTAGGAGAGACCACAAAGACCTTGCAACCTTTCACCCACCCAACACCAGATACGAAATCTTCGAAATGTACAGACAAGAAAAGAAGTTGAGAGACATAAACTTGTTACCGAATTGAGAGATTTGAAGGACATGAGAGAGGACTTTGCTGAGCGCGTGTACAGGCCAAACGTTGGATCCGACTCAGTTTCACACCTGTCTGAGTGTTAATGAAAATCTAGTAGAGATGTTTAGAAACTCATGTTTAAGTTGTTTAATGAGTAATTTGAGTGCCCCAAGTGTTTTTCATGTTAAATATATTTATACATTAAAGAAATATTTTAAATAACAAAAAAATGACAATATTTCATGAAATTGTATTGTCCCATACAAAAATCACAATATTTCTCATTCAAGTGAAAAAGAAGATATTTTGTCTATAACGTAAACCACTCCTTAATTTAATACTAAATTTAGAAATTTAATATAAATTATTTCTACCCTTTCCTCTATAGTGCTTTTTTTTTTGTAAGCTGAGGCATGATTCTATTACTATTAACTGAAAAAAACTATGTACAGACACTTAAACATGGCGCCACCCACCCAGAAGGGAAACCGGGTGGACTTCAAAAGTATATGACACCCATCCAAAAAAAATAGACTTCTAGTTTATCAAATCTGATCGAAAATCTACCTGGTCTACCTATCAACATACTACTATGCATATCTGTAAAGAAAAGGGATATCAAAATTACAAAAAGAGTCATATAGTAACCTCCTTAAGCTACGACTTCATGGCATCATCAGTCCTGGTATCAGGTTCTGCCTTAACTATTCCATTATCCTTGAGCAGCTGGATCAACTGGTCCATCTTCCTGTCCTGCATCATGAGTGTTATTTGAAGACCCTTTGTTTCTTTTTTGATGTTTGCTCGGGCGAGCTCCACCATTTCACCTGCGACTTGCTCCATTGCCCTGGCAACGAGGAGTTTCATTCCCCAATACACATGCAGGGACTGCGTGTATAGAGACATCCTCCCGCGGGTATGACCCGGATCAGGGAGAGAAGTCTCCCAGTCTGCCATTTCCAGGTCCGACTGATCCTGCAACGCCTCATCCTCCAGGTGGTCGATAATTCTGCGAATATGGGGGTGAGTTTCATTGACATATGCATCCTCCGCTTCCTTTAATTTCCGCCGCATGTTCTTCTTGCCACGCTTCCTGCCTGAGACCCCAGCACTGTAATCTTCCTCATACTGTTCGCGGCCAGCCCTGGGCCTTCCACGACCCCGCGTCCCGCGACCCCTTCTGCCTCTACCGCGACCACGACTGCCATAATACTCCTCATCTTCGTCGTCCTCCGAAACATCCTCCCCGACATCATCATCTGCAGCACCCACTGAGGCAGAGTTCTTCAGCCATTTGCCTACCTTGCCGCCCGAGGTCGGTCGTGGTGCCTGCTCTGCAACATAATCCTTACTACCTCTTTCTTGTTGTTCTAATTCTTCAGAAATGTCCAGGTAAATGGACCTCAAAGTTTCCTCCATCTCCTGTTTCCCTTTCTCCTCCATTACTCCCCCCTGACTGCGTGTTTTACGACCCTCATTGCGGATTGCAGCCATCGTTAGCAGCTTCGTAGACAGCAATTGCAAAATGATAATCTCAGACAGACCCAATGCCACCTCACCCAGAGCTCTCACACTGTAATAGTCCCAAAGCCCTGTTCCTCCACACGCCTGCTGGTGCCTCACCCTTCCTTGCAACACTATACCCTCACGCGGCCACCTTCCGTCAGAGAGCCATATTCCTCGACAGAACTGCAGCGGGTTCCCAACCCTTGCATGCAACAATATAACTCCGCCCGTCCACCATCCTGCAGTATTGTTAGTTAGCTGCCAGCCCGGGTCGTTATTACACGTCGCGGAACGCAGGCTTTGATGTGATAGACCTCTCGGCAGCGTGATGCCACCACACTCCCACCTCTGTACCCGCACTGCAGTCATCCTTGGGATGGGAATTTCACCCCATGTCTGCATTAATACATTATGCCAAATGGGAATTATGATAGGATCAAACCTAATCCCACCGCATCAATCGCTCCTCAAAATGATTACGTAAATATAACCAAGCCGTAGCCTGCCTACCACTCCCGATCACCTCATCAATATCCGTTCGTAGGACAGTAGCCACCCCAGCCCACCATATCTAAGCCATTCCACCACGCTCAAACGCCTCATCATTATCCTGTCGAATGATGGTGGCCAACTCAGCCCACCTTGGATCTGTCTGTAACCCACCCCAGCATCCGTCCATCACCCGATTGGATGCACCGGTTGCCCAATTCGCTAAATAATCATCCGCTCTATTGCCTCGGCGCAAGACATGACTAAGTATTATGTAATCAACCTGTCTCATCTGGCCTTCAATATCTTGTATAATGGCCGCAATCCTCCAACTCCTGGCAACGTGATCCCATGGTTTACCTTGCTGTAATTTCCGAAGCATTGCTATGACCATTTGGGAGTCGCCCTCTATGATGAGGTTTCGGTACCCATTCCTTATAGCGATGCTGATACCATGATAGACACCGCAAAGCTCCGCCTCATTATTGGACATTTCCCCGCCCCATTCGGCATATACCCAACGCGGACCCCCTCGCCAATCACGAAAAATTCCACCCCATCCTGCCTCCCCAGGATTGCCCTTTGATGCACCGTCGAAGGACAATTTAATTTGATTATCGCCTGGGAAGTGAAAATAATTGGGGCTCTGCAAACTATATCTTTGACACCTATCCGAGTTGGGGTATAGCATCGAAGAGTCAATGTTCAGTTTGGCTATAATTCTCTGCTCTTCCATAGTCAATTTCCAATCCTCCTCTCCCCAAGATTCAGAGAGGACCGTTTCTTTAATCGACCGGCACACAACCTCCCATATGTCGGCCTCACTGCGGCTGCGATCCTTGAAAATTCGACGATTTCATTCTTTCCACACTTCCCAAATTACAAAACCCAGTGACAGAATCCAGAGCCTCCTTACAAGTTTACTATGAAACTGCCCCGCTCCCCATTGTAAAATGGTTCCCCTAAGACTGCCAGGATCCCTATGCAAGCAACCAAAGAGAGCCCGAATTTCTTCCCACAGATTCTGAATATACGAACACCGATTCAACAAATGTTCCTGTGTCTCAAATCCCTCATTGCACATGGAACACCGAGATGGTCCAATCATGCCTCGTTTCTGTAGGTTATCCCACGTCAATATCCTACCTCTACATACTAGCCATGCGAAAATGGTAACTTTAGGCCACCATTTAGCATCCCAAATCTTTTTCCAAGGCAGGGGATCAGCGATTCTATCATCCGTTGTTGACCAATAATAGGCTTCTTTGACTATGAACATGCCCTGCGTTGCTTTTCCCCAACGTAGAATATCACTACCGGGGCGTATCTTAATTTTCCTCGACTCTAATTCCCTGAAATACAATTGTTGCACCTCCGGAGCTATTCTCGCATGCCATTCATGAGGTCGCTTCCAGACTCTCCACACTTCATTTACCGCAGCCTGGCGCCAATAATCCTTAACACACTCCAGGCCTTCCTGCTGTGCCGCGGCTTGAAGATCATGAAAAATGGGTTGCCTATCTAGCTTTTCACGTTGTTGCCATCCATCCGTCCAAAACCTCGCTAAATTACCTTCGCGAATATCCCAGAAAGCAAATTCCTGAACCAGATCCTTGTTATTCCTTGCGAGTTCCCCTATATGCGACCCTGTTGGAGTGTTGGTCACCCGAAGACGTCCTGCCACGGAGCGTGGCATATTATATTTATGAGTCCATATTTGCTTCCAAATATCCATGCCCCCCTGCACCCAGCGCCACCATAACTTTGCACCAAAAACCTTATTAATTTGCTCGAGATCCCTGATACCCAGGCCGCCCTCCTCTTTCCTCTTGGTTACCTGTTGCCACGAAACCAGGGTCCATTTACGTTGCTGATTTGGACCTCCCCAAAGGAATTTACCAAAGATCTCCCGTAATTTGCAAAAGACTCCCTTAGGAGCAGGCATAATTGACAACGGGTATATAGGAATAGAGAGTAAAACAGATTTTAACAATACAACCCGACTTGCTAAATTCAACATTCGAAACGACCAGTTTTGCAATCTTTTTCGAATCCTATCAACTAGAGGTTGCCAATTCTTTATATGCTTTGAATTAATATCTAAGTAAATGCCCAAATACCTGGTGGGTAATTCCCCCTGTCGGAAACCTAGCACACGAGTTAAGTGGGCCTTAACAGCTTCAGGTGTGTTAAAAATAAAAGTACAAGATTTGTCATTATTCACCGCCATACCTGAGGCACTCATAAAACCTTCGAGGACTTGCTTGAAACCCCTTACCTCTCTGAGTGATGCTTCCCCAAACAACATCAAGTCATCAACAAATTGCTGATGTGTAATAGTTATGTTCGCTCCCCATAAGCGAATGCCTTTGATCCTTCTTGCACTAACCTCCTGCTTAAGTTTTCTGCTTAAACCTTCCATAGCCAAGATAAACAGAAACGGTGAGATCGGGTCCCCCTGTCTAATACCCCTTGTGGCATTAAACGTAGCTGAAGGTATCCCATTTATCAAGATTGAGAAATTCGGGGTGGAGACGAGGCTAATGATCCAAGCTATCCATCTATTATCAAAACCAAAGGCTTCAAGAACCGCTCTTAGATAATCCCAATTCAATTGATCATATGCTTTAAATAAATCCAGTTTCATGAACATCTCGCTTTTCTTCCACTGTTTTAAAGAATGTATCACCTCCTGAGATACCACAATGCCATCCAATATTTGCCTACCTTCCACAAACCCAGTTTGCTCAGGCGCAATTAGGGTGGGCAAGAGAGGCTTCAACCATTTCGCTATCACTGTAGATATAATCTTATAAATAACATTACAGAGGGCAATGTGCCTGAAACCCTTTGGTTCATCTGCTGTTGTGCTCTTGGGGATGAGAGTGAAGAAAGTTGAGTTAATACCTGGCCATACTTGATGTCTGATTCCTGATTCCTCCACCGCTGCCAGGATATCTATACCTATGAATTTCGAAGTTGCTTGGAAGAATTCAATGGTATAACCATCGGGACCCGGAGCCTTATTCTTAGGCATGTCCATCACAACTTCTTCGACTTCTTCCATAGTGACTGCTCGCATCAATGCCTTGTTTTGGTCCGCTGTAACCATTCTTGGTATGTCTCTACATAGATTACTAATAGCCTCCCTTCGATCTGTTTGAGTTTCAGTGAGCACCTCCTTAAAATAATCTACTAAAGTCTTCTCAATATCGGTCTGCTCCACCTCTCTTTCCCCTGCTGCATTCTTAATAGAAAAAATTTGATTCCGCTGTCGATGTTACACCATGGCTTGGTGGAAGAATTTTGTATTTCGTTCCCCTTCTCGTAACCATCTTACTCTAGATTTTTGGCGCCATAAAATCTCCTCCTGTTTGCGTCGTTCCTCTAACTGACTGAGAAGACATCCTTCCTCTCGACTTGTAGCTTCATCTCTGCCATTCAAGATGATTTGTTGCTATAGGGTCTCCATTTTTCCTTCCAAGCGCTGCTTAGCCTCCAAAATATTCCCAAATTCTTTTTGATTCCATTCTTTGATTCGCTGTTTAAGTTCCTTGAGCTTCAGCTGGACTGTATGCATACTTCCTTTTCCTCGACTAGTGCACTGACTCCACCAGATTTCCATTTTCTGAACAAATTGGGGATCCCTTAACCAGAAGGATTCGAAACGAAAAGGCTTTCTCCCTTTTATCTCCTTAATATCGACCTCTAACCGAATGGGCCAATGATCTGAGCCAATGCTAGGGAGAATGGTAGCTTCAAGATAGACATCCCTATTTAAAATTTGCTCGGATAACAAAAAACGGTCCAAACGAGAGGCAATTTGATTCTGTCCGCCACGCCTATTATTCCAGGTATGTACCCCATTGGTTGTATGTATGTCTACTAATCTTAGATCCCTGATCAAATCGTTAAACTCCTCCATAAGTGAATCTTCTCTCCGAACCCCTCCTCGCTTCTCTCCCAGATGTCTAATTAGATTAAAATCCCCCCCAATCATCCATGGAATTTGCAGCAGAAGAGTCCTCAAAGTATGGAGATGCCTCAAGAAAGCTTGCTTGTCTCGATGATTATGAGGCCCATAAACCCCTGTGAATAAAATCCGTTCTCCCATCCCAACTAAACGAAATAGACCTGCAAGAATTCTAGGAAAAGCATACCAATGCTCAAAAATTACCTCCTCTGGATTCCACAAGACCGCTAATCCCCCTGCTGCTGCTATTGCATCTAGCGCCATAACTTCATATCCAAGTTTCATTTGCTTAACTATGTCTACCAGCTGCTGACTTTCCATTTTCGTTTCCTGGATGACCATGATACTCGACTTTTCTTTCTTTACACGTTCCTTCAAATATCGTTGTTTCCATTGACTATTTAGTCCCCGTATATTCCAGCTTAAAACAATCATTTAAAACTTGCGAGGATTAGGTAGGAATACCTCAGAGAGAGGTATCACCTTTCCAGAGTTCACCAGATTCTCACCCACCACTTGAATGGATTCATTCAATGTTCGTCGCCCTTTTTTCCTACCGGGCTTACCCTGACTATCCCCTTCCTGAGCATCATGTGCCATTCGTGATTCTGAACAGCCAGTCGTCTTCTCCTTATACCGTTGAAAGGTTTCTTTAAACAGTTGTTTCTCATTCTCTGGAACAAACCTTTCATCCAGTTTTTTCCAATCAGTAAGTAATTTCTTCAGGACAAGTTCTTCCTCAGCACCCACTGTTTTTAAAACTTCCGGTGCCTTATGAATTGGAGTTATAGTTTTATCATCTCGGGGTTCGGTCTCGCCCTCCGGTTCTCGACTTGGACTTCGACTTTTTCGCTTGCCATCCTTGATAATGTCCATCGGCGCAGCCACAGTGATCTCCTGGTCCTGTACAATATGGCTGGTTGCCAGCCCCCGAGTTCCCTCATCAACTTGCGTTTGAAGAATATTATACGGGTTTTGACTTACCGGGATTTTGTTGCGCCCCTGGGCGGGGATTTTAAGCGGTCCTGGGGGAGGTCTCCTTTTCCTCTGCACCTCTTGAAACTCAGAGACGTCCCCAACTATCCCCACATGGGATCGAATACCAGCAGGCATATCCTTTGCCCCTGGCTGTTCATTACGTAGTGGACAATCCTGCACCAATTGTTCGTTATTTTGAGGGCAATCCCTTGCAAGGTGACCATAAACATGACATCGTCTACAGTGGAATGGTATATGCTCGTAATCCAGAGGCTGCTGCCAAATTTCATCCTGATACTCCAGCTCTATAAAATCGGGTAAAGGGGCTGAGATATCCATGTACACACAAATCCTCGCATACGATGTATATTTTCCTCTCTTCGTGGTCTCAGCCACTTTGACAAAGGAGCCAATTGTATCCCAATTCCTTCCAATATCTCAGGATCCCAACATTCATCTGGTAACCCAAAGAGACGCACCCAGAGCGGGGCAACCTTAATCTGTTCTGCAGCCGGATTATATCTATCCTCCCAATACCGCATAAATAATCCCACATTATTCATAAAATAGGGTCCCTCCTCAAAAACCCTGGCCTTATCCTGTAAATTGGTAAAAATGACAGTCAAGAACCCCTTAGCTCCCAATTTTAGATCGATCTGGCCTCGCGGTTTCCATCTCTGCTGGATCCATCTCAAGAGATCCCTCTCAGAGGGCAAAAAACCGATGAATTTGCAGATCAACGCATGGTCACGCATATAGCAACAATAATCTTCCAATTTGTTATTAGGGATAACGTACCTGGGTTTTTTCTGTGCCCTTGGAAGGCACTTATTATTCAGTCTGGCTTGCCACTGGTGTCCCATGACAGGCGTATCCTCAACTTCTTCTTCCAGCCGTCCTTTCCCTCGACTGGTGCTCGATTGACCTGCCATAACATCTCGAAAGGAGGGGATTTCACCCCTCCCCTGCCGTACAGCCATTAGGAAGCTCACACACCACAGAGAGCTCACCTGCTAATGATTGCCCAGAAAATGGTCCGAAAAAGCGCACAAGTGTCTCCTTGTGCGAAAATGTCGTACAATCCTTGTGCTATTATGATGCAGAGCAATCCATACAAATTTGACCATAAAGGTATACAAACATAAAATTCTTTTTCCTCTATAGTGTTAAAACCAATTTGACCAGGTTTTTTATTAATGGAATGATTTTCCATTTCATAAATATATATTTTTAATCATTTTAATTAATTTTATTTATTAATAAAATAATAAATAAATAATAATATTTTTGTTTTCAACTTATAAATGTTAATAAAAAACTAGCAACCTCTCTAGATATATCGAAAACTCATAACTTAACCTAGGACCAAAACTTTTAAAAACTCAAACTCTCGCAACAATAGCAACATCAAACTCTAGCCACAATAGCAACAACAAAGCCCTACACTCTTTCCATTTAATATATATATTTCTAATTCTTTTAATTACTTTTTTTCTTTAATAAAATAATAAATAATTATTAATATTTTTTTAAAACCTAAACGGATAAAAAACTCTACACAATAATTATTAATATTATTAATCACATAAAGTTTACTTTTCTAAAAATTATTTCCTTATATTATTTATTTACTTGTTCTCGGTCCTGTACTCTCTTAATATTATGAATATGAACTTTTGGTACAAAAGATGACTGAAGGTTTTGTTGTGTTTACAGCATCGATATACTCGATCCTTCCCTCTTGTGTAGCTATAGCTACACTTCCTGAATCTAGAGCTGCTTGACCTTCCAAAATGCTCAATTAAAAAAAGAATTTCGTTTTTAACCTAATAATAAAAATCCGTTAGTTTTGCACTTTATTAATATATATTTTTAAAAACACATATCTACATCTCATAACTTGGAATTGTACAGTTTTAAATTTAATCTTAATATTTCAAATTAATGGGAGAGAGTCAAGTGGGATAAACCACTATCATGACCAACAACCATAATGGGCATTGCGAGTGGCGGCGGTAGAGTCGGTCAAAGACGAGATGGATTCGATCGTGTACAAATCTGTATTTTTTCGATGGCATCCTTGCAGTTTATGTTTATAAATTCCTGTATTGCAAGTCCTGAAGGTTCGGTTGATCGATGATTATTTATGTTTTTTCACAATTTTAATAATTTTAATAATTTTAATAAGTAGCAGTAAAAATGTAAAATTGTAGTAGTTATTATTTATTAAAATTATGCAAGTGTTTTTTAATAAGAAATTATTTTCTCAACTTTATATATCAATTGCAATTGCAATTTTCTAAAAGCATAGTTTTAGGTTAAGTTGCAAGAAATACACTATTTTATAACACTTTTTTTACTAAATGTTGAATTTATTGTTGGAATAAAATTCTTGTTCCTTATAATGAACAATTCATTTATCCCTTATGCAAGTCCTTCACTCTTAGTAAGAAATTATTTTTTCCACTCCATATATCAATATGGAGTTTTTTCGAAAGCATAATTTTTACTCAGTGGTAAGGAATACACTACCCTACAATACTCGTTTATATTAAATGCTGATTTTATTGTTGGCAATTTGTACTTCTTTATAATTCACATCTTAGATTCATCTTATTTCCTCATCCATATTAGATCCATGTGGGATCAAATATTTTGAAGTGCAAACCTATTCTTAAGTGAAAAGAGATTTGACCCCGCTTGGCACTTCATAGATCCCAAAATAAGATTGATCTTAGTTGGTTTAATTAGTAATTATAATTATATATATATTTTTAACTTTTTTTTACACAGTCCAAATGTTTCAAATAGTAATTATAATTATAAATATTTTATTTTGTTTTGATTTTATTTTTATTTTTGTGTAATTTGACTGTGTCAAAATGTTTACATAACATAACAAGACAGGACAACATCTCATCTCTTCAATTTTAGACTCGATAGGGTCTCCTAGCATAAGAAATGGATTAACGGGATCAAGGAATTAAAACATATAGTCTCTCCAAAATCAATGTAAAAATCCAAAAAAATTGTACTTGTAATTCATTGACGATAAATAGAGTAAAATGTCATTATAATGAGTTTAACTCTAAAGGGATCAAGAGAGTCAAATAAATAGCCTCTCCAAAATCAATCTAAAACTCCAAGAAACTTGTACTTGTAATTCATTGATGATAAATGGAGTAAAATATCATTATAATGAGTTTAACTCTGAATGGATTGAGTCAAATACATGGTCTCTCCAAAATCCAACTAAAAATTTAGGAGAATTACTTGAACCATAGATTGAATTTTTGAGATTGTCAAATCCAAATGTAATAACCGTTTTGAGAGATTTAAATGTGTTTATACCATTAAAAAATACAATTTAGACAATATAAAATTACTTAGTAAAACCAAATAATATAACAATTAAACTTTTCTAGTAAACCTTTCCCTTTTTGAACGATTTCATAATATTTTATTAATTTTATTTATTGAAATTCTTATTCATTTCACCTTATAGTCTTAATCACATTCTTATTCACATTAATTGTTTTTAATTAACTTAAGTTATTGGTAACCAAATAATTCTTATTATTACTTGGTTTTATTTTTTATTTTCTAAATAAAAGGTTATAGCTTTTTTTGTTTTTTAAGTAAAATTTCACAAGAATTTGTTAAAAAAATATAGATAAAAAGTTTAATTATATATATATATTCCTTCCTAATCTTTAGATCATAAATGAGATAAATCATTAGTTTCAATCCAAAAGGATCATGAACGTTAAACAAATGAACTCCTAACAATTGTGTTGATGTAAGATTTTGGATGTGTGTTGTATGAGATGTCTTACATTTGGAGCATTCTCATCACTCATCATGAGGGACTCACTAAAAATTAGTTCAAATTGTAGAAAAATTGCTTAAATATGGAATATGAACTAACCCACCCATGTAAATGTCTAATAAGTATGGATAGGCATCAAAAAACTTTATTTCAAATCATTACAATTATTATTAATAGAAAAGGGTTTTTAACACAGTTAAATTGCAACTTTTTATTTCAATTGAAAGATGAAACACATAATTATCTCTAAAAAAAAAACAACCCTTTAATGTCAATTGAAATTATCTTGTATGGTTCATATAAATGTCTTTTAATTAATGTCTTAGATGATTATTATTGTAATAGGAATGTTAATATTTGTGGCCTTAGTGGGAAGCTTAAGAAACTTTGTTGAAATATTTGTTTCAAATCAATCATATATATATAAGAATATGTATGTATAAAATTTGAGCATAAAAAAATATTTTAATATGTAAACCGAATAAGTAATTAAACTAAAAATATTTTATTACATCATAATAAGAGGTAATGTATAATTTATTCAATTTATAAGATTAGTTATATCTTATAATAGTAGGTGATTTTAACACCAAATTGGAGAGGCACTCATGGTGGACAAATTACACACAAAAAATAATTCATATTCTTCACTAGAAAGCCAAATGACAAGCCACATAAATAGTGGTAATGAGACGTAACAATTTCTAAGACAAGAGAATATTGTTTAGAAAATCTCTCAAGAGACTCTAACCACTAGCAAACAAAACATGCCTAAATTCTAATGTAAGTGTTATTCCAAGTGCCCCTTTTAATGCTTACAATTAGCTCATTATAACGATTAATACAAAAATGAAAAATTACAATTCACATGTCACATTTATCTCAGTGGTCTTCCTCGACACTTATCCCAACTCTAACCTCTCCGGAAAATGCTCTTTTCACCACTCTTTGAGCTTCCCATTCAACTCATTTAAGACATAATCGCCTCTAACCATCTTTGATGAACTTTGTATAATTGAAAATTCTCGATCTCTTGATGGAAAATCTTAATAGTGGAATGTATCGAGGAGTCAATTATGCAACTAACCTTTATACAGACATGGATCTCATAACATAACCTATAACTGACGTTCTTTAAGCCCGAAGCACAAAAATATCCATCAACATATAACAGATTCACACATTTCAATTAGCGATGCCTTCTCTCGGCATCGAGGAAAATTGAGAACCACTAATTTAATCATATACCTTTGTTCAGTGGTTGGTTTTGCACTTTTTCAAAATCACTTACAAACACACAAATTTTACACACCATAAAAAAATGAAACCAATTTTCAACACATGGCCATAAACAATATTCTGCATAGTAAATCAGAACAAAACTCTAAAAATAACCCATGGTATCAAATGACCCCTCTCTACCATATCTTCCTGATACATCATAAGTCCCTTGCTAAATATGTGGTCCTCCTATTGAACACTAGGAATGACTAGTGGTCCTCATATTGAACATGAGGAAGAACCATTTTCCGCTACAAAATGAAGCACTTCAATAATTAAGATAATGTGTTGATTAGCACACTCCATATTTCCAAGTGGTGATATTGTACACCAAATGGTTTTATCTCATTGTAAGTATTCACTCATTATCAATAGGTATATACCCTTTAAATCTAGATCTGAAGTAAACTCGCCATCCAAGAAAATTTTACTTGTAGTTCATTGATGATAAATGGAGCAAAATGCCATTATAACGAGTTTAAGTCTAAAGGGATCAAGAGATTTAAATAGTTGGCCTCTCTAAAATCAATCTAAAATCCAAGAAAATTATGCTTGTAATTAATTTATGATAAATGGAGTAACATATCATTATAATGAGTTTAACTCTGAAGGTATCAAGAGATTCAAATAGATGGCCTCTCCAAAATCCAATTGAAAATCTAAGAGAACTACTTGAACCATAGATTGAATTTTTGAGATTGTCAAATAGAAATGTAATAATTTTTTTTAAGGGTGTTGTCGCTTTTTCTAGAATTTGTAGCAAAAATGCTTTAGGAGATATAGAAAGCTTCCTAGAGATAGCCTCTGGGTTGATTCTAGACCAGTTCCTAGGACATATTAGATACAGGAGTGCATGGAAGAATATCAGTGAGGGGTTTCAACAACACTCCAATTGTCACGTAGTTAAAAATATAATTAAAGGGGGATTGGTTAAGTAGGCCTTCATTAAGGTAAAATCAAGCTAATACATGGATCCAAATGTTCATGGGGTAAATCGGGCCAACCTCAGAGAGAAATGTCTAGTTTTGGTGCCGACACACAACAACACGAAGCTTTATATTGACGTTGTAGGAAAGTGAAGAGAAGGAAAATGAGGAGGGGATTCGGTGCATATGGCTTATTTCAATATAGAATCTTAAGCCATGATTTTCCAGCAGACATATGGAAGAGGAAGGAGGCGAAAGAGAGGAAAGAGTGGAGCGTTGGTCATGTTTTCGTGCCATATACCTCATGGGCATATTTGTCACTGAAAGCATAAGTAAATATGTGCACATTACATGTACTTAAGTAAATATGTAGCGAATAGAGGTATTGTTGCTACTTTATTAACAAATAAAAAATCATGAACAACAGTGAAGTCTCCAGCTTCACAAAACTATTTCAGAGAAATAAAAACATATATGAAATGAGATTTACACAGGGGAAAACATATTGCGCATTTCTATGATTGGAATCACCAAAGAGTTTCATTAATATTCAAAATGAGTCCCATTTACCAGTGCATTTTCATTCAGTAATCTATAGCTCAGGTCCCCAATGAACAAGCTTCATAGAACCAATGTGGAATCACATTATTTGGACCATGGCGGTTGTAGAGTTTTGGAACCTTTATTAAGTGTTTATTCACCCTATTTATATAGAGAAGGGGGGATTTGAATCAACATTTACAAAATATCTCAGCCAAGGGCTAGTTGTCTGATTGAGTAGGTGCCTCGGCCTGTGATAGCTCTGCTGCCCAAAATTATTCTTAAGGTTTTAATTCCTTTCTTCAAAATAAATAGAAATTACAGAATAATAAAATGAAACAAGGGAAACTGAATAATAATGGAGGAAAGTGTCCTTCTGTTGTTCTTGTGAAGGTCCTTGATCAAGAAACATCTCTATGTTTATGTGCCTCCCTTGTAGCTCAGATGGTTCCAATCACTTTCATCTTAACTTCCTCACTTCACCACTCTTTTGAGATGATAGCATCGAATGTGGTTTCCTGTTACAGAGTAGAAGTGTAGATTGACTCAATAATCCCTTACAACTATGACTGAGTGGAACTCCACACTAAAGCATTAAGTCTTCCTGAGTCCCCATACCCCCATTTACTCACCCAAGATATGCAAGCGCAAGAGTGAAATTTATTTCTAAGGCCATTATCATCCTAGGTTTCTTTTTGCAGGGGCCTCTATTGGATTACCCCATATCGATTTGCTCCTACTTCATACCTTCATTCAATGCCTTAGCTGCCGACCCATCTTCCTTTAAATCTCTATACTACGTCATCGGAACATCACCACATTAGGACTCTTACTCTTAAAAATGTTACAGATAGCGAGTCCTCATATCCTTTAGGCCCCTTTGGTTTATCCCTTTTCTGCCTTTCTTGTCATCTGACCGGGGGACTGACCTATTTCTTGGCCAAATATCAAATGTCGGTAAAACGATAATTTATAATCAACGTTTTTATATTAGAGTCACAACATGTTTGCGATCTCTAATTACGATATCCCTTCATTGCTTACCCCTTGGTTCCTCGGCTCTTTATGTGACCACGGGCTGACCCCCTTATCGGAGCCTCCTAATTGGAGGTTCAAAATCAACAATTCATTTTTTTTGGACACCACAACCATTGATCTTCGGTCATCAATCACCCTCCATGCTTAACCCCTGGATCTTTTAGCTCCTTATGTCACCATGGGCCAGCCCCCATCGGACCCTTTTTCTCTGCAGATCGCAATTGGGGTTTCAACCTTGATGTAATAACATGACTCAACCTATGAACACCAATTTGCGATCTCCAATGTGACATCATCCTTTTCCATGTGTCACCTTGTGAGTGGTGACACATGTCACCCTGATATTTGATGAGTGTGAGTGTTGTAGCAACGATGCTGCAACTCGTGGGTTACCATCTTTACTTATCAACTCAGGTTTCATACAAACTTGGAGGTGACAGTGCTATATGCACAAGTAGAAGTGAAGGTCCTGCCTGTTGTCACATGTTCATCTGGCGAGAGACCCTAGGGGTTGCAAGCCAAACTTCTATAGACTCAGAAGAAGCTTGATTCTTTGATGGAAGAAGAGAAAATCTACTCTAAGAGAGCTATTGTAATGCAGTAATGAAGAAAACAACAGGTAATGCTAAATCACACCATATCCTAATTCACCATTTAAACAACTATGATAAGTAGAATTTCTAAATGAACACTAACCTAATGCTACTATATAAGTTGCAGAAGTAAAGAGCACCAAACCATACTAAGGTTTAAGTAAGGAAACTAAACTAAATTTGCTTTCAAGCAAAAGAGAAATCAAATATCGAAATCAATGAAAGGAGGATGTAATGAAGCAACAATGCATAGAAACCGTTGGATTAGTTAGATCAATGAACAGGATTAACAGAAGATGAGATGGAAGATAAGCAGTAGAGATCTTGTCGCATGCGATTATGTTAATAGATGGATGGATTCATCAACTAATAGGATTAACGGAAGATGAGAAGCAGAGATCTTATCGAGGTAGATTAAGTTAATAAATGAACGAACATGATTAACGGAGGATGAGTGGTATATATCATATCGCGGTAAAAACGTGCGGAATGATGAAGCGAGTTTTCCTAGGTGGTAAGGAGTTCCTCGCACTCCCTCAAAACTGTAAGCTGTATTTCTAATTCTCACATGATTAGCCTAAGTGAGTGATAGGTAGCATGGGAAAACCACTTTTCTCATGAGATATCGACCGTGTAAGAATTCACGTGAGATTGCACGATAGTCGTTGGATCATGTGGGATTGATCAACGGTGGAGATTGGCTAAGCTAGTTGGCGATCAGGTGATGTGATAGCCATTGGATCGAGGGTGCGACAGATCAGCGGTGGAGATTTGGAGTGCATAAAGTAGGTGGAATAATTTACGATAACCGTTGGACCAAGCTCGACAGATCGACGATGGAGATCTGGAGTGCATAAAGTCAAGTGTTGAAATTAATGGGACAGTGATTGGTCAGGTTTGTTGTGGATTGAATGGTAAGGAAATCTAAAAGTATAATCTGATCAAGATGTGTTTTATTAGCTTCCGCTTAAGCATTTCGTGCTGAAGGAAATGAGCATATGAGCAAAAAGTGATGGAAAAGGATGACAATGAAATGAACCTCGTACTAAATCAAGACAACAAACATCATGCAAGACATCCTGGCTAATTTTCTAATTGAAAGAAGGCACAAATGGAAGCAAGTTAAAACACATCCAATCTACTCTACACTACTAAAATGGAAATGTGGCTACTTAAGAAAATGATCAATTAAACCATGAATCTACATTAGTGTACATGTACGATAAAGAGGAGCCTTAGTTGCTAGGGTTGGGCCCTAACCCAAGAGCTTCAACCCTCTGAGTTAACTAAGTGTTGGATCAAAACAAAACTCATTCTTATTATCAAAACAATGGATTACATCAAAAACTATCACAAGTCTTGAGCTCGAAAATTAAGTAGATTTTTACAATCAAAATTCTGAATCCTCCTGATGTCCTAGGCTTCTCTACTTATATGACTGAAGTTCCCAACAACTTCCTTAAATTTATGGACGCTCGGCTCCCAAGCTCAAGATAAACTGGTACTTTGACTTTCACTTGCTCAGCTACCTTCTAGTCCTCATGATTTGGTTGTTTTCACTCTGAGTTGATGGAGGAATATTTGAATGGAGGGGTAGTAAATGAGGAGGATTTACCTCCTATAATTCCTCTCCCTTGTCCCATTCGAGTTTTGACAAAGGTCCTTGCCAAAATTCCTTGATTTTATCCTTTAATCCTCTGTTAAATGCACATTAGACCACAAAGAAAAATATCCAACTCTAACTCATCTCATAAACAAAATATAATCAAAAGTATGCAAAACGTTGTGAGAATAGTTGGTTTGACTAAGCTAGGAGGTGAATTAAGGTCCATATAGTTACCAAATGATGAGTCTCATCATCACCCCCTACTAAAAGTGTTGCTCATCCTCTAAGCAACTTAGTCAATGTCCATGTCCTTCATGGCTCTGGTAGCCTCTCTGGCATCCCATGCCTCTGTTGTGGTCTCTTCTTGTTGTTCATAGAAGCCTTCTCTCCTTTCTACTTCTTTCCACTGCCTCTTTTCCTCTTCCTCTTTTCTCCCTTCTAAGATCCCTAGGAGTAGTGGGAGTAGTGGTGGACTGAATTTTAGGCCTATCCAATTGACTCTCAACCTTCGCATTGATTGCTTATACATAGGTGTCCTATTGAGTGCCTCTATCAACTTTTGAGGGGAGTGATATTCTCTAATCTTCAAGCTGTGTGGTAGTGTGTTCCATCTCCTTAAGCAGGCATGCATACTATCATCTTCTAACAACCTTAACATATCCTCAAAATGTGAAATTGCTTGCTCTTGGGCAGCAAGATATCTAGTTGCTAGCAGAGGATCATTTGCAATTAGATTATGGGTGTTGATTAGGGCCATGGGATTTTATTGTTCGGCTCTGATGAAAAGAGGTTCATTTTTATCTCTAGCCTATATTATTTTCATACTTGTAGCCCTTGACTCCTCATGTTTCATCCATGATGCCAAAGCCATTAATTGCAGAGCTCCTAGCTCGACATTAGTATCCCAAACGTTCATGTTTGTGAGGGCCATGTTGTGCAAGTAAAACACAACCATTTTGGCCATATCCTCTAGTGTACTTTGATCACAAAGATCAATAAGCTGCATGTAGTCATGTAATGGCATGGTGTCCCTTTATGCTAATGTTTTAATCTGAAATTGCAGACATTTTTCTATATGGTAAAGAGCATAGGATTTAGCTGGTATCCTACACTAGATGGCCTCCAAGGAGAGGTTGGCCATACATGCTAGCTGGTTTTCCCTTTCCTGCAACTATCCTCTCAGAGGTGCATTTTCCCTCTAAATTTGATCTCTCATTATTACTTCTCCATCCTGTAAGCCACTTAGCTATTTTTTTTCCTTATCTTCTTCTTCTTTATGTTCTTTCTCATCTCCATCAGTTTCTTCCTTCATTTCATCCTCTATTTTAGCATCATCTTCCCTCTCTTCTCCCCCTTCTTCTTCGCTTCATCATGTTCCTCTGTATTAGTTTCTTCTTCGTCCATCTCATCCCCTTTTAGCTCTATATCTTCTTCTTCTTATTTTTCGTCCTCCTCACTGATAGAAGGAGTAACATCATAGGTGGGGGTTTTGATGTCATCCTCTACTGGTAAGTCTCTGAAGACTGACCGTGCTATATGGATCTTCAGGTTTTGGAGGGCATCCTCAATGAGGATCCTAATCAACACATGGTGAGCCAATTTCTACAAATTCCCTTCCTTTACTTTGTTGTTGGAGTCTATGAGTGATTGCATCAAGAAATAGGGTATGGTGAGTTTTTGGTGAACTCGTGTTTCTAACCCAAATCTTAATTCTTCAAGCATCCTAAAATGGTAGCCATAAACAACACTGTATCTATGGAATGGTAGATGAGGTGATGGGGTATAGTGAATGAGGTGGATGGTAATAAATGATGGTGGCGGATGACATGGAGAAGATGAGATGGAGTGGAGTGATTGGGGTGGCCCGCTATGGGGGTAGGGAGTGTATGGGCTGTTCATTAGGCTTGAACCCTCCCGCAGCAATCTTAGGCAGTAGATCTTGGTAAAACACCTTGACGTCATGGTCAACTATGGGGGTTGAGCCTAAGTTATAACTCATGCTCATTGCTCTCTCACAAAGCTCTTTATCTGCCTCTCGAAACCACGCTTACTTAAATCTTGTGCTACCACTCAAACTTTAATACGGGTCGGGGCCCCACCTTACATCCGATTTGAATGCCATCAAAAATAAATCACTGTCTTCAGAATCTTACATTCTCTTTTGATTTTAAAAATAATTTCCTTTTTGCCACCTAACTTTCTGCTTTGTCGAAGGTGGTTTAACTTGCCACCTTTTCACTTATAAACCAACTACCTCATATCCCCGACAACTTTTGATCAACTGATGCATATGAGCGAGTGAGTGGGATACTTACTTCTGGTCTCGATGCCATGCTGCATTTGTCGAAGATCAGAGGTGCTATGTTGTTTATTTGCTGTATGGTCATTCTTCTTCTTCCTCTACTGTCTGCTGATGGTTTTTTTGCTTTTGCATGTTTCTGTGACTAAAGAATTCTAGGGTACCCAAATTTGTAGAATACATTCTCCCTTAGGAACTTAGCCACCTTCTCTTCTGTTGCTGCCTTAATCGCCTTGCTTTCAGCCCACTTAGTCAAATAATCAGTGCACACAATAATGTACTAGTTTTCCTTTGAAGGATGGTTGACAGGCCCAATGAGAAAATGGAGGCATGGTTTTCAAGTTATGGCAAAAACAAATTTATGCTCTATGTATTTTTGATCCTGTAGTAAGATAGAGCATCCTGTAGTTTTTTTAGGACAACAAGGAAAATGAGTGGTAGAAGATTCAGAATGATGGGTGGATGGTGAAAATAGATGAGGGTGACGGATTGGCATGGGCTTGGCATTTCTGGAGGATTTGAGCAAAGGAGGAGAAAGTCAAAATTTGACTTCTTTTGACTAGGCTTGATCAATTTTCCTTTTGGTACCAACTTGTTCTCGTTTATTGCAGATGTTGGAGAGTACATGCATCTATCAAAGAGATGCATGAAGCAAGGATTTCATTTTTTTTTTTTCTTCTGGGCCTACTAGCCGCCTTAATGAGATTTTCAAATAGTAGGTCTGCCTAGGTGCCTTAAAGGAGGTTTTCAGCTAGGATTTCTGTTTTTTTTTGTTTTTCTCTTTTTTCTTCTTTCATTTTTCCCAACCCATTGGCTGCCTCATGGAGGTTTTCAATCAATGAGCCAATCTGAGGCACCTCAAAGGAGGTTTTCACCTGAGATTTTTATTTTTTCCTCTTATTTTTCAAAAAAAAAATTCTACCCTACCCTACTTGAAAAAAAATCACTTTCAAGTATAAGAATACTTCCAATGGAGCCATGTGCACATCAAGATGATAGAAAAAATGATGTGGAGGCTTTAAATGTATGCATTGACATGTACCTAGATTTCAGAGACCAAATGATTTGACTTTGAAAGGATCAAGCATAGTTGAGGAAGAGCGATGTTGCAACTTAGTGACTATCTGGAACCATATTTTAATATAGTTGTGATGTCCTTGGTCCTCTTGCTGATCTGGATCATTCTTCATGTCTTCTTCTACCATGACCTTCAAATTTTCCTCTTTTTTCTGATTTCTCTCTTGAATACATGGAGGATTTGATGGTAACCATGAGGGAGGCATCTCAATCACTGATTTGATGTCTACTCTTCATCAATCGTAGCCCATGGTTCTGTGGTCTTCTCATTTGAATCTTCTTCTTTCGGATGTGGTCCTTCAATGATATCAAGATGATCTCTCTTTTGTAATACTCTTCCTGAGCTATGGTGAATACCATTGATCTCACGAGTAGATTTTTGAAAGTGTTGTACCTCAGCATGGTAAGTGGGCTGAGCTACTTCAATGTGTGGGCATGGGAATAGTGGTATAGGTAGTTGAGTGGGAGTGTATATTTGAGATTGATGTGGATGGGGTTGTGGTTGTGGTGGAGGTGAATGCTAAGGATAAAATGGAGTTTGGTATGGATGATATTGAGGAAAATACTGAGGATATTGTGGATAGCTCCCATAAGTTCCTTGCCAACATTGTTGCCAAGATTAGTTTTGGGCTTTAAATGGCCAACATTGCTAAGTAAAAGGTGTGTTCCAATTACTTCGAGGTGGATATGCATAACCTTGAAATTGGGAATTAGGCTCTTGCACCATATCAGGCTGAATAGGTTGCCATGGTCCTCTTGGAGGTACATAACATTTCCGCATTGGCAATTGACTTGCTCCATTGTTCTCTTGGTGAAGTTCCTTCAACCTTGGTAATGATGGATAATGTTTAACATCCTGTGATTCTGCAACACAAATATCAACATTTTCTTTTCCTTCATCTTGCATTCTTAACATTTCTACTTGTTTTTTTAGATTGCTAAGAATTTCTATTTTAAAATCATCCAACAAATTTCCAAGTTTAGCTTGACTTACCAATCTTGATGTTGATTTACCTACTCTTTCTTTTCCTCTTGATATTTGTTTGCATGTTTCACAAATTTCATCAAATGATAATTGGTATACATCACCTCTACTCATGATATTAAGGAGATCAATCCATTCATCCCTAATTGTTCTAAGTAAGAGGGTTTTTAGTGTGCCGGATCCTAAATGATGTGGTTTTCCCCTCTTAACATTGTACATGAACCTCTCTATTAGATCCTCAAGGCTCTCATCTTCTCTTTGATTCATTCTAAATATTTCTTCTTTAAGATCATGATCTTCATATTTTTCTAGGAATATCCTTTGCATATCATTCCATGATATTATTGAATTAGTCCCTGAACTAATGAACCATTTAAGAGCTCTATCCTTCAATGTTGCCAGAAACAATCTAAATTTGTGAGTTTTTAATAAGTAACCATAATATCTACAAACAATCTCAAATTCAAAGAGAAAGGTTCCTGGATCATCCGACCTTAGACCATGAAATTTTGGAAGAAAAGATGGAGGGATGTTCTTCATGTGCACTCTTCCGTGAGTATCTTGAATGGGAAATCCAAGAGGATCTTCCTCATTGTCATCCTCTCCATCCATTTCTTCTACATTCTTTGCCATCTATTTCTTCTTCCTGCCAAAAGTGAATGGTGATGTGGCTCTTATTGCACCATGTGATCAAATGGCGGGTGGATTGGGGTTGGAGAATTTTGTTTTTATTTTTATGATTGAACGAAAACTATAACGCAATGAAATTTCCTACTTTTGAAATTAAATCTTCATAATGAAAATATTTTTTTGTTTTTGCAAAAAGTAAAAAGAAATGAATCAACTAGGAAAGGAAAGTAGATAATGACAACTAAAAGAAAGGAAGCTACTAGATTTCTTTTGCAGAAATAAACTAATGGAAGAAAATTGAAGACTAGAACTAGAAGAAAAGAAAGCAGTAACCACATTATACTCAGACATCTTCCTCGGAAATGACGCCAAAATGTGATGAGCGCAAGTATTGCAGCAAGGATTCTGCAACTCCTGGGTTACCATCTTTACTTATCAACTCGGATTTCATACAAACTTGGAGGTGATAGTGCTATATGCACAAGTAGAAGTGAAGGTACGGCCTATTGTCACTTGTTCATCTGGTGAGAGACCCTAGGAGTTGCAAGCCAAACTTCTATAGCCTCAGAAGAAGCTTGATTCTTTGATGGAAGAAGAGAAAATCCACTCTAAGAGAGCTATTCTAATGCAGTAATGAAGAAAACAACATGTAATGCTAAATCACACCATATCCTAATTCACCATTTAAAAAACTATGATAAGCAGAATTGCTAAATGAACACTAACCTAATGCTACTATCTAAGTTGCAAAAGTAAAGAGCATCAAACCATACTAAGGTGTAAGAAAGGAAACTGAACTAAATCTGTTTTCAAGTAGAAGAGAAATCGAAGATCGAAATCAGTGAAAGGAGGATGTAATGAAGCAGCAGTGCACGTGAACTGTTGGATTAGTCAGACCAATGAACAATATTAATTGAAGATGAGACGAAAGATGAGTGGAATTGATCTTATCATAGGTGATTACGTTAATAGATGGATGTATCAATTAATGACTAGGATTAACGGAAGATGAGTGATGGATATCTTATCGCATGATATTAAGTTAACAGATCAACGAACAAGATTAACGGAGGATGAGCAGTGGATATCTTATCGCGGGAAAAATGTGTAGAACTATGGAGCGGGTTTTTGTAGGTGGTAAGAAATTTCTCTCCCACCCTCAAAGATCCAAGCTGTATTTCTAATTTTCATAGGGTTAGGCTAAGTGAGTGACATGTAGCACGAGAAAACCACTTTTCTTGTGTGCTCTCAGCTAGATATCGGTCGTGCAAGAATTCACACGAGATTGCACAATAACCATTGGATCATGCGGGATTGATTAATGTTGGAGATCAACCAGGCTAGTTGGCAATCATGTGATGTGATAGATGTTGGATAGAGGGCACGACAGATTGACGGTGGAGATTTTGAGCGCATAAAGTAGGTCGAAGAATTAACAATAGCCATTGGATCAAACTAGACAAATTGATGGTGGAGATCTGTTGTGCATAAAGTCAAGCATAGAAATGAATTGGACGGTGATTGGTCAGCTTTGTTATGGATCATATGGTAAGGAAATCTACGGGTAAAATCTGATCAAGACATGTTTTATTAGCTTTTGCTTAAGAATTTTGTGCTGAAGGAAATGAGAATATGAGAAAAAAGTGATGGAAAAAGACAACAATGAAATGAACCTCGTACTGAATCAAAACAACAAACTTCATGCAAGAACTCCTGGTTAACCTGCTAACTAAAATAAGGCACAAATGGGAGTAGGCTAAAACACAACCAATCTACTCTACACCATTGTAATGGAAATGCGGCTACTTAAGCAAATGATCAATTAAACCATGAATCTACATTAGCATACATGTACAATAAAGAGGAGCCTTAGCTGCTAGCATTGGGCCCTAACCCAAGAGCTTCATCGCTCTAAGTTAACTTAGTGTTGGCTCAAAACAAAACTCATTCTTATTATCAAAACAATGGATTACATAAAAACCTGTCACAAGTCTTGTAACTCGAAAATAAACTAGAGTTTTATAATCAAAAGTCTCAATCCTCCTGAGATCCTAGGCCTCTTTACTTATATGACTGAATTCTCCAATGAATTCTTAAAGTTACGGAGGCTCGGCTCCCAAACTCGAGATAAACTGGTGCTTTGACTTTCACTTGCTCAACTGCCTTCTAGTCCTCATGATTTCGCTATTTTCACTTCGAGCTAACGGAGTAATATTTGAATGTAGGGGTAGTAAATGAGGAGGATTTACCTCCTATAATTCCTCTCCCTTGTCCCATTCAAGTTTTGACCAAGGTCTTTGCCAAAATTCCTTTCTTTTCTCCTTTAATCCTCCATTAAATGAACATTAGACCACAAAGAAAACTATCCAACTCTAACTCATCTCATAAACAAAATATAATCAAAAGTATGCAAGAAGCTGTGAGAATAGTTGGTTTGACTAAGCTAGGAGGTGAATTAAGGCCCATATAATCACCCAATGATGAGGCTCATCAATATCACTCTTTGGACCTTTGAAAATTACATATCTTCATGCCACGCGTCCTCCATATTGCCACATCATGTTGACGGCAGTGCCACCGTGTCTTTACCAGATCCAATAATATTCTGCCACATGGTCCCTTGGAGGAGAGAGAAAAGGCCCACTTGCCCCTGGTTTTGCATTGATTTCCTTTTTTAAATGTTTTCGTCCTTCTTGGTGATTTTCACTATCAGCTTAAATCCCGACATTTGTAATTGTAATTGAGATTTTGGAAGGGTAACATTTGTTTTATCACCGACAGAAATGCACTGATCTTGTACTATTGCGATCACCGACATATCATGTCACTAGAACCTCATATATGTCCTACTGCATGATACTCTGTTTTTTGGTTTGTCATATATTTATGTTGTTGCAATCACCGATCACTGATTCACCCTGCCAATATGCCTAAACGCTTCCTTTGACCTCTACCATTTGTGATCACTGATATGTGGGATCATTGGAGCCTATGATAGGTCGTATATTATGTGCCATGGACCCCCGACTACTGATGTGAGCTTAGTGTTATTGATGAGAAATTATGAATGTGTGATAGTCGATATCAGAGCTCTACTACATGAAGCGTTGATTGCCTCATCACTACCCGATCCACCAATTCGCGATTTGCGATATGCTCCTAGACCTTTGATCTGTGATTTTTTCCTTCTTTCAAAGGTGACAAAACCCTCATCTTTAACAGGCCATATATTCTGATTCTAGGGTCCATTTGAGGAGTTCCATATACTGTTAGAAATATTATTCCGAACACTATCCAGTGGAGAGGGTCTAATTTAGCTTTGAGAGTTTCCGTGGTTTTGGAGACATCTGCAACTTTTCTACTCTTTTGCACCCTTTTTGACAACTGAAAACAAATTGAGTGATAACATTAGCTCCAAATGGGCACAGTGCCTCGCTCACAAGGTACCGAGAACGTGCAAACAAGTATCCTTAACCATTGGGCATGGATTTAAAAATATAATGAAATTCTACAACCATAAAATCCCCATGAAACTTTGTTTGCAAGGAGTCCTTTCCTCATCAAACTGAAATGTAGAAAATAAATTCTACCAACTAGAAAGTAAATGCTCAGCTAGTGAGCTTATTTATATACAACTCCTATCTACATACAAGGCTCAATTCACCTAAGTGAGTTTAAACCTCCAATGGAGCCATAACAACATTTGGGTGCTAGACCTAATGCCTCCCTGTTGCTAAAATTTAAAAATTAAAATAAGCATGCAACATAAAAAATGTACAAATAAAAATATTGATGCATACTCCAGAAACAACCTCTGATGATGACCAAAGAATGTGCTCATGTAATCAACTACAGGTTCATAGAATTGACCATAATAATTTTCAGCTCCCTTATTTTCATGGAAAGTCTTATGACCAATATCTTCTTGGTCACAGTAGTCGCAGATATGGTTGAGCTTCTCAACTTCAGATTTTTCGAGGAAAACTGGTTGCTAGAAGCCTTCTCCCCACTTGGTGGTAAACCACTCCCTTTCAACATCCGTAATCATCTCGTCCTCCTCTGAAAAATATGCATCATAAATCGAAGGGGGTTCTTAATCTTGTTCTCCAGGTGAAGGATGTGCATTGTAAATTGGAGCCTCTTTACTGACCTTCTGGTGGACCTCTTCTTCTAGTGCATCTTCCCTTCAATAGGATTGTTGTGGCTCTGCATCACTTGACTCTTCATCACAGTGATATACATCATAGGAAGGAGAAACATCAAATTCAGTCGAATAAGACCTTTGAGAGTTTATTTGTAGTTCGATGATGCTTCCTTCTTTTCTTTCTTGGTCATTGGGTGATTCTTCTTGATGCAAGTATATTTTTTTCTTAGAGAAGAGCTCCATAAACATCTTCATCGGGATCATTAGCCTTAGGAATACTTTCAACATTAAAATGCATGCAACAATCTTCAAAGAGAGCATTCAGTGGATATAATATCTTGCAATAATGATTGAATTCTATGTGAAAGCGTTTTAATGAAGATATGCTACCATGAGGTATTTTTCTGTACCAAATTCTAAAATCATCTTCTAAAGAGTACATGAACAATTTCATTCAAGAATATTAAAAAATAATACCCTCGTGTTCCATGCATTCATGAAAATCCTTAAGGTGTTGGTTCGACCTTCTATTTGTGTTTCCACTGAATCTAGGCAAATAGGTATTCCATTCATGAAACGAAGGGACATGATTGGGCTAGCCAATAGTATAAGACAAATCCAATGGGACAAATTGGTTGGCCCATAATGCAGAAACAACCATTTTGAAAACCTTCCTAGGTGGGCGATTTCAGGTTCAGGGGTAGGGAAATTTTTCGAATGCTCTAGGATCAAAGTGAGTATGAGGCTGATTCAAAGTTAGGATGATCAAATAGAGATATTGACAGTGGAGTCGCCAGGATGTTTACCATAAAATTGACACTGTGGAGTCACCAAGGTGAGAGATCTTCAACCCACACTTCCCTTGCTCAACTAACAGAGGGAATGTAAAAAAATTTCGTACCTAGGGAAAATTATTCTAATTTTTTCCCCATCAACGTCACCAAAAAATATGTTGTCATTTTTTCTAGCACTCATAGCACAAGTGCTTCAGGAGAAATAGAAAGAATCCTAGAGACAACCTCTCGGTTGATTGTAGACCAATGCTTAGGACATCTTAGATAGAGGAGTGCATGGAAAAATATTAGTGATGGGTTTCGGAAACACTCCAATTGTCATGTAGTTAAGAGGATAATAAAAGGGGGCTTGGTTCAATAGGCCTTCATTAAGGTAAACTCAATGCAATACATGGATCCGAATGTTCAAGGGGTAAATTAGGACAACCTGAGAGAGAAATGTCTGGTTCTGGCGACCGACAAACAAAAAAAAATAAGCTTTATATTGAGGATATAGTAAAGTGAAGAGGGGGAAAAGGAAGATGGGATTCAGTGCGTAGGGCTGATTTCAATGTAGAATCCTAAGCCAAGATGTTCTAGCAGACATATGGAAGAGGGGGGAGGTGAAACAGTAGAAAGAGTGGAGAACTTGTCAAGGTTTCGTGGCATATAGATCATGGGAATATTTGTCACCAAAAGCATAAGTAAATCTATGCACATTACAGGTACTTAAGTAAATCTGTAGCTAACACATGTATTGTCACTACTTTAGTAACAAATAAACAATCATGAACAAGGGTGAAACCTGCAGCTTCACCACACTATTTCAGAGAAAGAAAAACATATATGAAATGAGATTTACAGAGGGGAAAAATACTGTGCATTTCCATGATTGGAATCACCAAAGAGTTTCATTAATCTTCAAAATGAGACCCATTCACTAGTCCATTTTCATTCAACAATCTATAGCTCAAGTCCCCCATGAACAAGCTTGATAGAACCAAAGCACAATCTTAGAATTTGGACCATGATGGGTGCATAATTCCAGAACCTTTATTAAGTGTTTCTTCCCACTATTTATACAAATAAGGGGGGATTTGAATCAACATTTACAAAATATCTCAGCCAAGGGCCAACTATCTAATTGACTAGTTGGCTCAGCCTCCGAGAGCTCTACTGCCCAAAATGATTCTTAAGGATTTGATTCCTTTCTTCAAAATAAATAGAAATTACTGAATAATAAAAAGAAACAAAGGAAACTGAATAATGATGGAGAAAAATTTCCTAATGTTGCTCCTATGAAGGCCCTTGATCAAGCCACATCTCTATGTTGATGTGCCTCCCTTGCAACTTGGTTGGTTGTCGTCGCTTTCATCTTAACTGCCTGACTTCACCACTCTCTCGAGTTGATAGCAATCGACTATGGTTGCCTGTTACAGAGTAGAAGTGGAGATCGACCTGACAGTCCTTTACATTTATGATGGAGTGGAGCTCCACACTAAGGCATTAAGTCTTCCTAAGTACCCATACCCCCATTTACTCGCCGAAGTTGTGCAAGTGGAGCAGTCAAATTTATTTTTGAGGCCATTGTTGTCTTAGGTTTCCTGTTGTAGGAGCCTCTACAAGATTAGCCCATGTCGATTTTCACCTTCTCCATACCGTCATTTAATGCCTCAGTTGCTGACCAATCCACCTTCGAAGCTCTATGCCACGCTATCAGAAAAACACCACACCGAGACTCTTACTCTTAAAAACGTCACAAACAATGAGTACTGATATCCTTTAGCCCCCTTTAGTTTAGCAGCTTTGTGCCTTTCTTCTCATTTGACTAAGGGGCTATGACTAGGTGGTTAGCCAAATACCGGAGGTTGGAAAATCGATGGTTTCCAATCATGGTTGTTATATTGGAGCCAAAACATGTTTAAGATCTCCGATTGTGATAGCCCTTCAGTTCTTACCACTTGGTTCTTGGACTCTTTATGTGACTACGGGCCAGCTCCCTTATAGAAGCCCCCAATCGAAGGTTCGAAATTGATGTTTCCTTCTTTATGCACACCACAGCTGCCAGTCGTCGATCACCCTCCATGATTAACTCCTGGTTCTTTTAGCTATTTATTTTACTATTGGCCAGCCCCTATTGGAGCCCCTTTCTTGGTAGATCACAATCGAGGTTTTAACCTTGATTTAATAGCATTCTTCAACTTGCGAACTCTGATTTGTGATCTCTGATGTGATGTCATCCTTTGCCACATGTCACATTGTTCATGGTGACACGTGTCACCATGATATGCCTTCTCTGGACCTTTGGAAATACTAGATCTACATGCCACGTGTCATCTGTATTGCCATGTCATGTTGACGTTAGCACCACCGTGTGTTTACTAAATCAAATAATATTCTACCACATGGCTTCCTAGAGGGGTGAGAAAAAGGCCTGCCAGCCCCTAGTTTTGCATTGATTTCCTTTGTTAAATGTTTTCAGCCCTTTCCTGGTGATTATAACTATGGGATTAAATCCTGACACTTTTAATCAAAATTGAATCTTTGTAAGAGTGTCATTTTTTTATGACTCATTGGGATGCATTGATCTAGCACTGTTGCGATTTCCAACATGCCATGTCACTAGAACCTCAGATATGCCCTGTTGCCTGATCCTTTAATTTGTGATTTGTGATATATTTATGCTATTGGGATATAGGGTCACCAATTCACCCCACCGATACGCCTGATTGCTGCCTTGGACCTCTGACGTTTGTGATCGCTGATATGCTGGAGAGCTGGAGCCTCTAATAGCTGATATACTATTCGCCATGGATTCTCAACAACCATTACTCACTTACTGCTAATGATGAGATATCGTCAATGTGTGATAGCCAATATTAGAGCTCTGCTACATAAATCATTGATAGCATCATCATTACTTGATCCAGGATTTGCGATTTGTGATATGTTCCCAGACCTCCGATCTGCGATTCTTTCTTTCTTTCAAAGGTGGCAAAACCCTCATTTTTAAGAGGTCGTATCTTCTAATTCCAGGGTCCATTGGAGGAGTTCCATATACCATTAGAAATCTTATTCTGAGCATTATCCAATGGAGATGGTCCAATTTTTCTTTGAGGGATTTTGTGGTTTTGGAGATGGCTGCAAATGTTCTCCTCTTTTGCACCCTTTTGACACTCGAAAACAAATTTTGCAGTGAGTGACAATGAAGGGCTTTAGATGTGTTTATACCACTAAGCAATGTAATTTAAACAATATAAAATATTATAATAATTGTTGGTAAAACCAAATAATATAATATTTAAACTTTTATTTGAAAACCTTTGTTTTTTTCAATGATTCCATAATATTTTATTAATTGTATTTATTGAAATTATTATTCATTTCACCTTATCTGTCTTAATCACATTCTTATTCACATTAAATTTTTTAATTAACTTAAGTTATTGGTAACCAAATCATTCCTATTATTCCTATTAAATGTTGATTTTATTTTTTATTTTCTAAATAAAACTTTTTATTTTTTTGGTTTTTAATTAAATTTTGATAAGAATTTGTTAAAAAAATATAGATAAAAAGCTTTATTAACTTTATATATATATATGAATTTTCCTTCTCCATAATCTTTAGATCATAAATGAGATAAATCATAAGTTTCTTGTAGTTTAAATCCAAAAAGATCATGAAGGTTAAACAAATGAACTTCACAAAATTGTGTTGATGTATGATTTTGGATGCGTGTTGTGGGAAATGTCGTGCATTGGGAGCACTATCACCACCTATCATAAGGGACTCACTAAAAATTAGTTAAAATTGTAGGAAAGTTGCTTAAATATGGGATATCAGCTAACCCAACCATGTAAATGTCTATTAAGCATGGATAGGCATCAAGACACTTTATTTTAAATTATTACTATTATTATTAATAGAAAAGGATTTTAACATCGTGAAATTGCATTTTTATATAAATTGAAATAAGAAAATACATAATTACCTTTAAGAAAAATAAGAACCCTTTAATGTCATTTGAGATTATCTTCTATGGTTCATAGAAATGGATTTTATTTAGTTCCTTAGATGATTATTATGGTAATAGGTATGTTAAAAAAAATTGTGGGCTCAGTGGGAAGTCGAAGGAATTTTGTTGAAATATTAGTTTCAAATAAACTATCTCTCTCTCTCTCTCTCTCTCTCTCTCTCTATATATATATATATATATATATATATATATATAAACTTTGAGCATAATTTTTCTTTTTTCAATTTATAAAATTATTGATATCTCATAATAGTAGGTGATTTCATAAGAAAATTGGAGGGAAGTCATGGTGGACATATTACACACAAAAAATAATTCATATTCTTCACTATAAAGCCAAATTACAATCCACATAAATAGTGGTAATGAGATCTAAGAGCTTCTAAGACAATGAAATATTGTTGAGAAAATATTTCAATAGACTCTAACCACTAACAAACAAAATCCGCCTTCATTCTAATGTAAGAATTATTCCAAGTTCCCCCTCTAATTATTACATTTATATCTTTACAACGATTAATACAACAATGAAAAATTAAAATTCACATGTAAAATTGCTCTCACTGGTCTTCCTCGACACCTATCCCCACTTTGAAGTCTTTGGAAAACTCTCTTTTCACCACCACAATATTCGAGATTCCCATTCAACTCATTTAAGAAATAATTGCCTCTAACCCTCTTCAATGAACTTTGTATAATTGATGCTTCTCGATCTCCCAAAGGAAAATCTCTATACTGGATTGTATCAAGTAGTCAATTATACAACTAACCTTTCTACACACATGGATCTCATAACATAGCCTATAACTAATTTTCTTTAACCATGAAGCACAACAAGATCTAACAGACTCACACAATTAAATTAGTGATACCTTCTCTCGGCTCCGAAGAACGTTAAGAACAACTAATTTAATTATATTCCATTATTCAGAAGTTGGTTATGCACTTTTTCAAAGTCACGCACAAGCACACAAATTTTACACACCATATATAAAACGAAACCAATTTTCCACACATGACCATAAATAATATTCTGCATAGTAAATCGAAACAAAAATCTAAAAATAACCAACAGTATCAAATGACCCCTCACTACCATATCTTTGTGATTCATCATAAGTCCCTTGCTAAATATGTGGTCCTCTTATTGAACATGAGGAACGACCATTTTTCGTTGCAAAATGAAGCACTTTGACAATTAAGATAGTTTGTTGATTAGTGTACTCCATGTTTCCAACTCGTGATATTGCAAACCAAATATTGTTCTTTCATTGTAGGTATGCACTCACCATTGAGAGGTATATACCCTTTAAGTGTAGATCTAAAGGAAACTCTCCCTCCAAGAAAATCCAAGAAAATTGTACTTGTAATTCATCGATGATAAATGGAGTAAAATGTGATTATAATGAGTTTAACTCTAAAGAGATCAAGAGGGTGAGATGGACTCTCCAAAATCAATCTAAAAATCCAAGAAAATTGCACTCGTAATTCATTGATGATAAATGGATTAAAATATCATTATAATGAGTTTAAATCTAAAGGGATCAAGAAAGTCAAATAGATGGCCTTTCCAAAATCCAACTAAAATTCTACGAGAACTACTTGAACCTTAGATTGAATTTTTGAGATTGTCAAATCCAAATGTAATAACAATTTTTGAGGGCTTTAAATCTATTTATACCATTAAAGAATGCAATATAAACAATATAAAATTACGATAATAATTGTTGTTAAAACCAAATAATATAATATTTAAACTTTTCTTTATAAGCCTTTTATTTTTCAATGATTTCATAATATTTTATTAATTGTATTTATTGAAATTCTAATTCATTTGACCTTATGAGTCCTTTTTTTCCTAGGAAACAATTGTAATTTTATTAATGAAAACAAAATTTGATATTGAAGATGCAGAAGCATTCCATAAAGCCAGTTAATGAATAATGATCATAAAACCATGAACAAACTAGTAAAAGGAGGAAAAGTTAAACTTCTCTTGGTGATTTCTTATGTTCAACTTTCCGCCATTCACCTTATGATGGTGTGGAAGGTATGATAGCTAGTTATTGTCTTTTAACATTCTTGGATTTTATTTTTTCTGAATTTGAGCTTTCTTAAGCATGATGGCACTTGGTACACCGTAAATCTAGTGTTTCAAGAAACTTCTTCAACTACACTATGAGAATAGGTTTGTCTTTCCCACCATCGTTCGTATCCTCCATTTCTATATTTTTTTGCTATAGTTTGATTTCCTTCATTTGAAGGGGGTTCTAGTTCTTCTTCTTACTCTTCCCCTTCTGGCGAAGGAAATTGCCAACTTTTCGGCTACTTTCCTTTTTTCTTCCTTCTTGTATCTCTTTGCATCAGGAAACCTATTTTTTAGGTGTCCTGTTTGTGAGCATATTCGACATCTAAATGTCGTGTTTTCAAAATATAGATACTACATCCAACTCTTCTTGTTGTGTTTCAATTGTATGTGATGTGGAAATACTTTGTTGGGGTGCACCTCCATAAATATTCTATCGAAAGTGTAGATTCGTTCTTCAATTCTTTGTGTATATGTCATGATCTATCTCCCTAAGAGATTCCCAATACCTTCTAGGACTGTTTGATGCAATAAGTGAAAGGGGAGGCTGTGCAGCGTAACCCATATAGACATTCTTGATACTATCATTGTGTTTGCATCAAATTATGGAAACCATGGGGTTACAAAAAATCTCGTAGATCCCCAAAACCATGGTCCTTCATGTAATACATAGTCTTGTATTTCTGATGATGCAAACTTTACCGTGAAGAATCCTTTTGATCATAGATGAATCTCACAATTAAGATCCCAATTTGTGAGGACCCAGTGGAATAGATCCATTCTTTTTTGCTAGAAGCAGTTGAATCTACATATAACCGCTTGGGCTTCATAGTTGGAACACATATCTTTTCTTTCTAATAACTCTATGTTCAATTCTAGAACATGATTAAGTTGTTCCACAATATAAGACCTCGTGGTATTATGTGTCTGATCTTGAGTAATTGTTGCTGACTGTTTTCCTTTAAGGATTTCTTTGAAAGAAAGACATCCATTATTATGCCCTTGATTTGGTGTTGTAGCTTTACGAAGACGGTTCCTGTCATTCCCCAAGTGCTCTTTGTTTTTCTTGATCTAGCAGATCCACTCCACAATATCATGTTTAGGATGATGGTGGATGATGGAGAGACATTGTATTCTTGGAGAAACTACCCGTTCTGCATTGAATTTCCACCATAGTTGAAATTTTACTGATTAATGAAAATGTCAAGATTATCTTAGATATTTAGCTTTAGGTGGGTCACTTTTTGGGAAGCATGGACCCAAATCAACGTTGTTTTTCTGTTTTAAAGCTTGACAAAATTTTGAATGAGGTTTTGTGGTTCCAAATTCGATGGTTGAAGATCTACAAGCTCCAGATTTGGATATGGATCTGGTTTCTGATGTGTGGGAGGATTCATCGAGACGCATAAATTCCCAAGAACCTGCCTAGAAAACCCTCGATCAATTGTGCTTATTGCTTTTATGTGAACGGTTGAAAGTTCTGTTGAGGACTCTAATACTATTGTTGATGCTAGATCTGGAATATGCCTGTTTCCCTTGGATCTAGTGAGTTCTTCCTCCTTGAATCGAGCCTCCTTCAAAGAATATATGTCCTCCACTGTCATGAAAATATTCCATTCAATTGGATCGAAGGCCAACTCATGTCTGCGACAAAGCAATGTGAAGGGCATCGCCAGATCCCATCGAAATTGCAATTGATCCATTCCATGGATGGGCCGAGGAGATTCCTAAGTCCTGTCAATGGATCTAATGGTTGGATCCACTTCTGCGAGCAATGATCAGTATACATGTTCCTTGAAATAATTACTTGCAAATGTAAAATGATGAAAAGGCCAGTGCGTGTCCAATCTCCAAAAGCCCAGATCTTCCTTGTCAAATAGTTTAGATGCAAATCGAAGCTTTGTTGCGAGGACTTATGGCAGATTTCTAAAGAATAATCTTAGCCTGGTGATTAATACTGGCAGAATGGAGAGGACGAATTTGTTCAAGAGAAAAAATTTGGTGCTTCTCCCAGTCCAGCTTAGACTATGGTTGTCTGTGAGGGTGCTTAGAGAGGGAATGGTGAGTTCGACCCTCTTTGAGTACCATTCTGCTTTAGAGAGCAGTGAAACCCTATCTTCGAATTCCATCAAAAAATTTAGCTTGAGCTCATGACTCTTAATCAAATTCTTATTCAAATTAAATTTTTTTATTAACTTAATTTATTGGTAACAAAATCATTCTTATTATTCCATTAAATGTTGATTTAAATTTTTATTTTCTAGATAAAAGTTTTAATTTTTTTTGTTTTTTAACTAAAATTTGATAACAATTTGTTTAAAAAATATACGTAAATGTTTTATTAACTTTAAATATATATGAATTTTCCTTCTCTATAATGTGTAGATCACAAGTGAGATAAATCATCAGTTCCATGTAGTTTAAATCCAAAAGGACATTAAGCTTAAACAAATGAACTTATAAAAGTTGTGTTGATGTACGATTTTGGATGTGTGTTGTGTGAGATGTCTTACATTTCAAGAACTCACACAACCCATCAAAATTAGTTAAAATTGTAAGAAAGTTGCTTCAATATGGAATATCAACTAACCCAATTATGTAAATGTCTATTAAGCATGGATATGCATCAAGAAACTTTATTTTAAATCATTACATAAATCGTGCTAATGACATCTAGTAGTTTCTAAGACGAGAATATTGTTGAGAAAATCTCTCAACATACTCTAACCACTGAAAAACAAAATCTGCCTACATACTAATATAAGAATTATTACAAGTGTCCCTTTAGTGCTAACATTTAGCTCATTATAATGATTAATATAAAAACCAAAAATTACAATTCACATGTCACATGTGTCTCATTCGCCTTCCTCGGCAATTATCCCCACTATGAAGTCTTCGGACAACGCTGTTTTCACCACCACAATATTCGAGCTTCCCATTCAAATCATTTAAGACATAATGGCCTCTAACCATCTTTGATGAACTTTGTATAATTGATTCTTCTCAATCTCCCGAAGAACAATCTCGATATTGGACTATATCCAGCAGCCAATTATGAAACTTACCTTTTCACACACATGGATCTCTTAAAATAACCTATAAATGGCACTCTTTAAGCCCAAAACACAACAAGATCCATCATCATATAACATACTCACACAATTAAATTAGTGATACCTTATCTTGACACCAAAGAATGTTGAGAGCCACTAATTTAATTATATTCCTTTGTTTAGTAATTGGTTTTAAACTTTTACAATGTCACATACAAGCACATAAATTTTATACACCATAAATAAAATGAAACCAATTTTCGACACATGACCATAAGAAATATTCTGCATAGCAAATTGGAAGAAAACTATAAAAATAACCAACGGTACCAAATGAACCCTCACTACAATATCTTACCGAGGCATCATAAGTCCCTTGCTAAATATGTAGTCCTCCTACTAAACATGGGGAACGACCATTTTCCACTGCAAAATGAAACACTTCGACAATTAAGATAGTATCCTGATTAGCGCACTCTGTGTTTGCAACTGGTGATACTGCAAACCAATTGTTGTTCTCTGATTTCGCTTATGCACTCATAATTAGTAGATAGATACCCTTTAAATCTAGATCTGAAGTAAATTTGCCACCGTGGTGTGGACAAATGTAGTCCATATGCACTAACATTAGTCTGTTTTATATTTATATGGAATATCAGCTAACCCAACCATCTAAATGTACAATAATCATCGATAGGCATCAATAAACTTTATTTCAAATCATTACTACTATTATTAATAGAAAAGGATTTTTAATATAGTGAAATTGAAATTTTTTATTTCAATTTAAAGATGAAAACACATAATTACCTTTATGGAAAATAACAACCTTTAGTGTCAATTGAAATTATCTTGTATGGTTCGTAGAAATGTCTCTTATTTAATGACTGAGATGATTATTATTGTAATAGGTATGTTAAAATTTGTGGCCTTAGCGGGAAGTCTAAGAAATTTTGTTGAAATATTATATATATATATATATATATAAAATAAGATAAGAATATATATATGTATAAACTTTGAGCATACAAAATATTTTAATATGTAAAAAGAATAAGTAATTAAACTAAAAAGATTTTATTACTTCGTAATAAGAGGTAATGTGTAATTTATTTAATTTATAAAATTAGTTATATCTCATAATAGTAGGTGATTTCAAAAGAAAATAACCACTAACAAATAAAACCTGCTTACATTCTAATGTAAGCATTATTCCAAGTGCCCCTTTTAATGTTCACAATTGGCTCATCACAACGATTAATACATAAATGTAAAATTACAATTCACATGTCACATTTATCTCAATGGTTTTCCTCCACACTTATCCCCACTCTCACGCCTTTAGACAATGCTCTTTTCACCACCACAATATTCGAGCTTCTCATTCAACTCATTTAAGACATAATCGCCTCTAACCATCTTTGATGAACTTTGTATAATTGAAACTTCTTAATCTATTGAATGACAATCTCGGTAGTGGAATGTATTGAGGAGTCAATTATGAAACTGACCTTTCTACACACATGGATCTTATAACATAACCTATAACTAACCTTCTTTAAGCCCGAAGCACAACAAGATCCATCAACATATAATATATTCACACATTTCAATTATTGATACCTTCTCTTAGCACCAAAGAATGTTGAGAACCACTAATTTAATTATATACCTTTGTTCAGTAGTTGGTTTTGTACTTTTTCAAAGTCACTTGCAAGCACACAAATTTTACAAACCATAAATGAAATGAAACCAATTTTTCACACATGGCCATAAACAATATTTTGCATAGTAAATTAGAACAAAACTCTAAAAGTAACCCATGGTATCAAATGACCCCTCGCTACCATATTTTCCTGATACATCGTAAGTCCCTTTCTAAATATGTGTTCCTCGTATTTAACGTGAGGAACGACTAGTGGTCCTCCTATTGAACATGAGGAATGACCATTTTCCACTGCAAAATGAAGCACTTCGACAATTAAGATAATTTGTTGATTAGCGCACTCCATATTTCCAAGTGGTGATACTGTACACCAAATGTTGTTATCTCATTGCAAGTATGCACTCATTATCAAGAGGTATACGCCCTTTAAATCTAGATCAGTAGTAGTCTCGCCATAAAAGAAAATCCAAGAAAATTGTACTTGTAATTCATTGATGATAGATGGAGTAAATTGCCATTATAATGAGTTTACATCTAAACAGATCAAGAGATTCAAATAATTGGCCTCTCTCAAATCAATCTAAAATCCAAGAAACCTATACTTGTAGTTCATTGATGATAAATGGAGTAACATATCATTATTATGAGTTTAACTCTGAAGGCATCAAGAGAGTCAAATAGATGGCATCTCCAAAATCCAACTGAAAATCTAAGAGAACTACTTGAACCATATATTGAATTTTTGAGATTGCCAAATCCAAATGTAAGAATGGTTTTTGAGGTTGTTGTGACTTTTTCTAGAACGTGTAGCACAATTGCTTTAGGAGATATAGGAAGCTTCCTAGAGACAACCTCTGGGTTGATTCTAGACTAGTTCTTAAGACATATTAGATAGAGGAGTGCATTGAAAAATATCAGTGAGGGGTTTCGACAACCCTCCAATTGTCACGTAGTTAAAAAGGTAATAAAAGGGGGATTGGCTAAATAGGCCTTCATTAAGGTAAACTAAAGATAATACATGGATCCAAATGTTCATGGGGTAAATCAGGCCAACCTCAGAGAGAAATGTCTAGTTCTGTTGGCTAACACACAACAACAAGAAGGTTTATATTGACATTGTATTAAAGTGAAGAGAAGGAAAATGAGGAAGGGATTTAGTGCGTATAGCATATTTCAATGTAGAATCTTAAGCCATGATGTTCCAGCAGACATATGGAAGAGGGAGGAGGTGAAAGAGCAGAAAGAGTGGAGCGCTAGACAAGTTTTCGTGCCATATACCTCATGGGCATATTTGTCACCAAAAGCATAAGTAAATCTGTGCACATTACTTGTACTTAATTAAATATATAGCTAGCATAGGTATTGTTGCTACTTTATTCACAAAAACAAAATCATGAACAATGGTGAAGCCTTTAGCTTCACCACACTATTTCAGAGAAAGAGAAACATATATTAAATGAGATTTACAGAGGGGAAACATACCGCACATTGCCATGATTTGGATCACCAAAGAGTTTCATTGATGTTAAAAATGATTCCCATTTACCAGTCCATTTTCACTCAACAATCTATAGCTCAAGTCCCCCATGAACAAGCTTCATAGAACCAAAATGGAATCACAGAATTTGGACCACGACGGGTGCAGAATTCCCGAACCTTTATTAAGTGTTTATTCACCTTGTTTATATAGATAAGGGGGGATTTGAATCAAAATTTACAAAATATCTTAGCCAAGGGCTGGTTGTATGATTGACTAGGTGCATTAGCCTGTGATAACTCTGCTGCCCAAAATGATTCTTAAGGATTTAATTCCTTTCTTTAAAATAAACAAAAATTACAGAATAATAAAAGGAAACAAGGGAAACTAAATAATAATGGAGGAAAATGTCCTTCTATTGTTCCTGCGAAGGTCCTTAATTAGGCAACATCATTGTGGTAATGTGCCTCCCTTGTAGCTCGGCTCCTTCCTATCACTTTCATCTTAATTGCCTCACTTCACCACTCTCTCAAAGTGATAGCATCGACTCTGGTTTCCTGTTACAGAGTAGAAGTGGAGATCTACTTGAAAATCCTTTACAATTATGTCTGAGTGGAGCTCCACACTAAGGCATTAAGTCTTCTTGAGTCCCCATATCCCCATTTACTCACCCAAGACATGCAAGCGCAATAGTTAAATTTATTTCTGAGGCCATTGTTGTCCTAGGTTTTTTTTTTTTGTAGGGGCCTCTATAAAATTAGCCCATATTGATTTGCGCCTGAACTATACCTTCATTCAATGCCTTAGCTGTCGGCCCATCTACCTTTAATGATCTATACCATGTCATCAGAACATCACCACATCAGGACTCTTACTCTTAAAAGTGTTACAGATAGCAAGTCCTCATCTCCTTTGGCCCCCTTTGGTTTAGCCCTTTTCTACCTGTCTTCTCATTTGACTGGGGGATTGTGACCTGGTGCTTGGCCAAATATCAGAGGTTGGTAAATTGATGATTTACAGTCAGGGCTTTTATATTGGAGATGCAACATGTTTGCGATCTCTGATTATGATAGCCCTTCATTGCTTATCCCTTGGTTCCTCAACTCTTTATGTTACCGTGGGCCAACCCGCTTATCGAAGCCCCCTAATCGTAGGTTTAAAACCAACGATTCATTTTTGTTGCACACCACAGTCATTAATCACACTCTGTGCTTAACCCCTAGTTCTTTTAGCTCCTTATGTGACCATGGGTCAGCCCCTATCGGATCCCCTTTCTCGGCAGATCAAAATCGGGATTTTAACCTTGATGTTATAAAATGACTCAACCTGTCAACGCTGATTTGCGATCTTCGACTTGATGTCATCCTTTGCCATGTGTCACCTTGTGAGTGGTGACACATGTCACCTAGATATCCCTCTTTGGACCTTTGAAAATTCCATATCTGCATGCCACGTATCCTCCATATTACCACATCGTTCTAATGTCAGTGCCACCATGTCTTTACTAGATCCAATAATATTCTACCACATGGTCTCTTGCAGGAGAGAGAAAAAGGCCCGCTTTCCCTTGGTTTTCTGTTGATTTCCTTCGTTAATTTTTTTCGGCCCTTTCCTAGTGATTTTCACTATCGGATTAAATCCCAACACTTTTAATCGCAATTGAAACTTTCGAAGGGTGCCATTTGTTTTATCATCAATTTCGATGCGTCGATCTTGCACTGTTCCTATCACCGACAATGGATGTCACTAGAATCTCAGATATGCCCTATTGCGTAATCCTCTAGTTTGTGATTTGCAATATATTTATGTTGTTGCAACACCAATCATTGATTCACCCCACCGATATGCTTGATCGCTTCCTTTGACCTCTAACATTTGTGATCACCAATATACGGGATCGTTGGAGCCTCCGATAGCTGGTATACTATGCACCATGGACCCTCAACTACCGATATGTGCTCAGTGCTAATGATGAGAAATTGTCAATGTGTGATAGCCGATATTGGATTTGTACTACATGAAGCATTGATTGCCTCATTTCCACCTGATCCATTGATTTGAAATTTGCGATATGTTCTTGGACCTTCAATTTACGATTCTTTCCTTCTTTTAAAGGTGAAGAAACCCTCATCTTTAACAAGCCATATCTTCTGATTCCAGGGTCCATTTGAGGAGTTCCATATACTATTAGAAATATTATTCTGAGCACTATCCAATTGAGAGGGTCTAATTTAGCTTTGAGAGCTTCTGTGGTTTTGGAGATGGGTGCAACTTTTCTACTCTTTTGCACCCTTTTGACAGCTGAAAACAATTTTTTCAATGAGTGACAACATTGGCTCCAAATGGGGACACTGCATTGCTCACAAGGTACCAAGAACGTTCAGACAAGTATCCTTCACCATTGGGCATGGAGTTAAAAATATAATGAACTTGTACAACCATAAAATCTCCATGAAACTTTGTTCGCAGAGAGTCCTTTCCTCATCAAACTGAAATGTAGAAAAAAAAATTCTACCAACTAGAAAGTAAATGCTCAGCTGGTGAGCTTATTTATATACAACTCCTATCTACCTACAAGGCTAAATTTACCTAAGTGTTTTAAACCTCAAATGGAGCCATAACAACATTTTGGTGCTAGACCTAATGCCTCCTTGTTGCTGAAATTTAAAAATTAAAATAATCATGCACCATGGAAACCGTACAAATAAAAATCTTGATGCATACTCCAGAAACAACCTCTGATGCTAACCAAAGAATGTGCTCATGTAATCAGCTACAAGTTCATAGAACTAACAAGAATAATTTTCAACTCCCTTATTTTCATGGAAATTCTTATGACCAATATCTTCTTGGTCACGGCAGTCGTAAATATGGTTCGGCTCCTCAAATTTAGATTTTTCGAGAAAAAATGGTTGTTGGAAGCCTTTTCCCCACTTGTTGGTAAACCACTCCCTTTGAACATCTATAATCATCTCATCCTCCTCTGAATAATATGCATCATAAATCGAAGGGGGTTCTTGATCTTATTCTCCAGGTGAAGGGTGTGCATTGTAAACTGGAGCCTCTTTGCTAACTTCCTTATGGGCCTCCTCTTCCGGTGCATCTTCCCATGGCTGGGATTGTTGTGGCTCTACATCACTTGACACTCCATCACATTTATATATAGCATAGGATGGATATAACCTTTTGTAATAATGATTGAATGCTATGTGAAAGCATTTTAATGAAGATATGCTGCCACGAGGTATTGCTCTATACCAAATTCTAAAATCATGTTCTAAAGAGTACATGAAAATTTTCATTCAAGAATCTTAAAATATAATACGCTCCTATTCCATGCATTTTTGAAAATCCTTAAGGTGTTGGTTTGACCTTCTATCTGTGTTTCCAATGAATCTAAGAAAATAGGTATTCCATTCATGAAACGAAGGGACATGATTGGGATAACCAACAATAAAAGACAAATCTAGTGGGACAAATTTGTTGGCCAGTAATGCAGGAATGACCATTTTGAATACCTTCCCAGGTGGGTGATTTTAGGTTCAAAGGTAGGAAAAAATTTTGGCTGCTTTAGCATGAGAGTGAGTATGAGGTTGCTTCAAAGCTAGGATGATCAAATAGAGATATTGGCAGTGGAGTCACCAGGATGTTTACCATAAAATTGAAACTGTGGAGTCACAAAGGTGAGAGATCTTCAACCCACACTTCCCTTGCTCAGCTAATAGAGGGAATGTAAAAAATTGTCGTACCTAGGGAAAAATATTATAATCTATTCATTGTTAATGTCACCAGAAAGATGTTGTCACTTTTTCTAGCACCCGTAGCATAAGTGCTTCATGAGATATAGAAAGCATCCTAGAGACAACATCTCGGTTGATAGTAAACCAATGCTTTGGACATCTTAGATAGAGGAGTGCATGGAAAAGTATTAGTGAGGGGTTTCAGAAGCACTCCAATTATCCGTAGTTAAGAAGATAATAAAAGGGGGATTGGTTCAATAGGCCTTCATTAAGGTAAACTCAATCCAATACATGGATCCAAATGTTCAGGGGTAAATCGAGCCAACCTGAGAGAGAAATGTATGGTTCTAGTGGCTGACACACGAGAAAAGGAAGATTTATATTGATGATATAGTAAAGTGAAGAGGAGGAAAAGGAATAGGGGATTCAATGTGTACGACTGACCTTAATGCAGAATCCTAAGCCATGATGTTCTAGTAGAGATATGGAAGAGGGAGGAGGTGAAAGAGAAGAAAGAGAGGAGAACTAGTCAAGGTTTTGTGTCATATAGCTCATGGGCATATTTGTCACCAAAATCATAAGTAAATTTATGCACATTATAGGTACTTAAGAAAATATGTAGATAACATAGGTATTGTTGCTACTTTAATAACAAATAAAAAATCATGAACAAGGGTGAAACCTGTAGCTTCACCACACTATTTCAGAGAAAGAAAAACATATATGAAATGAGATTTACCGAGGGGAAAAAATATTGCGCATTGCCATGATTGGAATCACCAAAGATTTTCATTAATCTTCAAAATGAGTCCCATTCACCAACCCACTTTCATTCAAAAATATATAGCTCATGTCCCCCATGAACAAGCTTCATAGAACCAAAGTGGAATCACAGAATTTGGTCCACGACAGGTGCATAATTCCAGAACCTTTTTTAAGTGTTTATTCCACCTATTTATACAAAGAACGGGGGATTTGAATCAATATTTACAAAATATCTTAGCTAAGGGCTAGCTTTCTAATCGACTAGCTGCCTCGAACTTCGATAGCTCTGCTACCCAAAATGATTCTTAAGAATTTGATTCCTCTCTTCAAAATAAACAGAAATTACTGAATAATAAAAAGAAACAAAGGAAATTGAATAATGATGGAGGAAAATTTCCTTATGTTGTTCCTGTGAAGGCCCTTGATCATGCCACATCTTTGTGATGATGTTCCTCTGTTGCAACTCGGTTGGTTCCCATCGCTTTCATCTTAACTTCCTGACTTCACCACTCTATCGACCCGATAGCAATCAACTATGGTTGCCTATTACAGAGTAGAAGTGGAGATCAACTCGATAGTCCTTTACATTTATGGTTGAGTGGAGCTCCAAACTAAGGCATTAAGTCTTCCTATGCCCCCATACCCCCATATACTCACTGAAGACATGCAAGTGGAGCAGTGAAATTTATTTCTAAGGCCATTGTTTTCCTGGGTTTCTTGTTGCAGGAGCCTCTACAAGATTAGCCCATATCAATTTTCACCTACTCCATACTATCATGCAATGCCTTAGTTGCTGACCAAACCGCCTTCAAAGCTCTGTACCATGCTATCAGAACATCACTGTATCGGGACTCTTACTCTTAAAATCAATACTGACAACGAGTACTAATATCCTTTGGCTGCCTTTGGTTTAGCTTCTTTATGCCTTTCTTATCATCTGACCGAGGGGCTGTGACCAGGTGGTTGGCCAAATATCAAAGGTCGGAAAATCGACAATTTCCAGTCAGGGTTGTTATATTGGAGCCAAAACAAGTTTAAGATCTCCAATTATGATATCCCTTCAGTGCTTACCCCTTGGTTCCTCGACTCTTTATGTGACCACGGGCTATCTCCGTTACTGAAGCCCTGGAATCAGAGGTTCAAAATCAGTGATTCATTCTTTATGCACACCACAACTATCGATCATTGATCACCCTCCATGATTAACTCCTAGTTCTTTTAGCTCTTTATTTTACTATCGACCAAGCCCTATTTGAGCCACTTTCTCAGTAGATCAAAATCAAGGTTTTAACCTTGATGTAATATCATTCCTCAACTTTCGAATGCTTATTTGCGAGCTCTGATGTGACGTCATCCTTTGCCACGTGTCACCTTATGAGTGGTGACACGTGTCACCATGATATGCCCTCTCTGGACCTTTGAAAATACTAGATATACATGCCACATGTCCTTTATACTGCCACATCATGTTGGCGTCAGCACCACCGTGTCTTTACTAGATCGAATAATATTCTACCACATGGCCTCCTAGAGGAAAGATAAAAAGGCCTGCCAGTCCCTGGTTTTGCATTGATTTCCTTTGTTAAATATTTTCAGCCCTTTCTTGGTGATTTTCACTATGGGATTAATTCTCGACATTTTTATTCGCAATTGAAACTTTGGAAGGGTGTCATTTGTTTTACGACAGATTGGAATGCCCCGATCTAGCACTATTGCGATCACCGACATGCCATGTTGCTAGAACGTCAGATATGCCCTGCCGCCTGATCCTCCGATTTGTGATTTATGATATATTTATGTTGTTGGGATAGAGGATCATGAATTCACTACACCGATATGCTTGATTGCTACCTTGGACCTTTGACATTTGTGATCGCCAATGTGTTGGATCGCTAGAGCCTCTGATAGCTGATATAATATGCGCAATGGATCCTCAACTACTGATATGTGCTTAGTGCTAAAGATGAGAAATCCTCAATGTATGATAGCTGATATCGGAGCTCTGCTACATGAAGCACCGATAGCCTCATCACCGCTTGATCCACCGATTTGGAATTTGTGATATGTTCCCGGATCTTTGATCTGTGATTCTTTCTTTCTCTCAAAGGTGGCAAAGCCCTCATTTTTAACAGGAAATATCTTCTTATTCCAGGGTCCATTGGAGGAGTTCCATATACCATTATAAATCCTATTTCGAGCATTAGCTGATGGAGAGGGTCCGATTTAGCTTTGAAGGATTTTGTGGTTTTGGAGATGGCTACAAATGTTCTTCTCTTTTGCACCCTTTTGACAGTTGAAAACAAATTTTGCAGTGAGTGACAATGAAGGGCTTTAAATTTGATTATACCATTAAGAAATGTAATTTAAACAATATAAAATACTATAATAATTGTTGGTAAAACCAAATAATATAATATTTAAGCTTTTACTTGAAAACCTTTGATTTTTTCAATGATTCCATAATATTTTATTAATTGTATTTATTGAAATTATTATTCATTTGACCTTATCAGTCTTGATCACATTCTTATTCACATTAATTTTTTTTAATTAACTTAAGTTATTGGTAACCAAATCATTCTTATTATTCCTATTAAATGTTGATTTTATTTTTTATTTTATAAATAAAAGTTTTTAGTTTTTTTGGTTTTTAACTAAATTTTGATAAGAATTTGTTAAAAAAAATATAAATAAAAAGTTTGATTAACTTTACATATATCTATATCTATATCTATATCTATATATATATATATATATACAGAGAGAGAAAGAGAGAGAGAGAGAGAGAGAGAGAGAGATGAATTTTCCTTCTCCATAATCTTTAGATCATAAATGAGATAAATCATCAGTTTCATGTAGTTTAAATCCAAAAATATCATGAATTTTAAACAAACGAACCTCTCAAAATTATGTTCATGTAAGATTTTGGATGTGTGTTGTCGGAGATGCTTTAAATTTGGAGCACTCTTACCACCCATCATGAGGGACTCACTAAAAATTAGTTAAAATTCTAGGAAAGTTGCTTAAATATGGAATATCAGCTAACCCAACCATGTAAATGTCTAGTAAGCATGGATAGGCATCAAGACACATTATTTTAAATTATTACTATTATTATTAATAGAAAAGGATTTTTAACATGGTGAAATTGAATTTTTTATTTAAATTGAAATAAGAAAATACATAATCACCTGTAAGAAAAATAACAACCCTTTAATGTCATTTGAGATTATCTTCTATGGTTCATAGAAATGGATTTTATTTAATGCCTTAGATGATTAATACTATAATAGGTATGTTAAAAAATATTGTGGGCTTAGTGGGAAGTCCAAGGAATTTTGTTGAAATATTAGTTTCAAATCAAATCTCGCTCTCTCTCTCTCTCTCTCGCTATATATATATATATATATATATATATATATATATATATATATATATATATATATATATATATATATATATATATATATATATATATATATATATATATATATATATATAATTTGAGCATAAAAAATATGTTTTCAATTTATAAAATTAGTGATATCTCATAATAGTAGGCGATTTTAGAAGAAAAATAGAGGGCAGTCATGGTGGATAGATTACACAAAAAGAATAATTCATATTCTTCACTATAAACCCAAATTACAATCCACATAAAGAGTGGTAATGAGATCTAACAATTTCTAAGAAAAGGGAATATTGTTGAGAAAATATTTTAATAGACTCTAACCACTAACAAATAAAATTTGCCTTCATTCTAATGTAAGCATTATTCCAAGTCTCCCCTTTAATTCTTACATTTATCTCTTGACAATGATTAATACAGAAATGGAAAATTACAATTCACATGTCACATCGCTCTCACTCGTCCTCCTTGACACTTATTCCCACTCTGAAGTCTTCGGACAATGCTCTTTTCACCACCACAATATTTGAGCTTCCCATTCAACTCATTTAAAACATAATTTCCTCCAACCATCTTCAATGAAATTTGTATAATTGATGCTTCTCAATCTCCCAAAGGATAATCTCTACACTGGGCTGTATCAAGTAGTCAATTATAGAACTAACCTTTCTACACACATGGATCTCATAACATATCCTATAACTAACAATATTTAAGCCCAAAGCACAACAAGATCTAACCGACTCAGAATTAAATTAGTGATACCTTCTCTCGGCACTGGATAACGTTGAGAAACACTAATTTAATTATATTCCATTATTTAGTAGTTGGTTATGCTCTTTTACAAAGTCACGTACAAGCACACAAATTTTACACACCATATATAAAATGAAACCAATTTTCCACACATGACCATAAATAATATTCTACATAGTAAATCGAAGAAAAACTCTAAAATAACCAACTATATCAAATGAACCCTCGCTACCATATCTTCACAATGCATCGTAAGTCCCTTGCTAAATATGTGGTCCTCTTATTGAACACGAGGAACGACCATTTTCAGTTGCAAAATGAAGCACTTCGACAATTAAGATAGTCTGTTGATTAGTGTACTCCATGTTTGCAACTGGTGATATTGCATGCAAACCAAATTTTGTTCTATGATTGTAGGTATGCACTCATGATTAAGAGATAGATACCCTTTAAATGTAGATCTGAAGTAAAATCACCCTCCATGGAAATCCAATAAAATTGTACTTGTAATTCATTGATGATAAATGGAGTAAAATGTGATTATAATGAGTTTAACTCTAAAGGGATCAAGAGAGTGAGACGGCCTCTCCAAAATCAATCTAAAAATCCATGAAAATTGTACTTGTAATTCATTGATTATAAATGCAGTAAAATATCATTATAATGAGTTTAACTCTAAAGGGATTGAGAGAGTCAAATAGATGGCCTCTCCAAAACCCAACTGAAATTCTAAGAGAACTAGTTGAACCTTAGAATGAATTTTTGAGATTGTCAAATCCAAATGTAATAACAATTTTTGAGGGCTTTAAATAGATTTATATCATTAAAAAATTCAATTTAAACAATATAAACTTACGATAATAATTGTTGGTAAAACCAAATAATATAATATTTAAACTTTTCTTTGTAAACCTTTTATTTTTTCAATGATTTCATAATATTTTATTAATTGTATTTATTGAAATTGTTATTCATTTGACATTATGAGTGTTTTTTTCCCCAGGAAACAATCTTAATTTTATTAATGAAAACACAATTTGATATTGTAGATGCAGAAGCATTCCATCAAGCCATTCAATGACTAGTGATCATAAAACCATGAACAAACTAGTAAAAGGAGGATAAGTTAAACTTTTCTTCGTGATTTCTTATGTTCAACTTTCTGCCATTCACCTTATGATGGCATGGAAGGTATGATAGCTAGTTTATTGTCTTCTAACATTCTTGGATTTTCTTTTACTAAATCCAAGATTTATGAAGAATGATGGCACTTGTTACATCCCAAATTTAGTGTTTCCGGAAACTTCTCCTGCTACACTATGAGAATAGGTATGTGTTTCCCAGCATAATTAGTATCCTCCATTTCTATAGTTTTTGGTAAACTCTGATTTCCTTGATTTGAAGGGGGTTCGAGTTCTTCTTCTTCCTCTTCCTCTTCTGGCAAAGGAAATTGCCAACTTTTTGGAAACTTTCCTTTTTTTTCTTCTTTCTTGTATCTCTCATTGCATTAGGACACATATTTTGTAGGTGTCCTGTTTGTGAGCATATTCGGCATCTAAATGTCATTTTTTCAAAATATAAATACTAGATCCAGCTCTTCTTGTTGTGTTTCAATTGTATGTGATCTAGAAAGACTTTGTTGAGGTGCACCTCCACAAATATTCTAGCGAAAGTGTAGATTCGTTCTTCAATTATTTGTTTAAATGTCTTGATTTATCTCCCTACGAGATTCCCAATACCTTCTAGGACTGTTTAATGCTAGAAGTGAAAGGGGAGGTTGTGCAACGTAACCCATATCGACATTCTTGATACTATCATTGTGTTTGCATCAAATTATGGAAACTATGGGGTTACAAAAAATCTTGTAGATCCCCAAAACCATGGTCCTTCATGGAATACATAGTCTCGTATTTCTGATGATGCAAACTTTACTATGAAGAATCCTTTTGAACATAGATGAATATCACAATTGAAATCACGATTTGTGAGGTTCAAGTGGAATAGATCCATTGGTTTTTTCCAGAAGAAGTTAAATCGACATATAACCACTAGGGCTTCATAGTTGGAACACATATCGTTTTGTTTCTGATAACTCTATGTTCAACTCTAGCACTTGATTAAGTTGTTCCAGAATATAGGGCCTCAGGGTATTATGTGTCTAATCTCAAGTAATTGTTGCTGACTGTTTTCCTTTAAGGATTTCTTTGAAAGAAATACATCTGTTATTGTGCCCTAGATTTGGTGTTGTAGTTTTAGGAAGACTGGGTCCTATCATTCCCTAAGTGCTCTTTATTTTTCTTGATCCAACAGATCCACTCTATAGTCTCATGTTTAGGATGATGGAGAGACATTGTATTCTTGAAGAAACTATTCGTTCTGCATTGAACTGCCACCATTGTTCAAATTCTATTGATTAATGCAGATGTAAATATTATCCCAGATATTTAGCTTTAGGTGGGTCACATTTTCGGAAGCATGGACCTAAATCAATGTTGTTTTTCTCTTTGGAAGCTTGAAAAAAATTTGAATAAGGTTTTGTGTTCCAAAATTCGATGGTTGAAGATCTACAAGTTCTGGATTTGGATATGGATATGCTTTTTGATGCGTGGGAGGATTCATTGAGACCCAGAAATTCCCAAGACCATTCCCAGAAAACCCTCGATTGATTTTTCTTACTGCTTCTATGTTCAAGGTTGAAAGTTCTATTGATGATTGTGATACTATTGTTGATGCTAGATCTAGCATATGCCTGTTGCCCTTGGATCTAGTGAGTTCTCCATCCTTGAATCGAGCCTCCTTCAAAGAAGGTTTGTCCTCCATTGTCATGAAAATATTCCATTCAATTGGATCGAAGGCCAAATCATCTCTACGACTGAGCAATGTGAAGGGCATTTCTAGATCCCATCGAAATTAGAGTTGATCCATTGGATGGATGGGCCAAAGAGATTCCTTGGTCTTGTCAATGGATCTAATGGTTGGACCCACTTCCCATAGAAATTGGACCCACTTGATATGCTCGTTGCTTGACATAACAACCTGCAAAGGTAAAATGATATTGAGGCCAATGTGTTTCCAGTCTCCAAAAGCCTAGATTTTCACCATCGAATACTTTAGATGTAGATGGGCGTTGTTGCGAGGACCTGTGGCAGATTGCTAGAAGATAATCCTATCCCGGTGATCAATACTAGCAGAGTGGAGAGGATAGATTTGTTCAAGAGAAAAAATTTGGTGCTTCTCCTAGTCCAGCTACGACTATGGTTGTTTGTGAGGGTGCCCAAAGAGGGCATGGTGAGTTCAATCCTCTTTGAGTACCATTCTGCTTCAGAGAGCAATGAAACCCTATCTTCGCATGCCATAAGAAAATTCAGCTTGACCTTATGAGTCTTAATCACATTCTTATTCACATTAAATTTTTTTAATTAACTTAATTTATCGGTAACGAAATAATTCTTATTATTCCTATTAAATGCCGATTTTAATTTTTATTTTCTAGAAAAATGTTTTCAATTTTTTTGTTTTTTAAATAAAATTTGATAAGAATTTGTTAAAACAAAAATACATAAAATGTTTTATTAACTTCAAATATATAAGAATTTTCCTTCTCCATAATCTGTAGATCATAAATGAGATAAATCATCAGTTCCATGTAGTTTAAATCCAAAAGGACATTAAGGTTAAACAAATGAACTTCTAAAAGTTGTGTTGATGTAGGATTTTGGATGTGTGTTAAGTCTTACATTTTGAGCACTCAAACAACCCATCCTCAGGGACTCACTAAAAATTAGTTAAAATTGTAGGAAGGTTGCTTAAATATGGAATATCAGCTAACCCAATCATGTAAATGTCTATTAAGCATGGATAGGCATCAAGAAAAATTATCCGAAATCATTACATAAATAGTGCTAATGAGATCTAGTAGTTTCTAAGACAAGAGAATATTGTTAAGAAAATCTCTCAACATACTCTAACCATTAACAAACAAAATCTACCTACATACTAATGTAAGCACTATTCCAAGTGTCCCCATTAATGCTTATGTTTATCTCATTATAATGATTAATACAAAAATGAAAAATTACAATTCACATGTCACATCTGTCTCGTTGGCCTTCCTCGACAATTATCCCCACTCTGAAGTCTTCAGACAACGCTCTTTTCACCACCACAATATTCAAGCTTCCCATTCAAATCATTTAAGACATAATTGCCTCTACCTATCTTTGATGAACTTTCTATAATTGATTCTTCTCAATCTCCCAAAGGACAATATCGATATTGGACTATATCCAGCAGCCAATTATGAAACTTACCTTTCCACACACATGGATCTCATAAAATAACCTATAAATGGCACTCTTTAAGCCCAAAGCATAACAAGATCCATCATCATATAACATACTCACACAATTAAATTAGTGATACCTTATCTTGGCACCAAAGAATGTTGAGAACCACTAATTTAATTATATTCCTTTGTTTGTAATTTTCTCTACACTTTTGCAATGTCACGTACAAGCACATAAATTTTATACACCATAAATAAAATGAAACCAATTTTCGAGACATGACCATAAGGAATATTGTACATAGTAAATTGGAAGAAAACTCTAAAAATAACCAACAGTATCAAATGAACCCTCACTACAATATCTTACCGAGGCATCATAAGACCCTTGCTAAATATGTAGTCCTCCTATTGAACATGGGGAACGACCATTTTCCACTGAAAAATGAAGCACTTTGACAATTAAGATAGTCTCCTGATTAGCGCACTCCATGTTTGCAATTGGTGATACTGCAAACCAATTGTTGTTCTCAGATTTCATGTATGAACTCATTATTAAGAGATAGATAGACTTTAAATCTAGATCTGAAGTAAATTCTCCATCGTGGTGTGGATAAATGCAGTCCATATGCACTAACATTAGTCTATGTATATATATATATATATATATATATATATATATATATATATATATATATATATATATATATACATATATACATACATATATATATACATATATACATACATATATATATATATACATATATATATACATATATATATATATATATATATATATACACACACACTGTTATAGGGAAAAGTATCCGATTTGGATGACCCTATCCCACTCTAAGGGTGATAGTACCTCAACAACAACTGTAAAGGAAACTACTGAAGGTTTACTTCTTTATGAAAGCAAAAGAGAATGAAAGAATGCACTAACTGTTGCCTTGCGCTTAATGTCGAATCCAAACTCTTCTCTATGGCTGCTTGCTCCCAGCTCCTTGCTCTATTGCTGGCCCAACTACAATGAGATCCTGCAAAATAGCAAAGAAGGAAATTACAAGCAACATGCAATCATAACTGATTCAGGGATTAGTGTAAATCAAATATACAATTATCACAATATATCATTGAAACAAGAGCATATAGAAGAACCTCAATAGCTTTTATTAATGAAGAAGTAAAGGTTCTGAGAGTGTTACAACCATTGAAGGTTCCAATCCAGCAACACCTCCCAGCAGAAAGAATTTCTCCTCTTCACCTCCTTCAAGCAATCACCCAATAGTTCTATGATGAAACCAACAGCATATCATTACTTTGCACAAAATTCTAGCCTCCTGAGCTCATAGGAGAGAGCTCAATATATAGATGAATTGAGAAAGGATGAGTCAGCTTGCAACTGATGTGTAGCTGCCTTGTGTCCTTTCTCTCTTCAGTTGATCTTTAGTTGATCTTCAGTTCTTGAGTCCACTTGGAGAACCTTGCTTCCACTTGGAGAAACAGAGCCTCTGACTCATCACAAGGCGAAATCCCTGATCCAAGTGTCATTTTTGGAAGATTCCAGAGCAATGACACAGTGTGCCACTTGTCCCATCTCGCTCAGCGCAGGTGGCCTTTGTTCCACTTGCTTTGCAACGCAGGTACACCATGGAGGAGTTGAGTTTCAGCGTAGAAGCCTAGTGGAGCACCTGCTTTGATTTCAGGATTGCTTGTTTTTGAGTGTCTTCAGGTGGAGAACTGATCTGAGAGCTGTTGGTTTGCTGACCTTGTTCCTCTAGGGGTAGGAACATCATGTTTAGGGACTTTGGATCCCTTGGATTATTGACAATTCATGCCTGATGCTGCAAGGCACAAAATTGTCTATAACAGATGCCCCCTAAAGTATGAGGTCGTTTATCGGGTGAAATGCTTTATTAGGAGGATCCGAAGTTCATTCAATCTGCTGAGAAGTGTCCTGTAATAAGATACAATACAATACATTATTTTTCATACTTTTCCATGATCTAGCTGAGGCGGGCATTCCCATGCTCAGCTTTATAAATTCATTTTGGTACATAGCACAGACGATCGTCTGATGGTAGACTGATAATTCTCAGCTGAAATTATCATCCTTTGAGAAGGATGATCATCTGCTGCAATGATGTACACATCAAATGTCTTTATATCCTGAATATATATCGCAGCCCGGATGGATGAAACTAGATCCGGGGTCTTCAATCTCTTCCGATCTTCACTCGATGTACAAGTCGATCCATGTGAGAATTTCTTGAAGTCGAACATGGAAAGACATCGCTTGATTACCGGTCAATGATGTAAACCGTTAACAAGCGCGAGAGGAATCACCGATAAGGATGATGATCCTCAAGGTACAACAGTACAATTCACATGGTGGGAATAAAGGACTTGTCGTCGACCACCATGCAAAATCTTCTGGTCGAAGGTCATTGATGTATACCTGTCGCCGGAAGTGAGAAACTTGCCATTGAGGCATGCAAGCTTCAAAGTACTGAAGGGGTTGTTCCTAGATCAACTCCTTGGATAATGAGCTGATGTCGACAAGGAGCGATCCGTCAAAGGAGGGCCTTAATGAATCCCACATCAGTGACACGGAATGGAGCTAGTGATTGTGATGAGGCGAAAACAAACTGTGATGTATGATTCAGGGTGGCGGTCATGAAATGGATGAAGGACAATGTATGGCAGTGGATGGGACACGGTTGACTCTCTGCAGAACAACATCTCTTGAACATATAACGACACTGATGTGATGGATCGGTAGCATTACCCCAAATGTGGATGGTGTGGCGAGGACCATGGTGATGAGACCGGTGAATGAAACAACCCAACCCGATGTGATACGGAGGACAAAGTGTCATGTTCAAGAGCGACTTGCTACCATTAAAGCTGTGAGGTTCTCCCAATTTTTCCCCAGTCATTGCTGACCAGTACCTCTTTATTTTTATCAAGCTTGAGGAGGATAACATATGCTTGTTCTATAACCTGCCCTTCGGGCAAGCCCATCGCTATGTTTTAACGAGCCTAGCGATAGGGAAACTCGTTCTCGTCTAAAGACAAGTTTGTCGCTATTTAATGAATTTAACGAGTCTAACGACAAGGATAACTCGGTCCTTTTCATTTTTAGAGAGTCCGAAAAGGTACGTAAAGTCAACTCCAAAATTCCTTTTTCGTCATCTAATCCCTTAAGTCCGAAAAAGTATAAAAAAATACAGAAGGGATGAATTTTTGATTGCTTTAACGAGCCAAACAAAACAAGCGCTCGATCTTTTTGTGCAATAATCCCTCAGGTCCAAAAAGATTAAAATCTAGAGGAGGGATAGCTTTCCGGTCGCTTTAACGAGCTGGAAGGCTAAAACTCGACAAACTTTTCATATTTTACGATTCAGTGAAAAGAGCTCAAAGAAGACTCGTCTTTTGAGGAACGAGTGATGAACAGGGCAGCAGCAGATTCCAGGTACAGGTTGGAATATTCCAATCATGGCAGTGTCACAAGGATGGCTTAGTGAAATCACTCTTCGCAGCTGTTCCTCAAAATGGGTAAACAAACATATGGAGATGAACGATTGGCCAAATGAATGGATGGAGGTGATGGCATATAAACACGACCAATGGCTTTTAATATGGCAGTCAAAGGTTACATTTCTCAAGGTTATTTACCGGTTCATTTTTTCTGGGTGAGCTTGAACTCTAGGGGAAGATTGCTCACAACCTATGTTTATTTTTTAACGAGCATGAAATATGTGCTAAAACTGCTCGGATGATGCCCCCAGCATAATAATGCAGACGAGGCATATGCCCCCTAAACCTTAAGGGGCAGTTCATTTTTTAACGAGCTTGAATGTAACCAAACCTTGCTCAAATATATGGATGCCCCCAGCATAATAATGCAGACGAGGCATATGCCCCCTAATTCTTAAGGGGACATTTCATTTTTTAATGAGGTTGACGTCGTAAAGAACTATCCTCTTTACTCTTTATTTCATTTTTTAAACGAGGTTGACTTGAGATAGGAACTATCCTCGAAACCTTTAGATCCATTAAAAATAGAAGGCCTCATATTCCGTTGCACCCATCTCCGTAAGATTACTTGGTGGTGGTGGGGCAAAAGTGCCCATTAAAGAAGGGCCTTTTAGGAAAATTACTCCGATATATTGGAGAGGATGATTGCCTCCATGGATCGTCGGAATGCTTCTTGTATTGGATGGCGGCACAACTTCTGTCGAAGTTGTTGTCGAACTGCCCAATCGACCTTTTCTCTCGCCATTCAACAAGTGCGGGTTCCCGTAATTTTTGTTCATTGTCGAAGTTAAAGCATTGTTTGGTCGCTTAGAACTTGACAACATTAGAACTTGGCACCTGGAAGTATTTCCACTATCAACCAGATTTTGACTTGGGTCGGGAAAAGGATCAGTCAACACAGCTGGGGTATGCAAATTCTTTACGAATCTTTTAAACTCAGCTTTGTACGGGCAATCTACCGTCCAATGATCATCGTCACATATGTGACACCCCCCAGGTGGTTTCTCCTCTCTATAAGGAGTTTTTCGGGGAGATGACTTTCTTTGATCTTTCTTCCCTTTGTTTTGTTTCTTCTTGCTTCCTGGTTGATTGGTTTCTTTGCCTTTATCTGTCGATACGGCATTTACTTCCGAAGCAAGAACTTCTTCATGCGCATTTTGATTCGAATCCTTACGGGCCTTCCTTTGATTGGTCCTTTTCGGATTCGTGTTTGCCGTGCCAATCACGCCATCGCTGGCATGAGAGTCACTATTTGATTTAGGAGGAGGAGGGATTGAAAACTCTGGTCTAGGGGCGTCTGGTATTTTGTCATAGAGCGTGCCTGACTGAGTATATACTAAGTCCAAATATTGTGCACGAGCGATAACCTTCTCTTCCGTTACGACTCCCCCCTTTGCCACATCTTCCGTTATGGCTGGAAGTAACGACTTTATAAACCACTCAGCTAAAAGCTGATCGGGAACGTATGTTTTAACCATTCTTCATCGACGTCGCCACTCATGTATATGATCTGATATATGAGTTGCGGTTGTCTGTTTGAAGTTATTCAATATTTCTATTCCGGTTTCATACCTTATTGGTAATTGAAAGTGGGTTAAGAATGTCGTGGCAAGGGAGCTAAAATTGTCGAACGAAGCTCTTGGCAATTCTATATACCATTTTGCCGCTGGACCTTTCAATGTCCTCTGAAAGAGGCGAAGCCTTATCGAATCATCATTTAAAGTGTTCGACGAACACCATAGATGGAATGTCATCACATGATTCGACGGGTCTTCACCTGGATTTCCATTGAATTTAGGAATGTCGGATGGAAGTTTGTGCGGGATCACTGGCCACCATGGGGCGTAAGCAATTGGATCATTGGTTAACCGATGCAAATCAGGCAACTCTAAAGTCGCCACGAATGGTAACTGTTGATTCAAGTTAGGTGAAGCGTAACCAGGGTACGATGGAATCGCTTGAACAGTTGGTCTTTGCATACCAGCATAATGGAGTTGATGTTGGTATGACTGATACAGTTGATGGACTTGACCACTATAAAGTGGTTGATTTTGACCATTTTGGATATATGGTTGTCCCGTATTCGCAAAGATTTGTTGTTCAGAACCCTGGTACACTTGTTCGAATTGTGGCTGTTGGTATTGCACTATCCACGGTTGCGACACCATGGGTTGTTGCGCTATACTAACCATTGGACCAAGATGTGGGGTAGTTGTACCTGAATGTACTTGTGTTGCCCCACTAGTAGGCGATTGTGGTTGGGTCGCAGGGTCAAGGGGCTGTTGCATGAGAACCTTAGAAATCTGAGGTTGACATACAACAGGCATCGTTTGAACTTGCGACACGGTTACAATAGCCGGTGTAGTTGGGATGTTCGTCACAGGTACACACTGTTGCATAGAATATACAACTCTTGGTGGTTGGGATAGCATAGGTACCCAACTACTCGCTGCAATTCCACCATAACTTGAATAAGGTTGAGAACTCCCGTATGGGTACCCTCCCGGAGGGGGTAATGAAAGGGGATACTGCCCCCCATACGGTGGTAATCCAGAACTCAAGGCAATTGATTGTCCTGGAGGACTGGATGGCCTAATTAGATTCCCAAAAGGGTCAATTTGATGAGTCTCACCATAAGAGTTACCAGACATTACTCCGGAACAAACAGGAACAGACCATACTGTCGAGATAGTCCCTTGGTGGACTCCTTCTAGCAATTGAGAGCTAGTTGGGACAGATGGTATGCCGGCGATCATTGTTGGATTCACAGCAGGTACTTCTGTTGTCGCCGTGTCATTTGACACAGTCCTAGCTGTCGACGGTTGTTCAGACATTTTGAGTCTATCCAATTGATTGCCTAGTGATTCTACAGGAACTTCCACTGGTGATGGACAAACTTCTGTTGTAGCAGGAAATAGAGTGACCCCTACTCCAAAATGAGTTGGAGTGGATACTTGCGGTTCCTCTATAATTTCCTCTATTGCAATCAGACCAGGTGGAAGAGGAAGACCGTCAGGTCCGTAAAAGATTTTCGGTGCCGAAGAAGGGGTTGTATCGACAGCGACAGATGTTTGAGGAACAGAACTCTCTGGACCGGTTACAGATGGAACTGGTTCAGTCATACAAGTATTTGCCCCCAGACTAGGATCAGTATTACTGTCCTTCTGTGGCGGTTGAACTTCTTCTATGGAGGCAGGGTTTCCGGAAATGTTTGGAGTAACCAGAATCTCAGATGTTGTTGGAACACTTGTTCTAACTTTTAAAGGAGATTTTGAACTGGTTCGACGAGTTCGCTTTGCCCAGACTGTTTTCGATTCCGGAGACAAAGACGGTTGACTCGCAAGCCTCCGAGAACGACGGATATTCAATTGACTTTCTTCCACGATTGCGGATTACTCGATCAACTAAAATATAAAGGGGAAAATTTGTGTTTCCGATTTGAATGAATTTTATTAGACGCTTTTAAACATAACTTTGCTTTTTCATGTTTTAAGAGTCAAGAAAAAGCTAAAGATGACTCTAGTCTCCTTCGATGTATTAACGAGCCCGAAGTGACAAATGCTCGGTTGGACCTTTTCAGTTATAGAGTTTGAAAAGGGCCAAAAGAAACTGCTCTGGAGATCTAGGCAGAGGGTGTGCCAAACCTTTCGCGAAACCACAGAATACGTTTTACGGTACGGGTGGTCGATCTTCGTGAATGCTGTGTTCACTGCATCGCGATCAGTAGGGCGGCTGACACGGCTTCCTAAGGATAAAGGATAATTTCCTATAGGGGTCTCCCAATATATACGCGACGGTACATGGGAGCACAAGTCCGTATTAGTGCCACCGACTCTCAGGAGGAATCACCCACCTTCGTAGAGATCGACAGTCACTATGTTTAACGACGCCGGAACACGTCTCTACCTAGACCTCTATGTGTTTGCGTTATGTTTCAAATGCGTTGTTAGGTTCATTCAGTATATTTTAAGTTGATCTTTTTAAAGTTTGCCTTTCAAGGTTCACCACGAGATGGATATGACAAATTCCTAAATGCAGCCTAAGATGAGAAGCAAGCTTTTTCAAATCTTTTTGACTGATGAAAATCTTAACTACTGAGGGAGAAGAAAGGCAATTCTTCTCACACAGTTCATACAGCACAAACTAATGCACTTTCTCCTAAATCATCATGCAAACTTTTTCAAATGAAAAATGCACAATGCATGTATTTTCTTTTCCCTTTCTTAATGTTGATGGGTTACAAAAAGAAAGTTGCTATATAACTTTGATTTCGATTTAAAGCGAAAGTAAACAAGCTTGTCCAAAATCAAAAGACACCTTAAGATTTACTTGTTTAATCACTGGAAATACATGAAATCAAACCATAATGACGAAAGTAAAATGACTAATCAGCTATGGACAGCAAACAAGCTAACTCTTTAGACCAGCAAAATGCCTAACACAGGTTCAGATCTAAGAGGCCAAAGCAAGACTAGTTTACTTTTCGTTATGGGAAATTGTAAATGACGCAAGAAATACAAAAGAACAAGTACAATTTCGTTATATAACAGAGGCAGAATGATGGTAAGTAAGGTTGGTTTCAGAACAGGTACAAGAAAGACAACTTGCAGCAAAATCTAAGTGAAAACAGACAAGAGAAAGGGAGGAAACCCCAACTGCACTAGGCAAAATTGGGCCAACATAGGTGCTGCTCAGCCAGTCTGGCTCTCAGCGCAGGTAGCCCCTTCGGGACCTGCGTTGCAAAGCAGGTAGCCTGTGTACTACCTGCTTTGGAAAACGAAAGCTGCGTTTTCTCAGTTTCCGGGTCACAATTTTCTCAAAAATGCACAGTTTTTGCTCAAATCAGAAGCAATCAGTCAAGCACACTCAAAGGGATGACAAGGAAGGTGAAAAGCTATCACTAAGAGCTTACAAGGATCCTTGTAGATCAGCTCTTCAAATCATGAACATGCTCAGAAATGAGCTAGAGTCGCTGCCCTCTACTTCGCTGTTGATATAGTCAAAAGCTTTTCGATTTGGTACTCTTTTGTTCAGGAAATGAATAGCGAAATACTACAAACAATCAAACATATACGATCCCGAGCGGAGTCGCCAGTTTTTTGTAGGGAAAAGTATCCGATTCGGATGACCCTATCCCACTCTAAGGGTGATAGTACCTCAGCAACAACTGTAAAGGAAACTACTGAAGGTTTACTTCTTTATGAAAGCAAAAGAGAATGAAAGAATGCACTAACCGTTGCCTTGCGCTTAATGTCGAATCCAAACTCTTCTCTATGGCTTCTTGCTCCCAGCTCCTTGCTCTATTGCTGGCCCAGCTACAATGAGATCCTGCAAAATAGAAAAGAAGGAAATTACAAGCAACATGCAATCATAACTGATTCAGGGATTAGTGTAAATCAAATATACAATTATCACAATATATCATTGAAACAAGAGCATATAGAAGAACCTCAATAGCTTTTATTAATGAAGAAGTAAAGGTTCTGAGAGTGTTACAACCATTGAAGGTTCCAATCCAGCAACACCTCCCAGCAGAAAGAAATTCTCCTCTTCACCTCCTTCAAGCAATCACCCAATAGTTCTATGATGAAACCAACAGCATATCATTACTTTGCACAAAATTCTAGCCTCCTGAGCTCATAGGAGAGAGCTCAATATATAGATGAATTGAGAAAGGATGAGTCAGCTTGCAACTGATGTGTAGCTGCCTTGTGTCCTTTCTCTCTTCAGTTGATCTTTAGTTGATCTTCAGTTCTTGAGTCCACTTGGAGAACCTTGCTTCCACTTGGAGAAACAGAGCCTCTGACTCATCACAAGGCGAAATCCCTGATCCAAGTGTCATTTTTGGAAGATTCCAGAGCAATGACACAGTGTGCCACTTGTCCCATCTCGCTCAGCGCAGGTGGCCTTTGTTCCACTTGCTTTGCAACGCAGGTACACCATGGAGGAGTTGAGTTTCAGCGCAGAAGCCTAGTGGAGCACCTGCTTTGATTTCAGGATTGCTTGTTTTTTGAGTGTCTTCAGGTGGAGAACTGATCTGAGAGCTGTTGGTTTGCTGACCTTGTTCCTCTAGGGGTAGGAACATCATGTTTAGGGACTTTGGATCCCTTGGATTATTGACAATTCATGCCTGATGCTGCAAGGCACAAAATTGTCTATAACACACACACACACACACATATATATATATATGAAGTAAATTCTCCATTTTGGACAAATGCACATATGCACTAACATATATATATATATATATATATTAATTTTTTTTTTTGCAGAATGAACTCTCCCTCTATTATACTGCATGCAGTAGCCCAAGGATAAGAAACAAGTAGAAATTAAATCTCATCTCCAACATTGAAACCCAAAATTTTGAAGATAAAACCTTTTACTCATTTGTGTGCCTGACCCAGAAGTGAAGCATTGAATCTAGTGCACTTTACTTAAAGTAGTAAAGATTGGGCTCATGATTTGAACTCCAAATTTTGCACTAATTGACATAGAACCATGTAACGAGGTGTTACATGGCAAAGAGACTACGTGATATGCATAGGCTCCTTTGTGAGTATGTAGCTCCAACACTTGCAATTAAGCTTATTTCAGTTTTTATATATAGCATCTCCTTGTAGCTCGACTCTACATAGGTTTTAACAAACAAAAATACATTCTCTAAAAAAATGCACAAATTAAAATGTATTTCGGAGTTCCCACTATTGACTTCGCCAACCAATTTCATCTGATGCCACGGATTATGCTTAGAGATTCCAAATTGAACCCACTAGCATCATAGTATTAGCACCGTCTTACTACTCTCTAACTTTGTGGATAGCAACCAAATATGCTAACAAAATCCATACGAACAAGTGAATTGATATCTATTGCAGACTTGTCCTTATAAATCCATTGGTGCACTTCCGTTAGTTAACATAAGTCTTCTTCGCTACTCCTTCCAACCATGCTAAGTAAGACATGAAAAAAAACAATATCAACACTGCAATAATTTGAAAATGAAAAGTCTAACTAACTATGTGCCAAAAACATTAGATCTCATATCTCTTTCATCCTCCTGAGCCCTCCCATGAGGGATACATGTTCATACCTTCTTTGCTACAAACAAGAAAAATGGAGGAGCAGTCATGGACAGATTACACAAAAAAAAAAAAAATGTATTCTTCACTACAAAGACAAATTACAAGCCACATAAATAGTGGTAATGAGTTCCAACAATTTGTAAGACAGGAGAATATTGTCGAGAAAATATCTCAACAAACTCTAACCACTAATAAAAAAATATTCCTACATTCTATTGTAAGCATTTTTCAAAGAATTTCAGCAACAACACTACAACAATGGGAAAACATTATGATCAATTCGAGGAAAGCATGGAGGATTTTATTAGAAATATAAGTTGATTGCCTAGACCTACAAGTTGTGAAACATAGATCTACAATTTTATTGGCTAAGCTGGCGACTCCTATCATTGAGATTCCTAGTCTCTATTGGCCTCTATCACACTAATTTGTGAGCTTTTGAGTGCTCCACCATAAAAATTTCCGTAATGGTTTTTAGTTTACAATAAATATCTATGGCATGTGTGCATCTAACTTTCTAGGTTTTGGTATTCCTAGTATTTCTAGTGTCATGGGCCCAACTTCCCACCTCCTCCTCTAATTCAACATCACTAATAAAACTTCTTTCTATTGAAGCTTCCCTTTAAGCATATTGAAATTCTCTTCTGATTTTAGGAGGCATGGATGACACATATATATTAGCATAGTTTCTATGGAATTTTGGGCTCTCTAAGAATGTTGAGATCTTCGTCCACTACATCGCAGCATGATCAAGGTAGAACATTAGTATATAAAATAATATAGTCAACAATAAATAACAACAATGGGATAGGGGATAGGGAACATGCTTATTTCCCTTCTAGGAGGGTTAGTTACCCTTCTTTTTTATCATAGAAATAAAATATGAAAGATTCACAATTAATCTCTTACTTTCTTGAGGTATGATAGACCACGTTGGTTATGAAAGAGTTATAATTAATCTCTTACTTTCTTAAGGTCTAATAAACCACATTGTTTTTCATGGATGTTAATCATTATTATCATTAATTTCATATTGAAGTGATTTATTTTTATTTTTTTCTTTTAAAATTGCTTTCATTATATTTTCAACAAAATGTAGCTTACATAGTTCATATTAGTGGTCCCCGCTCTCTCATCCTAACTAAACGTTTTGAGATTTAGGACTAGAAAATACCAAAACAAACAACTTACATACATTATTTCTCGGAGGCTTTCTAGCCATAGCATATCCGAAGTTAACAAAACAGAACCCATAGTTGAGAAGAGAATATCAAGGGGGGGGGGGGTGGTAAGGGGGGAGTACATGGGGAGATGCACAGAAACTGACCTGATCATGCATATGGAAATTGATATGTTCCACCCTTGATTCCACACTGCGAAGGTGTTCATTCATACAATGGTGATGGTTTCGGAGATTGTCCAACTACTCCATAATTTCCTTCTGGCTATACTGAATTTCATTCAAGTAAGCCATAATTTTGTTTATGTCTTCATACCTGTGGTCCTTGAGGATATCCATATTAATTTGGATGCATTGAAGTTGTTCAGCTATAGATTCCATGGTGACCGGAGCTACTACATGACCAGGTGAAGGAGATGGAGAGAGAGTCTCAGTATCCTCGAATTCCCAGCTACTCAAATTGGTCGAGGATTCATTAAGACTAGGTCCGGCATGCCTCCCCTAATACTACTACCCACCACTGCGGTGAGGGCGACCCCATTGAAAGGGCATGGAGAAGAGGAATGAGCAGATGAGGTGACATGGCAAGACCCCAAACGAGTAGCAATAGAGCACCCGCAAAACCCAACACAAGTAGCAAAATTAGAAAATCACCGCAATGGAGAAGGCTACACCATGACACTTGTCACCCGCCCTTTGAAGCAAGATAAATAAACATCTTCCGAAACGTGAAGGCCGAGCGTAAAAGCTAAGTCGACCACCCTAAGTGCCCTCTACCACAAACAACACAACCACAATTAAACATTAAAGAACAAACATATCAATCCTTAATCTCCCCAAAGTCATCCTCACACGAGGAGAAGCCTAGGAGAGACCACGAAGAGCCTGCAACCTCGCACCCACCCAACATCAGATAGGAAATCTTCGACATGTATAGATGAGAAAAGAATCTAAGAGACACAAATTTGTTACCCCACTAAGATATTTGAATGCTCGAGGAGAGGATTTTAGTGAGAACGAGCCAATCACGGGCCAAACATTGGAGCCAACTCAGTTTTGTTCCTGTTCAAGTGCTAGAGTCCCAAGGACAGAGAAAATGATAAATTCCAAGCTACACAAGAGAGCCTCTAACCTACACGTCGCCTCTCAACTAAGGCCAGAATTCTGAGAAGACGCCATAGATGCAAACCCACACACCTTTCTTTCCAAAATTCATTGCCCCAACTTTGGTACTAGACTGCACTCCAAACGAATTTATCCACAGGGAGAGCAAGATCTTCCCTAGTACCGGTAGAGTGAATACCCACATTTCGCATGACGTAGAATTAATGTGCACATGAAGAGGGAGCAAGCTCTAAAGGCCACTCATTTGACAATTGTGCTAACGTTTTGTCACCGCCATCAACGGTATTAAAGTGATTTATTATTTTACTATATTAATTTGGTTATTTCATTTATCATAAATTTTATTTCTTCTAATCTAATATTAATTTAAGGTGTAGCCTAACCTTTCTCGACATTTGTTTAGTTAATTTTAACCAAAATCTAGTAGAGATCTTTTAAAACTCAAGTTTAAGTTGTTTAATCAGTAGAATTTTAGTGGCCCAAGTGTTTTTCAGGGCGTTAAATCCATTTATTCATTTAAAAATATGTTTTAAACAACAAAAAATAACAATTTTTCACGGTGTTAAATCCATTTATACATTCAAAAATATATTTTAAACAACAAAAAACCATAATATTTCTTGAAATTGTATTGTCCCATACAAAAATCACAATATTTCTTATTCAAGCGAAAAAAGGCTATATTGTATAAGTTAAACCACTCCTTATTTTAATAGTAAATTTAGAAATTTATATACCCTTTCCTCTATAGTGTTAAAACCAATTTTGAGATTTTTTATTAACTTATTAATGTGAACCATTTTTCCATTTCATGTATATATTTTTAATTCTTTTAATTAATTTTATTTCTTAATAAAATTATAAATAAGTAGTAATATTTTAGCTTTCAACTTACAAATTTTGATAGGGAACTAGAAATTTAGCGAGATATATGAAATAGTGAGATATATCGAGAGTGGGCAAGCCACATATGTAGAAAACTCATAGAGTGGGTAAGCCATATATCGAAAACTCAGAGTTAAGCCTAAGAGCCAAACCTGCAAAGACTAGGTTCTTTCTATTTAATATATATATTTTCTAATTCTTTTAAATAATTTTATTTATTAATAAAATAGTAAATAATTGTTAATATTAATTTGTTTTAAAAAATGGGTGGATGGAATGGCAAACCACCATCCTACAACTCAAGCTAAGTACTTGTTAATAATAATTATAAATATTATTAATCATACCGTGTCTATTTTTCTTAGAATTATTTCTTTTTCTTATATATTTATTTGTATTAACAAATTTTTTAATACAAATAAATAAATGTGCTGGGCGGATGGAGGACAAGAAGTGCACGGATGAGGTGTGTAAGCAGATGTCTACTGCTGAGGCAAAGCTTGCGGAACAATCACAGGTTATCAAGACATTGACCGATAGTATCTTGGATTTGTCTACGAGGCTGGAGGAAGTTGAGGAGGACGATGACTATGATGAGAACTATATGAGGCCGAACATCCAGATGGAGGATCGGGATGCTTATCTTTAGAGGATGGAGGTGGAAGATCCAGACATATAGATTTAGCTGATCAGTGAAGGAGAGCCTTCAGGCTCCACTCCCTCCACATCTTCTTAGATGACTTAGAAGATGGGGCTCATTGTTAGTTGCTCATGGCAGTGAGTCCATAAATAGTTGAGTAGGTATGACGAATAGATGATGCAGGAATGGTTTGGCATTAGTGTCATGACATGTTGTAGATGGGATGGAGATTCCATCGACCTGAGCATGGACTTCGAGCAGATTCTTGATGAGTTCGGGATTGTGATAGGAGGTCTGAGAAAATACTCATGATGACATAAGGATGTAAATTCTCGTGATTTGAGCGTGACAGTTGGACTGATCACCCAACTAGTTCGAGTCATAAGAGATGTCAGTGTGCATAGATGTGTTAGAATTATGTTGGAGTATATTGGCAGCAGTTCACATGACGGGGCAACACATGGTGGAGACGGTTGTTTTTCATATGTTGCAGGGATGTTGCAATGTATGGGCTAGTTGAGATCATGGATCAGGGATATGACTATTCTGATGGATTATGAGACATTGATTGGCAATGACAGTGGATGACTAGATTTTCAAGGATGAAAATGACTTCTGGTGGGGGAGGATGTAATGCCTTGCCGTTGTCATGAAGGAAGTGTGGCACAGGCGACTCACCAGGCGAGATGAACGACGTGCGGACGAGCTGCGGTTGGTGGAGAGTGAGGACGCATTGGGTGAGGGCACAAGTGAGCTAGGTGAGCTGCAGGTGACATGAGATGATGTGGAGGTTATGCGATGGAGTTTGGAGTGGCAAACTTATCTACCCGTGTGGGTGGTCCCGGGTGCCCTGACGGATGGGCGGGCCGACAGGTGAACCGATAACAGGGTAAGCGGCTATGCGATATGAAGATGGGCTAACATGGTAAAACAAATGAGCAGGTCGATGGTTATGTTAGATTGGTAGGTTGGTCGGGCAACCACACAATGAGAAGGCCAACATATATATGAGCGATGAGTTGAGATGGGAGGTCATTAAACCGAGGGAGCTTGCAAGTCAAGCAAGAAGTGCGAAGAACCTATAGTTACAATAGTGTGGATGCACTCGAACGATAGGTGAGAAACTGGGCAGACAGATTGTGAACAAAGGGCGACTAGGTTGGGCGCCAGGTGAACAACGGGTGGCCGAGTGAGAAGGATGTGGAGGTAAATGTGAATGAAGGGCGACTAGGTTTGGCATTAGCTAAACATTGGGCGGTTGGGTGAAACGTGCTGGGCGTGTGAGGTTGAAATGGGTTCAGGTAGGGCTGCACGATGTGCGCCCGCCGAACGAAAGTGTGACCATGTGAACAGGCGACCCCCGGGTGGGCGCGTCCTATTTAGGTGGATGGTTCATACGAGGCAACACAAAGGTATGCCCACCGACCATTTGAATGAAATGGAAGGTGGAGTTTGGTGAACGGCGGTGTAGCAAGGCATGCGAAGGGTACCCAGGTTGGGTGACACGAACACGGTGAGTGCGCCCAAGTTGGGAAAATGACACGGTTAGTTCGACGAGCTGAACGAAGGCATTTCGGAGTAAATGGAGAGTTGGGCAGAACTTGGGACGACTGTTCAGAGGTGCCAACGAGCTGGGAAACCAAGTTTGCCGATGAATGTGAAAATTGGCTAAGTGTAAATTTGGGGTTTCCTCCAGGATTTAACTTGTACTTTAAAAGTTGAAGATTATATATATTGATATACGGGCAGACTCACATCAGGGAGTTTCCCCTCCCTTTATATTGTTGTGAATTTCTACATGTTAAATGTTGTTATGATGAATGTTTATGGTTTTCATTATGTATAAAGGATAACTAATACTTGGTAACAAAGAAATAAACTAAGTACGAATGTTAGGTGTAGCCCACAATTGTGAGTATTGGTGAAAAGAAAAGGGTCGGTGGTGCCACACGTCGCTATAGTGTGGTTAGAATATTACCGCCAGTGTAGGGGCATGACAAGAAGCACATGGATGAGGTATGAATCAACGAGCACTGGGCCGATAGGTGAATCAACGAGCAGGCGAGAGGCCACACGATATGAGGGTGGACCGATGGTGATAAAACGTGAACAAGCCGATAGGCAGAGATGGAATGAAGGTTGGATGAATGCCCAACAAACATGCGGGCGGGCGTATAAGTAGGAGGACGAGTTGTGGTGGAGAGGCATCACACTTAGAGCAATCATTCTGCGGTTGGAAAGTGCGGATGTGCCCGCACTACAGGCAGAACACGTGAAGGTAAACCGGGCAGATAATGTGTGAACGGAGGGAGACCCAGGTTGGGCGCCTCGTGAACGTCGGTTGGCCATGTGGAAACACGCTGGGTGGTTGAACGGTTCAGGCAGGGCTATACGGCATGCACGCTCGCTGAAGAATAGTGCAATTGGGTGAATGGGCGACCCGTGGAGGGTGCGCCCTATTCGGGTGCATGGTTCATACGAGGCGACATGGAGGTGTGCTTCCCAATAGGTTGAACGAAACGGAAGTGTGGGTTTGGTGAATGATGGTACGGCAAGGCATTTGGAGGGCACCCAGGTTGGGTGACATGGACGCGGTGAGCGCACCCAAGTTGGGAAAATTACATGGTTCTTCAGGAGTAAACGGAGAGTTGGGCAGAACGTGTGGCGACCGTTCGGAGGTGCCAAAGAGCTGGGCAACTCAGTTTGCTGATGAATGTAAAAATTGGCTAAGTGTAAATTTTGGGTTTCCTAAAGATTTAACTTATATATATATATATACAGGCAGACTCATATTGCAGGGAGTTGCCCCTCCCTTTATACTATTCTGCATTTATACATGTTAATCCTGTTATGATGAATTTTCATGGTTTTCATCGTGTATAAAGGATAACTAATACTTGGTAACGAAGAAATAAACTAAGTATGAATGTTAGGTGTAGTCCATGACCGCGAGTATTGGTGAAAATAAAAGGCTCAGTGGCACCGCACCTTGCTATAGTGCAGTTGAAAGAGTACCGCTAGTGTAGGGGGGTGTATGATGAAGAGCTTATCCCACTTCACTATTGTGATTGTTGGCATCATAGTTGGTGAACTGAATCAAGGAGCTGATTCTACAAGAAGGCCGAAGGCTTGGTAGGGAGTTCAAGTTTTGCAGGGGACAGGTGGTGTATCAGGTGATTCAGGGTTGGAGTAAAGTGAATGGAAAAGGCGGTAGAAGGACCTATGGTAGGTGAATCTAGCCATGATGAAGCTGAAGCTTTCCAGTACAAAGCACTTTCATGATGCAGGTGAAGCTTTCCTTGTTCGACTCCATTTGTATGTACCCTTAACCCACTATGTGTCCAAGGGACAGAATCTCAGTCTGAGTGAACATACACTTAGTCTTCTTCAAGTACAAGGATATCCTTAGGTTGTTAGGATATCCTTCTTCGCAATGCTATGGAATATTTATTCCCAAATATTTTTACCCTTGCCTATTTATAAAAAAATCGTTAAAACACAAATTTATATCTCATCAGTTGGAATTGTAAAGTTTCAAATTTAATCTTAATATTTGAAATGAGTGGGACAGAATCAAATGGGATAAATGACAATTGTGATTTATTATTTTATTATATTATCTCATTATTTCATTTATCATAAATTTAATTGTTTTAGTCTAATATTAATTTAAGGCGTAGTCTAACTTTTAAGAGTATTTTTTCTCGTTAATTTTAACTAGAATTTAGTAGAGATCATTATAAACTCAAGTCTAAGTTGTTTAACAGTGCTCCAAGGGTTGTGTTAAATCCATTTCTTCATTCAAAAATATGTTTTAAATAACAAAAAATCACAATATTTCTTGAAATTGTATTGTCTCATACAAAAATCACAATATTGTTGATTCAAGCTGAAAAATGCTATTTTTATCTATAAGTTAAATCACTCCTTAATTTAATACTAAATTTAGAAATTTAATATAAATTATTTTTACCCTTTCCTCTATAGCATTAAAACCAATGTGACCAAATTTTTTAATTAATTTACTAATTTTAACCATTTTTCCATTTCATATGTATTTCTTTTAATTTTATTTATTTATTAATAAAATAATAAATAAGTAGTAACACTTTTGTTTTCAACCTATAAATCTTGATAGGGCACTAGTAACCTCCGGAGATATATGCAAGAGTGAGCAAGCCACATATATCGAAAACTTATAGTTTAACCTATGACCAATACTTTCAAAGACTAGAAATCTAACTGCGATAAAAGACCACTCTCTTTCCATTATGTGTATATACTTAATTCTTTCAATTAATTTTATTTACTAATAAAATAATAAATAGTTATTAATATTATTTTTTCTAGAACCTAAATTAATAAAAAACTCTTCACAATAATTATTAATATTATTGTCCGCAAGGGGTAGTTCAAGTGGCAATGGCCTTGGAAATGAAGTCTCACTGAACCAGAGATCTTGGGTTCGATTCTTGTGCTATCCTCCTCAGAAATGGGGTGAATAACGGACATGTAAAAACTCGAAAATGAGAAAGTCCTACCTAATCTTAAAAAAAAATATTAATATTATTAATCATATGATGTCTACTTTTCTAAAGATTATTTCCTTTTCTTAAATCGTTTTTAACCCAATAATAAAATTCTTGTTAGTTTTTTCCTTTTATTAGTTAAAATTCGTGTTAGTTTTTGCCTTTTATTAGTTTTAACTGTTGGAGGTTCTACTCTCACTATTTAAAATGCAAAGGTAGATCTGATTCTTCAACTTGTCCTGATGACGAACCACATTGGTTGGTTCGAAATGCGTCGACAAAAGAAATATCATGTGATTTACGCCGAAACAAACACACATCTACATCTCATCAATTGGAATTGTAAAGCTTTAAATTTAATCTTAATATTTTAAATTAGTGGACAAAGTCAAATGGGATAAGCCACAATCATGACCAACAACAATAATGACATGGACATTGTGAGTGGCGGTGGTAGAGTCACTCAAAGATAGCTAAGTGGACCTTAAGTTGTGGAGATGATCATATAATTATAATTACATATTGGCGAGGTCATGAGGAGGAGGTCTAATGTGGTAATAAAGAATATGCTAGGTGCTCTATTATTATTTATGTTTTTTTCACCATTTTAATTTGTAAAAGTAAAAATGTAAATTTGTAGCAGTTACTATTTATCAAAATTTATGCAAGTCATTGCTTTTTAATAGGAAATTATTTTCTCCACTTCATATATCAATTGTAGTTTTTATGAAAGCATATTTTTCACTTTGTTGGAAAGGAATACAGTTCCTTGCAACAATTTTTTTACTAAATGTTGATTTTATTGTTGGAAGAAAGTTGTTATTCCTTATAATTCATTTATCACTTATGCAAGTAGTTCCCTCTTAGTAAGAAATTATTTTTTGCACTTCACAGATCAATATGTAGTCTTTTTTGAAAGCATAATTTTCACTCAAATGGCAAGGGATACACTACCCTACAACACTTGTTTCTATTAAATGTTGATTTTATTGTTGACATAAGATTTTACTTCTTTATAATTCACAACCTAGATCCATCTTATTTCCTATCTACCAAGCATCGAGAGGGATCAAATATTTTGATGTGCAAACTTCTTTTAAAGTGTAAAGAGATTTGATCCCTCTTAGAACTTCATAGATCCGAAAATAAGATGGATCTAGGTTGGTTTGATTATTAATTATAATTGTAGTGTTTTTTTTTTTTTAGAGAGAGACCAAATGTTTCAAATAATAATTATAATTATAAATATTTTATTTTGTTTTGATTTTTTATTTTTATTTTTGTGTAATTTGACCCATTCAAAATGTTTAGATAATAAAACAAGACATGACACCATCTCTTTCATACTAGATTAGATATGGTCTCCCAAAATAAGAAATAGATTAAAATGTTATTCTAATGATGATGTTTAACTCTAAAGGGATCTAGAAATTCAAACATATATCCTCTCCAAAATCAATATAAAAATCCAAGAAAATTGTACTTGTAATTCCTTCATGATAAATGGAGTAAAATATCATTATAATGAGTTTATCTCTAAAGGGATCAAGAGAGTCAAATAGATGGCCTCCCTAAAATCCAACTAAAAATCTAAGAGAACTACTTGAACCATAGATTGAATTTTTGAGATGATCAAATCCAAATGTAACAAGTGTTGCATGCAGCCGGTAGTCCATGCCGGGGTGTGCTTCAACAACACAATACAAACCCTCTGCAACATGTCTAAGCTTTCTGTTTCACTCAAAACCTGCCTTCGTCGAACAAACTTGCTACCTTACCTGAAAGATCTTGCTCTTCCTCTCTGCATGGCGTTGCAAATTCAATGTGTAATTTGTTCTCTGAAGAATTTGGGAACTATTGATTCTATCCTTGGAAGAAAGCGCAGAGAAACTAGAGCTCTTTCCCTCGAGGTCTTTATTCAGAAAAGTTGGAGACTGTGATGCAGAGAAGTTTTGCCTTCTAACATGCCATTGAAATTGTTGGGCATGGATATCGGATTAGCTCCATCCATCTCGAGCAACTTCGTCGGCCGCTGTATAGAGCAAATCTCATGCATCAGTATTATCTGTCAAAGGAGTTGTTGGCGGGGATGAGACCTGTGAAGGACCCTTCGAGCTTCCCCTAGACCAAATGCCAACTGCAGATAAGGTAGACTGCGGAGACCTTGCCACACTATTTGACTGCAAATCAAGTTTTACTAAAAGAATTAGATATTATGTGTATGCTATAGTATAATTCAAATGGGTAGATCCACAGCCAGATTTAAGAGAACCTGTTGCTATTGCAAGTGAAGAAAACTAATATATTGATAAAAACTTAGAAATGAGGAATCAAGAACTCGTTTTATTCAAATAGCTCTGGACTCGTTTTATTCAAATAGCTCTCGAGAGATCTGTCCATTGCATAGCCTTTACACTCTAGACTCTTGCCTCTGAACCTTTACAAAATGTTTATTTGAGAGCTTTATTCTCCTCCCAAAACTAGCTATAAAGAATTATAAAATTAATGAATTTAATATTACATAGAATAATATATAATATTAAATATTTTTAAATAAAATAAAACTCTTTTTCATTTACGAATGTTTATAAAATATATAGTCTGGCTTATGACCCCAAAATAACAATATATATAAAGACCATATTTGAAGTGAAATGGAGGTCGAGCGGGTCCCAGTTTTTCGTCATATCCATGAAAACCCGTAATGGTTTTGCAGAAACCAATAACCACTTTTTGATAGGTGCCCACAGTGGTTTCTGAAAAGGTGCCACAATCAATCTGGTATGTATATTTTCAGATGGACGGTTTTCCATACCGCTTTGTGACAGGTACCCTCCGTTTAAATTTTGATTGCTTACACCCATCACAAATCCATTGATCTGGAGTATATACGTTGTAGGTCATTGATTGCCATTCAAACAGTTTCCCATTTATAAGATGACCATATGTAAAATCTTTGAGTGTGAACCAATAGAATGAACAAAGTGAAAGTGGATGATGTATTAATAATGCCATTCCTCTTGTGACTGCGTGCTCCACAATACTTTGCAACTGAGTAGGGGAACATCAGATTGAAGCTTAGCAAGATACTAACGCATGTAAATACTTCAGTAGCAAATAAAATTTTCCTATCCTCAAACACGTTCTTGACATAGTTTCCAACAACAACGTGGACTGGAAGAAATGTTAATCCTAGCAATGCAAGGGTGGACTGTTAGGGAGTCCTTTTACTGCAGCGCTCTCCGGGCTAAATTTGTATTATGCTGATGGCATGTGAAATCTTGCATTTGCGACCATCCTCAAAGGTGATGACTTAAATGAATTCACATTCTCATGGATTTGGCAGGTTCCCTCGGATTTGGCAGGTTCTCGAGGATTGATTTTTTGCTCAACTTCGCACAACAAACGCCATTTGCTTCTCATTTTCCTTGCAGACAGAGATGGAGACTATACGTTGTTGCAATATTTTGATTTACTGGTGCTTCAAATATTTTGGTCTTTCGATGAAGCGTAGATGAGGAGAGGATATGATCATCCACCTCAGTTTCTCAACATACTGTGAGAATAATGTAGAAACTGAATTAGTTATGATCAGTTGAACAAGATGTAGTTGTGAGTAGTTAGGAATTGGTTAGCAGAATTGGTTGTGTGTTTCCTATATAAATGAAGATGTAATCGAGCAAATGATCAATAAAAGTTTGTGAGTTTTCTGTTTTAATTTGGTATCAGAGCTTGATATGTGCATCATCATTAGAAATATGCCATGTATTATTCTTTGTATTACTTTTATCAGTCTGCTCATGAAACAATACATCACGACTTGCAAATAGTTTATGGGAACTTGGATCAAACAATTTATAGGCTTTCTGATCCGTACAATATCCAATGAAAATACACTTGATGGACTTGGCATCAAGTTTTCTTCTGTTAGCTTCAGGAATATGAGCAAAAGCAGTACATCCAAAGACTTTGAACAAGATCCGTTGACGAGTTCAGAAGCAAGCTAGTTCCGTTTCGTTTGTGGGGGTGAGAACAGACTTTCGAGTCTTGCGTGTCCGGAGTGGAGCCTTCTGTGCGCTTTGTTCGCTCGTTGCAATTTCAATAATCCCTCGGCCTTCCCTGATGTCGACAGTAGCAGGAACTCACAACAGCTTAACACACAGCAAGGGACACACAACAAGGGTTTCACGTCCAGCAATGAATTATACAGGACGCCTCCTCAAACTCAACTCGTTGGCTCTGATACCAAATTAAAAACATAAAACCTCACATATGTCACCAAGAAGGTCATCCCGACAGACTCGGCTTCCTGAAAGGTATAAAGACTATGCCTTAATGTCTAATATAATGAATGTTGAAGAACCAATTGATTATGAGCAGGTTAAACAACATGAACCATGGATTAATGCTATGAATGATGAGTATGCTTCTATTATGAAAAATCAAACATGGGAATTAGTGGAACTTCCTGAAAATAAAGTTCCAATTGGAAGCAAATGGTTGTATAAAACAAAATTTAAAGCAGATGGTACAATTGATAAATTTAAGGCAAGATTAGTAGCAAAAGGATATGCTCAACAGGAGGGCATTGATTATGAAGACACTTTTGCACCAGTAGCTAAGTTGAATACAATTAGATTACTGATTGCCTTAGCCACAAAACATAACTGGAATATACATCAAATGGATGTCAAATCTGCTTTTCTAAATGGTGATTTACAGGAAGAAGTTTATTTGGTTCAACCTGAAGGGTTTGTCAAACAGGGACATGAGCATCTGGTTTGCAGGTTAAGAAAGGCATTGTATGGTTTGAAACAGGCACCAAGATCATGGTATGTAAAGATTGATACTTTCTTTCTTCAAAATGGGTTTGTGAAAAGCAAAAATGATCCTAACTTGTATGTAAAGAAAGATGAAAAAGGACATGTTGCTTTAATATCTTTATATGTGGATGATCTCATTATAACAGGCAGTGCTCACAGGTTAATTGAAGAAATTAAAGTTCAGTTGTCACAGGTTTTTGAAATGAAAGATTTGGGTGAAATGCATTAATGTTTAGGCATTGAGGTATGGAGAGAAACTGGTAAAACATTGATCATTCAAAGCAAATATACAAAGGAGATTCTTAAAAAGTTCAATATGATAGATTGTAAAGCTATGTCAACTCCCTTAGAACAGAATGCAAAGTTGTACAAAGAAGATGGTTCGAAAGAGGCAGATGGAACATTATATCGTCAGTTAGTGGGAAGTTTGAACTATCTCACCACTACGAGGCCAGACATTGCATACTCAGTCAGTATCCTTAGTCAATTCATGGCTAAGCCTTCAGGAAATCACTGGATTGCTGCAAAGAAAGTTCTCTGATACTTAAAGGGAATAGTGAATCTTGGTATTATGTATACTGATGTATCTGATGTTGTACTGACAGGTTTTTCTGATTCAGATTGGGCAGGAAATCCAGATGACAGACGATCTACCTCTGGCTATGCATTCCATATTGGATCAGGGGTCGTATCTTGGAGCAGTAAGAAACAGCCAACTGTTTCTTTATCATCAACAGAATCAGAGTACAAAGCTTTAACCAATGCCACCTGTGAAGCTATTTGGTTGCGGAGAGTTCTTGCTGATCTTGAAGAGGCACAAAGTGGTGCAACATGTATCAATTGTGATAATCAGAGTGCTATCAAATTAGCACATAATCCAGTTTACCATGCTAGAACAAAACATGTTGAGTTACAGTACCACTTTGTACGTGAGAAAATTGAGTCCAAAGAAATTGGGTTGATATTTTGTAACACCAAGGATAATGTGGCTGATATATTTACTAAGCCCCTTGGTAAAATCAAATTTGAAGTTTTTAGAAATCAATTAGGTATTGTAGAGAATCCATTTCTCCATTAAGGGAGGATGTGAGAATAATGTAGAAACTGAATTAGTTATGAGCAGTTGAACAAGATGTAGTTGTGAGTAGTTAGGAATTGGTTAGCAGAATTGGTTGTGTGTTTCCTATATAAATGAAGATGTAATCGAGCAAATGATCAATAAAAGTTTGTGAGTTTTCTATTTTAATTCATACTCTGTCCCTACTTGTTGGTGAGATAAAAGCTTTTAGCTCTCTGTTACAATAGAGGCTTTGACATTGGTGAATGCATTTAGGAATACCTCTGTAGGGTGTTTTTGCAAATACTGGGCGTTGAAAAAACCAGAAAATTCTTCCAAACTATAAACAATTTTTAAAATACACTCGCGATAAAATCAATTGGGACCCTTCTACCAAAAGCCCAGATCGCAAATTTTTAAAATTCTCAATTTGTTCAAAAATACACTCGAAGTTTTCTATACGAAGACCCTTGCACTAAAAAAAATGCTTCATTTTCCATGACATGAAGTTCATAAAAAAAGGTTATGATCCTTCTTTGAAATCTCAGTCAACAAAGCAGTGTCTACAACTGTAGTTGCAGATACAACAGAAATATACTAACCTGATTTGAAATCAATATAAATATTGACATGGATTATACAACCTGGAGTCAGATAGGCTACTCTGCCATCTGACAAGGAATAAAATATCTTTCTCCAAGTGCAGGTTTATATTAAGCTAGAAAGTAGTATTTTTTGAACCAATGCCTTTCAAATCTCCTTCACGGGAGAGAGAGACTTATCTCTCGTTGAAAAACATTGAGTGAATTTCACTATTAAGAGCATAACTCTTTCCATTTGGACTTACTTCATGAGAGTAATCATCCAGGGAAACAAAATTCTCTAAACTACTTCTTCGCGTTTGAAAATCTTGTTAAAATGGATCTCTGACATAAGAACAAGTAGGTCAAGAAAGAGAAGCCCTCAGTGAAACTTACCAACTATGAAGATTGCCATACTGCAACGTTGGATGCATCACAATTTCACATGGATGCATCACAATTTCACAAGGATAAAGAAAAGAAATTTTGGTTTGATATATCTCGCATCAACAATCATATAAAAAGTCTGGCATATTGTAGATAAAAATGCACAAAGACAACGAAAGAAATCAATGCTGCCCTTTTTTTTTCAAGAGCTTTCAATAGACTTTTCGAATAAGTTACAAAATTAAAAAATCAATTCTGCATTATGAATATCAAATTCGTGTATTCAATGCTGCCCTTTCTTTTTCAAGAGCTTTAAATAGACTTTTCGAATAAATTACAAAATTAAAAAATCAATTCTACATTATGAATATCAAATTCCTATATTTTAGAATAAACAACGAATTCATTAACTTTTATTTCAGAATGAACAAAACTATATCATGTATTTCAAAAAGTTTAGTGTCAATGAAAAACTAATTAACTATATAGTATAATAGTCATTGTTACAATGTAAAAATATAAGACATAATACAATAAATATATGGCGAAAACATTTGAATGACACGTGGGCTTGCATTCATGGCTAAAACATTTGAATGACATGTGGGCTTGTATGCAAGCCACGTTCCCTACATGAAAAACCACCATTTAAACAATAAATATATGCCCAACCAAGAAACATTTGGATGACATATGGGCTTGGATGCAAGCCACCTTCCCTGTTGCATGGAAAACCACCATTCAAGCAAATTAGTAAAACTATTAAAATCACCTGCTTAAAAACCACCTTTTAAACAATAAATATATGCCCAAGCAAGAAACATTTGGATGACATATGGGCTTGGATGCAACCCACCTTCCCTGTTGCATGGAAAACCACCATTCAAACAAATTAGTAAAACTAATAAAATCACCTGCTTAAACCGTAAACTCCCACCTTTCAAAAGATTTGATAAAGCTACTATGAACCATATAAATGAGATAACCAGAACATTAGCGCGTCAATAAGAGTAAGTAATACGACATGCTAACAAAAACCTCCCAAAATGTTTGCGTGGGAATATTGCAGATAGGGAAGAAACCATGGATTTTACTTAGATTGATGCAACTCCTGAAAATTTCTCCACCGCCTTTGAATCCATCCAGGCTAACAATGACAAGGATCAAGTCACATTGTTGTTTTTCTTGGCGAACAAAGATCCTGTTTCAGATGCCTCAACTGTTTTTCTTGGCGGACAAAGATTTTTTCAAGCCTCTGCTCGTATCGAGGTTCTCATTTCTAATTCTCTCAATCCCTTATGTAGTGAATTTATACAAAACCAGATATCGATAATGAAAATAACAGTAAAATTAGCTGTAAAGAAAGACCCAAAGCTTAATTTTTTGGACATTGAGAGATTGATATTTGAAATTATTGGAGATTGAAACCCTCAATTTTAAATTTATGAGTCTTTAGCTTCTCCAGTTGGATTTTGACTTAGTCGTTCTTAAAGGCCTCGGAGAGACAGACCTACCAATCTCTGCGACATAAAAGATTGAACATTTGCAAAAGGCATTCCAAGCCCTTCAATACCAGAATTGAGAATTGCAAGCAAAGATCAAGTCAGTGCTGACCATTGAAGAAAGAAAGCTCGAGGAACAAATTCAGGTTGCACACTAGTTGTATTTTCCTTGTTAATTATGATACATGCTTTCATTCAAAACCATTAATAAAAAAATTCCTCTAAATACATGGCATTTAAAACCATTAGTAAACATTAGTTGGGTGTCTATCCATAAACCCTTTCAGGCATTGTTTTGTATGATGGTGGCAGCGTTTTGGATACATTTAATAATAACACAATTTTACTGATATTTACCTCGTGTAGATTGACCCGTCGACTATCTTGCGGGTAGTAGTTCCTCGCTAAGAAAATGGTGGGATTAAGGGGGTGAGAGACAACGTTATGCAAAGGGGATCAGAAAGAAAATGGCAGAGAAGTTTATCAGCATTCCAAATTCTGATAAAGTAAGTGTAGATATATATAAAAAACAATAAGGCAAGATAGAGATAGATGGAGTAGCAGCTACCCAAGCCTTATATTCATATCCTTTTTGAAGTAAAAGAAATTTAATATTTTCAACTTTTCCAGGTATCTTAGTCCTAGATACTTATTTTTATGATATTTTGAAAATTACTAAAATTTAATTATAAATTTTAATAGATATTTTGAAAATTACTAAAATTTAATTATAAATTTTAATATTTAATTATTAGGGAACAAAATCAATTAAACGCAGTGAATCTATAATGCATATCATTATAAAATGCCAAATTTATATATTTTGTTATGATTATGCAGAAAGAGATACAGATATATATACATTTCGTTTTCACCGTTGGTACTTCCCAATCCAGAAATATTTAGACTCATAATCTTTTGCAAACAGAGACACGCGTTGGATACCTCCTTTTGAAAGAAGTGAACACTAATATTTTAAAGTTTTCAGATAAGTGATGACAATGAATAGAATGGGCATAGATTTAACATTGTGAATAATATTGTGGTTGCAGTGGATAAGAGTGAGAAGAGTATGCACACCTGTGAATGATATGTTTGAGACTGCTTTGCAGCTTTGTTCAGACTTCAACTTTGTTCAGACTTCAGAAGAAGCAACTTTCTCCAGACTTCTGAAGGAGCCAAGCTAATGCCTCCTGTAGCAAAATGGAAAAAATGCTAATGCCTCCTGCAGCAAAATGAAAAAGGGGAAGGGAAAGACAAGTATTACTCTTCATGCATCATTAACGTCTGTATTGCTCTTATATTTGCAGAATCAAAGCATTAGAGTTAGAAAATATTTGCACAATCAAAGCATTAAGGTTAGAAAATATTTGCAGAATCAAAGCATTAGAGAAAAGAGAAAATATTTGCAGTGTGGCTTCAACATCTTGCCATGAGAATCAAAGAATTAAAGTAAATTCTTGTTTGATAAATCTGCAACATGAGAAAATTCATGAGAAAATTCCTGTTCGTGCCATGAGAATCAAAGAATTAGAGCAAATTCTTGTTTGAGAAATGTGCAATAGGAGCAAATACATGAGCTTTGCAAAAAGGTTGGTTGTGATAGAGTCTTTGGAAGGCTGACTGCCATATAGTATTTGAGAAGATATACTATTTGAAAAGTATTTGAGAAATTTGCAAAAGGGCGAGCACGCTGTCATATAGCATTTAGAATTGAAGAAGAACTAAAGACAAGTGGCCAAGTGAAGACAAGTGGCTACTGCCATGCAAAATTCATGTTGTGGAGGTAGGCAACCAAAGTTTGGATAAAATAACTTGTCGCTTCAAACAGCCTACTTAGGATAAGATCATATTGAAAACTTTGCCTCCACAACCTACTTTGGATAAGATCATATTGCGTCAATCTTTTTGCATCGGGCAATGTGAAGGCTGTAATAAGACCTCAATTGTTTTCCGAACCAAAAACTTTGCTTAAAAGTTTGTTGAATGAAATTGGGAGCATTAAACTTAAGTTAAAATGCCAAATCACTGAAAAAAATCGGTCAAAGTATAAACTAATGCTCTGTCAATGATCTATGGATCGCTAGTAGTCCCAGACAAGGACTAATAACGATTTTTTAGGATTTAAATATCTTTATACCACACGATGAACCACACTGGTTGGTTCGAAATGCGTCGACAAAAGATTGATTATATGATTTTGCCAAAGATTACTAAACAATCTTTATACCATTAAGAAATGAAATTTAAGCAATATAAAATTACAATAATAATTGTTGGTAAAACCAAATAATATAATATTTAAACTTTTATATCTAAACCTCTCAATTTTTCAATGATTTCATAATATTTTATTAATTGTATTTATTGAAATTCTTATTCATTTCACCTTATCACTCTTAATAACATTCTTATTCACATTAAATGTTTTTAATTAACTTAATTTAATGGTAACCAAATCATTCTTATTCTTATTATTCTTATTAAATGTTGATTTTATCTTTTATTTTCTAAATAAAAGCTTTTAGATTTTTTTGTTTTTTAATTAAATTTTAATAAGAATTTGTTAAAATAATATAGATAGAATTTTTTATTAACTTTATATATATATATATATAAATTTTCTTGTCCATATTCTTTAGATCATAAATAAGATAAATCATGAGTTTCATGCACTTTAAATCCAAAAGGACCATGAAGGTCAAACAAATGAACTTCTACAAATATAAATCATGAGTTTCATGCACTTTAAATCCAAAAGGACCATGAAGGTCAAACAAATGAACTTCTACAAATTGTGTTGATGTAATATTTTGGATGTGTGTTCTGTGAGATATCTTACTCTCACCACCCATTATGAGAGACTCACTAAAAAATAGTTAAAATTGTAGGAACGTTGATTAAATATGGAATATCAACTAAACCAACCATGTAAATTTTTAATAAGCATGGATATGCATGAAGAGACTTTATTTTAAATCATTACTATTATTATTAAAAAAAGATTTTTAACGCAGTGAAATTGCATTCCTTTTTTTAATTGAAAGACGAAAATTTATATACCTTTAAGAAAAACAACAACCTTTTAATGTCAATTGAGATTATCTTGTATGGTTTGTAGAATGGATTTTATTTATTGCGTTACATGATTATTATTTTAATAGGTATGTTAAAATGTGCAGTTATTTTAATAGATATGTTAAAATGTGCAGTCATAGTGGGAAGGGTAAGGAATTTTGTTGAAATGTTTGTTTCAAATTATTTATATATATATATATATATATATAAAATTTAAGCATAAAAAATATTTCAATATGTAAACAAAATAAGTAATTAAACTAAAAATATTTAATCACTTCATAAGAAAAGGTGATGTGTAATTTATTCAATTTATAAAATTAGTGATATTTCATAATAGTAAGTGATTTTATAAGAAAATTGGAGCAGTAGTTATGCTGGACAGAAGAAAAGGATTTTTAATTGCATTTTTTATTTAAATTGAAAGAAGAAAAGACATAATTACCTTTAAGAAAAATAACAACCTTTTAATGTCAATTGAGATTATCTTGTATGGTTCATAGAAATTGCTTTTATTTATTGCCTTAGATGATTATAATTCTAATCGGTATGTTAAAATATGTGGCCTTAGTGGGAAGTCTAAGGACTTTTGTTGAAATATTTGTTTTAAATCAAATATATATATATATATATATATATATATATATAAACATTGAGCATAAGAAATATTTCAATATGTAGAAAGAATAAGTAATTAAATTAAAAAGATTTAATTACTTCAGAAGAAGAGGTGATGTGTAATTTATTCAGTTTATAAAATTAGTGATATCTTATAATAGTAGGTGATTTGATAAGAAAATTAGAGGGGCAGTCATGGTTGACAGATTACACACAAAAAATAATTTGTATTTTACACACATGGATCTCATAACATAAGCTATCACTGATGCTCTTTAATCCCAAAGCACAACAAAATCTAACAAACTCACACAATTAAATTAGTGATACCTTCTCTCCCCACTGAAGAAAGTTGAGAACCAATAATTTAACCATATTCCTTTATTCAATCATTGGTTTTGCACTTTTGCAAAATCAAGTACAAGCACACAAAGTTTACATGCCAAAAATAAAATGAATCTAATTTTCCACACATGGCCATAAACAATCGAAGAAAAACTCTAAAAATAACCAATGGTATCAAATGACCCCTCACTACCATATCTTCCCTATGCACCGTAAGTTTCTTTGCTAAATATGTGGTCCTCTTATTGAACACAAGAAATGACCATTTTCTGCTGCAAAATGAAGCACTTCGACAATTAAGATAGTCTGTTGATTAGTGTACTCCATGTTTTCAATGTGGTGATACTGCAAACAAAATGTTGTTCTATGATTATAGGTATGTACTCATTATTAAGAGATAGGTACCCTTTAAATGTAGATCTTAATTAAACTCGCTCTCCAAGAAAATCCAAGAAAATTGTACTTGTAATTCATTTATGATAAATGGAGTAAAATGTTATTATAATGAGTTTGGAACTCTAAAGGCATCAAGAGAATCAAATAGATAGCCTCTCCAAAATCAATCTAAAAATCCAAGAAAATTGTACTTGTAATTCATTGATGGTAAATGGAGTAAAATATCATTATAATGAGTTTAACTTTAAAGGGATAAAGAGAGTCAAATAGATGGCCTCTCCAAAATCCAACTTAAAATCTAAGAGAACTACTTGAAGCTTAGATTGAATTTTTGAGATTATCAAATCCAAATGTAATAATGGTTTTTGAAGACTTTAAATCTATTTATACCATTAAAAAATGAAATTTAACCAATATAAAATTATTATAATAATTTTTAGTAAAACCAAATAATATAATATTTGAACTTTTCTTTGTAAATCTTTTATTTTTTCAATGATTTCATAACATTTTATTAATTGTTTTTATTGAACTTTTTGTTCGTTTGACCTTATGAGTATTTTTTTTTCCACGAAAGAATCGTAATTTGTTAATGAATTTTTTTTGATATTGTAGATGCATAAGCATTCCATCAAGCGAGTCAACGACTAGTGATCATAAAACCATGAAAAAACTAGTAAAAGTAGGAAAAGTTAAACTTTTCTTCGTCAATTCTTCTGTTGAACTTTCGGCCATTCACCTTGTGATGGCGTTGAAGGTATCATAGCTAGTTGATTGTCTTCTAACATTATTGGATTTTATTTTTCTGAATCCGAGCATTCTTAAGCATGATGGTGCTTGGTACCCCAAATCTATTATTTCACGAAATCTCTTCGATTACACAATGGGAAACTCCCAGCATCATTTGTAACCTCCATTTTTATATTTTTTGGTATACTCTAATTTCCTTCATTTGAAGGGGGTTCCAGTTCTTCTTCTACCTCTTCCTCTTTTCACGAAGGAAATTTCCAACCTTTGGGATGCTTTCCTTTTTTTCTTCCTTGGCGTCTCTCTCTTTCCATCAGCACACTTATTTTGTAGGTGAGCTATTAGTCGGCATATTCGGCATCCAAATGTCATGTTTTCAAAATACTGCATCCAACTCTTTTTGTTGTGTTTCAATCGTATGCTATCTAGAAAGCCTTTGTTGAGGTCCACCTCCATAAATATTCTAGTGAATGTATAGATTTGTTCTTCAATTCTTTGTGTATCTATCTTGATCTATCTCCCTAAGAGATTCCCAATACCTTCTAGAACTTTTTGATGCCAAAAGTGAAAGGGGATGTTGTTCAACCTAACCTAGATTGACATTCTTGATACTATCATTGTGTTTGCATCAAATTATGGGAACCATTTGGCTACAAAAATCTATCCTATAGATCCCCAAAACCATGGTCCTTCATGTAATACATAGTCTCATATTTCCGATGATGCAAAATTTACTATGAAGAATCCTTTTGAACATAGATGAATCTCACAATTTAGATCATAATTTGTGAGGATCCAGAAAGCTAGATCAATTGGTTTTTTACATATAACCACTAGGGCTTCATAATTGAAACACATATCTTTTGTTTCTAATAAGTCTATGTTTAGTTCTAACACTTGATTAAGTTGTTCCACAATATAGGGCTTGGGGGTATTTTGTGTCTCATATGGACTAGTTTTTGCTACTTTTTTCCTTTTAAGGATTTATTTGAAAGAAATACCTCCGTTATTATGCTCTTGATTTAGTCTTATATCTTTAGGAAAACTGGATCCTGTCATTCCCCAAGTGCTCTTTGTTTCTCTTGATCCAACAGATCGACTGCACAGTGTCATGTTTAAGATGACGGTGGATGATGGAGAGACATTGTATTCTTTAAGAAACTATTCGTTCTACATTGACCTGGCACCGTATATAAAACTCTACGGATTCATGGGAATGTCAAGCTTATCCTAGATAGTTAGCTTCAGGTGGGTCACTTTTTGGGAAGCATGGACACAGATCAATGTTTTTTTCGCATTTGGAGGCTTGACAAAAATTTGAATAGGTTTCTGTGGTACCAAATTCGATGGTTGAAGATCTAAAAGTTCCGGATTTGGATATGGATTTGATTTTTGATGCGTGGGAGGATTCATCGAGTCCCAGAAATTCCCAATAGCCTGTCTAGAAAACCCCCGACCGATTGTGCTAACTGCTTCTATTGAGGATTGCGATATTGTTGTTGATGACATCTCTGGCATATACTTGTTGCCCTTGGATCCAGTGAGTTATCCGTCCTTGAATTGAGCCTTTTCCAAAGAAGATCATTCATCTGTTGTCATGAAAATATTCCATGCAATTGGATCGAAGACCGATTCATATTTGTGACAGAGCAATGTGAATGGTACCAACAGATCCCATCGAAATGTAGTTGATCTACTGCATGGATGGGCCGAAGAGATTCCTAGGTCCCTATAATCGATCTAATGGTCAAACCCTCTTCTGTAAGAAACAATCAGTATGCCTGTTGCTTGACATAACAACATACAAAGGTAAACTAATCCAGAGGCCACTGTGTGTCCGATCTCCAAAAACCCGGATTTGTCCCATCGAATACTTTAGATGCAGATCAAAGATTTGTTGCGATGGCCTGTGGCAGGTTTCTAAAGAATACTCTGAGCCCGGGGATTGATACCGGTGCAATGAAGAGGACATATATGTTCAGGAGAAAAAATTCAATGCTTCTCCCAGTCTAACTCAGACTATGGTTGTCTGTGAGGGTGCCTAGAGAGGGCATGGCGAGTTCAACCCTCTTTGCGTACCATTTTGCTTCAAAGAGCACTGAAACCCTATCTTTGCATGCCATCAGAAAATTCAGTTTGACCTTATGAGTCTTAATCACATTCTTATTCCCATTAAATTTTTTTAGTTAACTTAATTTATTGGTATTGAAATCATTCTTATATTTCCTGTTAAATGTTTATTTTATTTTTTATTTTCTTGATAAAGTTCTTTTAGTTTTTTAACTAATATTTGATAAGGATTTGTTAAAAAAATATAGATAAAATGTTTTATTAACTATACATATTTATCATTTTTCCTTCTCCATAATCTCTATATCATAAATTAGATAAACCATCAGTTCCATGTAGTTTAAATCCAAAAGGACATTAAGGTTAAACAAATGAACTTCTAAAAATTGTGTTGATGTAAGATTTTGGATGTGTGTTGTGTTAGATGTCTTACATTTCAAGCTATCTCACCATCCATCATCAAGGACTCACTAAAAATTACTTAAAATTATAGGAAAGTTTCTTAAATATGGAATATGAGCTAACCCAACCATGTAAATGTCTAGTGATGACATCTAAGTTGCTTTTACACAGCAAAGCTGTATCTTTACATAATTTGAGTGCGTGGACCTATGGGTTATGGCCCATGTATGTATCGAAAGCCTTTTAAACAGTGGAATCATAAAAAAAACCCGACCAATCAACCAACGAATGGTTAATACCAGAACCCAAATAACCCTAACCCTCTTTGATAACATATCGGGTCCGACAAATCCGTTAACCCACACACACGGCTCATGCGCAATTATTGTCTAATCACCCATTTAGCGGATGGTCCGATCACTTCGAACTGTAAACTATTTTTAATGAGTTCATTAGGTCTGCTCGCCAAGATAACTTGCTTTCAAGTTTACGCGTGATCACATTGGATCTTCTTCCATAGGACAGCTTTCGGTCATTCGCTCATCAACTAGCCCGAACGATCGCCACCATAGTTGTGACCCCGCTCCATCCAATGGTTGTCATGTGATCTCGCGCTCCAACTAGCATGACAATAATATTTCGAAAGCATGCGAGAAAAGATGTTTTCGAGTGCTACGTGTCAACTGCTAAGGTTAATAGTGTAGAATTTATAAATACAGTTTCCCACCTTTAGGGCATGCGAGAAACTGCTTACCACTCGTCGAATACCACCCATGTGCTTAAATCAAAACTTCAAGGAACTCAGCTTAATAAAGGGTTAGCTCTTAATATCCATCGATCTAGCTGACTTGACAGTTTTCTTTGTGTTGTTCAATTGATTCTAGTTTCGATTGAACACCTCTCCTTCATTGATCTATTCTCTATCCAACAACTCTCCCTTTTTCTTATCAAGGCAAATCACATTACACACACATTTATCTCTACCATACCTTGTTGAACGCAAAGTCCATAGAATTTCATTCTTCAAACTCTCATACGCATATTTATTAACTTACAGTAAAACTACACATGGACACACAAAATACATATAACGCGCATATTTATATTATATACAGAACTCCGTTACAGGCTAAGACCTCACGACTCGAACAACAAATTACCCCTACAACTACATTGTATCCTCTCTCCCCTCTCTCTCACAACACAATCTCTCTTTATATAGGAAATTACAAATGTGTGGATCACCTAGGATCCACGATTTCCACACACAAACCGCCTAGAGTCACTCAATCAAACCCCTAAATCTCTCTATACGCATACATGGCAGATACTTACATTTAATTAAGCCTTCTAGAGACTTATCAATTCCATCAATTTAGCTCTATTTTAAACAGAATTTGCCCTGATGTACAATAATTGTCCACATTTCAACTTTCGCAACTTTGGATTTAAATTTTGATTAGGCATGGTGAGATGCTCCTACTTCATCTAGTAAGCATGGATAGGCATCAAGACACTTTATTTTAAATCATTATTATTATTATTAATAGGAAAGGCTTTTTAACATGGTGAAATTGCTTTTTTTATTTAAATGGAAAGAAGAAAAGACATAATTACCTTTTAGAAAAATAATAACCTTTTAATGTACATTGAGATTATCTTGCATGGTTATCAATTCCATCAATTTAGCTCTATTTTAAACAGAATTTGCCGTGATTTACAATAATTGTCCACATTTCATCTTTCACAACTTTGGATTTAAATTTTGATTAGGCATGGTGAGATGCTCCTACTTCATCTAGTAAGCATGGATAGGCATCAAGACACTTTATTTTAAATCATTATTATTATTATTAATAGGAAAGGATTTTTAACATGGTGAAATTGCTTTTTTTATTTAAATTGAAAGAAGAAAAGACATAATTACCCTTTAGAAAAATAATAACCTTTTAATGTACATTGAGATTATCTTGCATGGTTCATAGAAATGGCTTTCATTTAATGCCTTACATGATTATTATTGTAATAGGTATTGTAATACGTAATTAAACTAAAAATATTTAATTACTTCATAATAAGAGGTGATGTGTAATTTTTTCAATTTATAAAATTAGAGATATCTCATAATAGTAGATGATTTCATGAGAAAATTAGAGGGGCGGTAATGGTGTATAGATTACAAACAAAAAATAATTCCTATTATTCACTACAAAGCCAAATTACAAGCCACACAAATAGTGGTAATGATATCTAGTAGTTTCTAAGACAAGAGAATATTATTGAGAAAATGTCTCAACATACTCTAATGAGTAACAAACAAAATCTGCCTACATTCTAATGTAAGCATTATTCCAAGTTCCCCATTTAATGCTTACATTTAGATCATTACAATGATTAATACAAAAATGAAAAATTACAGTTCACATGTCACATTTGTCTCATTGGCCTTCCTTGAAAATTATCCCCACTCTAAAGTCTTCATGCAATGCTATTTTCACCACCACAATATTGGAGCTTCCCATTCAAATCATTTAAAAAATAATTGCCTCTAACCATATTTGATCAACTTTGTATAATTGATGCTTCTCAATCTTCCAAAGGATAATCTCAATATTGGACTATATCCGACAGCCAATTATGCAACTTACCTTTCCACATGCATGGATCTCATAAAATAACGTATAATTGATGCTCTCTAAGCCCAAAGCACAACAAGATCCGTTCGCATATAATAGACTCACACAATTAAATTAGTGGTACCTTCTCTCACCACCGAAGAATGTTGAGAACCACTAATTTAATCGTATTACTTTGTTGAGTAGTTGGCTCTCCACTTTTGCAAAGTCTCGTACAAGCACATACATTTTATACATCATAAATAAAATGAAACCAATTTCCTACACATGACCATAAACAATATTATGCATATTAAATTGGAACAAAACTCTTAAAATAACCAATGGTATCAAATTACCCCTCACTACCATATATTCCCAATGCATCATAAGTCCCTTGCTAAATATGTAGTCCTACTGAACATGAGGAACAACCATTTTCCGATGAAAAATGAATCACTTTGACAATTAAGATAGTGTGTTGATTAGCGCACTCCATGTTTGCAACTGGTGATACTGCAAACCAATGCAGTTATGAACTAACATTAGTGTGTGTGTATGTGTGTATATATATATATTCAGAAAGAACTCTCCCTCTGTTGTACTGCATGTAGTAGCCGGAGGATAACAAACAAGTAGAAATGAAATCTCATCTCCAACATTGAAACCCAAAATTCTAAAGATAAAACCTTTTACTCATTCATGTGCCTAACCTAGAAGTGAAGCATGGAATATAGTGCACTTTACTTAAACCAGTAAAGATTGGGTCATGCGTTGAATTTCAAATTCTGCATTAATTGGCACAGAACCATGTAACAAGGTGGTGCACGACGAAGAGAGTGCATGATATGCATAGGCTCCTTTCTGAGTATGTGGCTCCAACATTTGAAATTAAGCTTCCTTCAGTTATTATCTATAACAACTCCTTGTAGCTCGACTCCACACAGATTTTAACAAACAAAAATAAATTCTCCTAAAAATTTGGCACAAATTAAAATGCAGGTCGGAGTTTGCATTGTTGAATTCTCCAACCCATTTCATCTGATGCCATAGATTATGCTTAGAGTTGCCAAATTGAACCCACTAGCATCACAATATTTACAACATCTTACTACTCTCTAACTCTGTGGATAGCACAACCAAATTCGCTAACAAAATCCATATGAACAACCGACTAGATGTTGGCTTATTGGGGCCTGACCCAGGTTCAGAGTTGATTTAGCCAAACAAATCCCAGTACTACTGGCCTTTTCGGCAATAGTCCGTGGAGCGCGGTCTAAAGTCTCAATCGATGTAGTATGGGAGTGTGCTAGAACCAAGTTTCTAGACCTTGGAGACGTATGATGAGTTCAAGTGGCCCACTGTTCAACCCTGTGCACAAGTAGCTTCATGCACTCTCCAGTACCTCGTAGCCTGAGGTACTGCCTTTGTGCAACCGTACTCAAGGGCTGAACGCTACGCCTCTACATTATTACCCAAAACTTCACTGATATTCCAATGTTAGTTAATTATCTTAGCCTACTTGCATGCTTTAAGTTATACTTAACAATATAAACCATTCATATAGGTGCACACAATAAATAAATAGTATATTTGCAATTTATATCAATCATGCATTAACCGAAGAACAGATACACATAATTATGATAAAACTTCTCTTTATTAATTATTTCCTTAGTTACAGACTTGACTCTGCCCTGTGCACTCAGCTGCAGGGGTTCGCACACTTAGCTGCGGACTACTAGGCCTCTGGGCACTCAGTTGCAGAGCCTTCTCCTACTCTACGACCCAAGACACACTTCACTTTGTCACTTAGGCTCTTTCTTCTCTGTACTACTACGCTCTCTTTTACACTTAGAGCCTCATTCTATTTATACAATCCCATCGTTCATGGACCATGGGTAGGTTAACATTACATTACAAAACTAGGCGAACAACCCTGTGACTCTAACATACTTTTCACGCCTCGCGCTTGCAATATGTGGAACTTTACAACATAATTATGTCAAAACTTGGGCTTTGAGTACCAAAACATGCCTTGGGGGGATTCCATGCCCAACAAGCCCCCAACACAAACATCGTGACTCCCCCTCGAGTCACTCTGTCACTGCAACAATCTCTACGCGGAGTTCCTCCAACTATTCTCGAACTGTGCGGACGTCAGCAAGGCACTGAGCTGCTGCTTTTTAGATTTGTTGCATGTGTTGTTCTGAGACCTCTGTGTCTAAACTTCTTCCATACATCTATACCGGTATGTGCTGCATATGTTTATAATCTCGCACCTTTGTTCGGATCCTTGGAGTGTAAAAATTATGCTTTTGCCGGCTAGTCAAAGAGTCGGCCCACTCGTGTAGGGCTTCAAGTGACTGCCATTCACTTTGACTTGGAAGGGTTATCCATTTAGTTTGACTAGCTGGATTGTGCCTTCGTCTGTGACCTCCTTAACCACGTATGGTCCCAGCCAATGCATTCTGAATTTTCCTAGAAATTTTTCAAACCTACTGTCATATAGCAGAACTAGGTCATTTACCTTGAAGGTGCGCAACTTAATATGGGGATCGTTCCAGTCCTTTTCACGCTGCCTTTGTACCTGCTGATGAAAACCAGCCAAGAACCGTTTCTCCTCATGTTCTTCCAATTGTGCAAGCCTTTCTTCTAGAGCTTCGTGGTTTGTCATACATATGAGCACTGTTATGCCCAGTCTAGGTACAATATATTCCATCAGCATGACATCTTCCACACCATAAACTAACCAGAAAGGTGTTTGTCCCGTCAGTTTCTTGCATGTTGTCCTATAAGCCCATAGAACTGTAGGTACGTGCAAGACCCAATCTCTAGGTTGCGTGTTGCACACTTTGGTTAGTGCAGTCTACAGTATCTTGTTGAATGCTTCTCCTATCCCAATGCCTTGTGGGTGATACAGTGTGCTTTTTTGATGATACACTTGGAACTCTTTTGTGAGTGCGCTGATGGTTTCATTTAGGAAATGTGTACCGAGATCACTCATTAAGTTTTTTGGATAGCCAAATCGGGTCAACATGTTTTCAAACAAAAACATCGCAAGCATAGTGGTTGTGCAGTCTTTGACTGACTGCGCTTTCGCCAAGCATGTCAGGTACTCTGTCACGATGATGATTTAGTGTGAGACCATTTTTCCCTGAGGTTTGATAGGTCTTACAAAGTCGATTACCCATTTCTTGAATGACTATAGCGTTATTTGTGGATTCAACAACATCTCATCCCTCCGCGATGGTTTTCCGGTCCTTTAACATATATCACAGGCCTTACAGTGTGCTTTTGAATCCTAATGAAGGGTTGGCCACCACAACACTACGCGAAGAATCTTTTGTGCAATAATTTGTCCTGCATAGTGTCCTCCTACAGCACCCCCATGTGCTTCGGCCAAGATCTATTTTCCTTCAAATCTAGGTATGTACCTTCGAAATATTTCATAATTTCCCATTTTTTATAGGTGCCCCGTGATGACAGAAAAATCTAGCACGCACACCACCAATTACTTCTTCTGTTGGATGGAGCATTCCTTCGGTGTGGTCCTTGTTGTCGAAAAGTGGATTATATATTCGAAGTGTCTGTCCACGATGCACACAACAAACAGCTGCACGTTAGGTAATTCTTCCTCCAAACTAGTAGGTTCCTCGGCTGTCACAAAATGCGACAAGTGATCTGATCCTGCATTCAGGCATCTAGGGTTTACCATGACCTCAAAGTCATATTATTGGAACAATAAGAGCCACCTACAGATGCGCCGCCCAGCACAAGCTTATTGACCAAGTACATTAGCATGGAATGGTATGTATGCATCTTGAAATCTCCTCTTAGCAAATAATGCTGGTATTTTTGGAGCACGTACACCACTGCCAACCCCTTGTGCTTGGTTGTGGAATAGTTCTTCTTGGCTTTGGATAATGTATGGCTTGTAAACACGATAGGGTGATCCAAGCCCTCTCCACCCTCTTCTGTGAGTACGATTGCTAGCACGATAGATGACTCATCAACATGGACATGAAACTCCACATCCCATTTTGGGAAGATCACGATTGGAGCAGAGGCAAATTTCCCCTTTAGGACGTCAAAGCTCTTCATGCAATCATCATTCCAGAAAAAATGTGACATCCTTTTTCAATAGTTTCTCCATCGGTGCAATGATTTGGGCATAGATTTTGATGAACTTCTTGTAGTACCCTATGTGTCCCAAGGTAGCGCGCAACTGTTTAACACTTCACGGTGCTTCCAAATTCAAAATTACTGCAATCTTCGCAAGGTCTACCATTAGTCCGTGTTTGCAGACCACATGTCCTAGTGGGTTCCCAAAGGGAATGAGGAATGTGCACTTCTTAAGGTTCAACGCAATCTAGTGTCATCAACAAGTATCCAGCATCAAGTGTAAGATTTCTACATGGTGCTCAACCAATCCAAAGACAGTCAAATCATCCAGATAGACCTCCAGGAATTTATGGATATATTGTTTGAAGGTGACAACAACTATGCGTGAAAAGATGGCTCATGCATTCTTTAACCCAAACGGCATGATGGTGTACACAAAATAGCCCCATTTAGTGGCGAAGGTGATCTTACTCCTATCTTCCGATGCGATTTTGATCTGGTGGTACCCTGAGAACTCGTCGGTGAAAGAATATGCTTCTTGCCTGCCGACATTTTCTAATACTTCATCTGTGAATAGTGTTACTAATCAGTCATGTACGCAGGCATCATTCAACTTCCTGAGGTCCATACATAGTATTATCTTGCCCTTCTGCTTTTTCTCCTGTACTACCATAGGGCTCACCCAGTTGGATTCTTCCACCGGCTCAATAATTCTGGCTGCGAGCATTTTGTCTAGTTCTACATGAACCTTTTCCTTGTACTTCGGATTCAACCAGTAAGGCCTCTGATTAACTGGCTTCACGTAGGGTTTTAGGGTGATTTTCATCATACATAAATTGCCAACGATCTCCTCAAAGTCCGTAATCTTGGTCGGGAATAAGTCTTGGTATTTGTGGAGCAGCTCAACAACCTTATCCATCGTGGCATCATCCCAATAGTCATCGAGCATTGCATACTTCGGTTCAGCCTCCATCCCAATGTTTAGCTACTTCGTTTTTAGCCCCCCGGTGATGTCAGGACTTCAATCAATGGTCCCTGAACCTCGCAATAGCCTTCAGTTTCTAGAATGTTAATTTTCTATGGGTCCTCATCATCCTCTTCAATGTTTACATTGTAACACTCTAGCGCACAGCTCAGCTGGGTCACCCATTTCAGCTGAAGCACTTCCATTGGCTCTTGAGGTATTTTGAAGATAGTTTCTTTTACTATTTGTAGCACATCATCAACAGTATCCCACCAAAGATCCTCAAACATGAAGGTTAATAGGAATCCTTCGTGCAAGATATCCCATTTGCTCGTTCCATGGTAGAGCTCCGTCTCAGTATACCAATTCATGGGTATGATATCCACGGTGTGACAAAATAGATGCACCCACTCAGGTTGTGGCTCTTCCCCATAGACCTTGGTCCATTTCACGAGGTGTGCACATGGATCATCCCGTCCGTCATATTTGTCTATTAGCCACATTTGAAGCATCCCAAACCATATGCGCATCATCCTCTTTCATTCGCGCTAGTCCTCAAAATTCTTCTAGTGCGTACCCCACCATCTTGCAAGTGTAGCACGTAGTACCCACTTCAAAGCATCGAAACACTGCTGTTCTTGCACTTCTCTTTCAAATTTGTTCAGGAAATCATCCACCATTGTCAACCCGTCATACATAGGCAAATCTCTTACCTCCATTGTCATGCATTGCAGTGATCTTATCATCATGTTGTAGTTGAGCGCGATTACCTCGTGTAACTAGTTTTGCCATCATTCTCTCTCCTCATCTGAATGTAAGGTGCAGGAGCTTTCGCACTCCCACGCAGTTATCTTGTAGATACAATCTAGATCGTCGTCACTCTCACAGCCATGCACTGGCTCTGTGTAGAGCGATCCTTCCATAGGGTCTAAAGGTATCACTACGCGTAGTGACTTTTTCTTAATAATCATCTTACGCTTCTTTAGATTTATCACTCCATTCATGTCAGTGGCCCAATCTATTCCCAGTAGTGCGGGGTAGGGATTGCTGTCATAAAAAATATCTATCACTTCGAAATCTACAAGCGTGCTTGAACCTTCGATATCTACCGTTATTCCCTGCAATCTTCCCATCGGCAGGATATTTTGTTGGTTCACCATTCGCAATTGAATACGAACCATTACAACGTAGACCTGCCCATGCACTCTCATGTATACTTTGGTAGGACATTCACGTCCGATCCAAGATCCAAAATCACTTGATCCATCCAATATTCCCTGATTTGCACAGTCAATCTCATCTCCCTTCATGCTCGCATTGTGTGCTTTCCGAGCTTCCAGACTACACGCAGTTCTCCTAGAACAGTCCCAACACATCTAGTGATGAGTTGTCGCTGTCCATTTACATCTTTGTTGTCACGCAACATCTTCATTCATGTCTCCAGAAAGGTAGTGATCATTGATGGGTCCATCTTGGTTTCTAGTTTGTATTTATTACCTAAAGTGGAGGCCTCCATGAAGCTCTTCTTAACTTCCATGAATGTCTACTTAGTCTGCTCCAAATCAAATTCTGGTGCCTTTTTTGGAGCCTTGCGAACCCAGGAACTCTCTTCGGGCTACTTTCCTTTGTCATCCTCCATCATAATGTCACTTTGGAGCATGATATTTACATTCAAGTCTTCCTCATGCGACTCAGACCTCATCATTTGCAGGTTTTGAGTTGGGGAAGGTTGGAGTCTTCCTTTATCACGCAACCTTGCTATGAGTGTGGTTCATTCCTCCATCTCATGATCAAACTGGGTATAATATAAACATGATGCTCTCATCATATTTGTACAATCACGGGCATAATGTCGTGGCCCTTCGCAATTGTAATAGATCAGTTATCCGCGACCTCTTCCTCGTACCATTCCACCTCAACTTCATCCATGCCCCTGAAATCCAGTGCACGCCATCTTTGCATTTTGATCGAGGGCTTGTGTTTCGGTCTGAACTTTGTAGGTGGGAGTTTGATTCATAATCAATTCATAACTTCTACAAGTACGTTCATCATGGACTACTGACCTGTAGAAATTATAAAACAACTGCTAGGACCTCTACGTATACTTTTGTAATAGATGGAAGTTATATGTAGCATGCTTCCCTCCTATTTGACAAATCGTGCACTATAATGCAGGCATCGTGCTTGGTCATGCTTGTGCCTCTAGTCTCAATGGCATTGGCACTCCTCCCGCCGGGTAGTTCGCAAAGACTGGACAATGGTCCTCGTCATGTCCCTAGCCGTTGCACTTTATGCACCATACCTCCTCGTGCACTTTTGGCCGAGATTTCCTGTCTTGTTTCAAGCTCTGCATCTCAAGACACAATTTTTTCAACTGCACGTGGATCTTTTGGACTCCCAGGTTAGGATATTGTATCGGAGTCTCGTGTAGTCTCATTGCAATCTCCGAGGCCTTGGCCTGAGTGGATAGCTTCTGTTGTGATAGCACAGTCCTTAGATGTGGTGTTAGCGACACTACAAACCATGTGTGGTGTTTCCCATCCATCAAGGTCATGTTGGATTCACGAATCATACCCTTCAGTCTCTAATCTAGCTCAGAGGGGGTCTCGCCTGGAAGCATCACGATCTCCTTAAATCCAATAATCGATTGCGTCTCTAACTTTGGCCTGCTAAATTCCATGTTTAGCGCAATTTGGATATCTGTGATCCCTGCGTTTGGATTATCATTGGAATCCTTAATGTACCATGTTAGTGCATGATCCTACAGGGTGCTGACCAGCATTGCTTTCTTTATATTGTCGTTTGTGAGTCCCTGCGCTTCCCATATAGCCTTTACCACGAACCAAAATTGGTCCGGATCTTCATTCCCTACTCCTTTGAACACCGGCAATTTTATTACACTTGCCATATTGAACTGTGGTGATGGGGGTGAAGATGCTGAAACTAGTGGTGGTCTAGGTGGGGGTGGTATGCGTGGAATTCGTTGCCTTATTAAACTGATTGCACTTCTTAGTGAAACCTTTGCGAGATCTTCCTCACTTTCTCGTGGAGGTTAAATCAAAGGTTTAGTTTCTAGTTCTGCGCTACCTTTGTTTCTATAGATCCTCCCACTTCGTGTAGCCTCAAACATTAATTTATTCGCATAACTTGCTTTTCACATAGTAGCATCTTAATCTAAGTGTCCAAAGATTTAACGTACTTACCTCGTGGTCATTTGATGAAGCATCATTCTACCTCACTATAGCTAACTGAAGTATCTATCATGAACTCAGTGATAAATCATTCTATGATTCGATCGAGCTAGTGATCTACAATGCGCGCTATCTTATCTTCCGATGCTTCTAGCCTACGCACCAACTTTGGAGTCTGCACAATAGGTTTTTCGGGCCTACACCTTCCTTGATTGTCTACTAGCTTTGCTATCCACTCGTACAACTCAGAGGGGAAGGATGGAAAGAAAATTTCATGGATTTCCGTATATAAGTAGCTATCTAACCAATCTTCCTTTGATAGCCATGGATTCCTATTTCCTTACACCACAAACTCATGAATCTTTCTGTACATCCATTCTTCAATTCCTTTATTTGTCGGATTCTAGTGATACGACATCAGAAATCTCTTTTGCAGTTCGCGGTCTTGGCAACAGAACCATTTGTTAGCTTATTAGGGCCTAACCCAGGTTCAAAGTTGATTTAGCCAAACAAATGCTGGTACTACTGGCCCTTTCGGCAACAGTTTGTAGAGCACGGTCTGAAGTTTCACCCAAAGTAGTATGGGAGGGTGGTAGAACCAGGTTTCCACACCCTAGAGATTTCCGATGAGTTCAAGTTGTCCGCAATTTGACCCTGTGCACAAGTTGCTTCTCGCACTCTCCGGTACCTTGCAGCTTGAGGTACTGCCTTCACATAGCCCTACTCAAGGGTTGAACGTTGTGCTTCTGCATTATTACCCAATACTTCACTGATATTCCAATGTTATTTGATTATCTTAGCTTACTTGCATGCTTTAAATTATACTTAACAATATAAACCATTCATACATGTGCGCGCAATAAATAAACAATATCTTCACAATTTATATCAAACATGCATTAACCCAAGAACAAATACACAGAATTACGATAAAAATTTTCTTTAATAATTCTTTCCTTGGTTAGAGACTCGACTCCACCCTGCACAGTCAGCTGCAGGGGTCCTCACACTCAACTGTGGACTACTAGGCCTCTGCGCACTCAGATGAAGAGCCTTCTCATACTCTACGACCCAAGACACACTTCACTTAGTCACTTAGACTCTTTGTTCTCTCTACTACTTCACACTCTTTTACGCTTAGAGCCTCGCTCTATTTATACAATCCCATTGTCCGTGGACCATGGGTAAGCCGAAATTACATTACAAAACTAGGGCAGACAATGTTGTGACTCTAACATACTTTTCGCGCCCGTGCCCACAATTCGCGGAAATTTACAGCACAATTTAGTCAAAACTTGGGCTTTGAGTCCCAAAACATGACTTGGGGGGATTCCATGCCCAACACTAAATATCTATTGAATACTTGTTCTTATAAATTCATTGGTGTGCTTCTATTAGTTTACATAAATCTTCTTTGCTACTCCTTCCAACCATGCCAAGCAAGACATTAAAAAAAATATATCAGTGCTGCAATAATTTCAAAACGAATACTCTAACTATCTATCTGCCAAAAACATCAAATCTCATATCTCTTTCGTCCACCTCAGCCCTCCCATGAGGGAGACATGTTCAAACCTTCTCTGATACCAACAAGAAAATTGGAGGAAAAATCATGGTAGACAAATTACACAAAAAAAAAAAAAAATGTATTCTTCACTACAACGTCAAATTACAAGCCACATAAATAGTGGTAATGAGATCCAACAGTTTGTAAGACAAAAAAATATTATCGAGAAAATATCTCAACAAACTATAACCACTAACAAACAAAATATGCCTACATTCTAATGTAAGCATTTTTCGAAGTATTTTAACACAACCCTACAACAAAGGGAAAAAAAGTATGATCAATTCGAGGAAAGAATGGATGATTTTATTAGAAATATAAGTTGATTGTCTAGATATGCAAGTTGTGAAATCTAGATCTACAAGTTTCTTGGCTAAGATGGTGACTCCTATAATTGAGGTTCCTAGTCTCTATTGGCATCTCTCACACTAATTTCTGAGCTTTTCAGTGGTCCACCATAAAATTTTCCATAATGGTTTTTAGTTTCCAATAAATCTCTATGATGTGCATGCATCTAACTTTCTAGGTTTTGGTATTGCTAGTATTGCTAGTTTAATGGGCCCAACTTCCCACCTCCTCCTCTAATTCAACATCACTAATAAACCTTCCCCCTTTCAGCACATTGAAATTCTCTCCTGATTTTGGGAGGCATGGATGACAGATATATATTAATAGAGGTTCTATGGAATTTTGGGCTCTCTAGGGATGTTGAGATCTTGGTCCACTAGGCCATAGCATGGTCAAGGTAGACCATAATTATATAAAATAATATAGCCAACAATAAATAACAACAATGGGATAGGGGATAGGGAACATGCAAGCATGCTTATTTCCCTTCAAGGATGGTTAGTTTCCCTTCTTTTTGTTCATTGAAATAAAATATGAAAGATTCACAATTAATCTCTTACTTTCTTGAGGTATGATAGACCACATTAGTTATGAAAGAGTCACAATTAATCTCTTACTTTCTTAAAGTCTAATAAACAACATTGTTTTTCATGGATGTTTATCATTATTATCATTAATTTCATATTGAAGTGATTTATTTTTGAGAAACTAGATGGATTCGATCGTGTGCAAACCTGCGTTTTTTCTTTTTTAGCATGCATCCTTGCAGTCCAAACCATGGCAAATCCTGAAGGTTTTGTTTATAGATTCTTCTATCCATGATATGTATTTTGCGATTTTTATGAGCAACCAACAGACTCGGTTTATAAATTCTGCTATATAAACCATAGTTACCAACTACGTTCGAATCAGTGGAAAAAATATGGAAATTCGTGAGTTCGATTCCTATTTCGAATAGTTCAATAAAAATTCGATCCGGTTAATATTCGCTTTACCTTGTGATCGTGTGCATTCCTAATCATACTCATCCTATTATTTCTTGACTATTGTTTTTGCATATTATTATTACTTACTATTGAATCGCTGCATAATGTGAGAGCGTGCATTTCTAATTAGACTATTCCTATTATATCTTGGAGTATTTTTTGCAGATTAGTATTACTTACTATGCAAGCCTAATTTTTCTAATTAGATAAACAAAAAAATCTCAAGTGTCTCCCATGGTAAATGTAATTATTTTTAAACTGAAAATAGACGTTAATGGAGGCAAGAGAGCAGTAAAAAGAAACTAATGTAAAATGGAAAGTGATGCCAATAAAGGCAGGATAGTAGATAAAATGGAAACTAATGGCGACCTAAATTTACCAAGATTTTAAAATTTAGACAAAATATATGTCAATGGAAACAAGATAAGAGGTAAAATGGAAACTAATGGCAACCTGAAATTTTCAGATTTCAAAATTTCAATGTTTTCTTTAATGGTTTAAAACGCTGAGATAAGTAGAAAAGAAAATTTTGAAGTTGATTAAAAACTAATTGATTTTTTTATATATATTTATGTTAAGAATTGATTTTTCGATATATATTTTTGTTAAAAAGAATTTAAAAAAAAAAAAAAAAATATTTAATTTTTAAATATCCTAATTATAAAAAAGATTTTAAAATAAAATCAGAAACTAAATAAGGATATATTTTTTAGTTTTGTATATTATATTAATTAAATTTATGTAAATTAATAAATGGAAAGAAAAAAAAAAAAAAAAAAAATATTTAACCTATATATATATATATATAAAAGATGTATAGTGCCGAATCTCTTTTTTTCTTAGGAATTTTTATGATATCGTATCGAATTCGAACTTGGTAATGCAATTTTATTGAATGAGCAACAAAGTGAATGTGTATTTATGCCCGATGATAAACAGGGGACGCGACGCGTTAATGGCAGTGAATAGCGCTTTGCAAGATCCGGATAAAGTTTTAGCAAGGTGGGAAGAGGACATAGAAGACCCTTGCACTTGGTTATACGTCACATGCGATGCCTCCCGCCATGTAATCAGGCTGTAAGTACGTTTGACCTCGCATTGGATTTATGACATCAACATAGTTTTTCCATCGTTTACTTTTTCTCTAGTCTAATGAACAGAGATTTGCCACTTAATATTGTGCAGAGATTTGCCACGCAAAAAGCTGAGTGTAACATTATGACCCAATATATCTCAGCTCTCGCCTCTGCAATACCTGTAAGCAAGCATTTCATTATCTTTGCGTCTTGAAATGCAATTATTTATTTGTTAAAGGGCTGTTAATAATGTTCTTGATTGAATGGCAGGTATATGCCGAAGAACTCTCTGAGTGGTTCTATTCCAGAGAGCTTGGGAGACATGAAAAGCTTGATCAGTATTGATTTGTATGAGAACAATCTTAGTGGACAGATACCTGCCTCTCTTTCGCGCCTGCCGAGTCTTGCTTTCTTGTAAATTCTCTCATCAATACTCTTGAATATTCTCTCATCAAACTTGGGCTTATTAACTTCAATTTCAAGATCATCTCGGCTAATAAATAATCCTTTCTCTATGTTGCAGGCGCTTGAATAACAATCGGTTGTCTGGAAATATTCCCACAGCGCTCACTTCCATTTCTTCGTTGCATGTATTGTAAGCTTTTTTAAAGCAAAAGCTGGGATAATTATACCGTCATTTTCATGATCATAATCGTCAGTAAGCCCAGGTTATCTATTGGTTAATATAACATTGTATTCTGTGAACAGAGATTTGCCACACAACAATCTGAGTGGCCCAGTTCCCGCAAGTTGCTCCTTCTCACAGTTTACTGGTCCGAGGTAAGCTAAGCTATGCCAATGCTTATAATAGCTTGCAGTTCAACCCCATCCCCATATATATAATTTTAAAGGCAGAATAATAACTGTATGTACTGCTTCTGGTTCAGCTTTGCAGGAAACCCTAACCTGTGCGGCCAAGTTGTGGGGAAGCAATGTGGTTATCCACAACGCAACAGGAAATTGCACTAACCTTTATGCGGTGCGGCGAAGTTGTGGGGTACTCATGTGCTCATGGAGAGGTTCTTATTGGTCATCCTAAATTCCATGGAGATTTTGTTTCCAAATTTTGAAATCCTGCAAGGAGTAGTTTTGAATGTGGTATTAGAATAGTTCATAATAGATTTGAATATTGCATAGTAGATCTGAATATTCTATTAATGGTCGACCAAAACTCTATTGAAATTTTGTTTACAAATTTTGAAACTCTGAGATCCTGTAAAGAGTAGGCTTGAACATTGTATTGGAAGTGAACAAGATAAATTTGAATATGCTATTAGAATAGCACATAGTAGTAACAGAATTTTATTTGGAGGGTGATGATGACCTCCTCTTCACAGTAGGACAGTCTATTGCAATTGGATATGATTTTTTTTTTAATTGTAAAATTAAGTGTCATTTGTTAAATTGAGACTTCTGTGATCCATAACAATTGTAATAAGAGTTTCGGCATAAATCACATATAGAAAGAACTTTGTCGACGCGTTTAGAACCAGCAAGTGTGGCTCATAGTAGTCAGGACAAGTTGAAGAAACAGATCCATCTTTGCAAGTTAATTAGTCTGAGCAGGGCCTCCAATAGCTATGTAGATCAACAGCTAGATTTGACCAAGGGACAGTCAAAAAGTCAAATTGATTATTTAGAGGAAGATAGTTAATGACCATACCTATAAATATATAGAAGAAATGATATTAGAAGGGGGTTACCTTATTAATTTAACAATTAAATTTTTTTATTAAATGGGAAATAGTTATAATGGAGACCTAACATTTATATACCTAAGGTAAATGTAAGTTGATAGTTAAATAAAATAAAAAATAAAAATAAGCAATTAAATAAATAATAATAATAAATATTCGTTAGTAGATAAATAAACAGATTAAAGAAATAATAAAAACATAAATAAAAATGAAAATAATATATATTCGTTAATATATAAATTGTAAAATAACACTATATAAAAGTTAGTTACGAAAAACTAGATAGTAATAACAATAATAATATAATTAAATAAATTAAAATATAAAATAATATAAATTAATTACGAAAGAAATAGTAAGATATATATTCGTTAATAACTATATAAAATAATAACAATATATAAAGGCTAGTTAAAAAAAAAAAAAAAAACAAAAAAAATTCAATAATAAAATAATAATAATAATAATAATAAGTATTCGTTAATAGATAAATAAAATAAATAAAGTAAATATATATTTGTTAATAATATAAGTACCGATATCAAACAGGGAAAAGGGAAACGGGGGCACGACTCAAAAATTAATAAGCAAATAAATAATAATGATATTATTAATATATTTTCATTAATAGATAAATACATAAAAATATATATAAAATCATATAAAATAAATAAAAAAATTAAAATAATAATGAGAAAATAAAAAATTGTTAAGATTATGAATACCAATATCAACTCGGCAAAGGCGGGAAAGGAACGATACAAATTAGAAGGAGAAGGACCCGAAAGAGTCCAGAGCAAGAAGGATAAACCAAAGGAGACACGAAGGCTCAAGGGGAACGATAAAAGTGAAAAATATGAAGGGGGAGGGGCGAACTAAGATGAAAAAGCAGGGATCCAACATCTACTGATCTTCGAGCCGTCATGTCTATTGAGATTGTTAGGTCTTCTTGTTAAATGTCATCTCAATTAATTAAATTACATTCTAATAAAATATTTATTATATGTTATGTGTAAAAAAATTGCTTTCAGTTCAAAATGCATTCTAATAAGATATTATTATATCAAATGTTTATTATATGCCTACTTAATTTATATTGATTTGTTTTCACTCTACTTCAAAACGTATCTCGCCAAACAAGATTCATATTCATTGTATCGGGATAAACAATATTCATATTCAAATATATTGAATGATGATTTTGTCTTTCTCTTTAACAATTGCTGGTGCTTTATCATTAGGTAAAACAATTGCTTGGAAGACAGATATATTCATACCTACAACATTTATGTTTACTATATGTATATTGGGCTTATATTTAATTATGGTCAGGTTTATCATTTATTTCACAAGAATTTATTATAATAATTAAAATG